>CAJVGC010000065.1:1953796-2668796 GCA_910822075.1 Senecio squalidus
CATTGTGGTGACTGTGAACTTCAGATTGTCCCGCCATCCTTTGATGCTTGATTTCGCCTTGGCCGTCCCTATAATCTTTTTTTCTTTTGAATTTACAACTTTCATTGTGTCTTTGCTTCGTCGGTACCACATGCCCAGCCTCTTTGCTTCTCGGACATCGACGAAGTTGTGGGAGGCACCCGTATCGATCAGCGCCTCGGTCTCTTTGTTGTTGATTTTAATCTTCACGAACAATAGTCTGTTGTCGTTTGGCTTTTTGTTCGGAGCAGATCTTACCAAGGCTCCGAGGTGTCTTACCGCGCCCATATGGGCTTCAGGTTCTTCTTTGATTTTTCTTTCGTTTTCTTTTTCTGCGAGTATGGCATTTATTGTTTTGCGTTTTGGACACCCGCTGGTCCAATGCGCTTCATTACATATGAAGCATGGCAAGGAAGGTTTGGGTTTTCCTTGCCTCAAGGAGGAATTTCTTTTAGGAGAAGGGTTCCGTTGACTTACCTTAGTCTGCTCGGGGAGTTCTTCTTCTTCGTCGCTTATCCCGAATAAGTTTTCTCGCAGCTTCGGAGAAAGTTCGATCAGTGACTCAGCGGCTGCAATAGCATCATCGAGAGTGCGCACGTTGCGTCGGTCAAGTTCGACTTGTGCCCACTCTTGCAGCCCGTCTTTGAAATAGAACAGTGCATCTCGCTCCGACAAATCTTCGATTTCCAACATGGTCGTAGTAAATTCTTTAATGTAATCAGAGATCGTACCTTGTTGGCTTAATCGTCTCAGTTTTGCTCGAGCTTCGAGATCAGCGTTGCGAGGTAGAAAATGTTTTCTTAACTCAGATTTGAATTCTCCCCAAGTTTCAATGGTACACGTACCTTTCTCGCGTTCCAAATGCTTTCTCCTCCACCATAACTGGGCCGAGTCTCTAAGGAAAGCGGGTGCATGACTAATCTTAGCAGCGTCATCTATCACACCCATCGAATCGAAGTATTGGTCGAGTCCAAAGAAAAAATTTTCTACGAGAGTCGCGCTTCGAGTACTGGTAAATGAATCAGGTCTCGGTACTTTTATGGTGGGCCCAAACGTGTTGTTTGTACTTCCGCTCGCATTTGTTCGGCGAAAGTTTCTCCATTCTCTTTTCATGTTCTCCATTTCTTCACGCATGGAGCGGATCTCGTCTTCAAGAAATTTTCTAGTTCCTTGAACATTTTCGGACAAGGATTCTATATCTTTTCTGATTTCAGCCTTGAAATCTTCGATCATTTCTTTCGCCACCGTGGTTACTGTTACTCCTTCTTCGACGAACCTATCGAGTCCTTCATTTAAATCGTCGATCTGGGTTTGTAACCCAACCACTAGAGACTCTAGATCGGTGAATCGAGTCTCCTGATCAGCGGCATCTTCACTAGTAACCAGATTACGGGGCGGTCGAGACTTACCTCTTGTTTTCTTAGGGTTCTCTTGTCTCTGGGCATTGGATCACATGTCTTCAGCTTCTAGATTGAGCTTTGGATTGACTCCTGCCATCGTGTTTTCTTCCAAGCGATTTAATTGATTAGAGCCTTGCTCTGATACCACTTGTCACGGGGTTGGATTCTGAAGCCCGTGTAGCACTTAAGTCGATGATTTCAAGCGACTAAGTAAGCTAAAAAGACTTGGAATAATAAACGAGAACACTTGCAAGGAGAGTTGGAAAGCTTTGATGTTTATTAGATCTTGTAAATATGATGGTTTCCATAGTACATGATACATATATATATATATATATAGAGATCTAGGAATATTCTAGATCTGGCTGCTTCCTAGAATAATCTAGATCTAGTCTAATCTAGATATTACATTCGTTTCCTAGAATAATCTAGGACCTGTTCTAGATTAATTCTAGAGAACTCTAACTAATCTAGGGAAAATCTGGAATACTCTAGGGGTTACCCTAGAGTCTTCAGGAAGGTTCTGGAATGTTCCACGCGTCGAGGAGATCGTTCCGGACCAAATGTGCGCCCCGTTACATTTAGCTAACCTCAATGATCAACAAATTTTCTAGTGTAATGTTTTAACATTTTGTGTTAAATCTTGAATCAACAACGACACATTGAGATAAGAAGATCCTCCTTCGGCCATGGCCATCTTCGCCATTTTCGCAAGGTCTCGAGCCCTCTCTCTTCTTCGTTCTCCGTCTTGATTTTCTTCCATTAAACATTCGACAGCCTTTACGACATCATCCTGCTTCACCAACACTCCAATCTTATCTTCTTCACCAAAAAGAACAGGAATCTCCACACCAATCCGAACTCCAATCTTTAGAATTTCCACAATAAATGTTTCATTTAAAAACTGGTCCGCGAAAAATGGCCACGTGATAAATGGAACTCCCGCGCAAATAGACTCTAGAGTCGAGTTCCATCCACAATGTGTCAAGAAACCACCGATGGCTCGGTGAGATAGTATCAAGACTTGTGGTGCCCAACCATGCACAATCAGCCCTCGGTCTTTCACTCGCTGTTCGAACTTTTGTTCTAAAAACCATTTTTCGAGGTCTTTGGGTTTGTTTCTTACGCACCATATGAAAGGTTGGTTTGTGGACTCGAGTCCAAGACCGAGCTCGATTGCTTGTTGTGTTGAAACGCGTGCAAGACTTCCTATGCAAACGTACAACACGGACCCTGGTTCTCTTTCATCGAGCCATTTCAAGCAGTCTTGCTCGTTGATCGCAGCCTTGTTTCCCCTCTCGGCTATGTCTAGATTATCTTTGTTACATAAGGAAACCGGACCTATACACCATACTTTTGTATTTTTGACCTTCGAGTATTCTTTAACATACTCGGGTTCCAATTCCTTGAAAGTGTGAACCACAATCCCATATGCGGATTTCTCAGCTTCAATAGCTCGCTCCCAGAACCCTTTCTGATCATCCGTGGCCTTCTTAGAGTTGCCCATGATCTGAAGTTTAGTAACTTCAACTCGGTCAGGCAAATCAGGAAGCACGAATCGTTCTGTGTCCGATTCAATACCTTCTAACATATTAGAAGTGAAGATAACATGCATGCACAATAGATAAAAGCATCCCGGACCATTGAACACGAGCCGTGGAATGTTAAACCTTCGAGCCAAATCCGTAGTCCATGAAAAAAGAAAGTCGGATATTATACAATCCGGAGATGGACAAAGTTCCCGAATCAAATCTTCCGCTGGTTGTTCCAACAAATCCATGGCAGCCAAGAACTTTCCCCAAAACTCGACCGTTGGAAGTGTGTCAAAACTCTCGCACCCTTCAGGTAAACCAACTTCCTCTAACTGAAGTGGAAGTTCAAGTAGTTGAATCTTTAGCTTGGCTTCAACTGCTCGGGTGATTACTGGTCTAAACCGATTAGCAACTAGAGGTGTAGCGATTATGGTGATTGTCGCCCCACGTTCGGCTAGTAATCGAGCAATGTCGACCATGGGTACAATATGGCCTTGTGCCATTAGAGGAAAAAAGACGAAATGAAGGGCAACCATTTCTTTATGTGACAAATACTAAGAATGGGTGTTCAATTATATAAGTTATAAAATGATCAGATGAACAATAGCTTTATTTGAAAATGAAATGCACCAAAATAATGCAAGCAGTTTTTTGGTACCACCCATTACATGTTAAAGATAATGTGGTTATAGTGACATCAATCTCTTTTGAAGAGAAGTGTCGGAAATGCATACCGAAGTTCGGTTGGATCTCTATGCCGATTCTAACAGCGTTTGCTTTGAACAGAATAGGCAGTTGTCTCCCTTCCTAATTTTATTTCACTGTTAAAAATATTTATATTTATATTATTTTTGAAATTTTGCCCCTATAAAATCAGAAACATGAACAATGAACTTTTGTCCACTCAATAAATATCTTAAACTTTACCACAGATTCTAACACTAAGGCTCCTATGATATATTTTCCGTTATGAAAATGGTCAAGAAATTGTGTGGTCATGTTACGATTGGCAGCCCGGCAACTTGGTGTGATAAGAGTTATGGTCCCTAAAACTTGATACCTTTTAGTCGCCATTTCTAGTTTGTCACTATACTATTGTCATGTTTCTTGTAATGATGCTCAAACAAATACGCCCCGAAAAATATTAACACTTTTCAATGAAAGGAAGGAAACCCGGAAAATTTAGCAACTTTGTTGGACTCGCTACATCTTAAAGGTTATTGTATTTCCATGAATTAGACGTCGAGATACTAAAACCCCAAGGAATGTGAGTCCACATTGATTAGCCATTAAGATAGCTATACAAATATGTACACATTGACATGTCCTCATGGCAGGAGCATGGTCCTCGTGGTAGGAGCAGGAGAGGAATAAAACGCTTAAACTGGATTGAAGGTCGTTAAAGAACCCGTGAGTATACCAATGTTTCAGAATGCTTGATTGATTGCAAAGAAGTCCAATCTAGAATTAAGCGGAAAAATCATAAAAGGTTAAATAATGCACAAATTCTATGATCGTACAAGCATTAAAAAGCACATGGAAATCTTTATTGTAAGATGGAACAACAAATTTTACAAAATTACGACAAAAATGCTTTCACGGAACTATACAAACCCAAAACTTCAAACTCTATGAAATCTTTCTATTCACTTAGGTATATATATATACCTATGCACAGATCAACTAAGATTTACAATATTCAGATAGTAACTTTACAGGCCAAAACACACAACGCATACCAAGATCATGGACCAATATCGCCATTCGATGATTCAGTAGGGGCCGAAATCATTTCCAAACAGATCAAACTTTACACAATGATGTTTTACCTCCTACTACTAGATTCTGAATCGATACTGCTCCTGCCTGAGTCTGTATGATCAAGTCGATCGGCTCTCCATGAAAGTAAATTTGTTGACTTGAGTAACATTCCTAAGGCGGAAGAACAAGTGGCTCTCACAACAGCATCTGTAGACCGACTTCCTTTGCTCACCAACAATCCAAATACCTAGGAATAGAATTATTTGTATGTGAATGAAATATTATTGCACATGATAATAACATAATGCTGAAATGTTAATAATAAGATAGAATAAAGGAATTTACCTGATAATAGCACGATGCTGAAATGTGTTGATCGTCTGTCAAAGCGAGCATGCTGCTGGATAAATACATGGCGTTTGCCTGGATAGCAGCCCAAGGAGCATCAAAAGCCTACACAACAAGGAGACATAGATTAATTTGTATTCATCACATGATGAAATCAATATTAGAACTTCGTTTTTGATGGATGAACTTAGAAAAATTCTTTTGTAAAATATTTAGAAGAAAAAGAACAAAAAATCTTGTGAGCTTTTATGGATGTCAAGGGTTCTGTCAATGATTCTGATAAACACATCTTATGCTCGCTAATGAGATATTAATGTTTCTGGAATTAAAACGAATACGAAATGGAACACATGACCACAATTTTTTAATTTATGTAATTAGAGACCTGTATAATTGATGCCATGTAAGTATCAACCCTGGAAGCCAAATGTTGAATGAACAGCCTCGCCAGATCTCTGAGGAAATCTTGATAGTCGGTTCTGAAAAAAAAGTAAAAGTGGGAAAGTGCATGATTTTGACGTCAAAAACATGAAATCGATGATAAGCAAATTATTGTTATTACTATGTGTACCAGTATTATACCTGTGATCAGATATGAACCGATGTGTGTTAAAAAGAGGAATCAAATCCTCAATTTCCATGAGGGGAGCGACCTGTTTGATGGTATTCTGTTTGAAAGCAAAAATAAATTATCAAGAGGTTAAGAAAATTTCAAATAGCTAAAGAGATGAGATGCCTGAGGATAATTACCCGGCAAGCTTGTCGGACACTAGATTCCTCATCAAGAAGATGAAGAACCAAACGTGGCATAACAGCATGTACCTAAAATGAACAAGTTACAGGCAAACTCGAGGTTACAAAATGGGTGGGTCAGGAGGGTGGACTTACAGGTCACATTTTATAGCTTGGGTCGAAACAGGTTGGGTTGAACCAAACCACTTTTTGTCAAAAAAATATTAAGACTTCATTAACAATTAATGTGTCTGATTTCATTACAAAAAGCTTTCAAAACTTAATTTAGGGGGTTTCATTTACGAAAATATGAACACCTTTTAGTACTTTCAACTCATTTCATTTTACCCGTTTGACCCATCAGAGATGCATCACCTGAATCGGCCCACTCAAAGTAAAAGGGTCAAAACTATTGTGACATAAAAATGGAAGGAGAAACTTAGATTGTTGACTAGTATAGTAAAATTGCTTTGAAAGGGCCCAGTTATAAAAAATTTGAAAAAGGTCAAAAGCTATAGTTCAAATAACCCGTTGAAAGTTTTTGAAAACCTGCTCAAGAAAAGAGTCACGTTGTTCCCCAGAACCATAGTGACTTAGTGCCCCAAATGCTGCAAAAGCATTGGCTCTCATCTTTGCGTCCATGGAGACCTGTTTAAACACCAAATAAAGTATTTACCGCATTATCTTTTAAGAAATTACCCTAGAGAAAGATAAGAAGACCATTATCTCATACAGATTATTTTTAGTCAATCACCTGAAGATTACGAAGCCGGACAGCCAAATTAAGTAGAACATGCTCCACGCCGTTCGGTGATGACTCGAGAATCTGTCACAGTTATAAATTCACTCAAACTATGTTATACAAAGTTTATAAGAATATATTAGAACAAAAAATATTAGGAATATACCGAAAGCAAGCATAACACTGCAGTCAACTGAACTGAGTCATCCGAATCGTCGAGTAGGGCCAATATTACACCAAGAATTTCTTTTGTATGCATATTGATATGGGTAGGTGGTATCTGCGGGCACATGTTGGTAAATAAGGTCTCGGAAACTCAGTCATGGTAAAGAAGTGATGTGAATTGTTAAAAAAGGTATCAACTTATAATAATAAGATTCTCTAAAATCTAGTTTTCACAAGACATAAGTTTGTTTGGCCCATTTTTATATTGCAATTTGTAATACCTGCACAAGTCCTCGTAGACAAAGACGTCTGACCATAGGAGATTCATCTGACACGTGTCGACACAATGCTTCAACTATCTCCTCCAATAGTGAACTAGATCCTTCATTGCTGTAATGAAGGATCGTTAATATAACAGTATTATCCTTTAATTAAAAATGTAGAAAAAGGAACATGTTTTGGTGGGAAACATACCTGTGACGAACAAACTCCGACAATGCTGCTGCGGCTGCTTCTCTTTGGAATCTCACAGGTTGATTCAAGTATTTACTTAAAATAACTGATATTGCTGAAACCTGAATAATACAAGAGGAAAAGAAGTTACATACATAACCAGAGTAAACAAAGAGTACACAACAGAGTTTTATGCATAGTCTAATTTCGGTAAAAATCAGACAGGGATAATAACTATACAGGCCATCCGAGTATTCGGAAATTTTCATTAAGGCCACCCAAATTTAAAAATACCTTTAGAGGCCACCCAAATTTACTTTTTGGTTTCATTCATACCGATTCTGGTAAAAACTTTCCCGGAAAATTGTAAAATGACAAAATGGCCCTAAATTCAAAGCTTTTGTCACATCTCAAGTTTCAAATAACAAAAACCTCAAAGTAACTAAATCGTGTTATGAAAATCAATCTAGAGTTTACTCTTTTAAGTAGATTCAAGAGTATTTTCCTCGTTGTACAGCTTTAGATGTTACAAAAGCTTCAAGTTTAGGGATATTTTATGAGTTTATAAGTTCCGGAAAGCTTTTCTCTGGGATCGGTATAAACGTATAAATTGATACTTGGGCGGCCTTTAACACTCTTTCATAAATGGATGGCCTTCTTATATCTTTTCAATACTTTGGTGGCCTATATATTACATTATCCCAAAAAGAAAAGACAGAAAAGGAAACAAAATAGGCAATTACCTCTTTAGGTCTTTTTATGGAAATACTACCAGCCAAGTCTCCAATAAGAATAATCCACTTTTCATCAACATTGTGCTCTCCATCTCTAGCCAAAATCTTCACGGAAAGATGACATATGAATAACAAAATAAATTGGTGCAGTTAAGCGACACGTATATAAAATCAAAATACCTTTCCCATTTCAAGGTCCCCAACGCATTCACAAAATGCCTGAAAAGCTATTAGAAGTGCACTGCAAATTAGGATGAGACCAAAATCATTCTCAGCATGAAACAGAAGTTCACTTTACTCTTCTTCATTGAGAATATAACATAGAGCATTAGAGCTACAGGTGGCAAAATGGAAACTTAAAAAAATCTAAATAATACAGTGTTAAATATGATGCATAGCTATATTTATTACTAGATTAAATCTAATGTCTTGCATAAAGTGATTTACGGTTGTATGTATTAAAAAAAACAGTTTTGGCAACTTTCAACCAGTTTCCTTTGTAACTATTGGCCCATTTCATTGAGGTCAAATATAACCCAAATTGACTCATTCTTAAGTTACTGAGTCTAAATTGTCACCTCTACAAAGAACCAAGACACGGAAGTTACCGTAGTTGATCTTGCTGCCCAGAAAGAGATTGACTGTGACAGCTTCCCAAATGAAGAGTAAGTATGGCAGTAACTGAAGCATACTTTTGCTCCACTGCTCTCTTCCCAATTTTACCACCTCCTCTGCAGTACATGTAAATATGAAACCAATGTCACATTATTTATTAATTTTGATTCAAGTTATGCATCAAGAAAAAGACCTGAAGAATGCAGTCAGCGCAACAATAGCAGCCTGCAGAATCTCATTCTCAGTGCGTGCCCCCACAGAATCACCAGAGAGGTCTCCTTTTCCTATGTCGCCTTTATTTACAGAAGTGTGACTCAGGGAAAATATCAAATGCTCCAGAAACAATGAGGAAAGTTCATTGTGCTGAGAAAAGGCCTATAAATAGACAAAGAAAAAAAAAGATTAATTTTTAGGAAACGATTATATACTTGGTGAATGATTTATGGAAACTCACATAAAATGCATCCTGCATTGGCCAGCCACCTGGCATTCTAAGTATATCCTTCGTAACTATATCCCTTGCTGCAGCAGACAATACTTCATTGAAAACGACTCTTGAACTGGTATGTTCAGCTAAAGAAGATATCTTTACAAAGTCAAAGAAAAAAATACAAATAAACATAAGTCTTAGTAAGAAATTGAAGTCCAGAAATTGAGTTAATGAAGAAAAAAGAAAGCTGCTAGTTTTGCATAAGAAAGGATACAGCAACAAATGTTTCATGGCGTAAGAATTTATCAGTCACATGAACTGCTGCAGAAAGCAAAGACTGGGCCGTTCTGTAGGAAAACACAAATTGCCATGTAATTAAACTATACACATATAAAGACTTCCAAAGGCAACATAAATGACATGGAGGACCTAGATATGTCGGTCTCGTCCAGCTCATTTCCCCTTTTTGTTACAAACTCGATGACTGCTTGTATACCACCTTCTGCTGACAGCTTAATCTTATCACATATAGCTACAGAACAACCGTTTAGTGTAGCCACCAGCTGCATCAATTTACCAAGAACAGTAAATACTTTCATATGAAATGTATGCACTAGGGTATTTGTGCATATATGTGCTTGTATTTGATATATGTGGGTATATGTGGTCTTACCTCGTCTTTTGTCAACAGTATACAAACAGATGTAATGACACGGTTAAATACTTCTGAAGGATCAATAGATGTGTCCTAATCATACAAAGTAAACAAGATAGGCATGAGTTGTTCTTTTAGATAAGATAAAACATTAATACATTAATACATTATATAAACTTACTCTTCTCAATATGGCTATAACGTCCTCAAGGGATGACAGAGCAGCGTAGGACGATTCAATAGGTGTACTATTACTAGAAGCAGGCCTCGGAAGAGACAGAGATATATCAAAAAACTGGTCTAAAATCTGCATGGAATAAAGAAGGTAAAAGAACAGACTCAACAGATTGTTAATTTATTATTACACGCTTAGAAGAGACAAAGATAAATTTCATCAGGTCAACTATCAAGCTCATCAGAGTTGGTGTGCGTGAGTTATTTGTCATATTTCTAAAAATTATCTAATTTCATATCTTGTATGAAAGCCTGAAAATGTTGCTTTGAAATACTGACCTGAGCAGAAATTTTTCTAACTTCGGAATTCGTATCTGCGCAACGTGGAAGATACATTATGACTCTATCTCCCAAGCATAAGGCGTCTCGAGTTGGCAAAAGAAATGCAGCTGCCCATTGAAGCAAATGCATAAAAGATTAGCAGATCATTGAAAAGATTAGAGGAGATGCAGGTTATGTTTTATCTCTAACAGGCCAACTGGGTAAAACCAAAACAATAGCTTAGAAGGAAACATGTCAATTAGGTTGAAGTGGCCAAAATGTATTGTTAATGCCAAAACCTTCCAAAATCAATTTAGTCAATAAAATAGATTATTACTAATCACACTTGACACATTAATTATAGTGTGAACAACTTTGGAAATATAGTGTTTCTGGCTAACCCAACCGAAAACAGGCCATACTAAAAACTTACTTTTCAACCTAAAACAATGTTGACATGTGACTCAACCTCTAAGAAAAATCAAAGGAAAAAAGAGTTTAAAGTTGAGCTTACGGGGCAAATTTGCAACATTAAACCGCGAGCTGCGGTCGATTTGCTTGATGTGCTTGCAAATTCCCTGGCAACCAAGAGCACAGTAACCAGAGACGCAAAGTGTCCGAAATTTTAGCAGCATCTCATGAACTGCAAGACATCCTCTTTTCCTCTCATAGTCCAGAGGAGATGAAACATACTGATCAACCTGTTTCAAGATATGCAACAGCTGCTCTGCACGACTTCTTCCATCTTCCCCACTAAATAATATACAAAGTAACATATAAGGTAGCCACACATCATCATACAGATCTATGACCATACAATTAAAGTTTAAATACATAATTTGTGCTCTTTGTAAAGAAAATAAAACGTACCTAGTGAGAAGAATTGCACACAAAAGAGTGATAAGGTTGTCAATAAGAGGATTCACGGCAGCAGCAGGATCATTAGGCAAAGCAAAGAAACCTAAGGTAGCCTGTCAATTTAAATAAAGATTTAATACAGACACGTGAAAAAATAATAATAGGAACTGAATACAAAAAACACAAGTAAATGCACCTTCATGACGATGTTGCGTATTTCAGGTGTTAACTTTGGATCCACAGATACCAAAGTAGTGCAAGCACTTAAAGCAAGAGCCTAAAATACATGAAACAGATACAAATGAATAAACATTTAGGAGCTTGTCTCTGAAAAAATCATAAATAAATATATATAACGGGTTAATTAAAACCTGAGTGCGTAAGAGCTCAACACTCAAATCAGAAAAACCTTCTTCATCGTGTCGACACATCAGAGTGAGTATATAGTCAAGCAATTGGTCTCTTTTTTTCAATGGGAATGATATACCACTTTCAGCAGCATTAATGACAGCACGACCTGCATCATGTCTAGTGTTTATAATCCTCAATGCAAGAAAAGAATGTACAAATCTCTCATCATGACTAAAGCCATATGTGACAATTATTATATAAACGAAAAAGATAGTTCTCTAATCATCTGACTTAATATATACGATAAGAGAAACAACATTCAGGATATTCTTATGAAACTGTATAAAAGGAAATTTGGTTGAAGCAAACATATATTTGTAATATTTTGACCAACCTAGTAAGTCAATGGCAGTGATAACAGCTTGTTTTGCACTAGGGTGACGTACAATTAAAAGATGAGACAGCATATTAGTTCCCTACAAAAAAAAACAGCTACAAGTCAATGGCATATTAAAATACATAGAAAACTCCATGAGATTCTAGTTATTGACCATAATGAATACAACAAGACTTTTATCCTCAAAAAATGAACTTTGAAATAATAGCATCTTACCACAAGTGCATCTATCCTGGCTTCAATTACAGTTGATGGAGCATATCTTGCCGCATATCCATACATCAGAGCCAATGCAGCGTGAATATCATCTGAATCTATTATCTTACTTTTATCTGAGAAGAAGGTGATAAATCTGCAATTCAAATAGTCTTATGTTGTTAAGACTAGAGATAATATATTAAACAACCAAGGGCAAAAAAGAATCAGATCATTCAGCAAATATTAACTTCTGATATTATGGTAGTTTAAATCTAATGGTAAAAGATCATCTAGTTAGCATATACCTCTGAAAAATACTTTCCCCAACATTCTCAAGAATTTCTTTAAGTTTATCCAAAACAGTATCCAAGTGTGATGCTGCAACCTGAAAGGAATTGGTATCGGCAACTTACAAACATCAACGACTGAATTAGTAATACAGATTTTTCATCTTCATTTACTTGCAGTATACATACCAATCCCATAGCTTTTGCCAAACCGAGGCGATTTTCAGGAATGGTAATATTTGACTGTTTGTACATCCAGTCAATCTTATCACGGACATAAGTCCTGTTATCGACTTTTTGAAGAAGTATACCAAGACATCTATAAAAGAAAAAAAAATCACACTGTGCTTAAAGAGATACCATCATGCATAATTAAGTAGAAACTCAATGAGATAATAACTTGCAGAAAAAAAATATGTGCAAATAAGTGCCTACCGGTGAAGTAGTGCAGAATGCTCGTCATCAGACGTATAAAGTTCATACTGTTTTGCAAACGCATTTCCTAGAGAAATTACCCAATCGGTGTCTTGGACAACATCCAATGTTTCAGCCAGAAACTGTAATAGAAAAATAATGACTTTTAGTGACGTGACATATAAAAGATGGGTCGGTTATTTCTTAATTTCATCTATAACAGATAATAGATGCCGTACCAGTTTCCCAACTTCTATAAAGTTTCTTATGAGCAAATTACAAACTAAAGAACTTTCATAACGGAAGTACCTTCAAATATTATGAGATAATTAAACCCTTCTATAGTTGACCAAATTCAGTATATTTCATTTCATATGCTATATTAACAGACCAAGTTTCTAACTTCTGAACTATGTTTATAAATAAGAATGGAATTATAACACGTACATTGATTATCATATCATCCCATGTCTCTTGAAAACAAAGGTCTTGTTTAAGGTCTTCTGTATCGCTGACATATGCTTTCAATTTTGGAATCTAGAGCTTACCAAAACAATATATTAGTTAGAGTTAGGTCAGAGCATAAGTAAATCATCCTTATTAGATAACCACATTAGGCTGGCATAGCAGAGCATGAAATAACCACATTGGTAGATTATTGACTACATAACTCGGTACCTCATCTTGCCAGAACAAGTTTATGTTTTTTGGAAATAGAGACGCCAGGTAACACAGCACCTGCAAGTACCAAGCAGAAGTAGGTTAACAATACAGCTGCTAGGGGTGTTTGTTTTAACTTATTTGTGGGCTGATGAGCTTATGTGTTTTCGGCTTATGTTTAATAAGCCTATATTTTCCGGCTTATTTTCTTATTATCCCTCTTTAAGTCATAATTGGATAAGAAGCTCATAAGCCACAAAATAAGCGCCAAAAATGGGCCCACTAAACATAAGAAGGCTTTACATAAACTCATAAGCCCACGAATAAGCTAAACCAACCCGTAACGTATATAGCTGTTAGTGGAAGTAATTAACCGAAAGACTTACAGTCAAAATTTGAGTAGCCAGCTGCTCCCTTGCAAGAGGATTGTGAAGTAGCACCACAAGACGTGCAAAAAGCTCCTAAATGTGCATTTAAATAGATCATTTTCAATTGTTTTTTATGCTCAATGCAAGGAGCATAAATGTAAATATACTCGAGAGATACCTCAGGACGTGGAATATCAACACGAGTTCTACATTCACGCATCATCCTATCATTATGAAGAGATCTATTCCTGCACATATCTGATATGCATCTGCAAACCTGTAAAATGGCTTGATTATTCCAAAATCTCACAATAATTCATCCAAAAGTAAAAGAAAACTTTATCAAATAGACTGATAAAACATAGATTTAACATTACCGTGGCGACTGCACCAGTGTATATACGAGGTATAATCATCTTCAACATGAATGGCCAAAGAACATGCTGCAAATTCACATAGCTCCAGTCAACTTTTGATTCAGAATTCTTTTAACTTAACCAAATTTATACATGTACAAGGTGCTGTTGCAACCTTCTAAAAAATAAACCTTATCATACTTGTAACCACAGAGTATAAATTTTCAGATGTTCCCAATTGCATGAAATCAAATGAGGATAAATGAGGACTGCTCATAAGGGTTCAACTTAATTTACCTCCATTTCAGGAACGGTGATGGTTATCAAAAGGAGACTCTTTTCACATATTGCCCTTAACTCTGTTGGACGAACTCCTCCAATTTTTATCTGCAAGAAACAGTGCAAACACACCACTTAGTGGACTTTTGTCAAAAAATAAGTGGATGTTTGCAACACATAAACACAAACCTCGGATCTCTTTTGCTGAAATGAATAATAAAGGTTGGCAGGATTAAACGAATCCCTCAAGGTCACAAGGTCATCTATTTCTTGATCTGACATGGCACAATGGCGTACAAGATATTCGACAAACAGCTCCCCAGAAGGACCAACCAAGTAACAGTGGGAAGCCATAACAACTATAAGCTGGAAAAAGTAAAAACTAAAGTTATTGTTGAAACTAACAATCCCGTACGACTAGAAAAAACGGATGAAAAACATACCTCTGCAAGTGCTTTACAAACTCCCAAACTTTTCTCTTCCAACAATAATGTAATGGCTTCAATGAGTGCTGGTCTTTTATTATGCCACTCTTCAGATAACCTTGTTAGAAGTATCCATTAAATGGTGAGATAAAGGGGGAAAAAATGGCTGATGCTACCGAAGGATATACTTCATGATCACGGAACTTCAAACCTTTGTTTCTGGGATGTCATGTATTACGTTTGACTAGAGGTGTAATGAATGGATCAATTTGGGTTGAGTTTTATCTCAAACAAGTCAAATGGATCAAATTGGAAAAGAAAAGAAAAAATAAAAGGGGTCAAAGGTTGAAAGTCGCCTAAAGTAAATTTTAATGCATGCAGCTTCCTAAACCTTTTTATTCAAAGATTTAGATCATTATTGTTGTAACAATATTTATGTAATCATACACATTAATTACTAAATTATAAATAAAAACAAAAACTGGGCAAAGAAAGTGTTTGTTGCCAAACGACCTGACTGGCCCGTTTCGACCAGAACAAACATAACATGTTTCATCACTAAGTCTTTTTAACCCATCACCCATCTTGCCATCTCTACTTTTTACAATCTTATTTTTACTGCAATGCTTGAAATAGTAGCTATTTTACACGCATGTATACCATCTAGCATCAATGAAAAAATCAATTTTTTGAAAGAGAATGATAAACCTGGGCAGCAGATGTTTAAGGACACAGAGAGCCCCAAAAGTCATTTGATCTTCTTTCAACTTGGATTTCTGTAAAAGTAAAATACATGTCAATTACGAAAAAACCAGTATTACAATAAATAATATTAAGAAGAAACTATAAGACTCACGTTTAGAAGAAAAATAAATAATTCCTCAGGATACACTAACCCAACAGTAAGAAAGCAACGTTGAACTTCATTATATGTCTGCAACAAAAAGCAGGCAAGAGAACTACCATGAAATATATGAACAGTGGTCCATCAAGTTAAAGACAGTAAATACAAAATTCCCTGAGTATCAAATACAGAAATCAAGATAACACAGAATCTGAGAATCGTAATTTCAACCGAGAGGATTCAAAAATTATACGTGGATAGTGTGCCACATACAACCAAAGGGCTTATAGCCTAGCGGTATGCGAGTTGGCCCACTAACCATAAGGTTTGGGTTCATGTCAAGTAAGGGATAAAAGTGTGAATTATTATGTGGTGTGGTGTATATGCCTTTTCCACAAAAAAAGTGTCATATGCCCGTCCACAGATAGTAATTTGAATAGTGATTAAGAAAAAGCACCTTGAGGCCAACTTTACGCTCTTTAATGTCAGTATAACTACAAATAACTGGAAGAAGTGTTGACAAAACAACTGTGAGATCCTGAAAGTTCAACATATAACGGTCATCAATGACAATTACCCACTATAAAATATCTCTCCAATTACAAAAAAAAAATACACCCAGAGAACTAGTGTTTGAACGAAAACTATCAGAATTGTTCTAACACTGACCTCAAAATCAAGCAAAGGAGAACCGGTTTCTTTGAGTAAAGAGGCATTCAATAGATTGTGAAGGCTACATGTAGCCAAAAAGGCAATATTTTGGTCTCTTTTATATCTGCATATTAAAGAAGAAAACTAAAATTCATCTTCAATATCCCAGAGATCAAGCATGCAAACATATAGATGGTCCTCTGTCCTAAAGCATATAAATTGTCATACTAGGCAAAAGCATTACTAACGATCATCTATCTTACAATTCCAATATAGTTGGAACAAATTTGGGTAACGCTGCCTTCAACAATGTTCTTGTAACGAGACCCACCAATTGACCCAATGCCTCGACAGCAGATGTCCTAACCTGATCCAGAAGTTATATTAGCTTAATAGTAAAAAGGTGTCGCATCATTTAATAAAATCCCAAATTATCGCTGATGACTATCAACAAAAACCCTGATTATCAATGTCTATTTAATTTGCAGAGTCAGACATCAGTTTCTACTTTTACATAAAGGCTCCAGATAACAATAATGACATTTATCTTTATGTTCCACGCCGGAGCATTACATATTACATAATGATCACATATCACATCCATGACTAAAGAAATTGCTTAATGTTTTACATGATCTTTTATTCTTTTGAAAAAAAGTACTTTTTCTTTTACAGAAGAAGCGCACTATAAAAAAAATAATCAGAATTTCATATTCCCAGGTCTTAGTTGAGTAAGTTTGATGAAGTCACAAACAAGACTAACATCATTGAGAACAGATAACTATTCATGAATGCAAACCTTGAGATCTCGTGAAGTTGCCCAGTTTTGCAATAAAAGCTCAAAGGCAGAATTTAAAAATGACCTGCACTTAATCGCAATAGGTTCAGGAAGAAAGGAAAACGATGTATACATATCATAGTATCAATATTCGACAAGAAGAAAACTAATTTCTCACGTGACATCACTATCAAGAATAGATGAAAGAGGGAACTCCACACTGTACTGCCAACAAGCTTGACACCAACACTTGAAAGCTGGAATAATAACAAAAACCAAAACAGTAATAAACACTCAACAATTATACTGAATTTATTAATGTTTTACCTAAGCCAAAATGACAAACTGAGAATAAAACATAAAAACATTCTCAAACAGCCATTTCAATATAAGGAGGTTCCTACAACATACCATTTGCGAAAATTGGCCGATGCTGATCTCTAACATTCCCTAAAATGGGAAGAACTCGGGAAAGCACACCTTTGAGTCTCGGGGTAAACTGCAGAGCTTCAATTAAATGTTCAATTCAGAAAAACATATTCAGTTTCAGCACTCAATCTAAACAATCACTCAAAAGAAGACTCGTTCCAATGCTAGTGAGATAGACAGAGGACTAACCATCAGAAGTAGCAAAGTCAGCGAGTATTTGGACCATAGCTGGCAGAGCTGAATTCTGTGCAGACAAGTGAAGATATAATTCTTCCATCATCTGCATTGCAATTAAATTAGAAAAATCGAAAGTTAAGCATACATGGAGGAACAGATATATATATATATATATATATATATATATATATATATATATATATATATATATATATATATATATATATGTATATTTTTCAATCATTTGATATTCGAAATATGACCAGTCATATGCTCGATTTGTACCGTTGTACTATAAGATTTCATCCATAATGTTATCTACTATTCATCCGTTGTTCTATAAGATTTCATTCATACACCTGTCTAAGGATTCTAGGCAAAAGCACATTCCAACCACCCAATGAAAAACGCCCGGCTAGGCATATAATTTGATAAAAGTGTTGGACAAACAACTTAAATACCCTTTAATTACGACATGATAAGCCTTAACTTTAATAAAAAGTGTGTCGTCTACTCATTTCAAGGAATACAACCAGGTCAAGTCACAACTTCTACTCACATAGGCCTTCAATTTACTAAAATCTGAGACATATCCAACTCAGTTCTTCCCTAGAGTGTGTTTATTCGGTAACGGTTGAGAGTGTAATAAATACACTACATAATATCTCAAACACCAATCAACTACATATACGACTTAAAAATTTTCACGATTTTAATAAACTACAAGAGCATACGAACTTACGAGGTCTGGTAAATGAGAACCAATTGCAACAAGTAGAGAAGAAGCAGCCCTTTGCCAATCCGCTTTTATTTCCTACAAGGTAAATTAAAAGATAATTCAATATGCAATCATCCGTTAGAGCAACGACTACCTAATAACACAGGACACACTAAATACATTGTAACCTATATACTCTACAAATGCAATATCCTAGGGCACTCGAGATAGTTTCCAAACATTATTTAAAACTACCTTTGACGAAATGATCTCGGCAGTAGCAAGTTTAGCAAGCTTCTGCATATAATTAGTATCGACTTCTCCTTCTTCTAACGCACCAATCGCAATTGACATTACTTGAAATACACCAGCAATATTCCCAAACCTCTGTCAACAACACGCGATAACACACGAAATTTGATTTAACAATAAAAACACAATATAAACTCTGAATAACTTCTGAAAATGAATATAATTACTCGACGACCGCCACGAGAAACCGTTAAGCAACAATCTAGAACTAGAAGTGGATTCCTGCAATATTTTATATTATAATTAAATTTAATTTGACATAAGAGTGAAATATATATATATATATATATATATATATATATATATATATATATATAAAAACTTACAGTGGAGCGAGAGATTTGAGAGATGACATGGATGCATGTTTAACAATTGGAGATTCATCAGCGAGCGATGAAACGAGAAGCTGAATCGCGTCTGAAAAAAAATTGTAAAAAAAATTGAGAAAAAAAAAATGATTGAATTTTTTGAGAAATTGAGAAATTGTACCTGGAGCAGGAATTGAGTTTCCAGAACTTGCTGCCATTATTGTTGTTGTTATTGCATTCAATTCAATCAAAATCGAACAAAAATGAAGAAATTGATATTGAAAATGAATCGCAAAATTGCAGTGGGGGTACACGATCGAGATTACAGCGTGTCGTCTATATTTGCCATGTGGCTTTCAACGAGTTAGGTGTATTAATCATTTTTTTTATTTAATTACACGGGTTGTTAAGTTTAAGTTTTGATCACTTTCGATTTGAACACCATACAAATGATGATATATGTTTAAATTCTAAAAGATAATATGGATATAACCTTCGAATTCGTTTAAATAAACAGATTGACGTGTTAAACGGGTTGACGGATTAAAATTTTGGTTAAAATGTTAATTTTATGTTGTATTTGTCAATCGTGTTGGCAAGTTACTATTCATTTTGGCGGGAGCTTCTAGCTCAGCGGTGTAAGGGCTTGTTTGCAAACATCAGACTCAGACTCGGAGTACGGACTCGGTCCGTGGTCCGAGCGTTTGATAAGTTCAAGAAAAGCTCGGACTACGGACTGGGTCCATGATTATGCCTTGTTCTCAGTCTGCGGTTTTCCTAAACAGACCGAGTCCGAGGCAAAATCACGGACTCGGTCCGTGGTCCGAGCTTTTCATGAACTTATCAAACGCTCGGACCACGGAACGAGTCCGAGTCCGTATGTCGTAATCCGAGTCTTTTATGCTTGCAAACAGGCCCTAAGTTGTGTTTAGTAACCTATAGGTGATGGTCTAAACTCAGTCGTATTCATATTATCAGTTTATTCATATTGACCGTTAAAAGAAAATGGAAAAAGAAAAAGGTTCATGTTTGCGGATTTGGATTAGGATCAGAACTTTATAAAAGTTAAGGACGTTGACGTGTCGACTAACATGAAAACTTTAACACCAAACATAACGAATAACGATTCGGATAATATAAAGAACAATATATTTTTTTGTCAAACATATCTTATATCAAAAGATTGAAGGTTATCTCTAAACTTTTGTTATACGGGGTAGTTAGATAGTCTTTTCTTTTATTTCCAAACATATTAGGTAATCCTTGTCAAAATAAACTATTCATGTCAAGACCAAATTAGGATATATATATATATATTGTTGACATAGGATCCGATTGCCTGATTCGGGTCTGAACCGAATCAGGTAATCTGGAAGTCTTTGGTTCGGACAGGAAGAGACAACGCGTATAAAGACAAAAACAATACGACAAGAAATCGACGAAAGAAGAAAGAAAAGATGCTCTGACAAACGACATTCTTTTATCCGCTGGGTAAAAGAGGTAAAAGTTAGGGAACACCCTATTATCCAGAAGACCTCCTATAAATACCCGGGTGAACAGTAAGTATCCACAGGTTTTTTACATATAGTTTCACACCTATATTTTTCTATCCGAATCAAAGTACTCATTCTTACGCCCGAGTTGAATCAGGGGTATAGCCCCGCTCAACCTGGTGTTTTCTCTTAGTGCAGGTAGTTCGGACAAAGGATCATTGAGGTTAATTCAAAGGAGGACGGACTTCTAGTTAGGCTTAACTTAGTTCGGGTCGGACCTAGGAGTCTAGGGATCTTTTGTATTAACATTTTGGCGCCATCCGTGGGACCGAAGGAAATACTCACTTGAAATGGAAACTCCAATTGATACGGTTAACTTAATCACCAACGATGGACAGAGTTCGGACAAAAACGCTGAAAAGGAAACCAGAACTGATGGAGAGTTTTCTAGTAAATTCATTAAGGATAACATAGGATTGCTGAGGGCGTTGGTCGAAGAGCATGAACGCACAGAGTCGATGAAAAAGGGGAAAAGTAAAATGGGAGAGGATCCTCAGAAAGAAGGGTTTAAAGGGAGGAGGCTGAACTTTAATGAAGAAGAATCGGAGGATGAAGATGAAGATTTAAGCTTACCATACCAGTCAGATTTCTCCTCCAAGTTCACAAAGAGGATCGCTCGATTCCCAATTCCACCAAAAACAAAAATGCCTAGTATCATTCGGACTTATGATGGATCCGAAGATCCGGATGATCACCTTAATACATTCGCAGGGGCTGCCGAAACCGAATTATGGTCAATGCCTGTGTGGTGTCGTATGTTTGCACAGACGCTTGTTGGACCAGCACGGATATGGTTTCAGGCACTAGAACCTGGACAAATAGATAGTTACAAGGAATTAGAGGTGGTGTTCGGATCATTTTTCACACAACAGCGCAAGTATGTGAAAGGACCGACGGATGTCCATAAAACGAAGCAGAGAGATGGAGAGGGATTCAGAGAATTTGTGGAAAGGTGGAAGAAGGAGATGTTGCAGGTAAAAGGAGCTTCGGAAACAATGAAAGTCTCGGGATTCATGGAAGGTATTAAACCACCTACGCTGATAGAATCATTTAATGCCAGAGTCCCGACTACAGTAGAGGAGATGATGATAAGGGTGAAAGAATTTATCAAAGGAAAAGAAGCATCGGGGCGAACGGAGGAACTCGGAGGACGAATGACGGGAAGTTCCGGAACATCGTGGAAGGGATCTGGGATGCCAACACCCAGGTCGATACAAGGAAGGAGGTCATTTGGTTCACCTAATAGAGCCCACAGATACGGAGGGAAGTTTCCCATGTCCCCCATTTCCCCAAGAAATAATCCTATTTCGGGACCAGGGGATAGTAGGAGAAGCGTCCATTTCACTGAGTTGCTAAAAACACCGATGCAGATTATGAACACAGAAAGAGGAATCAATCTAGTAAAACCATCACCAGGAACCCTTCCCGGGACTCCGGAAAAGGGGAACCTAGATAGATACTGTGATTTTCATATGGATAGAGGGCATGCTACGAATGATTGTTATGCATTGAAGAAGCAAATAGAGGAGGCGGTCCAAACGGGAAAGCTTAATCATTTGGTTCGTGACATAAGAGGAGGAAACAAGCAAGGAAGAAATGATAAAGGCCCTAGAGGGAAGCCGAAGGAGATCCATATGATTCGAGCAGTAGACATGACCAGTCAAAAGCAAGAGAAGGAGATATCAAGAGATTGGATGAATCAGGTCATAGCATTCCCCCCATTGAATGCTATAAACCTCACTGATGACCCAATGCTCATTAAGGCTCATGTGGCGGATCACCTGGTTCACCGAATTTATGTGGACGATGGAAGTGCATCGGAAATCATGTTTGAACAATGTTTTCGAGAATTGGATCCGGCATTAAAACGAAGGATGAAGGTGAAGGAGGTTCCATTGGTAGGATTTGTCGAACAGACAAAGTCCTCCATAGGAGAGATATGTTTACCGGTGCAGCTGGCTGAGGGTGATAGGATCCGAACGGTATGCATGAACTTCTTAATAGTGGCAGCTGCGTCCCCATATAATTGCATTCTGGGAAGGCCGGGATTGAAGAAGTTGGGAGCGGTAGCAGCAACCGTGCATGGGATGATGAAATTCCCCACACCCGGAGGAATAGCTACCATTACTTCGGAAAGAAATAGAGGTTGCCATCAGGTGCAAAGGCTAATGGTAGAAGAAAGCAAGACGCTAGAGGAGCAGGTCCAAGTCAACCCCTACTTTCCGGACCAAATGATAACAATTGGGAAAGCTCTGACGGAGGAAACCAAGAGAATGTTAGTGGCAATGTTAAAACAAAATCGAGAAGTATTTGCATGGAAGCCAGAGGATATGACGGGGGTACCAAGGGAGATAGCGGAACACCGTTTGAGTGTTTATAAGGCTGCCGAACCTGTGGTACAGAAGAAAAGAATCCTAGCACCAGAGCGAAGCAGGGCAGCGTGTGAGGAGGTCGATCAATTGGTAAAGGCAGGGATACTCCGAGAGGTTAGATACCGGACGTGGGTGGCCAACCCAGTCATGGTACCTAAGGGGGACAAGACATGGAGGATGTGTGTAGACTTTAAAGACCTCAACAGTGCATGTCCCAAAGATGCATACCCCTTGCCAGAGATAAATTTGAAAGTTGATTCGTTGGTAGGGTTCAGGTTTAAATGCTTTATGGACGCATATAAGGGCTATCATCAGATACAGATGGCTCGGGAGGACGAAGATAAAACAGGTTTCCACGCGGATCAGGGAATATACTGTTACAAAAAGATGCCATTTGGGCTCAAAAATGCCGGTGCTACGTACCAAAGACTCATAGACAAGGTGTTCAAGGATCATATAGGTCGAAATATGGAAGCTTATGTGGATGATTTGGTGATCAAAAGCGAAACCGAAGAAGCAATGTTGCGAGACATCAAAGAGATATTCGAGGTGTTGCGGAAAGTAAATATGAGATTGAACCCCAAGAAGTGTTCGTTCGGGGTGGAAGAGGGTAAGTTTTTAGGTCATATCATCATGCCACAAAGCATCAGGATTCATCCGGATAAAGTAAAGGCTATTACCAGTATGGCGGCACCAAAAACGCTGCAGGAGGTGCAAAGTTTGAATGGAAAGATAGTAGCGTTAGGGAGATATCTCTCAAAATCAGCCGAAAGAGCGTTACCCTTCTTCAAAACGTTGAAACAATGTATGAACAAGAAGGATTTCAGGTGGACGGAGGAGGCAGATAAAGCCTTCCAAGAAATGAAAAAGTATATCGTAGACCTTCCATACTTAACGGCACCCCGAAGGGGAGAAACTTTGTTGGTATACTTAGCAACAAACGGAGAGGTGGTAAGTGTTGTACTATTGGTGGAAAGAGAGAAGAAGCAATTGCCTATTTATTTTATCAGTAAGGTGTTGCAAGGAGCTGAACTCAACTACAACTCGTTGGAAAAAGTCTCTTTAGCGCTCTTGTTCACGTCAAGGCGACTAGGGAGGTATTTCCAAGCACACAAGGTAAGGATGATCACGGACCAGCCATTGAAGCAGATACTGACTCGTCCGGAAATGGCAGGAAGAATAGAAAAGTGGGCGATTGAGCTGGGAGGCCATGACATAGAGTATGCCCCAAAAACAACGGCAAAGGGGCAGGTGTTGGCAGATTTTCTGAACGAAATTCCGGACCAGGGGGTAGTGTTGGCTGAACCAGCAACGGTGCTGGGAAAAAGAAAAAGAACGAAGGGAACCACCTGGAAGTTATACACTGACGGAGCAGCCAGCAAAGAAGGGGCCGGAGCAGGCATCATCCTAATTAGTCCGGAAAAGGAGGAGTTTGCTTATGCTATCCGTTTGAAGTTTCAAAGTTCTAATAACGAGGCAGAATATGAAGGGGTTTTGGCAGGGCTAAGGTTAGCTAAAGACATGAAGGTGGGAAGATTACGAATCTATGTAGACTCAAAGCTAGTAGCTAATCAGGTGAATGAGGAATATGGAGCAAAAGATGATCGGATGAAAAGGTATAGGGACAAGGTGACAATTCTTATGAAAGATTTTGACTCTTGCAAGATCAAGCAAATACCGAGAAGCAAGAATAAGAGGGCTGATATATTTAGTAAAGTGGCATCTATAGCGGGGTCAACCTTAGAAACATTGACCAGCAACATCTTTTTGGAGGCAATCGAAAGAAGATCCATTGACGAAGGGGTAGAAGTAAATGTTATTGTTGAAGAAGAGGGAGCTACATGGATGACACCCTTGGTAGAATATCTTGTTAATAACACATTGCCCGAAGATGCAGGGAAGGCAAGGAAAACACGAATGAAGGCCACTCAATACATTATGGTAGAAGGAGTATTGTTCAGGAAAAACTACCTAGCACCATTGCTCCAGTGTGTAGGGCCTCTACAAGCAAACTATGTGATAAGGGAGGTACACGAAGGATCTTGTGGAATGCATGCAGGGCCAAGAGCAGTAGTGGCCAAAATAATGAACCTGGGGTATTACTGGCCCACGATGCACCAAGACGCATACCAAGAGATAAGAAAGTGTGATTCATGCCAGATACATGCACCGATCCCTAAACTCCCGAAAAGTGACATGATATCGGTAACGACAGCGTGACCTTTCTTTAAGTGGGGAATGGATATAGTAGGACCATTTCCAGAGGGACCAGGAAAGGTCAAGTTTCTGCTAGTAGCAGTAGATTATTTCACAAAGTGGGTCGAAGCAAAGCCCCTAGCGCGAATCACGGGGGCTCAAGTGTTACAGTTTTTTTGGGAGAATGTGGTATGCAGGTTCGGATTACCAGGGAAGGTGGTGACGGATAACGGTAAACAGTTTGTTGATGAGCCCTTCAAAGGATGGTGCGAGCAAATGCAGATCAAGCAAGTCAAAACATCTGTGGCACATCCTCAAGCCAACGGGCAGGTAGAACGAATCAACCGAAGTTTGGTGGAAGGAATCAAAACACGTTTGGGAAGATATGAGCACAACTGGGTGGATCAAGTGCCGAACGTACTTTGGGCGCACCGAACAACAAAGAAGACAAGCACACAAGAAACACCATTCAGTTTGACCTATGGTTCGGAAGCTGTCATACCACCAGAAATAGGAATGCCCACTTACAGGAATGTGCAGCGGAGTGATGTAGACAATGAAATAGAGTTGCGAGTTAATCTGATGTTGGCGGAAGAAAGAAGGGAAGCAGCTCATGTTCGGGAAGCCCGATACAAGAAGAAGATCGAGCAATATTACAACAAGAGAGTACGAAAGATCAGTTTCAAGGAAGGGGAGTTTGTGTTCCGGAAAAACGAAGCAAGCAGACAAGAAGATGAAGGCAAGCTGGGCCCAAAGTGGGAAGGACCATATCAAGTGGTGCAAAATAATGGCAATGGTTCATACAAGTTGAAGCACATGGATGGAACCACAATTCCACGAACCTGGAACGAGATGAATCGGCGGAAATGCTACATGTAATGTCGGGGTTTTCCCCGAAGAAAAGGAACACTTTATTTTTCTTTATGCCAAGTAAAGTCTTGATGAACCAAAGATGTATGTTCTTTGTTTATTTTGGAAACAGCGAATGGTGTAACTTGTAATACCGAAAATTTTCCCCAAAGGTTTTTGATTGTACAAGAAAGCGGTCATTCCCAGGAGGATGAGGTGAACCAGCCTCCCAAGATTCCTGAGGCCCCCACCAAGGGGCCTGAATCGACCCCCGATGTAATGGGTAGAAGGAGCCTCAAAGACAGAAGGCTTCTCAGACTCAACAGTTTCGGACGAAGAGGAAGACTCATCCGATTCAGTCACCAACCCATACTCCTCAGACTCATCCTTCTCCGAAACAGCAAAAAGTTCTTCAGTATCTGGGCTTGACTCCTTATTAGGCGGAACAGGAGTCGAAGTAGAAGCACCCCGTTCTTTGGTCTTAGAGGCTTGAGAAGTGGGGGGAACTTCACTAACAATCTTGGGTTTTTTGGCAGGAGGGTTTTTCTTCACTTTCTTCGATTTCGAGGTTTTTCTTTTTCTCTTAACGGTAGCCCTTGCTTCGGCTTCAGTATAAGGTGCTGGAATAGTATTATTGGGGAGAACAACACGATCCAGAGTCGTGGTAAGGAAGCCAGGAGCACCTTCGGCAAGGGGAGCCGAAGTAAAAACAACACCGTCCCAATGTCTCATCTTCAAAAGATCAAGAAGAGACAATTCTGCAACACGAAATAAAAAAAATGTTAACTCACAACAACAGATACAGGTGCACGCATAAAGAAAGAAAGTGAAAAACCTTTGTCGGCAAGCTTCAAACAGGGACGAGCTAGAGGACGAGTCCAGTTCTAGCTTAGTCCTACTAGGACCAAAACTTTCTCCGGGTAGGAGCGAGCTCTGATCGGGGTAGTCTGAAGATCCATGACAAGATCAGGATCTAAATCATTGGTGTCAGGTTCCGAATCGGTAAGAGTGTCGCCTTTGACGCACCACCTCATTCGGATCGGAGCAACTGAGGCGTTGACAAAGAAGAACCGATTCTTCCAGTTCTTTAGGGACGAAAGAGACCAGTCGATGCAGGGGGGCACCTCTTCTCTTATCCACTGTAAGCCAATCTCCATTTAATCCGACTTTGTAAAAAAAGCGAAAATTTGATAGGTCAGGAGCTTTGCCGAAGGCACGACAGTGAATTTCGAAGTTGGTAATCTTATTAGCCCCCAATGGATTCATTTGAGAAACATGACCCTTGAAATATTGGATCACGTCGAGGAAAAAGCGGGAGAAAGGTAACCGAAGATTGGAATATTCGAACCAGGCACAATAAACACCGATCTTGTCCGGAGGAGCGTCTTTGATAGTGTCATGTGGTCCGGGAACAACAACGCCATAAGAGCTATCAATGTGATAGGTCTTACAGAACGCACGAAGGTCTCCAGCGGGCATGGTATTAAACATCTCCTTCAGGTTTTCTTTGGATTCCTTAGCCATTATATTAGGATTAGAAAAAAATACCGGAATAGGGACAGATTTGGGGAAAAATTGGCAGAGGTTCGGAGAAGAAGTAAGAAACAAATGAAAGAGGAATGCCCCTATTTATAGGCGGGTAGTAGGCACGTCAAAGGGCGTGCGTGACCTTGAAGGGAGAGTGACACGTGGAAAACAGCTGGCGTCGTTCAAACCACTCAAGCACGCTACGTGTAGGAATCTAATACAGCTGGAACACTCAAACCATAAGAATTGGACACGTGGAGTCGAAGGACACAGCGGGTCGAAGGAAGACGCGTATGATCGTCGAAGTAACAACAACAACAACAACAACAAAAAACGAACGAAAAACAAAATTTTAAGTCCAGCATTATATCTCGACTTCTTCGGAATACAATGCTAGACTTGGGGGAGTTGTTGACATAGGGTCTGATTGCCTGATTCAGGTCTGAACCGAATCAGGTAATCCGAAAGTCTTTGGTTCGGACAGGAAGAGACAACGCGTATAAAGACAAAAACAATACGACAAGAAATCGACGAAAGAAGAAAGAAAATATACTTTGAAAACGACATTCTTTTATCCGCTGGGTAAAAGAGGTAAAAGTTAGGGAACACCCTATTATCCAGAAGACCTCCTATAAATACTCGGGTGAACAGTAAGTATCCACAGGTTTTTTACATATAGTTTCACACCTATATTTTTCTATCCGAATCAAAGTACTCATTCTTACGCCTGAGTTGAATCAGGGGTATAGCCCCGCTCAACCTGGTGTTTTCTCTTAGTGCAGGTAGTTCGGACAAAGGATCATTGAGGTTAATTCAAAGGAGAACGGACTTCTAGTTAGGCTTAACTTAGTTCGGGTCGGACCTAGGAGTCTAGGGATCTTTTGTATTAACATATATATATATATATATATATATATATATATATATATATATATATATATATATATATATATATATATATATATATATATATATATATATATATATATATAGATATATATAGGGGAGGGTTCAATTGAGATCCTCTTTTTGCTAGAGATCCAGAGATCACATTTATAGCCACACAAATTCATTAATCCATCAAACACACGGAGGGGCACTTTGGTCTTTTTACCTTTTTATTTTTTTTAACTCACGCGCTTAAGAACAAAGAAACAAAAAGTATACCTCATTGAATCTCGATCAATTTTTCAAACAGAATTTTAACAATCAATTGTAATCCGAATTTTAACAATCAATTGAAGGTTTGACAATCGATTCTTAGATCCGATTTTTTTTTTAACAATCGATTGAAGGATATTTTAACAATCGATTCTTAGATCTGATTTTTTTTTTTTAATTGCAGATAATGACGCTAATTTCAGAAGAAACTATTGAAGAAAGAGGGGATTCAACAACCAACAATAATTTGGAAAATAATGACAACGAAAACAACATCAATAACCAGATACTGGAAAGTAAGTAATCACGTGTGATTTTATTAGTTTAATGCCTTAGTATGTGATTACTAAATATGTATTAATTTAGTTTAGTATGTTTAAAAATATATGTTTAGTAATCACCGGTGATTACATATAATTTTGTTTAGTTTGTGTATGTAAATTTAGTTTAGAATGTTTAAACATATATGTTTAGTAATCACCGGTGATTACATATAATTTTGTTTAATAAAGTGACTGTAGTTGTACTTCTTTGAACAAAAAAACATTTGATGGGTGTTTGAGCAATATTTTAATCCGTTGTAGCAACTACACATGGTTTATAAAAAAGGTTTAACGTTGTTGTTAACAGTTGAACCAACTAAAAGTTGTTTAGGTTCTTCAGTGACTTGGGTACAAGTAGAAATCACCGGTGATTTTGTAAATAATGTGCCTTAGATTGTTCATGTAAAATGCCACCAAATGGTTAATAATCACCGGTGATTTTGTTAATAATATGGATTAGTATGTTGATGTAAATTACCTTTGACTTTACAGGTTCACACTACAGCACTCCAACAGCATATTCAAATGATAACAACAACATAGAGACTCCTGGTGGTTCTCGATATTGGTTACCTTATGTTAAAGATAACGACAAACCAATTAGGGGAAAAAATTATGGATCATTTGAAGAGTGTTTCAGAATTTATAAAGAGTATGCAATAAAGTCGGGATTTGATATAAAATTATCATCATCAAAAAAAACAAAAAGTGGAATTATTAAGACCAAGTATATTCGTTGCAACAAACATGGTGCACCTCCAAGTATAAATATCAACACGTTGGATCCAGAAAATAGTGGGAAGCTTAAAAGAAAATCGACTTTCCAGGTAACAGGATGCAATGCTCATATCATGCTTAAACTTGTAGATTGTACGACAACCTCTTTCCCTCTTGATAAATCATCAGGCTTAATAACAGAACGACAAAGGGATGAAGTTCTAATTTCTTCAAGAATCTTACTTCTTGTGTACTTCTTAGGCATACCTTGCGTTGTCTTATCTTTCTCACTTTCAGTAATAGTAGTGTCATAAACATAAGATGGACCTTCAAACATATGTGCTTGTGCTCCAATCACAGGTGATTGAGCTTCAAAAACAGGTGATTGTTCTTCAGCTGCAAAATAAAAACATATCACAAACACATGTAACTACATATACAGATTCATGAAAAAATAAAACAAAAACATCATATAAAAAAAAAATACACAAAAACTGGATAAAATTACCATTAACAACATCTTGAGTAACAACAGGAATAGTTGATTGTTCTTCAAAAACATCTGTTTGTGCACCAATCACAGGTGATTCTTCTTCAAAAACATCTTCTTGTGCCCCAATCACAGGTGATTGTGCACCAGTCACAGGTGTTTGTTCTTCAAAAACAGTTGATTCATGAAATAAAAACATGTAACTAAGTATACAGATTCATGAAAAAATATAACAAAAACATCATATTAAAAAAAAAATACACAAAAACTGGATAAATTACCATTAACAACATCTTGAGTAACAACAGGAATAGTTGATTGTTCTTCAAAAACATCTGCTTGTGCCCCAATCACAGGTGATTCTTCTTCAAAAACATCTGCTTGTCCCCCAATCACAGGTGATTGTGCACCAGTCACAAAAACATAGAACAAACAAATGTAAATACGTATACAGATTCATGAAAAAATATAACAAAAACATCATATAAAAAAATATATACACAAAAACTGGATACATTACCATCAACAACATCTTCAATAACAACAGGAGTACTGGAGGTGTTTTTAAATTTACTCAAACCAGTTCTTTTGAGTATCCGTTCACTTCTACGAGTCCGACCTACAAGAGAACAACACAAAAATATAAAAAACAAACAAAAATCACATGTGACTGAATAAACCAAAAAAAAAAAAAAAAAAAAAAAATGTATAAAACAGTTGATAAAAGAAATCAAAAAATTACATGTGGATGACATGTTTAATCGGAAGAATTTGATGATAAGAAGAGATTTATCTCGTTTTTCAATTGACGAATTAGAGTTCAATTCGATTCTCAATCGAAAAAATTAGGTTAAAAACTGAATCGGTGAAGTTATGTTTCAAAATCAGGAGCGCGTGGACCTAAAAAAGAGAAAAAGGTAAAAAGACCATATTACCCCTCCGTGTCTTTTCCTTTTAATTTCATTAAAGTCAACTTTTAATCTCAGCCACACAATTTAGGTGATCTTGTGGCTGAGAAGGTGATCCCTGGATCTCTAGCAAAATAGAGATTCTTATTGAACCCCAATCTATATATATATATATATATATATATATATATATATATATATATATATATATATATATATATATATATATATATATATATATATATATATATATATATATATATATATATATATATATATATATATATATACAAATACATCATATTCACAAAACTTGACATAGTCTATTCTCTACACTTTTATAGAATATGTTTTCATATGCATTACCCGATATCCGAGCTCTCAACATCATAAAAGAACATATATTAAAACGATAGTATATTATATTTTAGACAAGATCATATCATGTTAGTTTCAACATTACGTTGATCAAAAAAAGATTAAATAAATAAAAAAAGGTCTTAAAGGCCCCACTATTTTCTTTTAAGTCGCACAATCTTTCAACATAAGTATCATATTGAAACATACACGAAAGATCCCGGATACTTCGGCATATATGGTAGTTCTTACCGCCATGTTTTCTTATAGATTAAAGTTTATTTATTGTTAGGCGGAAATAGTTCTAGATGTAGCTACGTGTTGATGCTTTATTTTCGCTCTAGGTGAAGCTTTGCTTTAGGGATAACAAGTTCAATTCGCACAATTGACCGGTTACTTTCATTTAGTAGGTTTTATGCGAAAGACATGTCGGGAGACTTTCAACTTGTAAACCTATTTTACGTGTTTACTTTTTAGTTACTTAAAATTTCACACAATTGACCGGTTAGATAAGAAACATAAAGCAAACTGACCATTCATTAGTAAATTGTAAGCATCTAAAAAAGTTTCCGATTCACATAACAATATTAAGGAAGTCAATCGCCAAAATATATAAACAGATTCCGCCTATTTGTTCCAAAAGTATTCATCTTTCGATATTCAATATAAATTCTTAAAACCTATGAAGTATGAACTCGAACTAGAATAAAATATGCAGAACTATACACTCTCCAAATTTTGTATACTTTTTGTTCATGAATAGTCGAATAAGAAATTATGCATGTTCTCAACTTAACAAGGAACGTAACATTGACATCAAAATGCTGTAAAAAGGATCGATTGTAACTGTTGGAAGGGTTTCTTGGAACTCGCTCATGAGAAACTGAAAGGAGATCCGACAGGTGCAGCCAGTCCAAGAAAACGCATGATTTTGAATCTACGGACTTTCCTTGATGTATATAGCGGGAACTTCACCTCCTAAAGTTAAATAAATAAAAAAGGTCAATTGATTTATTTTTGAGCAAGCAAAATGACAATAGTAAGTAGGTTGGGTAACGGGTCAAAATGGGTAGTTTGCCCATTTACTTAATTTTTTATATAAATAGTTAATGTCAGCTATTAATATAATCTAAACTTTTTAGATAAAATGATTTAGAGGGTTTCATGCATACCCGTTCAATTTCGTTTTTAGTTATTTCTATTTTACCCGTTTGACCCGTATAACACGAACCCTCCGCAATATATAAAAGAAGAATAAAAAAAGAAGACTGTAAATGGAGCATTCTATTAACTCACATCAAAATGAACTTTCCGTTTTCTTTCACGCGTGCTCTTTGCTCTCCCAGTGCAACCAGTTCCTCCTCTGCTTGAGCTCGATGAGTTATCCCTATCTGAATGAACAACAAACAAAAGTATAAAGACTAAATCACGCAACCGAAGTTACAACTTACAACATTTCCTTTTTCGCAAATTTTAAGGCTACGTTACCTATTTGATTAATGTCATGAACTCATGATCACTACCGATAAAGGATTTTGATTTTGTTAACATGATTCTTTGTTCTATCATCATCGGTGATTTGGTGAACAAACTCATAAAATAATAATATGTTTTGATACATTATCTATATCAATTTTTGTGAAAGAAAAAGTGTACGTACCGAGTAATTGGTCATGGTTATTTACACCATTACCTCCTTCAGGGGAAGCAGACGACTCCTTACGTGATCTACGAGGGCGTTCCTTATAGTGCAATGCCTGCGTTTACAACAAGATTCAACAAAATATAAAAATTTGAAGTCGCCAGAAATTGAAGAAGCGTTAAAAGAGATAAGACCAAATGATATATAAGTATATAACATTTCCAGGAGTTGAACATACTTCACTGCTTTCTGTCAGTTGTGATCGATTAGGAGTGAGTTCCAGTGCATCATATCTATCTTCATCTTTTCTATTTTACACATAAAAGCGAATACAACCTTTTAGATATATCATAAATACACGAATACCGAAAAGGATGAACATATGCATCCCTGATATATAGAAGAAATTAAATAACAACTATTTTTTAACTCGTTTATTTATGAATGGTTTGATTTGTATATGATTTATTTCTAAAATGGAAACGGGTCAAAAGTCGTCCAAAGTGTAATTTCAATGCATAAAACCTCCTTAATCATCCTATTAAAAAAGTAAGATTAACGTTAAGTTGATGTAACTTTTAAAAACTCCTGAATCATCCTAGAGACTAACTACTTAGAAAAACAAATCATTTTTTAGAAAATAATGTTTGGATCAACCCGCACCAAAACAACCGCCCGGACTAATTTGACCCGTAACAACATGATTTAAACAAGTATATGTTAAACCTGGTACTGCAAGGTTGAACATGTGCCTTTAGCCCAAATGATTTAACATCTGAGACTGGAAGTCGTTTGCCATTCAGCTTTTCGTGTTTTTTACTTTCAAGCTCAGTGAACCTAATAGAAAACAGGTCAACGGTACCACTTATTGTGTTATTTGACCTATCTGAACACCCTGCAGAGACACTTGATTGGATCTCTTTGCTGCTACACGGCTCAAGTTCTATATCTGCTACATGAAAGACCCAACGATACATACAGAATGACGTGTGGAACCTTATATTGAAAGAAAAAGCCAATAGACAAAAACACACACGCATATATGAACAGAAAAAGGCTAAGATAAGATACAATATTTCTTCCATTTGTACTTATACCGACGAGACAGAGGAACGTGTGACTTTAACTTACAAAGGTTACTTGGTTGAGGGAACGCAATTTGTGAAGACACAATATGTTACTATTTTAACGATTTGCAAAACGAAAAACATATTTACAGTTTTACAGCCCCGCCCCGACTGGTCTCATGGCCAACATATGAAAGGAAACTCATGTAAACCACACACAAGGGAATCGCCAAAATCGCGGAAACACATTCCATCAAACTCAAACATATCAACATACATTGTTTAAAACACTTAAATCTATTACTTAATTCACATAAAGCCCGTAACCCTAATCAAATATGGTGTTTCTACGATAATAGCAGAAGGCAAGCGGGCAACAAGCTGCGCCGCTAATCAAATTAATACATAAATTAGGGTAAGTAAAAGTATTAAACAATACCTTTGAATGAACAAATTGGAAGAAAGAAGTGGGTCCTAGGTTTCGATACAGATGGGGTTCTAGGAAGCTGAAAACACATCGGAATATGATCAACTTGTTGTGTTTTTTTATTTGTTCTTTTTCTGTAATACACTTTAACAATCTCTATTGCCATTCTTGCACCCAAAAAATATAGATACAAACCCTATATATGTGTGTGTGTGAGAGAGAGAGGGGGGGATTGGAATGGGTCACATTGGATCAATCAAATATGAGACGACAACCATGTTTGTGTTTATGTTTATGTTTGTGTTTGTGTTTTTCACAAAGATTCTATGATGATTTGTGCAAAACTTCTACTACATATATCAAATTTCCCAATGTTCTTCATATTATATATTTAAGACTTTGCTAATCATATATGGTTATTAATAGTCTTGTACACCTAGAAACAGTTCGTGGTACGAGTCAATCGGTATGGTATCGGTTTGTATCGGTTTTATTTTATTTATTTTTTTGATATCGAATATCGTATCGAAATAAACTGGTTTGGTATCGGTCAGTGCGGTACCATACAATATATCGAAAAAACCGGTAAAATATCGGTATTTTAGTACCGAATACCGAACTTTTGGAAAATGTGGTACCGAGTACTGTACCGCTTGTATTCGGGAATCACTCCATCAAACGACAAAACCTACATGGTCCATGTTCAAATAAATTCACAAGGTGCCGCTATCTAGAAATTGGCAAGGCGCCGTGAAGACAGTTTCAAATATTGAGCCTCTTACATCTTTCATATAAGTATCCAGGCTCGTTAGGGGTGTTGATTAGGTCGAGTTAGCGGGTTTCGGGTTATTTGAGTTTTGAGTTGTGATAAAAATACCCATACCCGAATAACAATATGGGTTAAACGGGTTTGGGTTATTCGGATTTGGGTTATCCGCGTTTGACCATTTTAACTCATTTTACCCGATTAACAACAAATATAGTTTACAACTAATTGGATTTTAACTAAGATATATACTTAGTTATAATTTTCATATTAATGAAATAGATCAGACTCACAACATATAAAATATGTTCAACTTATCGTCGATTTTGCCATTTTATAAACATTTCATCTTAAACAAACCAAAAACGAAACAAATATTTATCTTTGAATAACTTTCTGTAAGTTCTTTATATTTTATGAAAATAAAAACAAACTAATAAGAGTCAACTAATAATAATTTCATTAAACATAACTAATAAAATTGGACCTAAGCTATTTATACGTATATAGGAGTTAACTTAATCGGGTTATATGAGTTATGCGGGTTATATGAGTTATACGGGTTACCCAAATGAAAATAAATAGAGCCAGACCTATACCCATATAAGCTTCGGGTTATTCAGGTTGACCCATTTAACCCAAACTCATTTTGGATGAAGTAGGTTATTCGGGTTCGGATAAAAACCACACTCTAAGGCTCGTATGACCTCACCTTATGATTAGATACCAAGTTTCTATTATTCAAGAATTCCATAACATAGTCCACAAAATAACTTTTCATAATTTTCGCAAAACTTATCCAACTACAAAATTTGGAGCAACATACATCTTATCGATATGTATATCAAGAATACAACTTAATCAAACATTTACACATCTGTGTCACATTTAAGTGCCACAACAAAGATGAGGCCAAATGTTGTCACCGATTGTTGCAAGCCATCATTCTTTAATGTAATTGTGTGTCCTCCATAAGCATACCATATCAGCAGATCAAGACCAGACGTGTCCATCGTCCTTCTTTTGCTTCTTTTTCTTCTTTGAGCCTTTCGGGTCTGCTCTTGCTTCAACACGTTTAGACTGTTGTGACCGTATTTCTAGTAATTTTGTCTTTGCGTCTCGGAATGGTGCATCAGATTTTGAAGCCATTAATTGCTGGAATAATTAAAATCACAATAAGTTTTTCGGGATTTTATCACTTTTTAAAAATATAATGACCAATTTTTTCAAGGAAAATTAATAAACCTTAAGGTGATCCATTGCTGCGAGATTAAATCCAAGAGTATCCTTGCATTCCTAAAAATTATATGAAGAAAAAATATATTCATGTTTTTTCCATATGCAAAAACTTACTCTTGAATTGAGTTGTCTCTCAGATCGATTGAAGTCATAAAAAGACAAAAAACAATGACGATTGTGCTAAAATTACAACAGTAAAAATAGTAAATGTATTTGATTTTACCTTAACTTTAGCGTGAAGTAAATCTCTAAGAAGAGACAAAAGAGGTCTGGTACTCGTAGTAGCAACTAGCTGATTATGATGCAACTGCAATAACACCGTGGCAATCCTGCAAACCAGCTCAACCTGCACGTAATTTTTTATCTTACCAAAACAGTCGAAAAAATGAATGAATAAGTCTTCTAAGAAATTTAAGCACAAGAGTCTAACCTTATCAGGATTTGAGGACCAATCTTTTAAATTTGCTAAGAGCTTCAATGCATCTGAAAACGGTAAAGCCTGCAAAGAAGAAAATATAATCATTTAACGGGATTCAAATGAAAACACAACCCATTTAAAATTTTTTTGTTTTTTTTATCATAGCTTAATTATTGTTTCTTCACTTACAAGTAACGTTTGCTCAAGGTCGTTAGTATGAACTTTTGAAACAGCACGAAGGATATAATCAGATGGAGAGAGTCCCAGCATAATAATATTGGACCGAAACTCTGCACTCTTTCCTTTTCTCTTCTCCTCCTGCAATATACAAAACATGAAATACATCGACTAAAAATATTAAATAATTCTAAGCACAAGAATGTAATATATTGCAAGATACAGACCTCGTGTTCAGCCATTCGTTTTAATTCTTCAGCTGCAATGTCAAGTGCTTCAATAATAGAGTCAGTTCCTGAGAGTGTTTCTTGTGTCTTCTTTCCTGCTACGGCTACAGCTCCCTCCTCTGGAAGTTCTTGTTGAGGCAAATATCTATTTTCTAATGAGTTGTCGAGATCCGCATCAAACATTTCTTCTAATCTTTTTTCTTTCTCTTCCTGCAAAGTACTTGAATTAATATTATGTAGCCAGAAATCCGAACCTGACTTGCTGTCAATGTAGTACAGGTGGAAAAAGGAACAGATCGGGTAACAAGTATTTATTTTTGAACTTTTTTTTTAATTAATTAATGTGATGATTATATTCACTGCAAGTTCGTGACAATATTATTACTAAAATAATATAATAAATCTTTGAAGGAAACGGCTTAGAAGGTTGTACGCTTGAAAACAGACTTTAGGCGGATTAAACTTGTTTTACTCATTTGACCCGTTCCTCTTTTAGTTGCCTTTTTTTATGTACGCTATATTGTTATATAAACACCACACGTATCACCACATTGGTAAGTAAACAGGTCAAAAATGGCACCTCTGCAAAGTAGGAATAAACTAACTGCAAAACTTTAAGTACCTCGAGAAAAAAGGGCTCATCTGTACGGTCCCAACGTCGTATTGATCGATCATGAGACCCTGTAACAAGAAAATCCCCATGATGGCTGATAGAGACACACCAAACTTCAGCATGATGGCCTTCTAAAGTTAGAAGTAGCTCAAATTTATCAGCATCCCAGTATTTTACAACACGATCTTTCCCAACACTGAACATGTAATGGGTGTTGCGAACAAACTTCACTGCCGTTACACTGTCATAAAAATTAAATTAAAGCAAAATACTACAATAAACTGGTTTGTGAGATTGTATAAAGAGTTTATAAAATTAGCGTACCTGTCGGCATGAGCAAATAGAGACTTGTGACAGTCACCGAAATCCAAACCCCAAATTTTCAAATTCTTGTCAGCAGAACCCGTGACAATAAGAGCCCCGTCAGATGAGATATCCATACACAATACAGGTAGCTTGTGACCATATAACGTAAGAAAAAACTTCAACGTATCCATGTAGTAGACCTGAATGTTTTTAATAGAATAATTAGCAATTAATAAAAGAATAATATGATTCAACAAGTCGGGAAAAGGGACCACGTAAATAATCTAACCTTGACCGTGCAATCCAATAGAGCAGCCGCAATATGCTTCTCATCAGGGCTTACAGCAACCACTATAACATCATCGTTCAATGGCAAAGTCCTCACATTGGCCACTGTTAGATGTGCCGAATCCTGAAAAATGTTAAATCAATCAAATAAAGTCCATATAAGATTTTAAATGCTGAACTGATAACTAACTCGAGAAAAATTGAACAAAAATTATACTATACGTACCTGACCAGAACCTTTAGTGGTTTCATACTCCCAAAACTTAACATCGTGATCGGAACTCCCGGTGATAAAACCATTACCATCAGGTGTTGCAACAATTGATTGAATAGAACCCGTATGAGCTTTCACTAATTCTACAGAAGTACCACTTCTAACATCAATAATTTCAAGACCGCCACTTTTTGTACCAATGACACCATATCTATTACCAGGAACAAACAAACTGCACAAACCGTAACCTGAATCAATAGTGCGAAGACAAGAACCAGTACTCGGGTTCCAAATCTTTACAGAATTGTGACTCGTTGACATCAGAAGAGTACTGTCCGAGCTAAGTGTCACACTTCTTACATCAGAACGATGCCCTTGAAGCTCAATAGCACTCGTTTTTGTTGCTGAATCGTTGTCTATTGAATAAACTTCAAGGAGATTGTTGTTTAACGATATTGCTAAAGTAGCTAACGAGTTTTTGGAAGTAATGGGAGAGAATGAGATCGAACAGATTTTCTTGTTGGCTCTTACGGTCTGTAAAATCTTAAATACATCAAGAACTGTAATTATGGTTCCTTCCTCTTTTATTTCGTGATCTGTGTTTCCATTTTCAGTAGTATCAGTCACTTTGGAAGACTTTTTTTCTTTTTTCCGATTTGTTCTTCTTTTTGCTTTACGTTTTGATTCAGCCTCGTCTAAAACACGATATATCTCTACTGTTTTCCCTGCAACTTGACACGCAAGAAGGTTACCAGTTTTGTTAAATCTCACTGTTGCGACACGATCTTTGCTTTGTCGTTGAATTTCACCAAATAACTTCAAGCTTTCCCATTTGTTTTCAACCGACGAGTCTTTCCCATCAGTCTCAGTTTTAATATTTTTTGATGCAGATTGACCATCTGTAACTTCATGCTTTATGGTATAGAATCGGAGCTCTGCATCTGCTGATCCGGTCACCAAATACCGCTCATCAGGATCAACATCTATGGACCAAACTTCACTGTGATGGCCGCCAATTATCTGTGTACAGTGTTGGGTATCAAGATCCCAAACCCTTAAAAACTTGTCCTTCGAGGCACTAACGAGTTTCTTACCAGACTCCAAGAATGCAAGATCCGTAATCTACATTCCAATAGAGAATTTAGATTAGAATGAAGAAAAGTATGTTGCTACATTATGCAATTTGTGTTTAATATAAACCTGATCACGGTGGCCACGCAGACGAAAAAGTCCAACTTCACCAATAACATCCCATAAAACAATGTCATTGTCTTTGCTCCCAGATGCAAGTAATGATCCTGTTTTGTTAAACCGCAGGATCGTCGTAGCACCTTTGTGCCCATTCAACGTGGTCTCACACGTTCCTTTCTCACAATCCCAAATTCTTATACTTCCATCAGCATGACCACTAGCTATCTGGGACAGAAACAAAATAAACAAGATAAAAATTACTTTATCATTTTCGAGTAAGGTATAGTTCTCTTGTCAACGCACCTCCTTTAATCTTATTATGTCGAGTTAGGTTTCATAAAAATATAGTGTGTTTTATTGCATACGGAAGAAACTGACTAGAATCTATGAACTGTCAATAAGTTGATTCGAGTGCATGTTTCTCGTTCGCATTTTGCCAGCCATTTCCTCTCATTTGTACTTCAAATGAACTTAATGAAACGAAATACAATTTGACAATGTGCATGTTTAGGTATCAGAATTGTACTATTATTAAAAAAAATCTTTCATTTAAACAGGTCAAACTCTAAGAATATTATTACGTTATTTGTAAACAACTGCACATTGCCAAAATGTATCACATCGGACTTAAGTTCATTTAAAATATCAAACAGAATATATGCTCAACAAAAATAAACGAGAAGCATGTACACAAACAAACAAAACCGACACACTTCATTTCTATTCATATTCCTCACTAAGCAATAAATTTAAACACGATATATAATTTACGGAACGTACAGCAAACAAAGACAATTTTATACACCTACATATCACTTTGAAATGTATCTTCTAATTAAAAAAACAAAGTCAGTAGAATACACATGATCATATCGAGTATACTCCGATTTTTCGTCTAACGAAATCCTCGCTCCGTTCTCTAAATCTACTTTCCGTCTAACGGAATACTAGTTCCGTTCTCTTAGTAACTAAAATCATCAATGTTTCTGACAAGCACATATAAATTTGAGCTAATTTGCAAAAAACAATTACCAGAGAAGAAGATGACGGAACTGCGGCAATCGAAGTAACGGCGATAGACGGACCGCGCGCTTGCGTTAACGGAACAAGCGTTTTGGCACAAACGCCTTGACGGACTTGCCAAACGCCGATTTTCTCAAGCGCCGGAGCTAGTAAGTGTTTGCCGGAAGTATCGTAGGTGATGTTGGAATCTATTGACGTGATTACACCGAACGCCGCCGCCGGCTCGTACCGGAAATACGATTTCACCATTACGAGCTCAGGGTTTTGGGTGTGTGTGCGAGCTAGGGTTTAACGGTTTAATTGGAGTGGGATTTTTGATTTGGACAATTTGGGCTTATTTGGGAATGATTTTGTGAGGGTGGAACTATAGTTGTAAATTGGGTTAGGCCCGATGAACGTGGTATCAGTCATGTATCGAATCGGTATTGTATTGTTTGATATCTTTTTGTTTTTGAGGAAATTTTAGTATTTAATATTGTACCGTATATAACCGATACGATATCGGTATTGTACCTGTTTTTTTTTTTAGAAAAAGCTATTACCGAACTTAACCTATTTATGGATCAATGGTGGATTTAGAAAATATCTTTGGATATCGATGAATTTTTTCCGCTTAATGGAATAAAAATTTGCAAATTTCTACTTTTTTTGTTTTTTTTAATTTGGATAATAATGGTTTAATTAGGGGATAATGTTGAACACGATTTGTTTTTTTTAATAATAGTATTTGGGATACCGGTCATTTTTAGTTATAGATTTGCCACTAAATACCATGGTACTTTTGCTTACCCCTAGTGGTCAGTGATATTGGTGACGTATCCATCGTAGTAAAGTCTCAGTCAATGAGTAATTTGGTCATTAGTTGGTGGTAAGGAAATATTGCATGGAAATTAGTCTTTAGCAAAGTAAAAAATGTTGGTTTTATGAAATTAAATGAAATGTTAAGCTACGAAAAATAAGAACATAAATTATAACAGCTTATATAGTAGTAAAGATATATGTGTCTCTCTTGATATGGATACATCACTTTTTGGTTAAAACATGTAAAATTCATATTGGTTCCGTTTCATGTTTTACACAAACACACATGTGCAAGGATGATGCATAGTTCGTTGTATGTTATACGTTCATTTTCTATTCCAATTCGGGTTAAGAATCATTATAAAACATGTTTGATGATTGTTCATAATCAATCATCCATGTCATTTCCATGTGAACATTTGATAGAACCACATATGAACCCGTTGGTTTTATGAACGGTTTTAATTTGAATATAATGTGAAACAATTGATATGTCGATGTTGATAATGAGTAGTTATGTAATTGAATAGTGAAAGAAATATAATATGAATCCACACATTCACTTTTTATGATAATCCGTCAATTCGAGTTTTGTATATAAGTTTTATAAACCATAATGGTTAGTGAAAGAGTAAGTTACCTCGACAAGACAACTCATCTTGTTGAGTTCAAATCGATATAACGTTAAGAAAATGACATTCACGAGTTGCATCCAACTTTTAGACCAATACTTGTCATAAACATATGATGCATCATATCTTTCATTCTATGAAAAGCAAGAACGTCCAAACTTAAAATCTCCTTAAAAAAAACATGAATGACATTACGACTTACGTGTTTAAACTTCTAATGTCTTTATTGAGTCCCATACCACACTCAAATATGAATTCGCAAACATTTGGGTCTAGTTCAAATATCATTTGGCGTGTACAAGTTTCAAATGACTATAATATTTGTTCAAACCATTTACCAAAAAAGAAAAAAAAAAAAGAAAAAAAACATGTTTCTTTAGGTTTTATAGCATTTTTAACCGGTTGCAACTGGTAAAAGAGAAAACACGTCAGAATAGAGGAACGCGTCAATTGGATCAAAGCTTCCCAATATATTGGAAACAAATGTTTACAATCTTCCTAATCGTATGAACATAAAAGAAACAATAATTCTTTCAGTAGTTCAGTTGTAATCATAACTCATACAAAGTTATTATATATTTTCGAAATGAATAATGTATGTTTATTGGTCGACCTAACAAACTTGTGATAACCCGTATAAGAAGGAATTTGATGAACTTAATAACTTATTTGATTTGTAGTATAGCGATATGTGAGTTAACAATACGTTATAATAACTCGTAAACAATAAATATATATACTTTAGAGTTAATTACATAATTGGTCCCTGTGTTTGTTCAAAAACAACGGGTCCAGTCCCTGGGTCGCAATTCCTTCGGACCCAGTCCCTGGGTCGCAATTCCTTCTGACCCAGTCCCTGGACCCTATCTTTGGTTGCACGTTTGGTCCCTCCCACTAACAATCGTTAAAAAATCTCGTTAAATACATCACATGCCTGGCACGTGATGGGTAAATAGGTAATTTCGCCTTTTTTTTTTCCCCTTTATACAGATTCATCTTCTTCCTCCCTCCTGATACAACCCTAATTTCTCAATCAACTAATCTTTTTAATCCAAATAAAACATTCCCTTAAAGCGAATTTAAGAGTGTTAATTAAGCATTTTGTTCAAAAATTTTGAAAAACACAAAAGATTTTCAACATTGTGACTTCTTCCTCAAACTTTCAACATCAGTATTTCATCATGAAAAAACAATTTTTTCGGACAAAACATGGACTTCTCAATCAATGAAAATCAAATGCTTATATTTTATTCTTTTTGGGGGTTTTATTTTCCGGTTTGCAAAACATCTCCGCCGCCATCTCCGTCACCATCTCCGCCGTCGCCGCCGCCATGGTTTTATCAAACAAGAAGCTAAAACAAAAACTTCGAACTCAATTATCCGAATCATTACCCAAACCAGACTCTCAATTAACCCAACAATCATTCAAATCCATCTTGACTTCAATTACCCAGAAACCCAATTTATCCAAACGAGAAATCCGGAGAGTTAAAACCCCAGTTCTTGAAAAAAGTTCAGAGCTTGGAGAGGAAAATGGCGGATTGAAAGAAAATAAGAAGAGGAAAAGAGACAAGGGTAAAGATGTAATTAAAGAGAATAATGAGGGTAAAGATTTGAGTGAGAAAAAGAGTTCACACACTAGAGACACGAATTCCAGCAAGCTAGTTATGTTTTCCGGTGAACCTGATTTCAGCACTGGAGCACATGCTTTGTTAAACAAGGATTGTGAGCTTGGGCGTGGTGGGTTTGGAGCGGTCTATCGAACTGTTCTTGGAGATGGCCGATCAGTGGCTATTAAAAAGCTCACGGTTTCGAGTCTTGTTAAATCACAAGATGATTTTGAAAGGGAGGTTAAGAAATTGGGAAAGATTCATCACCTGAATCTTGTCGCTCTAGAAGGATACTACTGGACTCCATCCCTGCAACTCTTGATATACGAATATGTTTCTGGTGGGAATCTCTACAAGCATCTTCATGAAGGAGAAGATGAAGACGGAAACAAAAGTTCACTCACATGGAAATGTTATCAGAGCTGCTATGGAAGGAACATATGGTGTGGTAAGTGGGTTTATGATAGTGATTTAAGGGAATGTTTTATTTGGATTAAAAAGATTAGTTAGATTGAGAAATTAGGGTTGAATCAGGAGGGAGGAAGAAGATGGATCTTTATAAAGGGGGAAAAAAGAAAGGCGAAATTACCTTATTACCCATCACGTGCCAGGCATGTGATGTATTTAACGGGATTTTTTAACGATTGTTAGTGGGAGGGACCGAACGTGCAACCAAAGATAGGGTCCAGGGACTGGGTCCGAATGAATTGCGACCCAGGGACTGGACCCGTTGTTTTGGAACAAACACATGGACCAATTATGTAATTAACTCTATACTTTATATCGTGGTCATTTATTTTATTCGGCATAGCGCATATGGTTTTGTTTGAATTAAGTTAGTGGACCCAATAAATTGTCATCTGGGCTCTTTTGGCCCAACTATTAACATGACATGTCATTATTGGTTTCACTATAACTATACACATATCCTCTATATTTGATTTTATTTTTAATTCATTTTTCTAGACAAGTATTACAAATATGGGTGCAAACGAGTCAAGTCGGGTCGAGTATTGTTAAGTTTGAATTCGACTTGATTGCTAAAACTTGAGTTTGAAACTCGACTCGAGCTCGACCGAGTTTTAAATTTTATGCTCGTGCTCGACTCGATTACCAAAACTTGTGCTTGAATACGATTCTAGGCTTAAGCTCGATAAATAATACTTAACTCGTTTCATATACATATTATCTCGACTTTACTCATTTCATATACTTATTAACTTATATAGTAACAATAATTTAGTAATTATATGTATATAAAAGAGTAAATTTGTAATTTAGCCAAAGCTCGATAACGAGCTTAGTATCTTGGAGCTCGAAAGTTTACTCGAGTAGCTCGAGTTCTACTCGATTTCGAATAGCTCGACTTCTACTCGATTTCGAATAGCTTACGAGTCGGTCTCGAATATCTTACGAGCTGTCTCGTCTCGTTTACACCCCCTAATTACAAATACATGACTATTCACTATTTTGTCCACGTTAACGATTCAACTGAGCATCTCAGTGGCGGGACTGAATACCCGATCGAATTTCACAACCTATAGGTTACAAACTCATATACCATCGGCTTAAAAGCCCTATAGCTTTATATCACTTGTTCCGATATCGACTATTTTCATGTTAGTAACGGTAATAAATCAGCTTTTAAGAATTCTTTTTTCTAAGACTAGTTAACTAATAATTTTACCTAATATTTTCAATAGTTGTTGATTTGTTGTTGATAAAATCGACAACATTTAAATATTCACAATAATTTGTTGAACGAAATTATTACATATTTAATTAATTAATTTAACCATAATAGTTATTTTTCTATATCGATATTCTTAATTCTAGAGTTACAACTTAGAAATTTTGTGATAAATAAAGCAGGTCGGATCTTGTGACATACACTATAAAAACGCGCATTAAACGGAAATACCATTCAACAAAATTTTAAGTTAAAAGAATACAAAACCCGTTTGTATATGTGTAAAGTGTATTTAGAAAACGAAAGATATAAAGATTTTCATTGGTTAGTTAAAAAGTCCAAGAAAATGACATTATATTCGTATAAATTTAGTTGATTGTTTCAACCACTAAAAATAGAAAAAAGAAGTACATGTTTGATAAATGAACATTGGTATGTAAAACATAATTCATAAAATCGAATCAAAATCAAACCGGATCATTTATATGTGGTCTAGTTTTCTATTTATTGTCTGGATTATAAGTTTTCTCTTTATATCTTTATAAAACCGACGTCGTTTTAATTAATAACTTAGGATTATCATTATATAAAGTTTAAATCAGTTTCATGGTCCTGTTTAGAATTGAAAGGGTACTGATACGGTCCAACTCTGGATTTTATTATTTTTATGAAAAATATTTTTTGCCTGATTCCATTGACCCATCTCGTTTTGAACAGTTTAAAACCAATCGATTGTATATGTAATAATGTATTTTTGGATGACGGTGTTTTACTTTTACACTCGTTATAGCCTTGCTTCCAACGTACGTAGATATTTTTGAATAAGTGATTTATTTTGAGTTAGTAAATAACATTAACGGAAATCGCCATTGATAAGCGGATTTTGGACCCTCTAGCAGTCTAGCTTTGATAGAAAAATAATTATTCAATTTTCAAATTTAATGTGCAACTGTCATAGTAATAATCCAATATTATTCCACTAAAGGTTTATTAAAATTAAATAATCCATCTTCAGTTTTATTTTAAGATATAAAGTAACCCAAAGATAAGATTAGGTAACTATTTAACTTAATATTTTATAATTGAAAAAATGGTTGATGTTTATACATTTAATATTATATTAGCAAGATAAAGTAAAGATATTTTTTTTCTTAAAATGATTTTTATAAAGAAAAAATAACATAATTATAATTATTTTTTACATCACGGTACATTTCAATAAAACTAAAACGAATACAACTATGTACAACGTCACTAATATTATCTCCGGTTCAAAGCCAAATGTTTTAAAGTTTTTTTTTCTAAACTTTATAAATGTTATCTATAGTTAAATGATGGTGGTAACATAAAAGTTTTATTAAGGTGTTATAAAAAGGCACATGGAGTGCACCAAGAAAAGCAAAACCAAACTTATTTTGAAGTTGATTTTTAATAAGCAAATAAACTGATTAAAAATATAGAAATCACATAAAAACCGAATATATTTGAAACCGCGTTTAAGAAAACAAATATGGTTTAAAGAACTTAATACGGGACCTCGACTAATTAAAATGGTTTAAATCCGTTTATGTTGAAACTAACATGATCGTAAAAATAACTAAAAAGAAACTAAGAATAGAAAAATAAAACATAGATGGTTATCAAATTCATTTTTTTTTATCTTATTTGGATATGAAATAATAACTAAAAAGAAACATGTTGGCAAATGATCATATGCTATTTTAAGAACATATGTTGGATTCATATCACTTTTATGTCTCCCATTTAAAACATATGTTTTATATGTGTATACGTTCAAATCTATACTTCGGTATATGTGAGTGATTTATGAACAAGTGTTTTACTAGCCGTTGATGCTTCTTCCAAAAAGAGTGAATATATACATTAAAATATATATATAAGCGAAAAATTCCTTCCAATCAACCTTTTTTTCTTTTTAATTTATTATAACTTTTTTATTTTCATTATTTAATATCAAGATTTTGTATAGTCAATATATAGTAATTAGTAGCCCCATTTATAAATATGGTAATCTAGAGAGTGGCTCAATTTGTACACATATTATTCTATGTAATAATTAAAAGAAGTCCCACTTATATCATCTATTATTATTTGCATTATTTTGGTTATCAATCTTTAGGTTAACGAGTTAATTCATATATCACCATACTATAAACCTTTATTATTCTTATTTTCATGGTTACAAGTTGTGACATGTATTAACATATGTTTCATTAATCTGTTCATCTCGATTTTAGATGTTTGGTTCCAAAACTTAAGGTCGAGTCATATGTTTCTATTTGACCTAGTAAATTATCAACTATACGTAACGATAAATAAAAGTTCATATGTAACTATCTTCAAAAAGATGATTTCTTGCATAAAATGATTAAAGTCGAATTGTTTGAAAACTAGGGTCACCATTCACCTCCATTGATGTCACTTGTCCTTGTTTACCGACCAAGATTTTCATAAGATGGCCCGAATTAGGTAAGATGTTCATCAACCAACTAGCTAGAATACGTGTGGTACATTGAGTTTTATTTTGAATTTGAATTTCGTATGTGAAAAGATAACACTCTAGCGTGTAGTCGTGTAGAGACTAAAAAACAATAATCGTTCAAGGCGTGCAACTTATCTTTAAACCTTGCACACCCCTAACACCGACGTCTCTTTTCTCTACATCAAACCTTGTAAGCCAATATCACGAGACATACAAAACGCTTACATATAAGTATATCATACACACAAACATATGGTACAACTGCTAAATGAGAAACCGGTCTTTATGTGTAAGTAAGGGCTGGTTATGAAAATATGAAAACGCTTACGAAATTTAAAAAATGGTCTCTCGTAAATAATTTTTCTTTTAGACATAAAATATTTTTTTTAATAAAAACGTCGTCTCAATCCATTTTTTCTGGTGGTTTTTGTTAAGTTGTGAGACAAATATATACACGTATTCAGATAAAATTGGCCTCTTTCCGACTATAGATTATATACAGTCTCACATCCTACACTTACTTCTGACCGACCTTGACAATAATACCAAAATTTGAGTGGTAGATATTATATAGTCAAACTTTTGCTAACCAAACCAAACACATATGATAAAATACACTTTCGGTATGTCACGTCAAACATAAACATGTCTAACGACCTAACTTATAAAAACCAATATATGGTATTCCTCACCAAAACCTTGTTTATTTCCGAATAATAACTTTCAAATTAAAATAAAGTAAATTAAAATTCCAAATGTCGGTGACGAAGACCATATATTTGAAAGTTGTACGGGTTTATTTTTCCGGTTATAAACCTATAAAATCGTATATCTATGGCTTAAGATCTTCCGATGTTTAAATAAATATGATAGATCATGTTGGCCAAAAAAGACGATATATGATATAATGGTCTGTTTTTTAAGATAAACGAATACTAATCACACAATTATTTACGATATCATCTATATATATTACAAGTACACAAAATTATATACGTAATCAGGGTCAGACTTTAGGACGTATAATAAGGGCGACCGTACATGATTTGACTTTAGGTTAAATTTCGGTTTTCATACATCTAATTACCGTAGAACAATATAAACTTTAGTTATATATAATCAACTATTGCAAATTGTTTTGAAAAATATACGAATGAAATGAATATTATATGACATTCTAATTTTCGGGCCCGACACTACAAGTTAGTTATTATCTGCACTCTATATATGTGGGCGGTGGTGGAAGGGGTCGGCTGCCGGTAAACTGACAGCGAGATTGGGTTGGCAGGTAAGAGGTGGAAAGTGACACCAGGACAACCAGGCTGCCGCCATTTGCAACCATCTCCATTTTAGTTTAGGTATATTACTTAATTTAGAATATATATATTTGTAAAAAGTTAAGAAAACATTGTGACAATGACATATGACACAACACTTTTTTTTTTCTTTTTAATAAAAAAATAATATTTTTAATAAAAAAAAAATTTAAAAAAAGTTCGAATTTTTTTTATCGAGGAAATTTTATTTTATTTTGCTCGAAAAAAGTTATGTACGAAAAAAATATAAAATAGTAAAATTAGAATCCATATATATCAATGCATAATGAAACACATAGAAGTGGAAAAAAACAACACTTACAAGTAAGTTCATGAAAAAATAAAATTAACGTCATGATAGTTGAACAAGGGGAGTGATCGATAGCATAATTAATACAATGACGAAAATTAAAAGCGGATAAAACATCTTCAAAAGTCTTTAAACCAAATTAATTTGAGAAAAAAGAGAATTATTTTGTGAAATATGATGAACTAGAATTCTCAATTTATAGTGAAAAATGTAGCCGTTATAACGTCGTTAGTCGTCGTTTATAACCGTTATGTAGCCATTGTAATTTAATAATGTAAAAACATTTTTAATTAAATCATTAAGAAGAATAATTAAGATATAAATTAGTTTAGGAAAAGTTTACAAAATAAAACATTATTAAGAACACTAAAGCTAATAACCTTATATTAAACTATTTATAATATTATATGTATACTAGCATATAAATAAATATTAGTTAATAATGTTTATATTAGAAACTTTTAAAACACCATTAATTATGAGTTATAATAATGTGAAAAATGGTTACTATATTAGATAACATAACAATATAACATATATTTTTAATAATGTAAATATATATTAATGGTGGTTATATTTTAATATGTTTCATGAATTATATATTTTAACAAAAGCATACATTGATTATTACCTTAAGATAGATATACCTTATGATTGTTTAACCTTCTTGATTAGAGTATAAAACTTTCGTGCTGATAACGTGTTATAAATTAACTATTATTATGGTGTGATTAACAATATTATATGCAATCTTTAAATTTTAGAAAGAAAGAAAGAGATGAAAGAAAATTTAATATCACTTATGGAAGTGGATATTGGTGCAATTTGCTACTTCATACGGGATACATATTTATACTACAAATTTACATATTCATTTAGCAATCAAATACAAGAACCAGAAAATATCATAATAATGGATTTGACATGCAAATTAAAAAGTGTCATCCATATCAATAATTCATAACAGTATAGTAATTGTGTGTTATAGAATGATCATTTTTGTTCCGTTATGATATCTTGTTCAAACAAAAATTATTTTTGTTATATTTTATGTATTTCACCATAAGTTATCAACTTTTATCCTTAAAAGGTGAAAAATAACTACATATTGTTCTTCTATTACCAAACCCCATATACCAAACATATTGTGTGTTTTGCTAATAACAGTTTTTAAAATTTTATAAATAGGGTTGTAAACATGTTTATGGTTTGTCTCCCTTGATTTTCAAATAACTTTTCTCTAAAAATGGAAGTTCGTTACTCTTTAATGATAGCATCACTCATTCCGTCTACATTTTGCCTTTGTCGTGTTTGATTGTCACCATTATCGCTATCAACGCCTACAAAATCAACGTCGATGCTACACATAACATATACTAACACTAATTCGGTCCCAAGTAATGACCCAACTTTGTCCTTGCTCCCTCGAAGCATCAATCGCCTTGATTAATTATATATTCTTTTCGGAATGGCTATTATATGCATCTTTCACAAATATATAAATAAATGTATGATTATATTAAGTTAATACTCAAAAGTCACACTAATAAACAAATGATTACTCGTGACTTAGATGCAACTATATTAATATTAACTAAGAGGTCATATAATTGATGTTATTTGATGCAAATTTTCATAACTTAGAGACACACTACACAACATAAAACATAAAAGGGGCGGTTTCGTAAATGCCGATAGCTATTAATAAAAGTAGTTTTTGAACCTATATTTAACATGTTCAAACAAATATAAATATTTTTTATTATATATATAAGTTTATTATATTAAAAATAACTATAAATGTCATATGAGATATGGTTAATATGTTGTCGGATGCTTAAATTTGTTGTATATATTTATCAAATGAAAGAAAGAATATGAAAATATATAAATAAGTTTTATTAATATACCACCAAATAATATATATTCAATATATGATATACTATTCATAAAATTGTTTTTATTATGTTCTTTAAAATAATTGTGACATACGTTTAGGTGATAAATCACTTTATGAACGTTAAACATAGCCAAAAAGACTAGTCCCTACAAGAGTCAAAGTCTTGACTCTTTATAATAAAAGAAAACAAATTTCAAATGTTATATTATGAAAAACTTAAGGATAAAATCCACAAAGACGGAAAAAAGATTTTAGTCACGTATGAAACACTAATGCTTTGCTAGTTTTTCACCAACAATCTATATAAATGTTGTTAGCCAATTATATTTAACAAAATCTAAAAAAGTTAAAAAAAAACATACGAACTTTCTTATTAATCAACTTCCGATAATACTTGTATAATACATGTACTTTCAAAATCTGTCGTGATAAAAAATTTCAAGATTTTGTTGTTTTTTACTGTTGAATTTTTTTTAACCGCTAATTTTTAATTTTTCTAGTCTTATTAATTTCCAGGGTAAAAGTCAAAAAAAGTATACGCACTTTCTTATTTGTAGCGTTATAATAAACCAAATTCCGATAATACTTATATAATACATGAACTTTCAAAATTCGTGGCAATATGATAAATTTTGAACCGGTTACCTGTAATGCTTCTAACAAGGCATCTACGTCAGATTATTGCTGACGTGTCATACACGTCAATTGTTTTTTTTTTTTTTTATATATATTTTGAATAACTAATTAAAAATATTACATTAGAAAACAAAAAACATGAATTATGCAATAGATATGACCAATAAATTATTAGTTGTTTATTTACTGGTCATATCTATTGCATAATCCATGTTTTTTTTTCTAATGAAGTTTTTTTAATTAGTTATTTAAGGTATAAAAAATAAATAAATAAATCTGACGTGGATGACGTGTAACTGACGTGTATGACATGTCAGCAATAATCTGACGTGAATGTCTTGTTGGAAGCATTGCAAGTAACCGCTTAAAAATTTATCATGACGGATTTTGAAAATTAGTATATTATACAAGATTACAAGTAGTATCAGAAATTAGTTTGGTATCTTTAATATTTAATATATAATAAAACAGGGACCTTAAATGCCACATGACGAAGTAAGGTCCATTTGATAGGTTTACTTCTTTAATGTCAGTCGTTAGATCATATTGATGATGTCATCAAAGATTATTTTCATTTTACACCCTCTTAGAATACATAATTACATTATCTCTTTTTATTTCATCTCCACTAAAATAAAAAACATAATTCTAATATGCTTATAGAATCGTTCAATTTGGACTGCGATTTACGTTATTATTATTCTAAAATCTTCTAATACAAAAAATCAAAACATGAAATGTATATGTTATTATAACTATAAAGATCAGATAACATTATTTTTCCATAATAGCTTAAAATCTCCATAAATATAAAATTTACGATTTAATTTTAATTTTTTTTTGAATTATCGCGTGACAATAATCTAGTAACACTACAAATAAGAAAATTCGTATAATTTTTTTAACTTAAACCCACCCACCTAAATAATAGTATTATTGATACATAATAGATTGTGCAAAGATAGAAAAACCATAGAATATATCCCTAAATATGCAATTAAATATAATTTATTGACTATGGTCCAAATATATGGTCCCAAATAAATATCCGAGATGTCCCCTACCGCTCTTCTAGGCCCCTCTCAAGGAAAACGAAAATCAAGATTTGATTTGTTTCGTAATTTATGTTTTGTTTTTCTAAAATCTCATAATTAACGATTTAAGAGTGTTGATAACAATAACTTTTAGGATTGTAATTAATAGATCATTACATTCGTTATAACTTTGTACATTAATCAATGATTCAAGGTAGTTGTGATTCGAAAAATGCAGGAGAGTTTTGTTTGTAAAAGTATATATAATTAAACCAATGTCTCAAAGTCTTCGACATAGTCTTTAGGACTGTTGTTATCAATTTTCAAAATTTAATAATAGAATATTTTGATTCAATCTAATGCCAATGCGTTTCACGAAATCCTACTGGACTACGACAAAAGACGCAATTAGCGTGCAAGGCAGGAAAATATTGATCGACACGAATGAATTGTTGAATTTTCGTATGTTACGAGACTAGAAATTTGTATACATACAACCAACGATTAAGATAGTTGTAAACAATTATATCCGAAAAGCATCAACTAAACAATTGCATTTTTTCGTTTGATAGAAAAAATAGTTATGTATAAGCAGTTGGTTTTTGACGTGAAAAATGAAAACATGGCTACTAAACTAGACCCTCGCAAGGGACATACAACCCCTTGACCCCCTTAATACACATAAACGGGATAGTTTAAATGAGATTGCATCTCATACTCGCTTACTTATAGTCAGAGACGAAGCCAGTATAGAACGAGCGGGGTAATACGAACTCACCGAACTTTTAATTTCCTAAAGTTATAGTGGAACTTTAGTGTAATCTGAATACAATTGAAGTAAAATTTGATTATGAACCCACTAATTTTACGCAAACACTACGTAATCTTTTTATGACTCCGATGAACAATTTTAAATATCCCTATATAGTTAAACTTATCTTGTTTCTCTTTTAATCATATAAGTTACGATTTCTACTAATATAATCGATAACACTAAAATAATTATCGATACAACAATCGATGGACCACACACGTTATTCGACTCCTCCATGCATGTGTATACATTTAACTATATTTTATATGTTTTACATTTTTGTGGTACACATTAGATTATAAGGGATCGTTAGTAATTACAACTAGTGGCCATCTTGTCATCAAGTGGCATGACACAAATCATTGAAATGGTGGCTTACAATTTTTTGACATTGTTTAATTTTACCTTTTTAGCAAAACAATTAAATATTGCCTACCTTTCATACTACAACCACGTTCGTTTGGATGGATCAGTTTGATCCGATCAAAATAGATGAATCCGATTGGATTTCGGCTTTTTAGATATGAATCCGAACCATCCAAACAAATTTAAGATCTGATTCGAACTGAACGAAATTATTATTCGGTTCGATCGGTTTTAAAATTCGGTTTTCTGGTGATATCAATGTATATCCGAATAATTTCAACGACACTTATGTTCAAATGTCTTGAAGAAAAGTGTTCGTAAAATATGAGGAAGAGTTGAGACTTTTTGTCAAATGTCACTAATTCATTAAAACGTAATAAATATATTAATCTTATAGGTTTCAAACCATTATAATTGAACAAACTAATAAAATATTGATGTGTTACGAAATATAAAGAGTAAAATAAATTCTTATTCGGTTTCTTTGGACAATTCGGTTTTTCTATATAAACCAAAAACCTATCCAAAATCCAAAATATTTATTCGATTTTGGTCCAATCCGATCCAAAAATCCGAAAAATCAAACCATGTAATCCAATCTAAATTGTTCAAATGGACAATTCGATTTTATTCAAATAGTAAACATCCCTAACTACAACAAATGTAAATTGGTTCACTAAATCCTAATAAGGCATAGTATGATTAACAAATAAAGATATCAAGATTATCTTGAGAATTTATTAATAAATATGATTTAAAATACAAGCTAAAGGACAGAAGATAACAATATTGAATAACTTTAAAACGCATAATGTACTATTGCAATGACACCTTAGTTGTGAAAGATTCGATTCGACTAGAAGATGGTTGATTTGAGATCAAAAGCATAACAATATGGAATAACTATTAAATATCGGTCTTGATCTATAATTTTGTTTAGTTGTTTTGTTATTGAGATGATTTGAGATCGACGAGAAAATGGTTGATATTAAACAAAATATTTTTTAATTCATGTGTGATAGGAAATTAGAACCTGATTCTATCGTTCTTTCATTGTCGTCAAAAGTACATTGAATACTTTGATTGTACTATGTAACTTTACGATTTTCTTTTCCCCTTATGACAATTGTAAAGTATTTTGTGTGAGAGATACGAGATACGAAAAAATGTGTATTGTATATTCCATTACTATCATTTTCAACGATTGTAACTTTGTTTTAGGGATAGAAATGGAGGATCACGTAAAATCTGAATCTGATAAGCAAGTTTCTAAAAAATAAATAGTTCATATACTCACCCAACAACCAAATTTACATATACTTGTATTATAAAGAATAGTGTAGGTTGAAATGTAAACATGAGATAGTTCAGGGTGTAGATTATAAATATTTTGTATTCTGTTATTTCCCTCTTTATAACAGTAACAAACTTGGTTTTTTTGATTAAAATGAATTCAGTTAATCTTTCATCGTTTCCTTTCTTCCCCAATGTCGCCATTGTTACACTTCACATGGTATCAGAGCTACAATGGCTTTGATAACCTAATTTTGTTGTGATAATTGTGTTTCCGTGCTAATCAGTTGTGATTATTGTGTTTGTAAGATCAATTGTGAAGATTGTTGTGAATTTGATTCTGATTACAATCGAGTGTTTGATCGATTGATTGAATCATTTTTTACTCTGAAGATCTTCAATTGTATGCAATTGATTTTATTGTGTTGAAACTTCACAATTTGTGAATTAGGTTAAGATTTGGGGAAAATTCGTTATTTCTGTTAAAATTGTTGAGTTGCTTCCGCTGTTGCAAAAATGGATGCTAGTAGTCCGTTGTATGTTCATCCATCTGATGGTCCAGGTTCATTACCGGTTCAAGAAAAGTTAATTGGAGCACAAAACTATCGTCCATGGCGTCGATCAATGGAGATTGGTTTGTCTACCAAGAGAAAATTGGGCTTTGTTAAAGGTACTGTTACTAGACCAGCTAATACAAATGCTGTGAATGTAGAAATGTGGGAGACTTGTAACAACCTTGTGATTAGTTGGATTATGAACTCAGTTTCTGATTCAATTGCAAAGTCAATTATGTTCATTGGTACTGCATGTGAGATTTGGAATCAGCTAGAAACTAGATTCTCTCTAAGTAATGGTTCTAGAAAATACAAGCTGAGTAAAGAGTGTTTTGAAGTGCAACAAACAAATAGTTCAGTGAGTGAATATTACACTAGGTTGAAGTGTGTTTGGGAAGAATTGGATTCCATTACTGTTTTGCCTAAACTAAGTACTATCACACCTGAAATTTCTGTGTTTCTAAATGCTGTTGAGAAACAAAAGGAAGAACAGAGGTTGTTTCAGTTTCTGAATGGATTAGATGAGGTTTATAGTGCTCAGAGAAGTCAATTGTTGTTGATGAATCCTCTTCCTAGTGTAGAGAATGCTTGTGCTGTAATTCAACAAGAAGAGTCACAGAAAGATGTGTTTCAGACTGGTGTTTTAAATGTTGAATCTACTGCTTTGTTTAGTAAGCAAGAGACTAAAGGAAAATGCTCTATCTGTGGATTTAAGTGGCATCCACCTGAGAAATGCTGGGAAAAGGTGGGTTATCCAGTTTGGCATCACAAGTATAAGCAATCTCAGTCACAGAATAGGCAGACTCAATCAAGGGCAAAGAGTTTTGGAAATGGTTCAGGAAACAATTACAAGAAGACTGCAGCCAATGTAACTAGTGTAACTAGTGCAGCTAATGTCAGTAGTGGGTCAAGCAATTTCACATTCACACCTGAGCAATTTGAAACCTTGATGAGGAGTGTAATGAATGATATGAAGAATAATGGAGCAGCTGGTATGGATAGCACTGATGATGAGCTTGAGTTTGTTGCAGGTATGCTTTGTCTTAGTGCAGCTGCCAATAGTAATAGTGCTCTATATTATTGGATTTTAGACACAGGTGCAACTGATCATATGACACCTCATTCAAAATCTATGCTAAATGCTAAAATTCTTCAAAACATGCCTGAGATCACTTTACCAAATGGCCAATCCTCTGTTATTACTCAAACAGGACAAGTCAATCTGAATAATGGAATAGTCCTTAAAGATGTGCTTTGTGTTCCATCATTCAAATTTAGTCTGCTGTCTATACCCAAGTTGACTATGGATAGTAACTGTATAGCTATTTTCTTTCCAAACTTCTGTATACTTCAGGACTTGACAACAAAGCAGGTTCTGGGTCTGGGTAAGAAAGTGGCAGGACTGTATCACTTACTCAATGTTGCTGTGGATTCTTTGGATGAAAGACTTAGTCATATGCTGAAGACTCATGTTAATGATGGTTTGTTTTCTTGTTCAGCAGGAGTTTATAGTAATTCTGTTTCTCCTAATAAGTTTAGTCTGTGGCATCATAGACTAGGACATCTGTCTGTTTCTAGAATGAAACATATTAAACATCCTGATGTATCTGTTAAAGATTCTAATGAAGCCGTTTGTATTACTTGTCCAATGGCAAAACAAACAAAGCTACCTTACTCTGTGAGTGATTCTCATAATTCTCATGCTTTTGGCTTGATTCATATAGATACTTGGGGTCCTTATAAGGTAGTTACAAATGGGAAACATAAGTATTTTTTAACAATTGTGGATGACTATAGTAGAGCTACATGGACATATTTGATGGTTCATAAATCTGATGCCTTTGCTGTCTTAAAAGCTTTTCTAAAGTTTGTTGAAAGACAGTTTGATACAAAAGTAAAGTGTGTAAGATCAGATAATGCTCTTGAATTTGTTCGAGGTCCTTGTGCTGCATTTCTATCTAGTCAAGGTATTGAGCATCAAACTAGCTGTGTTGATAGGCCTCAACAGAATGGAAGGGTTGAAAGAAAACATAGGCATATTTTGGAAATTGCTAGAGCTTTAAGGTTTCAGTCAAATTTGCCTTTAAGATTTTGGGGAGACTGTGTGACTACTGCCACATATCTTATAAATAGGTTTCCTTCTCCCATTCTTCAGTACAGAACCCCCTATGAAATGCTTCTCCACAAAGAACCTGATTATTCTAATTTGAGAGTCTTTGGATGTCTTGCTATGGCTACTAATCCTTCAAGAGTTTCTGATAAGTTTGCTCCCAGAGGTGTTCCATGTGTCTTTATAGGATATCCTGTACATCAAAAGGGATACAAGCTGTACAATTTACTTACTCACTGCAATTTTGTAAGTAGAGATGTTCAGTTTCATGAACAGGTTTTCCCTTTTGCTGAGTCTAATCCCTCTAAATTTCTCAACCCTGTTCCTGTTTCTATGCCAAATTGCCTTCCTGTCTATGATGATCCTGTTATACAACCACTGCCACCTGAGCACTCTATCAATCAAGAGCCTGTGGTTGAATCATCTGTTAACAATGATATTCCAAGTTCTTCTGCTCTTCCTTCTGAACCTCTCAGGAAGTCTACAAGAACATCTAAACCTCCAGTTTGGGCAAAATATTTTGAAGCTCCAACCATTAAACCAATGGCTTTTCAAGTCACTTCTCCTGTATTGTCTTCTCAGTTTCAATGTTTTCTAAGTGTTCTTGAAGCTCACAGTGATCCTAAGAGTTTTAAAGAGGCAATAAATGATCCACAGTGGTGTGAAGCCATGAATAAAGAACTGAGGGCTTTGGAGGAAAATGGTACATGGGATATTACTCCTCTACCACCTAATAAGAAGGCTATTTCTTGTCACTGGCTATACAAGACTAAGTTGAAAGCTGATGGTTCAGTAGAAAGGAAGAAGGCTAGGCTGGTAATTCAAGGGAATAGACAAAGAAAGGGTGAAGACTATGACGAGACCTTTGCTCCAGTTGCCAAAATGGTCACTGTCAGATCATTGTTGGCAGTTGCTGCTATGCAAGGATGGGACATATGTCAAATGGATGTGTCAAATGCCTTTTTACATGGAGATTTAATGGAGGAAGTTTATATGCAAATACCTTTGGGATATGTTGGAACAGGGGAGCCAGTGCAGAATGTTAAGTCTGGGTCTACTCAAGTTTGCAGATTAAAGAAATCCTTGTATGGTTTGAAGCAAGCTCCAAGACAATGGTTTTCTAAATTGTCTTCTGCACTTACTTCATTTGGTTTCCAACAATCCAAGGCAGACTATTCATTGTTTACAAAGAAGGAAGGTGAGACATTTACTGCTATTTTGGTATATGTAGATGATCTTATGATCACAGGAAATGATTCTGCTCAGATTCAACAATTGAAGAATCAACTCAATTCTACTTTCCATATGAAGGATCTTGGAGCATTGCACTATTTTCTGGGTTTAGAGGTTACTAAAGCAAATTCAGGATTGTTTGTTTCTCAGAAAAAGTATACTCTGGAGTTGTTAAAAGAAGCAGGGGTCATGTCAAGTAAACCTTACAAGCTTCCCATGGATCCTAATTTGAAACTACAAGCTGATATGGGGACTCCATTGCATGATCCAGAGGTCTATAGAAGATACATTGGCAAACTAATCTACCTTACTATCACTAGGCCTGACATTTGTTATACAGTGCAGCTATTGAGTCAATTCATGCAAACACCAACTTCTGTACATATGCAGGCTGTAAAACATCTTCTGAGATATCTTTTAAATTCTCCAGGACAAGGGATTTTATTAGCTCACAAATCAAAAGTGCAGTTGACTGCATATTGTGATTCAGATTGGGCAAGTTGTCCTATGACCAGGAGATCAACTACTGGTTATTGTATTCTTTTGGGTGACTCTCCTATTTCCTGGAAATCAAAGAAACAAGGTGTGGTATCCAGAAGTTCAGCTGAAGCTGAATACAGAGCAATGGCTGTTACATGTTGTGAAGTTACTTGGTTACTCAGTTTATTAAAAGATCTTGGTCTCAAAGATTTGCATCCTATAACTTTACACTGTGACAATCAAGCAGCTATACATATAGCTGCTAATCCTGTTTTCCATGCTAGAACCAAACACATTGAAGTGGATTGTCATTATGTAAGAGATCAAGTCAAAGATGGGACTGTCAAACCAACATATCTTCACACTTCAAAACAACTGGCAGATGTCTTTACCAAAATTCTTCCTGTTAATCAACATCATACTCTTTTGTCCAAGTTGGGAGTTTCTTCATTCCATCACTCTCAACTTGCAGGGGAGTATAAAGAATAGTGTAGGTTGAAATGTAAACATGAGATAGTTCAGGGTGTAGATTGTAAATATTTTGTATTCTGTTATTTCCCTCTTTATAACAGTAACAAACTTGGTTTTTTTGATTAAAATGAATTCAGTTAATCTTTCATCGTTTCCTTTCTTCCCCAATGTCGCCATTGTTACACTTCACAATACATTCAACCATAATAAACATCTTTTGGGTCTGGTTATTTCAGGTTTTCGGCTTAAAACCCGACTCTAGTAAAGATTCGGGTCATCCTCGGGTTGGGTCTAGGTAGGTCTCAGAAAATATATCTTATTAATAAAAGCCTTGTCCCCTCTCTCAACTCGGATCGATTCCCATCTAAAGCGAAAAAAGTAATAAATAGTTCACTCCATAAAGTTCAATCCAACATATATTGGGGAATTAACAATGTTTTAGAGACATGGGAGTATATTACTACTTAAATAAAAAAGATCCCATAACTAATTACGACAACAAAACAGTCCAAAAATAACTACCATGACTAAACCAAAATCAAACGATAAAATAATGTCAAACTCGAACTCGACCAACCCTAAAAATTGGTAAAATTCAAATTTTATTTTACATGTCACTGTTAGGAAAGAAATGATGCAATGTAGCTAGCTTATTGTTAGTTAATTATTTATTTTCAAGCTTTAGTATCGTATTCCAAATTATATCAATCTTTAATATATAATAAAAAAGTGACCTTAAATGTCATATGACGAATTAAGAACCATTAGATGTGCTAATTTTTTTGATTTCAACCGTTATATCAAATTGATGATTTCATCAAACTACTATTTTCATTTTACACCTTTTTAAAATATATAATTACATTCTCTTTAATTCCCATCTCTACTAAAATAAAAACAAAATTTCAATTTACCTAAAAAAAATCACTCAGTTTGAACTATAATTTACCTTATTATTATTAAATCATGAGCATAAACATAAAAGTGTTTATGTTATTATAACTATAAACAACATGTATATAAACGTAAAAGTATATATGTTATTATACGTATAACACTGTTTTTTCATAATAACTTAAAATCTACATAAACATAAAATTTACGATTCAATTTTTATTTTTTTTCGCGCTATCACAAGCCAATAATCTAGTAGTTTATAATAACATAACGATACAAATTAAACCAATAAATTTTGTTTGTGTACCATATATAAACTATACAAAACTTCCTATTGAAAAAGACACATTTTAATACTACTTTAATATAATTATATATTGTAATTTGGATACATTTTAATTTTTAAATTTGCATCCAACCTGCTACAACTTGACTTCATTGGTTGTGAAGTCAATATCTTTGAACTTTATTTAAATATAAACATACGCAACTAATCTTTATGTATTAGTAAATCCAGAATTCGGTAATTTTATCTTATTATCTTTTACTCGTTGTTTATATGTTTCGAATACCAAAACTTATAACATATGTTACATTAATAATCACTAAATGATAACAAAATTGTATAAGTATAAGTTTTGGTGTTCGAGATATAAAACAAAAACACGAGTTACATTAGTGATATGACAAAAGAGTCCAACGAAAGTAATTTAAACGAAATAAGGAATATAATTAATGAATTTCGAGCTAAATGCAAACCGACATTTATTATATTAATGCAAGTTGTCTTGTAGGTTGATATCAAATTGTATGGCAACATCTTGATTACGACTTTGAATTGTTTTTTCATTGTCCAAAAAAATTAAAGAAACATAATAATAATAAAAATAAGGATGAAAAAATTGAGAGCAAAATTTTGAAGACTTTGAGCAAACTAATTAAAAATGTTGATTTATACATACTTTTCATTTTTACATATTTTAATAGAAGACTATATATTTATATACGTCTGTTATAATGTCGTCATACTTAAAGAATTGTTAATATTAGTTTTAACGATTCAAAACTTCAAGATGTGAAACCAAGATTTCAAATTGGAAACGGTCTTAGGGGACAAACGTTATTGAGAGTCCACTTTCTAATCGTTGACTCACATAACACATTAAACGATAAACAAGCGTCGAATCTTATTTTTGGGCAAGTGTTGTCCTTCTTTTCAAAACCCTAATAAGTTTCCTAGTCGAGTTCTCTTACGTCACTTTCAATACTAATCGCTCTTGACAACCTCATCGATAACGATCAATCGATCACTAATAATCTTGTCTAGTTAAGCAAAGCCTTTGGATGGTTCGTAGAACTCAAGGAAGCCAGGTCTTATTTGTATGGTCAATTTATTGGTATGTATTTCTAAATTTCATTGTTGCTACTTGGCCACTAGCTTTAAGAGTGTTAGTGTCATTATAGTGTCATTAAATTCTAAACTCATATAAATAAGTGACACTAGAAATCCTGTTATTGTTGTGCAATTTCTATCAAATTGGCAAACACAAATAATTTATACCAATTAAGATGATTATACACAGTGTAAATGAGTCGAATCGAATCCTAACTCAACTAAGCTCGAGTGCTGATCATTTCGAACTTTACATGTAAAGCTCATACTCAGCTTGTGAGATATATTATATGCTCGCGCTCGGCTCGAGTTCAACTCGTTTAAATAAAAAAAGAAACTGGTTTGTCTGAAAAATGTATGGGTTTTAATATTTATATAACTAAAGACTCATCTAAGTTCGTTTAGTCTTGCGAATTCAATGTGTGAATCTTAAAGCTCGAACTCGTTTGTTAAACAAGTTTTATGTAAGACTCAAACTTGTCTCAAATCAAGATTTTAAAATTTAAACTTAAAAAGTTCATGTAGCTCGAGTTATTTACACCCTTATTAATATTAATATAGAACCCGCGCGATGCAGCGGTGACGAAAAGTTGTAATGCGATAATGGTTTCTTGTAGTTTCCAATTCGTCTCGTGATTTATGTCTTGAGAGTAATGGTTTATGGGGCGGTTTTTGGGGCCAAACAAATTATGCGGTAACGAATTTCGGCTCACCTTTCGGGATGGAAAAGAATTATTGATATGTCAATGCGTTTGGATAATTTCTTGTTCGTTACTTCTGGCTTTATATTACGTATAATACTTTCTTATTTGGTCTTTCGTTTTATAATATGAATTTTAAGGTAACAATTTTAAGTTTGACAATTTGAGGCATAAAAATAGTTGCTATAATTGTGTCTCGTTCAACCATTTCATCTACTAAGTTTGGCAATATAGGGTAACATTATCTATTCTGATCATTTTATCTTTAATCATTCAACCTATTTCGACTTATTCTACGCTATTAGTTCATTTGGTAAAATCAAATATGCATAACAAAATATAAAGTAGAGATAATTACAAATATGTGTCTTAATAGGACATGTTTAATCCTCTTAATTTTGAAAGTACACCACACACCCTTTATTTGTAGACATTATATACTCACAATCTTTTAATCAATTATGATTAACTTATTTCAGTTAGTTATATCAAATGACCATTAACCATGCTTGTATTCAAGTGTTCACGTTTTATGTTCACTATCTCAAATGTTTATTTAAGATTGATGAGTTTTGAATTGTTATATGCTTTATAAATATTATTGAGATGTCTATTTATCTATGCATTGTTTTTAATACGTATCAAGCATAATACAAAATCGATTTTATAATACAAGTTTCTTGGTAGTTTGAGACATAAATGTTAAATATTCACAAATACTTTACTATACAACATAAATAAAAGATAAACATATTGTTATCATTTTATTATGTATTTGTTTATATTGTATTTTATTTGTATTGTATATCTACCTTTTAAATTTTTCACATTAAAACTACATAATTATCACAGATGACTATCAACTAAACCTTATAATCAACACTAATATTTATTAAAGAATTAAAACTTAAAAAAACCCGAAAACTTGTTTAATATCTCTTAACAAACATTTAAACATAATTTGTCTACAAAAGCAACATAAACAACCATCATGACAATTTCTAGCAAAAAAATATAACAAATCTTGCAAATACTACAAATTACAAACAATTTATCTTTGAAATAATGTGGCAAAAATATTATTAGTAGTTGTTAAGATTTTAATACAAATCTGGAAATTTAAAATGTTAAAACAATCTTTTTTTTTTTTATTTCTTAGTGTTACCTCATCCAATCTGACTTGTTCATATACTGAAGGAAAAAAAAAATCAGATACCAAAAATTAATTCTGGATTCAAATATTTTTTTTTTCTTTTTCTATAAAAATGAATATTTTAAATATATTTCTCTAAAAGATAACTTACTTAAAACATAGATATCAAAAAAACCTTAAATACATTATTATGTAATAAATCATAAAGATATCAAATTTAACGAGTAAAGGGTAAATAAATAATTCAAATTAATTATAATTTTTATGTGTTTAAATTAAGTAAAAGTAAATATATAGTTTTAATTAATTAAATCTTAAGGGATTAAAAGTATGATCAAACTTTTTATAATATAGTTAAGATAAGTTATGAATTTTTTTTAAATGCTCACAAATAAATGCTCAAGTATTTGAAAAAAAGAAGAAGTAGGAATTGAATAAGTAGGTGTATAAAGGTAAAACAAAAAACTAACATTTGTAAAGTTATATTTGAATCCATTCATCCATATATAACAAGTCAACTATACTCTTACTACATTGATTCCTATATATAAATCTTGTTTCTTCTTCTTTCTCTCTCTACTATTTTTCAGGTACACATACTTTCTCTCTCTACAATCTATACGTATATACACCATATATCTATATCTATAACTATAACTTGTTTGTTCATAGAAATTTGTTAGATATTTGGTTGAGTAGTTGACTTTTGATCATAGTTTAGTTATTTTTCATAAGTAACGTTGGATTGAAATTGAAGCTGGTTTGGTTTTTAAGCTTACTTTATATTTGCTTTAACATGAAATTTCGATATTTGGTTCGGTTACTGGTATTACGGTACTTTTGCTCACCCCTGTTTTGTTTTGTTTTGTTTTGTTTCAGACTATTTATTTTTGGTGGTAATAGGTGTATAAATTTTTTATTGTGCATAAAAAATGTGTGTCGGTTTTTATCATATATTTCGTTCTTATTTGATCCCGGTTCTATGTTTGGTTTCTTTTTATCTTATATTTGGTTCTTGTTTGATCTTGATTTTATGTATGTATATGTATTTTTCTCGATAATGACTTTTTGAGCCGGTAAATGTCCCCAACATGATTCGAACTTGGTATCTCCCACTTTTGGTGTGAGTTTTATCCAATTTCAAATTGTCATTTTGGCAACTTCTGGAGGATTGTATATGTATATGTATATGTATATGTTGTGGTTAAACTAGTATTTGAATTAGATTTTTCATGGTGGCCTAGTGGTAACACGTCCTGCTAAACCTCTCTAGGTAAACATCTTGAGATTGGCTAGAGAAGAGTCGGGAAACAGCCACAAGAATATTGGTTAGACCGTTAGACCATGTATTTAGAACCAAAAAGCCAAAACAGCAACGGGATTAGCCTGAACAAGGAACCTTCTCCGTTTACCCTTAGAAATGGAATATTTGGGCGCTGCACACATTCAAAATACACACCCACACAAACACACATATAAACAGCGGTCGTATTATTTGGAACAAAATCCTGGACAAATTTGAACTCAAATTTCACCGACACAAATGATTGTTCAGATTGATATTATTAATCTTATGTTATTTCATGTTTCTCATTAAATGTTATCTTCTATCTATATTTAATAAGTTTTGATCACACTATAATGTTACAGGGTTAACGGTATTGAAAGCCTTTAGACATTATGCATGTCTGGCCCTGTGGCCATAGCTGATAACGTCCAACGAACATTATCCATTTCAAGCCGAACAAAGTCTCTTGATTCAGTTTCAATAAATACCAATGATAATTATTCTCTAACAAATGGAGAAACTGCACGTTCTTCAACTGAAACCGTTGCATTTAGACATGGAGAGCTTAAACTTCATAATGGGGAATATTACTCCGGTTCTCTTCTTGGAAACGTGCCTGAGGGTTCAGGGAAGTATGTTTGGTCAAGCGGTTGTAGGTATGAGGGAGAGTGGAGAAGAGGAATGTGGCACGGGTATGGAAAACTTCATTGGCCTTCGGGGGCTTATTACGAAGGGGAATTTTCAGGTGGGTATATGCAAGGAACGGGAACTTATATTCGGGCTGATAAGTTAGTTTATAAAGGTCGTTGGAGGTTGAGTCGTAAACACGGGTTAGGATATCAAACTTTTCCAAATGGAGACGTTTTTGAAGGATCTTGGATTCAGGGTTCACCAGATGGACCCGGGAAGTATATATGGGTTAATGGAAATGAGTATTTAGGTAATATGAAAAATGGAAAAATGTCTGGTAAAGGCGTTTTTAGTTGGGCTAATGGTGATTCGTATGAAGGAAGTTGGTCAAACGGAGTTATGCATGGTTTTGGAGCGTATACATGGAGTGATGGTGGTCGTTATGTTGGTACATGGACATGGGGGGTAAAAGATGGAAAAGGAGCGTTTTATCCAAACGGATGCAGATTGCCGGCTAGACAAGAACTATACCTTAAAGCTTTACGAAAACGAGGTTTGTTATCTGACTTACAAAAAGTCAACCAAGTTTCGCGTATTCAACATGCTTCTTCGATTGATATGGGAAACTTTAAAATAGACAGTAACTCGCATCGTAGTCCATCTGAAAACCAAAACTTTTTGAACTTGGATGAACCTCGTGAGAAGAATGTTTCTATACAAAGACGGTGGAGTCTAGAAGTTGCCATTGAAAAAGTCATGGTAAATGATTTGTCTTCGATTATGTCTGAATCTGGTAGGGAGAACGATACACCGACTCCAATACTTGAACGAGAATATATGCAAGGGATTTTAATCAGTGAGCTTGTCGTTGACAGTAGTTTTTCTCCGGCATCTAAACGAGAAGTGAGAAGACAGAAGAAATTAGTGAGAGATGTTAAGAGACCAGGGGAAGCCATTATTAAAGGTCATCGGAGTTATGATTTAATGCTCAGTTTACAGCTCGGGATCAGGTACATATTAATGCAAATACTCGGCTTAGGGTATTTTCATATTCAAATTTTAACTGAAAAATGATTAGGTATACCGTGGGGAAAATAACACCAGTTCAAAAACGAGAAGTACGGACATCAGATTTTGGACCTCGAGCTAGCTTTTGGATGCAATTTCCTAAAGAAGGGTCTCAACTAACACCTACTCATCAGTCGGAGGATTTTAAGTGGAAGGATTATTGTCCAATGGTTTTCCGGTTGGTTTACTCACGTCTTTTTAATACGTTAAGAATTTCCCGAGTTCTCATTTTTTGTTTTGTCATTATACCAGGAACTTGAGAGAAATGTTTAAGATTGATGCGGCGGACTACATGATGTCGATTTGTGGCAATGATGCTCTTAGAGAACTTTCATCTCCTGGGAAAAGTGGAAGCGTGTTTTTTCTGTCTCAAGATGATCGTTTCATGATCAAGACATTGAGAAAGTCCGAAGTACAGGTATTTACGGATACCTGTCTCATATATTCATAAGTCATTTAACTTTTTAATATCACATTTAACCCCTGCTTTCTTTATTCTATTTCTGTTAGGTTCTTCTGCGGATGCTTCCGGACTATCACCGTCACGTGCGGACATATGAGAACACATTAATAACCAAATTCTTCGGTCTCCACCGAATAAAACCATCAAGTGGTCAAAAGGTAACGTATAGACTATAAACGTTCAATCCGCTGGGCAAATGAGTAAATGACATCTAGGAATAGGGTGTTTGTGATATTCCTAATATTTTGTTATTATTATTTCAGTTCCGGTTTGTAGTGATGGGAAATATGTTCTGCACAGAATTAAGGATCCATAGAAGATTCGATCTAAAAGGTTCCTCCCTTGGGCGTTCAGCAGACAAGGTTGAAATAGACGAGAACACGATACTCAAAGATCTCGATTTAAACTATTGCTTTTATCTTGAACCGTCTTGGCGCAGCGCTCTGCTTACGTAAGTACTGCACACGAGAACCTCTAAGAAATACATATTTTATTCATTCAGCTGAAAGTTTAACATTAGATGACGTGAGTACGTGACCATATCTGTCTTTATGTATGCAGGCAGATTGAAATCGATAGTAATTTTCTGGAAGCTCAGAATATTATGGATTACAGCCTTTTGCTCGGTGTTCATTATCGAGCTCCTCAGCACCTGAAATCTTTGATATCTCAAAGTGTGCAAGCAGATGGGTTGGGAATTGTTGCAGAAGAAGGTTTGTTTCACATCGAGTCATATTTTTGTTTCTTTAATACCAATATCCTAACCCGTCTCTCGTGATATAATCTCAGAATCTTTGGAGGATGAGATATCACCTCAAGGCCTTGTTTTGGTCCCACGTGGATCTGAAGACGGTAGTGTCGTTGTGGGTCCGCACATACGTGGAAGCCGTCTGCGATCATCGGCTACTGGTGATGCGGAAGTGGATCTCCTTCTCCCCGGCACAGCAAGGTACCCTAAATTACCTTAAACTCTGAAAAATGGCTTCAACTTCAAACCCGTTTTGACCCGTAACCCAACCCGCCCATCTTGCCACCACTAGATAGTGCACGTAAGCGAATCGGTGACTTCATTTTGTCGAGATTACAAAGAGTATTCATGGTTACTCTACCATATACATGAGCACCTTAGGTTTGTTTTTAATATGCAAAAGCATTAACTAATGAAAACTAACCATGACGACATCTATGATCCATATCTACCTTGCGACTTCTTTGTTTTATAAGTGCCCCGAGAGAGAGACAATGCTGAATAAAATATAATCTTCATAAAGGAATTAAATTACCCATTTTGACCCGCTACCCATCTTGTCCAGAACCATTTAACTTTCCTTTATTTATTTAATAATCCCTCATTCAAAGAACGATGTCGATTCTTTTGGCAGGTTACAAATACAACTAGGAGTGAACATGCCAGCAAGAGCGGAACTTCTTCCGGGTAAAGAAGACAAACAAATGTTTCACGAGGTATACGACGTTGTATTATACCTTGGTATCATCGACATATTACAAGAGTACAACATAACAAAGAAGATTGAACATAAATATAAATCATTTCAATTCGATTCTCTATCCATATCGGCTGTGGACCCCACATTTTACTCCCAACGGTTTCTCAAGTTTATTCAGAAGGTATTCCCTCAACACGGCGCAACAAACTAAAACAGTTCTACATTGTAATATTCTTATCGAGGTTTGCTCTTCAACCTTCCAATGTTCAACAACCTGATTCAGTATTGAAGATCAGATGGACGAAAAGGTATTTACAGCGGTAGATGCATAGTGTATTGCAAGGTACAGAAAGTGGATTATATGAATTTTGGATCTTCGGAAAATGCTTAGCAAAGTTATGTTGATTGTTGACAATCAGTTGTTAAATTTTGTATGAAAACTTATTTGGAACAAAGTAATCACACGTCATGAACGTTGCATTTTTCGCTAATAGATGTTTTTGGTAGTATCTTAGTTGAACTTAGGCACCACCACCAACACCGACACATGACATGTGATTTATCTCTCTCATATTGGTTGTAAAACCGGTCAATAAACAACTACTCCGTAAATAATATAAAAACAATCTTTAACTAAGATCACGATTTCAACTTAATTAAAACTAAAACATAATCTTATTCGTTCCGAGATTCTCAATTTATTCAAGTTATATTTTGTTGGTGAGCCAATTACATAAATTGATCCCAAAACGTAGTAATAATTATAGTTGTTAAAATTGTACGAGTCATTAGTCGCCTCGTATGAGTCGAGTTGGTTTTCAATAAAAAAAAGTACCGACTTGGACTATGACTCGTATATTCGCATGACTCGTACCACGACTCGCTTGGCTTGTATCATGACTCACTTGACTCGTATCATGACTCGTACGGTAACTCGTACAATTACTCGGAAATAACATTTAATTATCAACAAATTTTATATAAAACCCTTAATATTATATTATATGTGTATTATATATTTATTTTATATATATTTTAAAATAATGACTCTTACGAGTCAAGTATGGTAATAGTACTAAGATTTCACAACCTATAAAGTTTTAAAGTATTAAAGGGGTGTTAAGGCCCATGGTCAACCGTGACTTTCATATGGCTTCGCCAATACTTACAGTAATGATTCGAATACAGTTTCATGAATAAATGAACGTACATCAACCGTTAAAACGTAATAATCCAAAAATCACCCATCCGTCAAACGAGTAACCATAAAATCATACATAGTCGTAACTCGTAAATGATATGTTTAACATAGACATAAGAATAATATAGCACAAGAGTAAGAAGAAGCCAACTAGATTGATGACCCACCCCCAGCAAAAAGTCCAAAAAAGAGGTGCATAATCAGTAATCGGCCATTAAATTGTATAAGGCCTACATGCCATAATAAAATCACATCATAACTCTCCTTTTCGCCTGAACTTGTGGGGTTCATCATAACCATGCTGTGTTATTACCACCATTGTCACGGGACTCGGACTCGAACTTGAAATCTCTTCACGTTTTGTTGAGAATATATTTAATTTAATCAATCTCATCGTGTTTATATATGCTGTTAAGTTAAATGTCACTTAAACTTTTTTCGAGCAATGATAACTTATGGCGTAGATGTCAATATCATTTCCAAAATTAATGTGACAAACTTTAGAGTAATTTTATCAAACATAAATTGTTTTATACCGCTATATCACATAGATAACTTACTAGTTACTACTTAAAAGTTAGCATTGCTAATTTCCATATCTATTTAGATTAACATCATCTTTAACAAAGGTTGTTAAAATCGAAATCGTAAGATCCTACTAATATAGGTTTTTATCATATGTATATAATATATATTTCATATCAATTACTAATAATATGTCAAAATCATTGATTGACCAACCTGTGTAATAAATTTCATTTATGTAGACTACTCAAGTGAGTCAAGTGAGTTTATGGTGATGTTGATTTTACATGTATTTATTGGTTGAAGCAATATATTTTTTGAAATTACCTTTATCACTGTCTTAACCGGCTATTCAATTTGTTTTTAAGTTTATTTTAACAAAGTTAATTTATATATTGGTTTTTTCTTCTCTAATTCAAGAAAAATAGGATCATATCGTATAAAGATAATGATTGAGATTATAATAAGATACTATGTTTATACAGATCTTACGTAGGATCAGGTCGTTTTTAGAAAATGACATCGTAAAATCGTAAATATTTAGATCAAGATCGAGATCCTGCTAAGATCCTATGGATATATAGATCCTACACAGGATCATATCGTTTTTGACAAACAAGATCGTAAAATCATAAGATCTTAAGATCAAGATCGAGATCTTAACAACTTTGTCTTTTAACTCTACTACAACCATTCACTTGACTCATGTGTGACGCTTGACTCAGTGTTTATAAAGTAATCCGGAAACAATTTGAAATTGAATAACTTTTATCGAGAATCTGAGATTAGATTCCCACCATATTTTAATTATCGAAATTCGAAAACAAAACACAAAACTTGGAATGGAATAAAAACAAACAATAATCCCCATGGGCCGTTATGAAGGAAGATGGTAGGGGCCAAACATGAAATGTAGTCGGTCGTGACAATGCAACATGATGAAAGTGTTTGTTACTTTACGAAACCAAATTTTTTAACTACATTCTTATTTCTATGATTTATTATTATTATTATTATTCTATATACTATATAACATTTTATAAGTAATATGTCAGTTTTCACAAGTCAACCACACTAATTAAATAGTCTGGTTTAACTTGGGTAAGGTCGGGTCATATCCCAATAGATTATTTTTTCTTTTTTCTTTCTCTTTAGCCATGTTTTGAGTTTCTTTATAGCTTGGATTAGACTTTTATTTTGTTAAAAAAAGATGTTTTCTTTTGTTTAAGCTTCTATAACCCTTTTTTGTTTTTTATTTTTTGTTTACGTTTGAAATTCTTTTACAATTACAAATTACGGATTCTACCTCTAACAAAAGTTATAATTTTAAAATACCACCTCCATTTTTTGGTTACAACTGCTATTCTACTTACATCAACTTCCAACTACAACATGTAGTTTTAACTTTCAGCTACCACTATCACTCGTAGCTTTAAGTTACAACTAGTTTTAACAAATATATTTTATTATAAAAAATCATGTTTTTGATATGTACGAAAACCAAATAATCTCGAACATAAACAGACCATATCAAGATACGATCCGTTTAGTCGGTCTCGAACAAGACTAAACATATTATCCTAAAGACGAGACGGAATTAAATAAAAGAAAATGTAAGGAAAAAGGGAAAGCGAAACGTGCGATTGGTGAATGGATTCGCATCTCACTTCCAACAGTCTCTCCAGAAAGTAACAACTCATCTCTCTCTCTCTCTCTCAACTTTTTTCAGGTTTCCCTGTTTTCTCTCTCTAGATTCTCTCTCTAGATTACACACAAATTTGATGCAATTTCTACTTATTTTACTGAATTAATCACTGTTTTTCTGCAGAAACACACACACTAAACACACTACAACTGTGTGTGTGTGAATTAATCGTAATGAGTTCATCGGTAGGTCAGTATGATCTGTCGTTTAAGATCTTATTGATCGGAGATTCCGGTGTCGGTAAAAGTAGTATTCTCGTTAGTTTCATATCCAATGCCGTTGATGATCTAGCTCCAACTATTGGTATACTTTCTCTTCGTTTTTTGTTTCTAAGTCTATATGTTTGATTTATATTATGTAGCTTTCGATTCCTGTAAAACTTATGATGTGTTTAGGAATTAGGATAAGTAATCGTCGTTAGATCATCGAGAGTGATTAATTGCAGGAGATAGTGTTTGGATGTGCTTATGTTGTTAGATGATTAGTTGTATCGTGTTTTGAATTGCGTAAATCTGTTTATTGCAACGCGTATAAATAAGGTAAGGTTCATGTTCAGAGCAATACATATGACTTATAACAGTATACGATTTTCCATTTTGGTGCGGATATCACAAATAATGTCCTAATTGAGATTCGTATCTGTGGATATTATGGCTTAGATTTGATTTAATTCTGCGAGTTTATGCTAATGGAAAGTGGCACTTAAATCTATTTGATTAGTTAGTAGGTGCAGACAAAAAAAAAAAACGATTTAAAATATATAGAGTATCAACTTCACCAATGTCGGAATGTAGCTTCTACTTATACAAATGTTTATTTGTTGAGCAGGTGTTGACTTCAAAATCAAGCAGTTTACAGTTGGCGGGAAAAGATTAAAACTTACCATTTGGGACACAGGTATGCATTAGCAATGTAATTCCTCAGTTATGTCGATTTGGTTGTGAACATTTTATCGTTTCTGTCATTTCTCCACTCAAGAATTGAATCAAGCAAATGAAATTTTATAAACAGAACTATAAAGTAGTGCACGAGGTTGTCCAAAACATCATTTATGCAGTATATAAGACTTTACCATTAAAGATTTAAAGGTCACTAATGTATGATTTGATGATGTTTGTTGCAGCCGGACAGGAGAGATTCAGGACATTGACAAGCTCTTACTACAGAGGTGCCCAGGGGATTATTCTCGGTAAACAATTGCTAAATTTACATCCAAGTGGACATATATTTTCTTAAAGTAATATTATGAGTACATGCTATTGTAGCGTAAGCGAGATTATAGCTATTTTACACGGTGCTAAATATTGCACTATGAATACTTGCTGCGTGGCTCGGATTAAGATACCAGTGTGAAAGTCTTAGTTTCACAAACTTATGGAGCATCTTTCTTATGGTTGAATAATGACCGAGTAGCCAATATTTTTCTATATTTATCCTTTGATTGGATGTTCTTCCAAGATAATTTAGTGATATATCGAGTGTTGCATGTGTTACAGTGTATGATGTTACAAAGAGAGAGAGCTTCACGAACTTATCCGAAGTATGGGCTAATGAAGTGGATCTTAATTCTACTAATAAAGATTGTGTCAAGATGCTTGTTGGAAATAAAGTTGACAAAGTAAGCTCTACAGTCTTTTTTAAGTTTTATATGCTTGTGAACTTATATATGCAAAAAAAAATAATCATTATTTGAGCTCAAGCTAATTCATATTAATTTTTTCGGGTTTATTTGAAATTCACTCCATGTCACCATGTTTACATTAGATAAGTTTTAAGAAGTGCAATTTCAGGACTCGGAAAGATCTGTGAGCAAGGAAGAAGGCGCTGCTCTTGCGAAAGAGCTTGGTTGTTTGTTTCTAGAATGTAGTGCGAGAACTCAAGATAAGGTATATCAATGTTTTGAAGAGCTAGCGCTGAAGGTAAACCTACAACTCATAAAATATCTTATAAACTTGTCCGTGCCTTATGTTAACATATTCATGAGTTCTGTTTCGTATGACACAGATAATGGAGGTTCCGAGTCTTTTTGAAGAAGGGTCTACCATGGTGAAGAGAAGCATATTGAAGCAGAAACCCGAGCACCAGGCTGCATCTCCTAATGGCGGTTGTTGCTCATAAAAAGGTTCACAAATACGCCTTATTGTTCAAGCCCTAGAACCCGTGTTGGGAGCTTCTTGACTACTCGCAACATTCATGTAAATCTATATTTTTCATCTTGTAATTAGGTTTGTGGTTGAGTTATTCCCATGATGGGACGGAAAAATCTTAAAAGAAAAACCGGAAAATATCCAATTCCTCGTGTAAAGTTGTTTGCTTTTTGTTTGTTGTCGAAAAACCCGAGTTTGGGTAAAATCATGACAAGACAAGCAGTAATGTTTTGTTATGTAGTTACGGTTTTGTAAATAACCTGCTGCTGGTGTGTTGTTGATTTGTCCAGTAATAACAAGCGATTTGAACTAGGTTTTGTTTGGAATACTTTACCGCCTTGTATAATGGTAACTTAGCGTTGTGAAACTAATTATTCATTTGACGGATACAAAACCTCATTTTTTTTTAGATTCAAATATAGCTACTAAACAGCTGTTTCTGATTCAGTTTGCTTTTTTTTGCAATAACTTTGTTTTAGTGGTTACTAAGCTTATAACTAATGTCACCGATCTAAGTCGTTTCTATCATTTGTTCAATGTTTTTACAATGTTTAAAACAAAGTTCGAGATTACACTAACAAATCAATGGTTTAGACACTAGCCATTGCAACTATAACAAGTTAATTTAGTTTGAACATAAAAGCGTTAAAAGTTGCAATATAAACATTCAAAAAAACCTTTGCTCCGATCATGGTTTCAAAGTAACATGGACATTGCTAAGGATATTTGAACTCACAATTAGTATCAATATTTTAGTTTCCGTCTTTTTTTCATCCTAAACAGCACCAGAAATGTGCCATTGCAACACTATCATAATTTAAACTACCAAAATTCACCCATTTAATCATACAATCTTTTTGGTCATGAAGATAATAAGCTTTCTCGACAGCCAAACCAAATCTAAAAGATGTTACCATTACACTGCACTTGGTCTAGTTGCAGCTTCTAAAACCGCCCAAGCTCCTGTATTGGCTTCAGCTAGCTCCCCTGGGGTCTGTCAAGTTTTACCACATTAATACCGCTTTTAATCACAAAAATGAAAACATCATAAAATAATCCTCGATTATTCAAATTTATTTTAAAACTAACCTTTCCATACACATTTGTCTTAGTAGGAGATGCCCCGAGTGTAAGTAGAAGTCGAACAATATCCTCATGCTCCCCTCTAGCCGCATGATGAAGAGGCTGTTTAAAATTAAACGAATTAAAATGATTCAAATATTTGTGCTTATTTTAAAAATACAAAGTAAAAATAAATAAATTTTAATCTTATAAATGAAGTCACTACTTACAGTGTCTCCTTCGACATCAACTGATTCAAGCATTCTTTTCACACACTCTGAAGAATCGGCTTTACCAATCAAGAGTTGGACTATCTGCGTAAATCCTGCAGTTGAAAAAAAACCCATAAATGTGTGTAAATTTAATAAGTAAAAGCATAGCGAGTATATGGCTAACCTCCAGCACAAGCGTCATGTAAAGGAATTCCACCGTCCTCATCCTTCGCCTCAATTGAAGCTCCCCTTTCCAACAATAGCTACATGAGAAAAAAAAAAGAGACGGAAATGGGTAAAATGGTAATTTTGGATTAAATCCTTTACATTTGATGAAAATCGTGCATTAACTTTGGGAAAAATTAATTATTTTTTGTTACCTGGACACACGAGAGGTGGCCATAGAGACAGGTGAGATGAAGAGCAGTATCCCCATCCTCAACTGGTTCATCAACGCTGCCACTCAAATTATCTACAAAAATTATGAGTAACAAAAGAGTTATCAAATATATTCCTTTAATCGATCACTAGTGAAAACCACACTCCAATACGAATGTATGATACCTTTTCTAACAAATCATGATGTTTATTAAATATCCCAAAATCAAGTTTATATGTATAACGTAACAGATGACGGTAGTAATATATTCACATTCATTGGCGAACTTTGTGAATAATATGCAACAAAATTCTCCGTTTGTCCGTTTAGAAAACTGTTTTTTACCGACAAATGAACTTTACGACATGAGAGTACAAACGCAATGTGAAACCATGTAATGTAAAACAGTTGTTCTCGTGATCCAATTCTAATATTCATTTCTTTTCTACTTACCTACATTGAACTTCCAATTGCTCTCGGCTTATCAATCATCACAGTACATTAAGAGAAAGACTAACGAATATAAAAACCTAACGTACATGTATAAGGTATACCCCTCAACGTCCTACCCAAACCAGCTAATAATCGATTTCTAAGACTCGTAATGACCACTAATTAAGCCAATTTCAGCTATAAATTAGCGAATCCTGTTAATCTCAATTTTATTACATTTTGAGGTCCCAAAAATGCCCTAAAATCAAACAATCTAACAAACATTTAAAATCAAAATCAATCAAATCCAAATTCAAAATGTAAACATAAATCAAACCGAAAACAATTACACGATGAGAATTGAAATACCTAGGGCTTGACGGAGTCCGTCAACATCGCCGTGCATGGCGGCGGCGGCAAGGTCACGAAGGTGAGGAGGTGTGTCTTCAAAATCGGATTCCGGCAAGGCGCCTTCTTCAGCGAATAGGATTCCTTCTTCATCTTCGTCGCCGTCGACCATGCCGTTGTTTCGTCCCGGAACCGCCATTTTTCGCCGGTGGAAATGGTAAAACCCCTAATTAGGCTTTTGTGTTATATAGATAGATACACGAAATATATGTATATGTATTGAGAGGTTGCTAAAATGGCCCCTCATGTTTATGTATAATGTCCAAAAGGTCTATATATACTATAAATAACATTTGATTCGTACTTTTGTCATTTGCGGGAATTGAATCCAAAATCTTTATATTAGAAAGTCAATTCATATACCGCTAGGTTAGAAGCCATTTTGTAACGTGACATAGATGTTATCCCCTTAGTCTTTCATGTACATGTGGAATTAATGTTTGGGCTAGCGTTACCAGTTATTAACGTTTTGAAAATTTTGAAAGAAGCTTGAAATGTACTAGAAGTGAACATATTTATATGGCCTTCCTCCACCGTGTAACGTCATTTGTGGTTCAATTTAATTTATGTTTATGTGAATGCCAACGTTTGTCTATTTGACTTGGAGGATAATTAGGTCTTGTACTTCTAAACATCTATGTTAGTCGAAATGCAAAACTCCAACTCGTGTTATCATAAGCTCCAAGCCAAGTGGTTATATTTTAGCTAGCGTTTGTTTGACAAATTTAATTATAAGTGTAATTTACAACCTTGTATCATTCAAGTTTTGTAAATGAGGCTAAAAAGTGAAAGCTTTATTTTGGAGAAGATGTATGAATAATGGTGGTATTATAATTTTGTTGTGAATATCGTTATTGAAGTTTTGAACTTGTTTAGAAAATAATTCTCTCTTATTTTATGATATTTTCAAATGTTGGATATTGTTTTCTCTGTATGTTTGTCGACGATGTTCATTTATGATCATTTGTATCCGTTTATGCTTGTTTTATGTATGTTTCTATAGGTTCCTTTATGTTTATCTATCATATAAACGAATAAACATAAACAAACATAAGAAAACAAATACTTTAAACGAAAGAATATGATCATGAAGTTTAACTCGTTCATTTATCATCTATGTCAAAAACTGAGAGCTTATAAGTTCCTACAACAAATGAAAAAAATCACAAATATGAATACAAAAATTAAAATAATAAACATAACTTAAACTCATTTAGAAAGAATATCACATCCTGGCGTTGCGGAATATACCAAGATTTGGACTTTAATGGACCACAATTAAGATATAGTAAATGACTCGAATGAGACGTTTTAAATAAAAATTTATTAAAATAAAAACATAAGTCTTGACGATAATCAAAAAGTCATTAAAAGGGTTGGAAAAAACACAACATCAATTTAAATCCATAAACAACACTGCAGGTGTTATTCAAACATGTTTTTCATGAACGTACTAAGCACTTAGAAATTGACTTTCATTTTATACGAGAAAAGATAACTGCAGGTGTTATTCAAACTTTCAAGGTTGAATCCATAAACAACACTGCAGATATCTTCACAAAAGGGTTGGGAAAAACATAATATCAGTTTGTATGTGCTAAACTAAACCTATTTAACATGTTCCAAAGTAAAGATTGTGTGTGTGTGTGTGTGTGTGTGTGTGTGTGTTTGTCACACCCCGCATAGAAATGGCGGAACTGAGGTGTACAGTGTATACGGTATCAGAGATTCAAGGTTACATCAAACATAAATAAACCAAACATCATCAACATAGATAAAGAGTTTGAAGTGAAATACTTATTACAATCATCCAAAAAGTATCAAAATACGACTACAGAGTTTGGGAAACTAAGGAATTACAATACAAAATAAATTCCAGCAAAAAGTCCCAAGTAGCCAAGCAAGCATAGCATCAAAATAGGTAACCTCAAATCCCTGAAAAGCGTTAAAATACGACGTCAACATAAAGTTGGTGAATTATTCGCAATAGTAAATAAAAACATAATAGTATAAAGGTTTTCAATAAGTTTTGACCCAAAAGTGGTTTGGTTTGAAGATAAGTCCTTTTGAAAAGATATTTCAAAAATATATTTGAAGTATATAAAACCTTTTGATAAAAATATTCATATTTGTACCATACGGTACCTTCATATTTGTACCATACGGTACCATAAACATATTTGTACCATACGGTACCATAAACATATTTGTACCATACGGTACCATAATCATTTCATAAAATAGCAGCTTTAGGAATATAAGGTACACCTGAACCATAACAATAAAGGCAACTAACCCCACCTAGTGTCTCAAACTAGGTTGTTCTCGATAATAAACGGTCGTAACATTACTAATACGGACAGGGCTCCTCCCTTATCATAATAACGTATTAGAATGAGGGTTTGTCAGACCCATATAGCGCTATATATACTTCCGGTGGCTCAAAGCTAACAGGTGTTTTATACGGGGCCTTGTACTACCACATAGGCGGTACAAGTTGGGTGAGATCATCTAAAGCATTCATATCCGTGCATATACATGCCATAATACATACATAATCATAAAATACCTTTGTTTAACGCTAATCATGCCCAAAAATATAAAAAGGGTAAAAAGGGCAACGAATAACTCACTGATAGCAAAGCAATCCAAATCTTTATATGTCGGGAATACTACAATACCGTCAAGCTTCAACGTCTAAGTGCCCTATACATCACGTAAATAAATATGTCTAAGTATCTCTAAGTCTAGTAGGGTTATGCCTTAATGATTAACGTTTTATACGATTTTGAAATGACCAAAAGGAATATCGAGTTAACGGGATTACGAGTGTTTAAATACATGTTAAGTAAATTATGGAAATTATTAAGAATCACATGCAAAAGGGGAGTCACGTGCACATCATGACTAATTTTGTGAATTCAAGTGGGTTATATGTTGAATTACATGCAAGCTAAGTTCTAGAAATGACAATTACGTGAATTTCGAAATTACGTGATCATTAATACAAAATTACGTGACCTGGTAACTATTACGTGCATGGACATTCAATTACGTGAACCAACACACAAATTACGTGAACATCAACAAGGACTTTCGTGAACGAAATAATAGTATTACGTGATTATGGTGAGTATTACGTGAGCGTAATACCTTATTACGTGAACGTAATAGTGGTATTACGTGAACGAAATAGTCGTGTTACGTGCAGAATCATGAATTACGTGCATGACGGGATTTTTTACGAAAAACAACATTCAGAATGAGATTTCTAAGTGTTCTAGGTGTCTATTTGACCCCAAATTGGAACCCTATGTCCAGAATATGATAACATACAATAATCTTAAATAAAATCTCGGTTTTGATGGTGAAAAGTGATAGTTTCGGGATTGACTCAAAATAACATAAAGTTTAAAACAAATTTGATAGAAAACTTACTTGATCGTAATGAAATTCGGAGGATAGTTAGAGATGATAATGGTGATCAATAATCCGGTCTCGGATCTAAATTTGGACGGTTGGATCGCCGGAAAAGCTAGAGAGAAGGTGGAGGTGTTTGTGTGTGTTTTTAGAGAGAGAAAGAGTATGGTGAGAGTGATTTCTTGGAAAGGAAGTTGAGGAGGGAATAAAGACAAAATCTGATTTTAGATAAGACAAAGTGGTTGGTGAGGGACTAAAATTGAAATAGAAATCTCGCGTAGGACTAGTTTCGTAATAAAATTTCCGAAGGGACTAAAGATGAAATACTTTTTAAACGTCAATCTTAATCATATAATTAAGGCATAATTCCCCTAAACTTATCATAAGAGCATACTCGACTTATACTAAGGCACTTAAGACTATACGTTCCCGACATAAAGATCCGAATCACATACTATATACCCGATAAACGCAAATACGCATAAAATACAAATACGATACTCATAAAATACGGATACGATAAATCATAAAAGAAATACAATAGGGTCAAAACACGAATATAAATAAATAAAACGAATACGAGACGATAGAATAATACCGTAAAATTCGCGAATGTCACAGTGTTAAAACTAACATTCTTTACCTTGTTTCCTTTAATCTTTACCCTGTTTGCATTATTCTAATTTAGTTTGGTTAATTATGTGCATTTACTAGCTTTCCCAAAATACAAGGACTATTCGTGTTATACAGCTAAGTTACAGTTGGAGGGCTAGAGTTACCATAGTTACAAGACAGACGGGGACAACTGGACTCTTGGAAACTTGTATAAACCTACGGATCGTTGGTCATTTGGATTACCAAAGTCTTTGTCATCCTCCTTCTTGAGTCGTTATCTGCTTTGTTCATCTTAAACCCATACTGGGTATTCTTGTAGATTGAATTGTCTGAAAGTCAATTCAATATGTGATTTGTAATCATTTGAGTACTTGTAACATTTGACTACTAGCCTCAATAAATATTTAATTCAGTTTGTGTTTGCAACCTTTATATCACTTTAAATTGTTGATTTTATTTACATATATAATAGATGATTTTATATTTAGGGAGATTTACATTTACGTCCTTACAAAACTTCAATATTACGTCAATGTCCTTGTAAAAATCCAAATTACGTTAATATCCTTAAAAAACATGAACAATTCTCATATATATCCAAAATAATAAATTAATAATATTTAAATGATTTTAATATTTAAATTATGCATCTAAATATTAATTAAATGATTTTAAATATTAAATTATTGAATAAATCAATAAAACTAATCCAAATGTTTATTTAAACAAATATGTCAATGAAGAATCAAATACCGAATGAACTAAATATATTAAATTCAGTGAACAAATTGTTTTAAACATATATTACAAAACATTAATCAATCAAGGCGAGGAAGTTTAACCTTTTTATTCCGGTTAATGCTCAGAATTATAGAAATTAATCTCTTTTAAATCTATTTTGCGAGTTTATTAAATTGAGATACATTGGTTAATGTTGGATTAAACCTAATATACTTGAGTAAAAAGTTTAATTAATATTTAGATGAATAATTTAAATATTAAAATTATTTAAATATTATTAATTTATTATTTTGGATATATATGGGAATGTTTCATGTTATAGAAAGATATTAACGTAATTTTGATTTTTACAAAGACATTGACGTAAAATTTTTATAAGGAAATAGATATGAATTTCCCTTATATTTAACGTGTTCGTGTGATAGCTCAATAACCTAATTTATAATACAAGAATCATTAATTAATAAAGAATATCACTACTATACATAAAAAAATGATTATCGAATTTATGAATACATTAGTTCTAATTTGCCACCTTGTAAAAGAATATAATGTTACAATTAATCATCGTGATTATATGAACAAATAACTTTTTTTTACGGAACCTAACTTAATACGGAGTAATAAATAATGATGTTAATTAACATACCCTAGTCGAGGGATCGTGTGGTTAGAAATGACAATCAACTACAGAAGGTGTCGAGAAAACAATGATTTGGTTGATAGCTTCGAAAGCATTTGTGGTTTCCTTATGAACATCCTCAGTAGGAGCCGGAAGATTTAGATCCAAGGGTAGTATGGTTTTGTGTTTCTTGGACTCGTGACACCCATATGACGAATTACTACTTGCTGCAATCGTAGTAGTAGTCATGGTCATGGAACGATGTCGCCTCATGTGACCACCTAGTGCTTGACCAGAAGTAAAATCAGAACCACATATGGCGCATTCGTGAACCTTGGACCTTTTGGTGGAACCACTAGGGTTACATGATAAGGTCCTGTTTGGACTTATCGAAAAAGAGGTTCTATTTTTGGAAAGCTCGTGAATATCCTTGTGAGGTTTGTTATGGCTAGCTCTATGGCCACCAAGAGCTTGAAAAGAGGCGAAACCACGATCACATGTTTTACATTCGTAAACATAAGATCTAGGAACCACCATCTTTAAAGGCGACGGTGTTAGAACATGGTGACCATGAGACATAAGCATAAGGCAATTAGCCATGTCTTGATCGTTTTCGTTGTCGTTGTCTTGAAGAATGTTGGTGAACTCAATGTTTGATGTGGAAGGCATTTGGTAGAAGCCACTATGATTAGCCAAACCACCATTTTCGCTACCCATAGAAGAAGATGAAGAGGTGGTGGAGGATAGGGTTAGGGTAAGCGCGGATGAGGGCCTACGTCGTTTTGTTCGTTTTCCCTTGATGTGGTGTTTCATTTCCTCCATGAAAATAATACCTCGACCTTCTTGATGAGCTTCCATAATATTTGAGGCTCTTTACAAAGAAGAGGAGGTAGTAGTATATGGTGGGGTGTTACTATATGTATATATGTATATATTGTATCTATATATCTATATATCTATATCTATATATGTATATATACAAAGAAGGAAGAAATAGAAGCCGCCACCGTGAGTATGTCCACTACAACAAAATGATTGATTTTTCACGCTTTTTAGGGCATATATACGCACTTAAAAGCGCGTACATTTAAAAAGTTCGCACTTGGTATATGCGCGAGGAATATTGGCGTAACAAAATTCTTCACACTTTTATGTGTGATTATTTTGATATAATTTTTCATGCTTTTAAGTGTGATGATTTTAAGATAATTTATCACACTTTCAAGTGTGAGGATTTGTGATTAATTATCACACTTTTAAGTGTGAAGAAATTTATCACATTTCCAAGTGTGAGGATTTGTGATTAATTATCACACTTTTAAGTGTGAAGAAATTTATCACATTTCCAAATGTAAGGATTTGTGATTTATTTTCACACTTTTAAGTGTGAAGAAATTTATATCACACTTTCAAGTGTGAGGATTTGAGATTTATTTTCACACTTTTTAGTGTGAAGAATTTTGGATAAATTTATCACATTTTTAAGTGTGAAGATTTTGAATAATTTATCACACTTCTAAGTGTGAGGATTTTGGGATGATATATATATATATATATATATATATATATATATATATATATATATATATATATATATATATATATGCCACATGGAACACAATATATTAAAACATACAAATGGTGACAAAACAGAAATCAACCACATTTTAGGTTTCGAGTTTCAAATACACAAAAACTCCATGAAGAAATCGATGAAAAAAATTTCTTCAATCAAGTTACAGATGACGATTTTGCTACTGTAATTGTACATCAAAATAGCAAACATAAATATGCATATATTAAAGTCTGCTTAAATCCAATTGATCCCACGCTGATTCGACAGTAAATGAATAGATGCAAATTTTGCTAACGAATAGGGTGGTACTGTGCTGATACTCTCTTGGGAGGCAGCTTTCGAAGAATGTAAAGCACGAGAGCCGATGGGAGGATCTCAACAAGCTGTTCACAAGAAAAAGAAGAAAGTCGGAAAGTGAACAAGAAATAATTTATAATGAACAAAGAAATCTGAAAACCGTCAAATAGTAAAGTACCATGTAGAAAATGAAAACTAGCCAAAATAAATTACTCTTTTTTCCTAAAAGCACTTGTACAAAATCCATAATGTAAAAAGAAATAATCATCAAAAATACTACTCAATTAAATGCAAATTCTGTTTCAATATTAAATGTATAACCCTAACCTCCATTTATAAAATCTGATTTATGGAGAATAAAAACTGACCAAAGCAGAATACTCTTCCTATCCTAATCGCAGTTTTATGAAATCCTTGACATAAATCGCAGCCAATTACGCTCATGGTTCAGGTTGGTGAGTAGTAAACAATTAGTATTAACCTTTTTTACTATAGGAGGAGCATTTACTAGTATAAAACCACCACTTGCAAAACATAAAACTAACAGTTCACACACTACAATCGGCTTCAGGAACAAACCTGTCGTGCAACAAGGATATGTTCCTTTGTTTGTGGCATAGGTCCATCAGGTGCAGAGACGACCAGAATTCCCCCGTCCATCTGAGCAGCTCCCGTGATCATGTTCTACAAATTAAGCAAATCCATCAGAAACTGCAACAAGTGAGCAGAAGAATTTATGTGAAAAACCCTGATGAATACGGACCCAACTCAATAACAAATTGGTTTAAGTGCCCTAAGACACATTAAACACTTCCGCATTGCTATGATTATTTATAGCTGTTTAAAAACCCTAGGCTTTCAAGTTTTCCTGGCCTCTTCGAACCAAAAACTAAATACCGAGTTAGACATATAAGAATTAAGCAGGGATTAGTTGGGTGGGTTTAGACAACAATCATCCTATTAGCTGGCCAATGTAAACACCGCTGGAGTGATTGATAATGACATAAATATTCCCGACAAACAATGAATACCTGAAGTTCTTACCTTTTTAAAGACATACATACAGCCATATAGGTTATATGGTGAGGTCCGGGATTCCGATCATTGATTTTGTGTTTAAACAAGCAAGAATGCAAACAAGTCTTATAACGATTATACAAGATACAGCTAACATATTTGAAAACGTTATCGATAAGATGGAGCATTGAACGAATAACAGTAATAACCAAGCATCTTACAGGACCAAAAAAACCCCATAGTTCTCTAATAACCCGAGTAACACAAAAATACTGGGTTGCATAAAGAATCCTATATAGATTATGAAAAAGCTATTCAACTTTCCAATTTCTCACAAAACTACTGAAACACCTACTTCATGTTGTGTAAATGATTACACGACATAGTCTAGTAATAACAGCTAATAAGTTCAAGGAATTAATAATCCTTATATTGAAAACTATGTCTTACTTTAACATAATCAGCGTGACCTGGGCAATCAACATGAGCATAATGCCTTTTAGCGGTTTCATATTCAACGTGAGCCTGCATAACCAAGCCAGAAAAAACAAGATGCATTAAGTAGTTAAAATAACCCAAGGGTAAGATCACATCAGATGGAAGGAATGGAACAATATAAAACCGTTGCAATTGTAATTCCTCTCTTCTTCTCCTTGGGAGCCTTATCAATTTCATCAAAGGCAATAGCCTTCGCCTTCCCTTCACCTGCTAACACCTGACAAAACCATATAGCTTAGCCATACAACTAAAAGTTTAGTAGAGAACAATTTCTACAGTGTATCCAACCAACTAAGCAACAAATAACTCAACCACTAAGACTTTCTCAAACTGCATTACGATCTACGTTTGCCACTATCTTAAACAGATCATAATTTCAGATTTAACAAAATCGCGAGTCTCAATGTCTCTTAAGTATTAACTTCAAATAAATCAACCTGTTCGAAGCTTAACAACATCTATCATTTCTCATTTCTGCAATTTAATAACTATAATGAAACTCACAATTATATCAGCTGTAATCAATCAAATAACTAGATTCAAATGAAACGAACACATACAAAAACCTCTAAGAACTACTCAGAATCAGTTTCACCGATCAGTAACAGAATTTTCAAACCGCATTACCGTCTACATACCTCTAATAAAATAAACAGATCATAACTTCATGTTTAAAACAATCTAACAAGTCTCAACGTATAATCATTTCTAAATATATCTAAGGTATAGTTTGTTTTTCCTAATTATAACGAACCTTAATCTCATCGTTCATAACTAACAACATTAATCTCATCGGCTATAACTATCCTATTATCGTTTTTCCTAACTATAACTAATATTAATCACACCGTTCATACCTAACCGATTTATCGTTCGATGTTCAACAACCGTCACCATTTCAAGTATCATTTTCTCTAGATATTAACTAGCCGATTTAACAACAAAATCAGAATAAATTCATAAAATCACTCAATCAGCTGGATTAATCACATCATTTCCTCAAATTAAAGTACAAATTGATTGATTACATAAACAGCTTACGTTCTCGTAAAAGTAGCCATGGATCTCCACCACGGATTCGAAACGACGGCGTTTTCATTTCCAGAAACCGATTCAATGTTCAACACACTAGCAGCTGGAATAACGGATCCTCGACAACCGTAGCGTAATTGAGAAGAGAAATTCAGTAATCGTCTCGAATAGGGTTTCTGAATGCTACAGACGCCATTGATACACGTTGTGTGTGTGTGTGAAAATTGGGGGTTAAGGGTTTTGTGTTTTGGAAATGGGTTGGGCTATGTAGTGGAGTTGATAGTGATGGTTTCTTTTTGTATACGTACATATCGATAGTTTCCCCTCTTCATTAAATTTATATTACATAATTACTATTCTATTAAATATAAGCTGTGTTATTTGATTACTTTTATTTTATTTAATGTTATAATAATAAACATTTTACAGAAAAGCTTTGTTATTTTATTACTTTTATTTCATCTAGCGTTATAATAAGCATTTTACAAAAAAATATATATGTTTTGTATCTATTCATGTTAAACATATATATGTATTCGGACTTTTTAAACATAGCCCGAGCGCATAATAGCATTATAATAAGCATTCTAAAAGAATAGAAACTATAATAGCTTACAGAAAAATGATAACGTAAAATGATTTTGCGCGCGCAAAAATAGTACTCTACGATAAGCATTTTATATATTCTTTCACAACCAAAAGTGTGATAATAATTCTTTCACGTCAAAACTTGTGATGAATTTTTATATTGTTCACACTTACGGATGTGATAAAAATATATTTATATTTTTCGCACCTAAAAGTGTAAACATATTTCTTCACACTTATAAGTGTGTTTCTTTTCTTAGGTTTTCTTATATTCACAATTATAGGTGTCTTAAAAGTTTACACACTTATAATTGTGAACATCATAAATTTTTTGTTCACGCCTTCATAGACCGCGAAGAAAAAAGTGCGAATAACTAGCAATTTTGTTGTAGTGGTCCACCGATCGAGCTTTGCCTTTCCAACCTTGGAAGTTACTATTTAAAAAAGAAATACGTATAGATATATACATATAGAGTATGTGTATCTATATCTATCTATATCTATATATATATATATATATATATATTTATGTGTGTGTAATATATATTCCATGTGCATGGATGCAAGTAAGAAGTGTAGGAGGGAATCAGGTTGGCTTTGAAGCAAACCTAACCTAATCATATCTAACCTAATGAATGAAGGAGTTGGAGGATTCCTTTTCCAGGTTTAGAGTGCAAGCCTGGCACACTACCATTTCTCATACATACTACGTCACCTTCTAATTAAACGTAAGGGTAAAACGGTCATTTTCAAAAACCATGTCGATGATGAACGAATAACAACAATGTTTGGTTTTAATGATGTGTGTTACAAATAGTTTTTGACATTGACGGTTTATGTAAAAATCACGACCTTCTTGTGTTGTTTACTTCTTTTTTTTTTTCTAAAATATTTTACAAATTAAATTAAGAGTTAATTACATAAAACGTCATTATCGTTTTCCTAAAATTACAAATTTCATCCCTAAGTTTAAAACGTTGCATAAATCGTCCAGTTTTGGCAACTGATTACGGATTTCGTCCCTAAAGTGGATGTTCGTTAAAATTTTCCGTTAAAATCATCGCTAACTATGTACACATGTCGTCCCTAAAATTGATGTTCGTTAGAAATTATGGACGAAAAGCGTAATTATTTTTCAAAACGGGACGATTTATGCAACGTTTTAAACTTAGGAACAAAATCCGTAATTTGAGATAAATCATAGGACGATTTACCTAACTAAATCTTAAATTAAATACTTTTGCCACCACATAAATCTAGAAAATGAGGCTAAAGTATAAGTCAAGTACATGAAAATATGACCCAAAAATCATGCCGGGTTTAAGCTAGCTTCAAGCTGTACTAACTCCTCTATTATTTGATCAATCATTATAATCATTAATCATAAGTCGACTATTAATATTACTGTTATTATAAGTTTGCGTATATATAGGGACAATAATACAAATATATAGTAGAAAAACAAATTGCATAGACGAAAGGTATTTTTTTTATATTACGCAATAATTGTGAAATTGTTAAATGATGAACATGTAAATACGTTTTAGTAACTTAATAAAATAGATTTATCAACGTCAATCATCAAGTTATGTAGGATCGGTTCAAAAAATACGAAGACCTAAATCAAAAAATAAAAGGTGCACCTATGGTACTTTTTACAACTTTTTTTTTTCTTTTTATAAGTTTTTAGACATGTATATGTATTTGTAGTTAAAAAAAGGGAAAACTCCATAGAATAGTAACCAAGTTTCACTATTGTTCCACTAAAGTCACTCTAACTTTTTTTTTCTATCAAAAACCACTCAACTTTTGATATTGTTCCATTCCTATGTAATTAACCTGCTATAGTAGGTTAGCAGGTAATCTTTAATAAAAAAGGTTTTTCCATTAAAATAAATTTTAAATAATACACTCTAATAATTATTATTAGATAATAAAACTAATTCCAATTAACTCGAGGACCCCCTGTTCTCAGTAAATCATTTTTTACGCACCAAATTTACATATACCACATGCACCAAATTTACATATACCACCTGCATATTTATGTACCTGCATATCAATTTTTTTCTTTCACCAAACTACATGCATATTTTATTTAGAGAATCAACATATCTAATAATTTTACATAAAAAATAGAGAGGAAAGAAACTACTTGAATAAGCATCCATAATCAATATTTTTAATATTGTTTTTCAAGCATAAGCACCAATATCACTTAAATACATATCCATGTGATCAAAACAGAAAATCTCAAACATCTAACAAAAGTTAATGTTCTAACAAACTAAACGCCCAAAAAATATTTTCTTGTGCAAAAGCTCATAAATTCTGGACCAATATCACTTAAATACCTCGATCACGCTTATTATTTAAAAGTTATTTTAATAAGAAAATCTTTATTTATTAAAGATTACCTGCTAACCTACTATAGCAGGTTAATTACATATGAATGGAACAATATCAAAAGTTGAGTGGTTTTTTATAGAAAAATAAAGTTAGAGTGACTTTAGTGGAACAAAAGTAAAACTTGGTTACTATTCTATGGAGTTTTCCCTTAAAAAAATGGGCACCTCTTTGTTTTATGTTATGTGTAGTCAGTGGCGTAGCCATGTACAACTTAGGAACTTAGGATGGGCCATAGCCCTCCCCAAACCTTTAATTTCTAGTAATATATATACATATTTTAGTAGGTTTTTCATGTTTTAACGCCTACAGTCCGCCCAAGTTACATGATTGGTCCACTTAATATTTTAGGTAGAAACTTCCGGGTTAATTGTTTTGAAATATATCGAACTTTACATAAAAAACTATTGAATGCATCAAATTTTTAATTTGTTTATTGTATTTATTAATTTTTCATATTAGTATATTGTATGTATATTTTTACCTCCTCTCAAAGTTGCCGGTCATTTATTATTATTCTTTTCAATTGTTGACTGCCATGTCACCATCTAAGTCAAAATATAAAAATATTTGTGTTATATTATGATGAACCAAAAAACCAGTCATTTTCTCTCCACCAAGTCACTACAACTATCCACCACCAACAACCAACATCAACTCTTCAAACCATCACAACTACTCACCATAACAGCCATATTTTTGGCTATGAATTACAATCCAAATATTATGTGTTGGGTACTTGAATCCTCAAATCACCAACCCATAACCCAAATCGTAACCAAATTAAAACTTCAAGAATTTCTAAAATTACCTAATAGTTTTAATAAATCTATTTGAAGATGTAAATTAGGGGTTTTAATGTAAATCTGAAGCTTTTTAATGGTGGATGAGAAGCGGCCGAAGGTTTTGTTTGTTAGTTGCCGGAATTTATGGTGATAGCGGTCGTCGGAATTTGTGGTGGCTGTGGCGGTGATACAGTCACAAAAGATGATGATGGTTATTGCTTAGATTTATAAAGATACAATTATAAATTGGTTACTTGTTTTGGAGATTTTAATCACTGGTTTGGATTCTCAGTCACGATGATAATGATGATAAAGAAATTGAAAAGTTTTATTTTATTTTCCACGTGGAAAATGATGTGGAAAATAAATTATAAAACCTGATACACGTCATCATGATGCCGGTTAAAGGTTAAATCCTACTGACATTAGACAAATCAGGAAGATAAATGAATTCAATAGATGGTTTAGAAGATGGATGCATACAATAGTTTTGGGTGTAAAGTTCGATGCATTTCCAAACAATTAACCCGAAACTTTCTGTTGTCGTGTAACTTATTATTTTTGAAGTCTTACTTTAACAAATTTTACTGTAAGTGTAATACTAGTATAATTTATCTTCAAATTATTCTTGAATATTTTAGTATGTTTTTAGCCCGCCCTGCTTACTGTGTGTAGTTACGTATTTTGCAGATGTTTCGGACCAACCCTGAAGTTACATATGACGTTAGGAGAATTTATGTGTAAATTTGTATAACATTAATCAAGAAAATAGTTGAGGTATGTTTCATTTAGATGTAGATGTATTAATACATTGGTTTGTATTTAAATATCTTCAAGTGCTCTGTTTCCAATAATTTTTTTTAATTTCTCCGTATGTTTCATCTTCGTTGTAATTAGAGAATTGAAGTGGGTTTGATTCGGATTCTGATTCGGGTTGGATGTCGAGGGTGGTGGCGGAGATGGAGAGAGTAAGGGGACGATGGGGTGGTCGGAAATGGAGGTGCAAACCATTCTAGTAAATCCGCTGAGGCTTTGGAAAGATGCAAGCTTCTTTCATAGCTGAAGCGGTTATTGAACATATCGCGTCTGTCCTTTCTTTAGATGTTGGTTTTGTTAGGGAGACAAATTTTCATACATTTGACAACTTAAAGTTATTTTTCGGTGTTAGTGCTAGAGCGTCATTAGAGTATAATTTACCAACTACATGGGACTAGTTAATGAAATCATCAAATTTCGACTCTAGAGTCGAAACAATCAAAAAGTTTAACAGGTTCAATAAATGGGTTAAAACGGGTCTTTCTCGACTTTCTATTTTACACGAGGTGTCATTAAGACCAACACCGGGCAAAGAGAGTATTTTACGCGATGGATCCGTGGTTTTTGCTGCAACGTTTCAACCAAATAGTTATGGTTAAATGGGACGATCTTATTTTGCAGGCGAATACACAATCTCTCAGTTTATGAAAAAATAATATACCACTATTTTTTCTCTTTGCCTTTACAATTACACTTTCCCAAATAGTTTTTGTAGAGTGTTCAAAAAACATTAGAGGAGATTGATTTGGGTTCGTTTGACCAAAAACCCGAACACAAACATAACCAACTTTACCATTTTGGGTTCGTTTGACCAAAACCCCAAAGACCCGTTATGTCTAGCTCATAGATACACAGAGGTATGCGAGTACAAGTATTGTAATTGATGATTGATGGTTATATGATAGGTTCAAAAACCACCGTCAAGATGAAGTCTTCTATGATACTAATACTCAACAATCTTATAATTCTCATTTCAAAAATACAATGCTCCATAAATAGCAATCATACATTTACATTGCTCGTCGTAGCAATGTCGCTTTTAACTTCTTGACTACCACGACTCTCAAACTCTTTAATCAACTCGGGATCAACATTTTCTTCTGGTTCCCAAGTCGCTTCTTCTAAATCCGTCCATTTAACCAAATACTCATTTTTCCCTTCCTCGCCATCTCGTCTCCCTACCACACTCTCCGCGACAGCATACTCCAACCCCTCTTCAAAATCCCTAACCAAATCTTCTCCAATCAACGCGGCTTTAATCCACTCGTTATCTCCACCATCCTTCCACTTCACCAAATATTCAACATTAGTCCCTTTCCCTCTCTTTTCCAAAATCTCCTCGACCTCCGCGAACTCGAATATCGCACCTTCTAAATTTTTAATTACACTTTCTAACCCTAACCTTCTAGCAAATTGCACCGGGTTCCCTTTAGGCGTCGAATTTAAAACCTCGCGGGCCAAACTTAACGGCGTCCGCCCTCTATCATCCCCCGCTTCCGGATCCGCCCCGTATTCAACTAACAACTTCACGACCCCGGGTCGAACATAACCCGCCGCCATATGTAACGCGCTTAACCCCCCGCCATTATCCCTATGGTTCACATCAGCACCAGCTTCTACCAACGTCCTCACACACGCCTCCGACCCGAGCCCGGCGACGAACAACAAAGCCGTCCTTCCGTCGTTATCCACCGCGTCCACATCCCGTCCATCGTCAGAATCAATAATCTCCTTCAATGCACGATCATCTGCTTTTTTCGCAGCCACCCACCACGGGTTTTCGTATTCCGCAACTACATCAGCAGCTATGAGACTCCCCGGAACCCATGTTGGCACGTGATCGTCTTCCCATTCGATTAAATACTCCATACCGGAGTTATCTTCAAGTGCTCGGCTTCCTATGATGGTTTTAACCTCCCCGTATGTTTCATCTTCGTTGTAAGTGGAGAACTGAGGTGGGTTTGATTCCGGTTGGTTGTCTAAGGTGGTGGCGGAGATGGAGAGATTGAGAGGGTGGTAAGGTGGCCGGAAGTGGAGGTGAGAGGACAAGGAAAGAGGTGGGTGGGTGGTGGTGGTGTGGTGGTGTTTGGGTGGGAGTTTGTGGCGGGAGAGAGATGGGTTTATGAAGAGAGTGTCCATTTTCCGGCGACGGAGATACGACGGTTGAGATTATGGTGTGCAGCAGGTAATGATGGGAATGAGGTGTGATACAAGGAAATAATAGATAGGATAAGATATCACATCCTTAATTTTTTTTTTGGATGGGTTTTTTGGTCTTTTAGGATAAAAGGGTAGTTTTGTAATTTACTGGCCGTCAAGTCGGTTTTAGAGACTCGACATATATTTAAAATCGATCTATAGAGACCAAACATTTTTGAACCTCAAATTTCTCATCATCCGAAACTGAATTGTCATCTTAGCGTCAAACCAGTGTTTAAAAAGACTGAACAAATGTATACCGAACATTTGTCTATAAAGAATGAACTTTTTTGGACCTCAAATTCCTCTCATGTCTTAAAAACCCACTTGGCCGGTGAAAGACGAGCATGTGTCAATGATGTCTTTCTAAGACTAGAAACAAGTGAAGGAAGAATGAGAGACGTAGTCATAGTGAGTGGGTACCCCTCAGTCCATCCGTATAAACAATAATCAATGTTGACTACGTTTTTGCCAATATACAGTTATTATACGAAGCTTATTTTTTATAGGGCTAATGCACTCCATGGTCACTGTACTCTTCCAAATAATTCGATTGGATTATTGAACTAAAACAAAATATGTATTTATCACTATACTTTCAAAAAATGTTTAAAATGATCACTCATGCTTTAGAAAAAGTTTAAATTCGTCAATTGAATGACTGGTAACCTGCTAAACCGGATAACTTGTTGACTTGTGACTTGTTGACTAATTATCACCACTATTACCTAATTTCACCCATTTATCCGCTTTTTTGCTTTTGATCTGCAAAAATGGCGATATGATTTCCCTACACCCATTTGCAGTAAAATCTAAGCTAAATGACAAACAACATTTGATTGATATATAGATAAGGAAATGTCTGATAAGTTATGCAAAAATTTTTACGCAGTAACCCTCTTATCCCTTCATCTCTAGGGTTTAACATTTCATTCACTCCGTCAATGTCGTCCGTCGCCGCCGGTATGTCCACCGCCACCGCCATCACATGTACAAACCCTAAGTTTTCCTTACGTTCCACTTGTCGGTGTGCAGTACCGACAAGTGTCAGTATTGCTCCAGCTAGGGCTTGGTCTGTGTTGAAAGAGAATCGAAGCGGTTCTCGTGGCGTTGCGTGGTTTCATACGGTCTCCGCGTTGAATTCTGAGGAGGCTAATGTTGAAATTGGAGTCAACGAGAAACCGAATAAGTTTAATCGAAGGAATCGAGGTTCTGTTGATGGTGATGGTCCGCCGTTGGTTGCCGCGAACCCTGACTTGTCGAGTATACCTGGTGTGGGCCCCAGGAATTTGAGGAAATTGGTGGAGAATGGGATTGGTGGTGTTGCTGAACTTAAACAAATATATAAGGATAAGGTAGTTTTCTTTGTAACGAATGCGCGTTATTTGATTATGTGGATTGGTTTAACTGTTTTTTGTTATGTTTTTCTAGTTTTTTGGGAAGTCGAATCAGGAGATAGTGGAGTTTCTACGAAGCTGTTATTACCCGAACATATAACTCAAAAAACTTGATTAAACTTCTAGTGGAAAAAGTTTAACTCTATTATTACGTGAATTAACACGTTAATGTGGGGTCCAATGATTCAATTAGACGGTTTTAAAAGTATAGTGAATATGTTATATTATTTTTTTGTTGAATGATCCAATCGGATTATTTGGAAGAGTACAACGACCCTCGAGTGCATTAACCATTTTTTATACACGATATACAAGAAGAAGTTGAGATTACTAGACCAACTGTTTCAAGGACAGTGACTAAACTAATCTTTTAACAAGTTAACATAGTTTTATGAGTTAGCTCATCTAACATATATGCTTTTGACCTCTTCAGACTAGTTTGTGACTTGTTCTTACTACTATAGTTGCCACTTGATATATTGAATTGCATATTTTCTTCAAAGTGTACCCAATGAAAGTCTAAAAATAATATTTTCGCTTCTTCCTCTTCATACATAAGATGGTTCTAAGAATCGTTTTCTTGAAATATCTAATGTATTTTCTTGTAAGTTGTAGTCGTAGGACGTTCAAATTGACAACTTGATATTTCTTTATTAAAAAAGACGGGTATATATAGACTCGATGTTTCAAGGAGGATGGTAGCTCAACAGCTCGTTTTGTATCACTTGACATTGACTCATCGGAGCTTCAAAAATGTCGAAGGTTCACTCTATTTATTTTTACAAACATGCCATGTTTTTCTATTATAGTGTTGAATTAGTTTGCTTGTTGATTTTAATTCATCTATATCAAATGCTCTAATGAAGCTAGATGAATAATGAAAATAAATTTCCGTTGTACGTTAGTAAACATCGACATTCCTAATTTGTTAGTTTTTATTTGATCTTAATACTATGAGACTATTTGATATAACAGAGAATAGAAGTGAAGGTGAATATGCATTGTCCAACCTGCAAGACGGACGTACTAAAGGCAGTTACTAGTCTGTTGTGCATCGATGAAGTATCAATAGACTTGGAGAAACAAATTTTAGTTGTAATTGGAGATGTTGACCCGGTATGTGTTGTAGCTCGTGTTAGAAAGATTGGAAAGATAGCAGAAATCATAAGTGTTGGACCATCCAAGAAACCCGATGTTAAAACACCTGACGAAACTAAAAAACCTTGCTTATACCCTTGCCTGGATAGTTGTTGTCAAATACTCTACCCTCAGCAAGGTTTTATCAATAATTTCCAACCAATGGTTTTCGCGGGATATCCACAATCATGTGATAATGGAGGATGTTTCATTCTTTGATACGAACTCCAAGCTTTGTGCGTTTGACGTAGTTAGTCTACTCAAGGACTAAAAAGAAAAATCAACTTGAATTTGTGAACTTAAAGGTTTTATGTTGTGTAATTATGCAAATAATACAACACCAAACAAATTTTTTTGTTTACATTTTTACTCTTTTCCGCGTTTTTCAAAATACTACTGAATCATCTAAAATTGCTAGCTTATGAGCTTATCTAGTTGGTGTTGTATTTTTTTTTCTTTAATAAGTAAATGACACAGCTTCATATTAGTTTAGGATCGGTGTGTTGGATTAAATTAGATTGGTTCATGTAAATTTAACATACCTGCAGATGATCCGGGCATGTTATTGAATAGATTAGCCATCGATGATTCCCAAATTGAGATGATCGTGTTAGGATGGAGAATTAGAGAGAAAACACTATGGTGATAATGGAATTGACCAACCCTTATTTGGGTTTATGTTAGTCCTTATATAGATACTCAAGTTAGGAGTATTTATTATTTAGTCCCTGGTGTTTAACAAGTGTTTATATTTAAGCTCTCATAGTTCCGATCACCTAATGGGAAATCTATAGTGTCGGTAAGGTAAATACGTCCATCGAATATTTACTAGACACAGATTTCAGTTAGTGTCAGTCATCATATCAGTAAGGATAAATGATCAATGAGGGTCACAAATAATATGGGTCCAACATTCTCCCACTTGACCGAGTAGATCATTTATCTATGAGTATTGATAAGTCCGTACGAGATAATACTCATTTTGTTTAAAACCGAAATCATAGTTGATAAGTACAGTCGTAGAGAAGAACATCTACTCAGGACCCCCACTAGTCAAACTATGACTCAAATTCAAAACTGAATAAGCAATGATAGACCAACTAAGACAAATTTTGTTATAATAATGTCCAACACAGTTATGCGCATAAGGTGTAAATAATAGACAAACAAAATCTGAATAAGGAGGAAAATTTTCATTAATAAATAATAATGACCAATAAGTACAACAATGCTATTAAATTAAGTCTTTTGTAAGCCCCATATTCGACACGTGTCCTACGAATATATTAGGAGGAAGACCTTTGGTCATCGGATCCGCTAGCATGTCATGTGTACTTATGTACTCAACACAAAGAACATTTTCCTCAACCCGTTCGCGTACAAACAGATACTTTGTGTCGAGATACAGCCCAGCGCCAGTCGAACTGTTACTGTTCGAGAAAGTTATAGCAGCTGAGTTATCACAGTAAAGCTTCAATGGTCTAGAGATTGAGTTGACGAGTTTGAGTCCACTGATCAGGTTCCTTAACAACATCCCATGACAGGTTGCATTATAAACGGCAACATATTCAGCCATCATAGTAGATGTTGTGGTCAGTTTCTGTTTATGACTCCGCCAAGAGATTGGTCCGCCAGCTAACATGAAAATATACCCAGAAGTAGATTTATGGTCTTCTTTGCATTTAGCAAAGTCAGAATCAGAATAACCTACTACTTCCAAGTTGTCACTTCTTCTATAAGTTAATTTGTAGTCTTTGGTCCCTTTCAGATATCGTAGAACCTTTTTAGCCGCTTTCCAGTGTGCTAATCCGGGGTTAGATAAGTAACGCCCCAGCATACCAGCGATGTAAGCGATATCCGGTCGAGTACAGACCTGAGCGTACATAATGCTCCCAACTACAGATGAGTAAGGTATCATCCTCATTTCAGCCTTCTCAGTTTCAGTGCTCGGAGTTTGATGAGGTCCAAATACGTCCCCTTTAACTACCGGAGCCACAGTGGGTGTGCAGTGCTGCATGTTATAGCGTTCTAGAATACGGTCAATATAAGCCCTTTGGGAAAGACCTAGAACACCATTACGTCTATCTCGATTTATTTCGATACCTAAAACATAAGAGGCATCACCGAGATCTTTCATGTCGAAATTATGCGAAAGCATTCGCTTCGACTCATGTAGCAGATCCAAGTTGTTACTTGCAAGCAGAATATCATCCACATACAAAACAAGGATAATAAAGTTACTCCCACTGATCTTGAGATAGGTGCATTGATCCACTTGATTCTTTAGGAAGCCATCAGATTTCACGACTTCATCAAATTTAAGGTACCATTGTCGTGATGCTTGTTTCAACCCATATATCGATTTATTCAACTTGCAGACCATGTGCTCTTTACCTTCTGGAATAAATCCTTCAGGTTGCCGCATGTATACGTCTTCTTGCAAGTCACCATTTAGGAAAGCGGTCTTGACATCCATCTGATGTAACTCTAAATCATAATGAGCTACGAGTGCCATGACGATCCTTAGGGAATCTTTACGAGAGACAGGGGAAAAGGTCTCTTGATAATCAATTCCTTCCTTTTGAGTAAAGCCTTTTGCAACCAGTCTGGCCTTATAGCGTTCGACCTTTCCATTCGGGTCTAATTTGGTTTTGAACACCCATTTACATCCAATTACTTTGGATCCTTTAGTGAGTGGAACCAATACCCAAACGCCATTACGCTCCATGGAATTGAGCTCTTCAATCATGGCTTCAATCCATTTAGCGGCCTGATCACTATTAATAGCTTCTCGGTAAGAGGTTGGATCAGTAAGTTTCCCAATGTTTTCGACTTCAGCCAGATAAGTTTCGAAATCATCAAAATTAGTGTTTCTGCGAGCCCTTGATGATCTCCTGAGCTGAATTACGGGTTCTTCAGGAACAAGCGGTTCTTCGGCGTTTAGATTAGGAGGCATAGGAGGTTCAACCGGTTCATTAGGAGATCCAGGTATATCGGGAGCAGCGTTGGGTACAAGAGGAGTTATCGGAGGAATCATAATAACCGACGAGTGGTTTCCCCCCGCTTCTTGTACTTCTTGCAAATCTAAATCAGGATTTGTCGTGCTCCCATTGATCTCTGAATTTTCGAGGAAAGTGGCATGTTGCGTATCTATGATGCGGGTAGAGTGAGAAGGACAGTAAAACCGATAACCTTTTGAGTTCTCGGGATAACCAATAAAGAAACATGTAAGGGTTTTAGAATCCAGTTTCTTTAAGTTAGGGTTATAGACTTTTGCTTCGGCAGGACAGCCCCATACTTTCATATATTTTAGACTCGGTTTCCTACCTGTCCAGATCTCATAAGGAGTTTTAGGGACAGATTTTGATGGAACCCTATTGAGTATATGAACAGCTGTTTTTAAGGCCTCGGTCCAAAGAAATTTGGGTAAGTTAGTGTTGGCGAGCATACTTCTAACCATGTCCATTAAAGTTCGGTTTCTCCTTTCAGCAACACCATTCTGTTGAGGAGAACCTGGCATGGTGTATTGGTTAATTATGCCCTGTTCCTTGCAAAAATTATAGAAAGGACCAGGAGCTTGACCAATATCAGTATGTTTACCGTAATACTCACCTCCCCTATCTGATCGGACAACTTTTATCTTATGATCAAGTTGGTTTTCAACCAAAGTTTTATAATCGACAAAAGTTTGTAAGGATTCAGATTTTTCTTTAATCAGATAAAGGTGCATATAACGTGAATAATCGTCAATGAATGTAATAAATGATGTATGTCCTGTTATTGATGCGGGATAGGGGCCACTAATATCAGTATGAATTATTTCCAACAAGTTGGAACATCTGGTGGCTCCTTTCTTATTCCCTTTAGCCATTTTGCCTTTAAGGCATTGAATACATGTTTCAAAATCACTAAAATCAAGAGAGGGTAAGATTCCTTCTTTTACGAGTCGTGTCATGCGATCTCGTGAGATGTGGCCGAGACGTTTATGCCACAATGTGGAGGAATTCTCTGCTTGTTTAGGTGATTTTGTCTTTGTTTTAGTAATGTCATCAATATGAAGAGACAACAAAGACTGTGAGAAATTATGATCTAGTTCTAATTTATACAGTAATCCATCCAAAAAACCACAACCAAACAATTCATTATTAAGAGTAAAAGTGATCCTGCCACAACCATGAGTAATTACATAACCTTCAAGATCAAGTCTAGATATAGATACAAGGTTCCGAGTAATTCTCGGTACATATAAGGTATCTATTAATCTAATACACTTTCCGGTATTCATATGTAAATTTAAGGTCCCCATGGCTTCGACATCTAAGAGATCACCATTTCCAACTCTAAGCTTTCTTTGGTCCTTTTGTAGCTTCTGGATTGTAAGGAATCCCTGTAAGGAATTGGTCACATGGACCATAGAACCAGAGTCACCCCACCATGTATTAAATGGAACATCAGTAGTAAAGGAATCAAATATTACGTAAAGAATGTTACCTTTCTTAGCTAGCCATTCCTTGAATTTAGAGCAATCTTTCTGTCTGTGCCCTTTGGAGCGACAGAATGGGCAGTTAGTATTGCTTGTCGAGGATTTAGGGCCAGAGGTAGAAGCACCATGATTTTGGACTTTATTTTCAGTCTTGTTACTGTAGTTACCTTTCCTCTTCTTGGGGTTTGAAGTGGTAGTAAGGTGAACAGCAGCTTCAGGTTGAATGTGCTTAAGACGATCTTCCTCTTGAACGCACATAGCAATCAGTTCACTTATCGACCATTTATCTTTCATTGCGTTATAATTCACTTTGAAAGTGTCGAACCGAGCAGGCAAGGAAGTCATTATGAAATGCACAAGAAAGCCATCTGAGACTTCCATTTGTAAATTCTTAAGCTTGTGAGACATGTCAACCATCTTCATTATGTGTTCACGGACACCGTTAGAACCCTCATATTTAAGAGTCAGCATCTGTAGCATTAAACTACTCGCAGTTGCCTTAGACGATCCCTTAAAGTGATCCTCAACAGATGTGAGGTAAGTTTTCACTTTGTCATTATCAGGGATAGCTCCTCGGATGCTGGGATGAATTGAGTTCTTGACCATCATTAGGGACAGCCGATTCGCCCTTTCCCACTTATCAAAGTCCGCTTTCTGAGTAGCAGTAGACTCAGCAGTAATAGCAGCGGGTTCATCATGGCGAATAGCATAGTCCATGTCGAGCATTCCCAGAGTTAGGTAAAGTTGATCCTTCCATGAAGTGAAATTAGCACCAGTAAGTGCCTCAATGCCGAAGTTTGGTACTGTAGTGGAGAATAAGGAGGATTTAGATTTATGATACGAGTTATAGAAGATTTTATAGTGACAGAGTTAGCTATATAAGGCAGACTAAGTAATGTCCCTTAAGATAATAGAACTAGAGTAATGTCTAAAATAAGTAGACCTAATAGTAATGTTCCTGAGAATAAGACCATATAAGTAATGAAGCTAGTGATAGGTAAGCCTATTAAAAAACACCAAAATAATAAGCTAAAGTAAGGCTCTACTTAGATGTTACATCACCTTTGGGCAGAAATAACTAATATCTAAGTAAAATTATGAGCATAAGGTTTATGCAACACAACGTTTGTCTTTTGACCTTTGGGCAACAAAATAGAACGTCGTATTTTAAGGCATAATAAGATTCCTTTTAAGCACACAAGTATATTAAATCACCTTTGGGCAGAATTAATATCCTACGTGTTTATTATGCTAAAGGAAAAATGCAATCATAGGAATCACCTTTGACCTTTGGGCAACAAAAGATGAAAACATGAATATTAGTGCATAAGTATAATAAGGTCACATATAAATAAGGTGACTAAATAAGGTGACCACGACAAATAAGGCAGGGGTCAAGGGGGATGCGCCCCCTTGCGGGGTCAAGGGGCAGCGCCCTTTGCGGGGTCAAGGGGCTGAGCCAGTAAGACTTTAAAAACGACCAAATTAGGGTCTGTAGTCATCCGTACGGATGAGATTATATTCGTACGGATGAGTATTGATTCGTACGGATGTAAGTCCAGGTTCGTGCGGATGTAAGCCTAGGTTCGTACGGATGTAAGGTTTAAGTTCGTACGGATGTAAGCCTAGGTTCGCACGTATTTAGCCCAGATTCGTACGGATCAACAGTTACGTTCGTGCGTATGAACAAATCAGATTCGTACTAATGAACAAGTCAGGTTCGTACGAATAGGGCTTCATCCGTACGTACGAACAAATCAGGTTCGTACGGATGAACCAATCAGATTCGTACTAATGAACAAGTCAGGTTCGTACGTATAGGACTTCATCCGTACGAACGAGCAAATCAGGTTCGTACGAATGAGCCTTCATTCGCACGAACGAAGTTCGTCGAAATTAGGGTTGCAGTCCAGCCGCCACAGTCTCAAAAAACCCCATTTTTCGCCCAAAAATCAAAATCCGCCGGCCAAATAAGTTGCAGAATCAATAATAGCAATAGCCAAGCGATAAATAAACATGAACCAATGGATAATCACGAGCCATTGGCTCTGATACCACATGTTGGATTAAATTAGATTGGTTCATGTAAATTTAACATGCCTGCAGATGATCCGGGCATGTTATTGAATAGATTAGCCATCGATGATTCCCAAATTGAGATGATCGTGTTAGGATGGAGAATTAGAGAGAAAACACTATGGTGATAATGGAATTGACCAACCCTTATTTGGGTTTATGTTAGTCCTTATATAGATACTCAAGTTAGGAGTATTTATTATTTAGTCCCTGGTGTTTAACAAGTGTTTATATTTAAGCTCTCATAGTTCCGATCACCTAATGGGAAATCTATAGTGTCGGTAAGGTAAATACGTCCATCGAATATTTACTAGACACAGATTTCAGTTAGTGTCAGTCATCATATCAGTAAGGATAAATGATCAATGAGGGTCACAAATAATATGGGTCCAACACGGTGTTGACCAACGGCTGCTTCGTGCAAAATTATATTGGTTTATGCAATCAAAACAGTGTTACTTTGGTATTAATAAGCCTCTAACTTTTGAATGGTTAGTCTACGCTCATTGTTAGTTTAACTTTTGTATGAAACCCATACCCAGAGTAGGGTAAAAACCAAACGCCCCCGTAGTTTCTGAATCATGTTCGAAATGGTTTTCTAGTTTTACCTCTGAATTCAACATGGTACATAGTTGTGTATCGGCGTTTAAGTTTGTTTAGTGGTTAATGTTTCTGTGAATCATTTGTTTTTGTTGGAAGTTAAATGAGTTTGGCAAGTTTTGATAGAAATAGTATAAGTGTTCGAGACAGAAACACTAAGTACAATTTATGCAAGTCATGATACAAACTTATGAACCAGTGAAACCTAATCATTGAACCGTCGGTCGGTCCATGTTTCATGTCTGATCTTTTGGAACTAATAGTACTTGTTGTTTATCTCAACCCTATCTAAGAGGGTATAACGACAGCAAGAAATATATAAGAGACACAACAAGACACTCACATACTTGTCTCAATAGGATGCTGCATATTTGCTTCATATGTGTTGCGGTATTTTGAGTTACTTGCTATCTCGTCAAGGTCGGGCCTGATAATCTGAAGTCATCTCCTATATATTCACTATCGTTCATGTGTTTTTCGAAACGAGTTGCAATATTTGATGTTTTATATATAATTTTTATATATATATATATATAGATTGAGGTTCAAAAGGCATCCCTAATTTTCTAGAGATCTATGGATCTCTTCCTAACCACCCATTTTTCCTTATATATTTGTTCTTTTTTTTTTTACTTTTTTTCTAAAAAATTTTTTTACTATTTTTCTAAAAAAATATTTTACTTTTTTCTTTTCCTTTTTATTTACTTTTTTTTTTTTTTTTTCCGAAAATCACATTTGATTTTCAACCTTACTTTTTAAAAATCACATGTGATATATTTTATGGGTAAAATCACGTTTGATTTTAAAAAATTATTGATTATTTTTTACCAAAATCACATGTGATTTTTAACTTACAAACTATTTTGCTTATAAAATCACATGTGATTTTCGAGAAACAAATTTTTCAAGTGTGACTTTAAAATTTTTAAATTTTGGTTTTTGAAAATCACATTTGATTTTCGACAAAAAAAAAAAAATTCACGTGTGATTTTAAAATTTATAAATTTTGGTTTTTGAAAATCACATGTGATTTCAATTTTTTACAAAAAAATCACATGTGATTTTGAAAAAAAAAAAAAAAGTTAAGTAAAACATAGCAAGAAGAAGTTGAGATTACTAGACCAACTGTTTCAAGGACAGTGACTAAACTAATCTTTTAACAAGTTAACATAGTTTTATGAGTTAGCTCATCTAACATATATGCTTTTGACCTCTTCAGACTAGTTTGTGACTTGTTCTTACTACTATAGTTGCCACTTGATATATTGAATTGCATATTTTCTTCAAAGTGTACCCAATGAAAGTCTAAAAATAATATTTTCGCTTCTTCCTCTTCATACATAAGATGGTTCTAAGAATCGTTTTCTTGAAATATCTAATGTATTTTCTTGTAAGTTGTAGTCGTAGGACGTTCAAATTGACAACTTGATATTTCTTTATTAAAAAAGACGGGTATATATAGACTCGATGTTTCAAGGAGGATGGTAGCTCAACAGCTCGTTTTGTATCACTTGACATTGACTCATCGGAGCTTCAAAAATGTCGAAGGTTCACTCTATTTATTTTTACAAACATGCCATGTTTTTCTATTATAGTGTTGAATTAGTTTGCTTGTTGATTTTAATTCATCTATATCAAATGCTCTAATGAAGCTAGATGAATAATGAAAATAAATTTCCGTTGTACGTTAGTAAACATCGACATTCCTAATTTGTTAGTTTTTATTTGATCTTAATACTATGAGACTATTTGATATAACAGAGAATAGAAGTGAAGGTGAATATGCATTGTCCAACCTGCAAGACGGACGTACTAAAGGCAGTTACTAGTCTGTTGTGCATCGATGAAGTATCAATAGACTTGGAGAAACAAATTTTAGTTGTAATTGGAGATGTTGACCCGGTATGTGTTGTAGCTCGTGTTAGAAAGATTGGAAAGATAGCAGAAATCATAAGTGTTGGACCATCCAAGAAACCCGATGTTAAAACACCTGACGAAACTAAAAAACCTTGCTTATACCCTTGCCTGGATAGTTGTTGTCAAATACTCTACCCTCAGCAAGGTTTTATCAATAATTTCCAACCAATGGTTTTCGCGGGATATCCACAATCATGTGATAATGGAGGATGTTTCATTCTTTGATACGAACTCCAAGCTTTGTGCGTTTGACGTAGTTAGTCTACTCAAGGACTAAAAAGAAAAATCAACTTGAATTTGTGAACTTAAAGGTTTTATGTTGTGTAATTATGCAAATAATACAACACCAAACAAATTTTTTTGTTTACATTTTTACTCTTTTCCGCGTTTTTCAAAATACTACTGAATCATCTAAAAAGTATTTGTATTCAGTTTCAAATGTGGTGTGTTTGGTTCAAGGGTTTTGGAATGGGGAATGGGAATGGGAATAATAAAGGGTGTTTGTTTTATAGTAATGGATTTAAAATAAGGGTATCAAACCCAATAAAATGACTATTTTTTAAACCTATCCAAGTTGGTGGGTTTAATCTATCATTCCCATACCCAAATATTATGAAACCCATACCCATAGTAGGGTAAAAAGCAAACGCCCCCGTAGTTTCTGAATCATGTTCGAAATGGTTTTCTAGTTTTACCTCTGAATTCAGCATGGTACATAGTTGTGTATCGGCGATTTTGTTTAGTGGTTAATGTTTCTGTGAATCATTTGTTTTTGTTGGAAGTTAAATGAGTTTGGCAAGTTTTGATAGAAATAGTATAAGTGTTCGAGGCAGAAACACTAAGTACAATTTATGCAAGTCATGATACAAACTTATGAACCAGTGAAACCTAATCATTGAACCGTCGCTCGGTCCATGTTTCATGTCTGATCTCTTGGAACTAATAGTACTTGTTGTTTATCTCAACCCTATCTAAGAGGGTATAACGGCAGCAAGAAATATATAAGAGACACAACAGAACACTCACATACTTGTCTCAATAGGCTGCTGAATATTTGCTTCCTATGTGTTGCGGTATTTTGAGTTACTTGCCATCTCGTCAGGGTTGGGCTTATTAATCTGAAGTCTCTGTGCAAAAAATAAAATCGGATCTCCTATATATTCACTATCGTTCATGTATTTTTCAAAACAAGTTACAATACTTGATGTTTTACATATATATATAAATGAAGTTTATGTACTACTACAATATTATACGGAGTATATATGAAAACCGAGATTTAACTTACATATATACATATATAATACGAAAAAATGTTACAAACTTTGACAAAACACTACAGAGAGTCAATTACCCATGCTATACATTTATAGGCGTGTGTGCCACGATCTAAATGACTTGTTTCTAATTATCACCCGAGTTTTCTAACCTATTTGCCGAGTTGTTTTCGAGAATAAGAAACGAAGTGACTTGTTTCTAATTATCACCCGATCTTTTCCTTTCTTTTTACCTCTGCCAAATTTGATACGGATATATAGCTTCAATATATGAACACTAATTTCATCAAAAGTAATATGACCTTGGCTCGAACTCAAGTCTAACATTTAATCTTGGTCTTAAAGTGAAGCAACAAGGTCAAATGTGCTAAAATATTGGGTTAAAGTTATTAATTAATTATTTAAGAAATCATTACTTAGTTAGTTAGTTAGTTGGCATTAGATATTACTCTCTACTACTTAATAATTAGAGTTAATTACACAAATGGTCCCTTTTTTTATATCATATGTCATTTTAAATCTTTTTTTCTAAGATAAACCTTTATTTTGAATTTTTTACACAGTTTAAGACATTCGTTAACTTGTTACAAATGACTGATATACCCTTTTTTGTCCTACTGTATTATTCTAAAGGACCATTTTGGTAGGAAAAAAAAAATAACCTTTTTAAATACATTTCAAGAATGGTTTTTTAAAGTTTTACTTTTTATTTATTAATTTGTATGTTTAGTTTTGTTAATTTCTCGTTCTCTCCACTCTCTATATCTCTGTCATCTTCAACAATCAGAAACCGCAACACAACAATCTACAAATCGTGATGATTTAGTATTGCACAACCCTATATCTATAATTTGTTTCAAACTTCAGGCTTAAAGTTTAGAATGACTCTTACGAATTCCATGTGCCACTCGATCTTTGCAGGAACTTTGGTTCTCTTGTGGGGAATATATTAAAAGTGTCATATAATATAAAGAAAAAGGACCATTCGTATAATTAATTCTAATAATTTGTAATAAAAGGAGTAGTAGTTGTGCTTTTACTATAATATGTATTAGTAGTAAAAGAATAAAAGGAAAACCAACAAAAGAGTAAGTTGACGAGTTTTACGTGTCATTAAAAGATGAGCATTAGCAAATTCAGCATAACAACCGATCTTTCTTCCCAACCAAAACGATAGCAGTAACAAAAATGGAACAAAACCGAAAACTAGTGTTTGCTGTTAATGGAGAACGTTTCGAGCTATCTAACGTTGAACCTTCGACCACTTTGCTTCATTTCTTACGTTCTCGTACTCGTTTTAAGGGTGTTAAACTCGGTTGTGGTGAAGGTTAGATTTGGTTTTTAACGGGTATTTGGGATTGCATATTTTAAAAAAGTACGTTTAAAATTAGCACCAAAATAAATGTTTTTCCGGTTTTATGACGGGTTTTGGAAAATTTATATTATATTCAAATGTGATATTCGTAGTTTGACTTATGATTTTTGTGTTCTTCTTTTTTATTCTAGTTAAATATACATCATATAATATATTTAGGTTTTGAGTATCACATTTAGACTTCCTATCACATGTAATTTTACCTTACGAATATCAACATTTGACCAAAAACAAAGAAAGAAAAAATCGCCAAAATTCGATCTTTTTTTCGGGTCTATATAGATTATACTTCGTATAGTACTCTTGAATTTAAAATTTCACATTTAAAGTTAAAACATGTATGTTATTGACTTATTTGTTTTAAATTTCTACGTATGATTTACATTAATATCACATGTGATTTTAGTAATATCACATGTGATTTCGTTGAACTTTTTATAGGTTTAATTTAATTATATATCATATAACGTTTTAGGTCTTTAAATCCTCATTTTATGTTAACATCACATGTGATATAATCTTACAAATTTAAACATTTGTCCAAAAACGAAAAATTAAATGTAATCAAACTTTGATTTTTCTTATAAATTTATATAAATTATACATTATATAACAGTTTTTTGTTTTTGAAGTTTACCCATTTATATTAAAATCACATTTAATATTAACTTTACAATTTCAATACCCACCCGAAAAATCAAACATAAAAGTCGTGGATAGTATATATGACCACTGCTCTAATTAAAGAGGAGAACACGAAGGTCGCAACGATGTAATTTGTTTTGTCCAACGATTAACGGTTTGCGAGATAAACAAATTTTAAAAAATAATTAAAAGAGGGTTTTTATTTTAATTTTAGCATTTGGATGAAGGGTAAATGAATTGTACACATTGAGTCTCTTGGTTTTTAAAATTTAATGGTCTATTTTCATTTTTTTTCCCGTAAAAGATAATGTATAATTCAACTAAATATGGAAAAAGAAAATTGCATGTGATCTTATTTTGATTTTATAATTTAAAATTTCAAAAACGTCAAGAAACTATTTCTTTTTTTAGAAACTAGAAGTACTCTATAGAAATAAGAAATAACGTTTGTTTCAATATTGTAATTTGTTCGATTATTCACCTAACTACTTTTGAGATACTTAGGGCATGCTTGGTTGGGGGTATTACTAGGTAATCAATGGAAATGAAAATGATTGATGAATGTTGGTTTGTTATAAATCAATCAATCATTGTCCATTAATAAGTAATTTTCATTACCCTTCAAATTGAGGTTAATGAAAACTAGTTAATCATTATATTCCCATTATCTTTCCCATTCCCATTACATTAGTATTTAGAAAATAATAAATAGAAGTGAGTTTAGGAAATGGAGATATATATATTAGTCCCTTTTTTGTATCTTAATCGGATTGATTAGCTTTTATACTAAGTATTACTACTGGTGAAGAGGGTTATTATTGATCATCAGTTAAATTACTACAGGTAACTATTATTACTCGTGAAAATGGTTATTAGTGGTCATCACTATTACTACTGTTGCTGCATGACGTGCATGAGGAGTTTCTATTGAAGGTTACTATTGTTGAACTGATAATGTTAGTTACATTCCTTGTCCCACATCATCATCTAAGAGAAAGATGTTGTGTATATAATGGTAGACTTGGCCTTAACTAGTGAACGCGTTTTGGACTAGCATATAGGCGCTAGTTCAGGAACAAATCACCTTGATATGGATTTACTGCTATTGATAGATGATAAACGGGTAAGTAGAAAAAGATATTTATTCGGTTTATCCGATGATAAGAAATTTTTTAGCTTTTGATATCCGTAGCCATTTTAAAATATTTATCTAAAAAGGTTCAAATTCTAATCTTTTAAAAGACCCGCGTCAATGCGTCATCGTCTTTCCTATTCTTTTCCCTTTCTTTTAAGTCAATATTAGATATGGATAAAAAGGACGAATTTTATGTGGTATTATTAAAAGTTACGTATCAGCATGAGGCAGCACCTCACATATTATATATTTCTGTATCTATATAGCATATATTATATTATGTACTTATATGTGCATAATTAACCATGAACCAAGCCTTCTTCTTCTTTTCAAAACAACAAGAATATAAAAAAGTAGAAGAAGATAAAAAACTAGTGTTTGCTGTTAATGGAGAACGTTTCGAGCTATCTAACGTTGACCCTTCGACCACTTTGCTTCATTTCTTGCGCTCTCATACTCGTTTCAAGAGTGTTAAGCTCGGTTGCGGTGAAGGTTAGATTTCGTTTTTAAGCGGGTGTTTAAGATTGCATATTTTGAAAAAGTGTGTTTTGTGGATGTTTGGGATTGCATATTTAAAAAGTGCATTAGAAAATAAGCTAAAACGCACTTTTACCCAAACACTTAAAACTGCATTATGTGTTCCAAAATATGCAATATGCAATACGCACCTAAAATATGCAATCTCAAGCACCCCTTAAATTTTAGTTTTTCTAAATATGCAATATGCAATACGCATTATGCAATTCCAAATATACCTTATGAGTTGTGTTGATAAACTTATTTGATCGAGTTATTAGTTTATTAGAAATAGACAAATATAATATGCTAGATTTTAGTGGTTTATGAGCTATCAACTTGGCTAATAAAGTTATATAGCTTGACAACCTTGGTTTGCAGTTTTTGACATGAAGTGTATTAGTTTATGATGATTTAGTTAACAGGTTCATTTGAACTTGACATAAGACAGTATTTTCGATATAGTCCCATAACCCATTTTTTAGAATGAATAACTGAAGCACAAGTGCACAACCTGTCTATATGCCCGATTTTATGCTTGTAGCTAGTTGGATCCCGAGAATTTGCGTTTTTGGAATATCATAATGTGATTATGGGATATGATACCGGGTCATAGGAAATAATCACTATTTTGCAGGTGGTTGTGGTGCTTGTAATGTTCTACTATCCAAGTTTGACTCCAAACTGAATCGAATCGAAGATTACAAAGTGAGTTCATGTCTTACACTTCTTTGCAGTATAAACTTGTGTTCAATCACTACAACCGACGGCTTAGGAAACATTAAAGACGGTTTTCATTCCATTCACCAACGTTTTGCTGGCTTTCATGCATCTCAGTGCGGTTATTGTACTCCTGGAATGTGTGTCTCATTATTCTCCGCGCTAGTTAACGCAGAAAAAACTGACCGGCCCAAACCGCCTCTTGGTGTCTCCAAACTCACTGCCTCAGAAGCTGAAAAAGCAATTTCTGGAAATCTTTGTCGGTGTACTGGTTATCGACCTATTGCTGATGTATGCAAAAGTTTTGCATCTGATGTTGATATAGAAGATTTGGGGCTTAATACATTTTGGAAACATGATGCCAACTTTGAAAAACTACCTTTTTATGATCCAAAACAAATATGTACATATCCGGAGTTCTTGAAAAATGAAACGGTTTTGAATTATCAGACTAGTTCATGGTATAGTCCGCTTTCTGTAAATGAACTACGGAACTTGGTGGAAGGTGAAAATGGTGAGATGGTAAAGTTGGTTGTTGGTAATACGGGAGTCAGTTATTACAAGGAAACCGAGCACTTTGACAAGTACATTGATCTAAGGTTTATCCCCGAGCTTTCCATAATAAAGAAGGTTGGCCCACATATTGAAGTTGGAGCAGCGGTTTCAATCTCTAAATTAATCCTGGCTTTAAAAGAAGAGGGTGATATGGTTTTCAAGAAAATCGCTTCACATTTTGAGAAAATTGCTTCTGAATCAGTAAGAAATTTAGCTAGTGTAGGTGGAAATTTAGTGATGGCACAAAGAAAGAGTTTTCCTTCTGATATCGCAACAGTACTTCTTGCTGTGAAAACGGAAGTTACTATCTTGACCGGGCTAAAAAAGGAATTTCTTACGCTAGAGGAGTTTCTTGAAAAACCCGCTTTAGATTTAAAAAGTGTGCTTTTAAGTGTACAAATTCCATACTTAAAACCAACCAAAAACGGCTACTTGGATAAATCTGACACTAAAATACTCTTTGAAACGTATCGTTCATCTCCACGTCCTCTTGGGAACGCGTTACCATATTTAAACGCTGCGTTTTTAGCTGATGTTTGTCTGTCTGATAGTGGCATTTTAGTTAAAAGCATTCAGCTAGCTTTTGGTTCTTTTGGGGTTAAACATGCAATCAAGGCGACGGCAGTTGAAAAATATCTTGTGGGAAAAACGTTAAGTGTCGGTTTGATATATGAAGCTCTTAAATTAGTAAGAGGTGAAGTGTTACCTGAAGATGGAACATCACATCCTGCTTATCGGTCAAGTTTGGCTGTTAGTTTTCTCTTCGACTTTCTCTGGCCATTAGTTGATGCTGCTGATGGTTTCATTCATAAATTCACCAATAATTCTCATCGAATTAGTTCAAGTGGGAATTCTGAGAAATATGAAGGAACAACGTTGTTGATATCAGGAAAACAAGTGATTAAAACGAGCCAAGAATATTTTCCTGTTGGTGAACCAATTATAAAGTCCGGTGCTGCCCTCCAAGCTTCTGGTTTGTATTACTCGCCTCAATCAATAACTTATTTTTACCTCAAGACAAGATCTAGAAGTGGGCAAAATGAACGGGTCAAGCAGGTTGGGTAACGGGTCGGGACAAGTGGATCCACAAATTTTGGTTCTCCGCTTATATAATAGTTAACGTGTTAAATATGATAATAAAAACTATGCTATTACAATAATAATCTTTTTTTAAGTTACCATTAACGTTTGTTAGGTAATTTTCTTGCCGAATCTGCTTTAATCATGCAGGTGAAGCGGTATTTGTAGATGACATTCCTTCCCCACCTAACTGCCTTCATGGAGCATTCATTTGCAGCACGAAACCATTGGCACGAGTAAAGGGCATTACATTAAAGTCCGAAAAAGACGTCAATTCTGTTATTACATTTCATGATATTCCAGAAGGAGCGGATAACATAGGAGCGCTGACTTCTTTTGGTACAGAACCTTTATTCGCCAATGACATAACTGAATGTACTGGCCAGCGAATAGCATTTGTGGCAAGTATCTTATATCTCTTTCGAATTTCCTGTTGTGTAAGTAATACGGATTATATTCTTATAGAAATGATTTTGTTAGGTTGCAGATACACAAAAGATAGCAGATGTGGCAGCGGATATGGCTATAGTCGATTACAACATTGAAAATTTAGAACCCCCCATATTAACCGTTGAACAGGCGGTCGAAAAGTCTAGCTTTTTTGAAATCCCTCCATATTTATGCCCGTCCCAAGTTGGTGATTTCTCAAAGGGAATGGCTGAATCTGATCACCAAATTCACTCGGCCGAGGTATTTGACTACCTTTTCTTTAATCAAATGGAAGTCATTCTTATCAGAAGGTTTTTGTTTTGTAACAGATTAGACTTCCATCACAGTACTATTTTTATATGGAGACACAAACCGCGTTAGCTATCCCAGACGAAGATAACTGCATGTTGGTGTACAGTTCCTCGCAATTCCCTCAGTTTACACACAGTGTTATTGCACGGTGTCTTAACATTCCCGAACATAATGTTCGAGTAATTACAAGAAGGGTTGGAGGCGGGTTTGGGGGCAAAACTTTTAAATCTATGCCTGTGAGTATCAATTATTCCATTACCATTTTTTGTGTGACATTTTCTCTGAATCTGAATCATGCTTGATAAAATAGGTTGCAGCAGCATGTGCACTAGCAGCATACAGATTACGGCGCCCAGTAAGAGCATATGTCAACCGAAGAAGCGACATGATAATGGCCGGAGGAAGACATCCCATGAAGATAAACTACACAACTGGATTCAAATCAAATGGGAAAATAACGGCCCTGCATCTCGATATCTTAATCAACGCCGGGATGTCACCGGATGTAAGCTTGTTGCTGCCTTGGAATATGATTCACACACTCAAGAAATACGATTTTGGTGCGTTTTCCTTTGATATTAAAGTATGTAAAACAAACCATTCTAGTAAATCCTCAATGCGGGCCCCGGGAGAGGTGCAAGGTTCTTTCGTAGCCGAAGTGGTTATAGAACATATCGCTTCTGTGCTTTCTTTAGATGTCGGTTTTGTTAGGGAGACGAATTTTCATACATTTGACAGCTTAAAGTTATATTATGGTGTTAGTGCCGGAGAGGCGTTAGAGTATACTTTACCAACTATATGGGACAAGTTAATGAAATCATCAAATTTCGACTCGAGAGTAGAAACAGTGAAACAGTTTAACAAGTTTAATAAATGGGTAAAAAAGGGTCTTTCTCGACTTCCTGTTTTACATGTGGCATCATTAAAAGCGACACCTGGCAAAGTGAGTATTTTACGTGATGGATCCGTTGTTGTTGAAGTTGGTGGTATTGAAATAGGTCAAGGGTTATGGACCAAGGTTAAACAAATGACTGGGTACGGCTTAAGTGCTGTTCAATGTGATGAACCTGATGTGATTTTGGAGAAGGTTCGAGTCATACAAGCTGACACGCTGAGTATGGTACAAGGCGGATTTACTGCTGGAAGCACTACATCTGAAGCAAGCTGTGAAGCGGTTAGACTTTGCTGCAACGTTTTGGTTGAAAGACTGGTGCCTTTGATGGAAAAACTAAAAGAACAAAAAGGTTCGGTGAAATGGGATGATCTTATTATACAGGCGAACACACAATCTGTAAATTTATCAGCAAGTTCTTATTTTGTACCCGAGTACACATCTAGTACTTACCTTAATTACGGGGCTGCAGTTAGTGAGGTAATTTTATTTAGAAGTTACCTTTCATTATGTAATGTGATGCTAATTATGTCGGAAAAACAACAGGTGGAGGTCGATCTCCTAACCGGAGAAACCAAAATCTTGCAAATGGACATCATATATGATTCTGGACAGAGTTTGAACCCCGCTGTCGATTTGGGACAGGTCTGTGATATTCAAGCGTGTTTAAGTAATTTTAAACTAATAATCAATCATTTGTCCCTTGACATATTTCCCTACAGATTGAAGGGGCTTTTGTGCAAGGACTCGGGTTTTTCATGCTTGAAGAATATCTAACAAACTCTGATGGATTGGTCGTTGCGGATAGCACATGGACATACAAAATACCCACAATTGACACGATACCAAAACAACTCAACGTGGAAATACTAAACAGTGGACATCATAAAAACCGCGTTCTCTCTTCAAAAAGTACATTATTATATCTGAGTTTATATATTTTAAACCGATTGATCAAGTTCTATATTTAATGTTGTTGTTCTTGTGAGTTTCAGCTTCTGGAGAGCCACCGTTACTACTTGCAGCTGCTGTTCATTGTGCAACTAGAGACGCCATTAAAGAAGCAAGAAAGCAACTATCTTCTTGGAAGGGGTTAGAATTAGACGGTTTTGATTCAGTTTTCCAGTTAGACGTTCCTGCTACCATGCCAGCGGTGAAGACATTGTGTGGGCTCGATAACGTTGAGGTCTACCTTAAGAGCTTGTTATCTAGTTCATAAACTCCCACATTACAATAAGTCTTGAAGACAATATCTATGTATATGTTTTCTTTCGCTATCTAGCTCGCATACATACAAATTTACTACTAAATATTTCTAAACGATATTCGAGCTAACACTATACTAAGTATATGCATTAACCGTGCTGAACCCAAACTACGCATGATTATCGTTTGAAGTAGACTGACCACCTTGATCTTGACCACTTTGCCATGATCCTCTTGGAATCCAATGGTGATTGTTGGGTTCAAGCTCTTGATCATTTTTCATCGACTTCATCTCGACGTCGTCGTCTTGAATTCCCATCATCATGCGCGTCTTCTTCATAGCGTAACTCGTATCTTGTGTTAGAAGTAACACCATCATAAATATCATCACTATTACTTGCATCTTCATTTTCTATATGGGCTAAATAAAAGTTTAGCTTAAGTTGCTATTTATATGAAAAAAGAAAGTGGAGGGTAAAAAAATTTGATTAAAAATCTAATTAAAAGACTTTTTGGGCTTTCCACCTTAGTGGGAAGTGATGGTTGGCAAAAACTTCTATAGAATTTAGGCGGCGTAGCTTATTGATATTTCAGTTTATGTTTTATAAGTCCGGGCTTATTGGTTTATATAATTATTTATGTGTTTATTACTGTTTATTATGTCATAATATATAGTAATAAGCCCATAAACTGTTATATAAATCGGAAAATCCGAACTTATGAAACATAAAACGAAATATCAATAAGTCATAAACCGTTTATATAAGTCCAAATAAACACCCCATTTGAAAGCTTTTTGCTAGTTGGGAAAGAGTTATACAGGTGGCATGTGTAACGGTTTTGGTATAAGATATTTAAAGATTGTTATATTGAAGATGTGACACCTAGTGTCACAAAATCTATCTTTATATCAGACGTGATCATTTTCAATCAACATTAATCATTACTAGAAACATTGTATTAAATCTTCCTGCTACGTTTTAAAACAATGTGCTAAATCTTTTTAATTTGGATCAGCCGTATATAAGTGAGTCCATCAAAATAGTTTGATCAATGGACAAACTCTATTTTATAGTATCAAATGCGGGTATCTAGCAACTCGAAAGTACTATCCACAACAGGATCGTACTTTTCAGCGTGTACTATAAGCAAACGCAAATGGTCTAAAAGTTAGGCTTAATTTCATGAGGGTTACATGATATATAGTGGTACCAAATAAATTTCGCTTATATACAAAAGTACAATATTTCAATTTACATTGCATGATAAACAAATCTAATAACTTTCGGTGTTGGTTCGAAGCATGTATAGGATATGCGACCGTACATGGCCATAAGGTCGGAAGAAACCCATTTCCTTTTTGCTATAAGTATATAAAGAAGTACAATATTTCAATTTACATTGCATGATAGAAAAATCTAATAAACTTTCGACGTCGGTTCGAAGCATGTGCAGTGTGTGCGACCGTACAGGGCCATAAGGTCGGAAGAGACCCATTTCCTTTTTGCTATAAGTATATATATATATGCGTAACAATTTAAAAAAAAAAAACTATTTATATTTAAATGACGCTTTTATAGGAAAAAAAAATACTTTTACGTAAAAAGAAAAATATTTTCGAACATTACTCCTTCGTATTCGTGAAAATGCCATGATAACTCTAGTGTATTTAGGAAACCCAATTTACATAAAGCATTCAAAATCTCAAATCCGACCCGATTCACCACCCATAATCCACCAGAGTTTGTTAAATAAACATGTTTGTATTTATTTGAGTACGTGAATAAGCAACATGACGTCCCCATCTTGTGGTTCAATGGTAATGAAATGCGAATATGTAGTGGAGGTTTTAGGTTTATACATAGGAACAAACCAAATATCTTAGAACTCATGTTAATGGTGAGACCAATCGACAAGAACGCTCTAATAGGGAATTCCATAATAAAATCCGAAAATGATAACCAATATGCAGAGAGAGGATCATCAAACTTTAACATCTAATGGGTTAACTTCAATGTTTTGAAACCTGGGTCGACCCGGCCGGGTCAACCGGTTGGACCGCTTCCGGCAAAAAAAACGGGTCAAAACAACCCGGGTTTTAAAGAACTGAGAACCGGTCGAACCGGCGGGTTTTTAGAAACCCGGGTCAACCCGGTTCGCTAATACCCGCCGGGTTTTGTTTTTTATACTATTTTTGAAAGTTAAAAGGTTATAATCTCGTAAGATTTATGCCATTTGAAGTTTAAAACTTATAATCTCGTAATATTTATGTTTGGGTATAGTCTTTTGAAACATAAATCTTGTAATCTCAGTAAGATTTATGCCTTATCAAGTATGGAGTATTAAACTTGTAATCTTTTGAAGTTAAAAGCTATAATCTCTTATTTCTTAATTAGTTAAACATGGTTCTTTGATGTTTTTATGCAGTAAAGGTTAGTGTTTTTACAGGTGATATTGGAAATTTTGGACATGTGCAGAAACTGGACTGACCCGTCGGTTCAACCGGTTGACCCAGTGACCCAGTGGCTAGGTCGGGTCGATCATTGACTCGGTTTTCAAAATATTGGTTAACTTTGACAGGGTTGGGTTTAAAATTAAACTTATCATAATTATTTTAACTCTTGAAAAGTATAAATCATTCCCAATATCAAATATTAATAAATCTCTCCATCATCGTCATCAATATTTATCATCATGTTCAAAGCTTATCTCGTATCTTGCGTTAGAAGTACACCATCATGAATCTATTACTTGGATCGTCATCATCTACTAGCAAGGTTGTAAAACGCACTAATCGACCCTCGGGCGATTGGGGACCTTGGAGCGAGTAATCGGCTTAAGCGGTGAGTACTCGGAGAGTATTCGGATTGGAATTTTATATATAAATTTCAAAATTTTATATATAAATTTCAAAATTTTATATATTACATGTTCATAGGACCATTCCTAAACAATATAGGACCCTGAAGTATGTTTAGAAACATTAACACAATTGTTTAAATACGTCAACACGATGTTATCACCTATTTTTGACGGACTTTGCCCATTTTTTGTCCGAGTTAACCAAGTTTTGACCAAATCATGAACCAAAATTACTCGGATATTACTCAACTCGTCTCGATCAGTAACCTTGTAAGAAGACTCGACAATTACTCGACCTTCCTTGTTTTACAACACTGTCTACTAATACTTGTTAATGGGTGATGTTTTTAGTATTATATATATGAGCTAAAGAAAGTGGAGAGTACAGAAAATTGAGTAGAAAATAGTTAAAAAGTTCAAATAAAGACCTTTTGGACTTTCTATTCAAGTGGGAGGTGATGGTTGGCAAAAACTTTTAAATAATTTAAGTTTCTAGTAGGAGATGTGTTATGCATTATGCATCGGAAGATATTTGGTAGTTAACAAGTTGTGTGACGGTTTAGTATAAGATATTTATGGTTTGTTTATATTGAAGATGTGCCACGTGGTCACACAGAATCTATCTTTACATCAAACGTGATTTTTTTTCTATCTAAACATCAATCATTACTTAAATATGTACTAAATCTTTAGAATTTCCGACTAAAATGATTAAAGATGAGCGATATATGAGTTAAACCATTGATATATAATTTATGGATTAACAAAACTTTAAAACTTTTTTAGAAAAAAAAAACACATGATTTTTCGGTGGTCTAGATTTTGATGATCATTGCAAGTCGAAAGTTCATCCACAATAGGGTTGAGTCTTATAGCATGTATTATAGGCGACTGTAACATACCCAAACATACGGGAAAACGGAAAGTGTGAATGCACTGTTAGAGCTTTATCTTCGACACTATGTGAGTGCAAATCAACAACATGATTGGGCTAAACTCCTTCATATTGCTCGGTTTTCTTAGAATATACATAGGAGTGAGGCCACGAGGAAGAGTCCTTTTGAGTTGGTGACGGGGCGGCAAGCATTGATCACCCCTAATGCCTTAGCAGCTTCATATAATGGAAACAACCCAGCCGCTTAAGATTATGAAGGAGTGGCACGAACAAGCAGACTTGGCACGAGCATCACTAGATAAGACGGCTAAGAAAATGAAGAAGTGGGCAGATGAGAAAAGAAGACACGTTGAGTTCAAGATTGGGGATCAAGTGATGGTGAAACTCTTACCTCAACAGTTAAAAACGTTTAGGAAAGTGCACAAGGGATTTATCTGGAGATAGGAAGCCCATTGGACGTGTTGGGAGTGTATCTTATCGAGTTCGATTACCACCCAAGTTAAAGATCCATCTGGTCTTTCATGTAAGCTTTCTAAAACCTTATCATGAAGACGAGGAAGACCCGAAATGAGGAGTGTCCAAACGGGCACCAATGGCAGTTGTGACTTCGTTCGATCGTGAGGTAGAAGATATCTTGTTGCATCGGCGATACGAAGACGAGGTGTGCCGAGCTATAAAAATGGTTGGGTTTTACAAGATGTTTTCTCTAATGTATATGTCTCGAAGAAAATATCTATGTATATGTTTTCTATCGCTATCTCGCATACATACAAATTTACTACTAAGCATTTCTACTTTTCCTATTCGAGCTAACAATATCAACGTATCATTTAAATTCCACAACGACAAATAATTGATTGTGGTGGCTTCAAACAACACTATACTATTACTAAGTATATGCATTAACCGTGTTGAACCCAAACTACGCATGATTATCGTTTGAAGTAGACTGACCACCTTGATCTTGACCACTTTGCCATGATCAACTTGGAATCCAATGGTGATTGTTTGGTTCAAGCTCTTGATCATTTTTCATCGACTTCATCTCTACGTCGTCGTCTTGAATTTCCATCATCATGCGCGTCTTCTTCATAGCGTAACTCGAATCTTGTGTTACAAGTAACATCATCATAAACATTATCACTATTACTTGCATCCTCATTTTTCATATGGGTTAAATGAATTAGCTTAAGTTGCTATTTATATAAGAAAATAAAGAGGTGTACAGGTGGCTTGTGTAACGGTTTTGTTAAGATATTTATGTCTGTTTATATTGAAATGTGACACGTGGTCATACAAAATCTATCTTTATATCAAAGGTGATCTTTTTTAACCTAAAATCAATCATTACCGGAATACAATGTATTAAATCTTCCTTCTAATTTTTAAAACAATGTGCTAAATCTTTTTAATTTTTTCAGACCAAAAGGATTATAGATTAGTGGTACGTAAGTTAAACCACTTTTAAACCGTTGTCTCAACTGATACATGTCAACTCAACGTCACGTCAACTGATATCAAACTAATCTCAAATTGACTAAATCATTGTCAATAGTAAACTCGTTAGTTGTTTTTCTGGATTCTACATATTTATTTTTATATATTTAAAACTTTTTTCTAAAATTTCAAAATCTCAAACCCGACCTAATTCGCAAAAAACGATCCACCAAAGTTGTTAAATAAACATGTTTGTATTTAGTTTAGTTAATAAGCAACATGACGTCCCCATCTTGTGGCTTAGTGGTAATAAGATGTGAATCTATAATGGATGTTTCGGGTTTAAAGGCACCAGTCACGTATCCTAAAACTCATGTTGATCTTGAGACCAGTCGACAAGGACCCTCCAATCGCGAATACCATAGCAAAATCTTAAAATGATAACCAATATATGGAGAGAGGATCATCAAAACCTTAGCATCTAATGGGTTTAAAAGTAAAATTATCAAAATCATTTTACTCTTGAAAAGTAACTCTCCTTTATCGTCATCGTGTTCTTCTTCTTCATGGTGTATCATGTATCTTGCGTTAGAAGTAACACCATCATATATCATCTCACTATTACTTGGATCCTCATCATCTACTAGTACTTGTTAAAAGGGAGATATTCTTTTAGTATATACATGGGCTAAAGAAAGTGGAGGATAAAGAAATTTGATTAATAGAAAAGTTAGAAAAGAAATCTAATCAATACTTTTTGGACTTTCACTCTAAGTGGGAGGTGATGCTTGGCAAATATAAATTAAATAATTAAGTTTCTAGTAGGCTTGTGCAACTGGTTTTGGTATAAGATATTTTATGGTTTGTTATATGAAAGATATCTTTATATCATTTTCAATCTAAATATCAATCATTAACTTAATGGAACACAATGTATTAAAAATCTTCCTACTAATTTTGAAAAGAGTTAATTACATAAATCGTTCTTAAGATTTATTTAAAATTACGGATTTCGTCCCTAAGTTTAAAATGTTACATGAATTGTCCACTTTTGGAAACTAGTTACGCTTTTTGTCCCTAATTTCTAACGGACGTCAATTTTAGGGACAAAATGGGTAATTAGTTAACGGACATCCATTTTAGGGACGAAAAGCGTAATAGTTTCCAAAATTGGATGATGTATGCAACATTTTAAACTTAGAGACGAAATCCGTAATTTTTGATAAACCATAAGAACGATTTATGTAATTAACTCTTTTTAAAACAATGGGCTCTTATTAATTTGGGACCAAATGTTACATATCTAGCGGTATGTAAATTGTCTTATTAATATTTAGATTGTATTGTTATATATGTTTAGAAAAGAAATAAGAATGATTGTATTCCAATGGTCTAATTGTTGATGATAATAAAACTGATATTGTAGTTTTAACTTTGGGTATCTTATAAGAGTACGGAATAATAATACCTCGTTATCCATTGCGTTCTGGCCCATTGAGGCCGGTAGACTATACGCCCTCAACGGTTGAAAGGACTGGCTTGTCCTTGCGTTAGGAGGGCCACACGCATTCATGGTTATTTTTTATTTTATTTTTCCTACTTTTCCTAACTCTTTAAATACTAGTTTAATAATAATATGTAGGACAATTTTTTAGAGTTGTGAGAGTTATTATTGTGGGTGTTAGGTTACTATGATAATGAAATATTGTGAGTGTTAAGTTATTATGAAAACGAAATACTTAGCCGATTCAGTTTGTAGCAAAACTGTAATAACTTTTTCTCTGAAACTCCAAACTAGGTGCCATTTTTTGCATTAGAAAGTAGACTCTGAGAGTTTTCCGTCCATGTATGATACATAATTTTTAGACTTATATATCAGTTCAGTTTATTCTGTAAAGTTTTGCCAAAATAAGAATTCACATCAACGTTGCCTAATATCAACGTTTTAAACATTTTTATGATGAATTTTATTTTTTATAAACATTTTATATCATACATTGCCTATCTTGGTTTGACAGCATATATTTACTTGAGTTTTGCTATAAAACATAATCTGATATTTATTTTGTTGAAAGTTTCGTTGTTTGGATATTGGTTTTATGGCCCTAATGTTAGAACTATCAAGTTTTTGCTTAAGAGACTTGCGATAAACTTGATCAAGTTTTCTTAAATCCCCTATTTTCTAACGGCCATTAAAAGTTATGAAGAACGTACTAACAAAAAAGTCTATTACTCGATAATATCTTTCACCATAATAATTGTATTTATTTGATGTGTTCCGAGCTAAGCTTAGAGGGAGTGTTAAAGTGAAGAACATTCAAGTTTAGTTTGGTAATGGACTAATGGTAAGAATTAACGGGTTTTGGTTGTTGTTCAGTCAAAATGTAAAGTGCCCCGAGTTGTAGAGATTAAGATAAGATTATACAGCTAGCGAATTTGAGACGGAGGATTGAGGCTGATACTAGATTGAATCGAGGAGTTGTAAGAGCAATGTTTATGGGACCGTATAAACTATTGTGTACAAAGAAGAGATCAACATCTTGTCTCACATTCATGGACGGAGTCAAAATAAAATCCACGTGGGGGCAAAGTAATTGGTAAAGCGAACTGAATTTTTCACGTTGGACAAAATAAAATTTAAAGAATATATGATTAATGTTTTTGTCGTCTTCGATCTTGTGTGATGTATTTGTATTTGTTGAGATCATATTTTCTTTTAATCGGTACATACATATACAGTTGGGTTTATACAATTATACAGGTTCAACTAGTAATTATGTCCAACCCGTCAACCTACAAACCCGTTTTTCAAGCTAAAACCACTAGGTGGAAAGCCCCCAAAAAACCCTAATTAGAAAAGAAAATTAATAGAAGTACATATTAAGTCTAGTATCTCACAAGTGATTTCTAGAATAATATATATGACGTGAGCGAGGACGATGATGTAAGTTGTATTAGATGATAAACCTAAACCTAATTCTAACGGACCCAAACTCACATATCAGGTTTGGGCTTATCATCTAATAAAAAGTTCCCATATAGATGACAAACACACTTAAATAACTTGAGACTATTCTTAATTGAGTTAATTACACCGATGGTAAGGTTCCAAAATAAAGGACGTCTGATGTAATTTCAAACTTGAAAGGACAATAAGTGTCATTTTTTGGGAAAATCAAAAGGACCATCGATGTAATTAACTTTTTCTAATTTATAAAATCATATACAAGGTTTTCCGGAAAATCATATACAATAACCAACACATTTATTTAAATTTTTGTCTATTACATGATTTGAATCCACGAGGATCAAACATATAGTCACGTTAAAAGTCTTTGGTATATGTTTGTTTTTATCACTCTACTTCTCGATTTTCACTTAAAGTGCATAATTAACTTTATTATGCAATAATCTAATGAGTTGTGATTTCAGGCGTGTACATAAGCCCAACTTTTCATAATACATGAGTTTTTAAAATATCACTTGGTTTATTTACCGAAAGCCCCTTTTCTGGTAGACCTCTGCATGTTCCATGGCGCGAAGTCTCTTCTATCTTTTAGATTTTTTTGTTATCTAATACTCAAAAACCTTTTAATTAGCTCGATACTTATTAGTTATTTAAGCTTTCTCTGAAAAGCTAATTAAGCTATCGAGTTGATGAGCCTAATGCAATGGTGTCGACTCAACAGCTCCATATGGCTTCATATATTCGAAGTTGTCTGGCTTTGTCACGTCTTGGTCACCTTATAAAAAAGTATTTTAATTTGAACGCTTCATGAAAAGTATTTTACCTTTTTTATACCAAAACAAGTGAAATTGGATTTATAATCCTTTTATTTAAAACTAATACATTCTCAAATTATACAATTTAGTATTTTTATATTATTTTATTACTTAGATTTTGCTAAACATGAGATTTAATATATTAATATACATATGAATTTATTGTATATTAAAAAACTGACCTCTTCATTTAAGATGAGTATAATTTTTAAAAAATATTTGAATCTATTAACTATAACCGAGAGGGGTTATGATTAGCAAAACCAATGTTTTAAAAACCGGCCGGTTCGATCGCGTGCGAACCGGGTAGAAGAACCACGACCGGTTTGAGTTCAATCGGCAGACCGGTTCTAGTAAAAAATCGGTTTTTCAATTTTATTTTTCTTTTATTGACAACTCGATAAAAGTAAAATGAAAAGAAATTTAGAGATGTCCAGAATGTCAAATACATAAAAATATCGGAAAAAACTTTAGCCGTTAGACTACAACGTTTTCTTTGTATGGTTTATAAGAATTTATTAATATATGTATACTAACAATAAAATTTTGAAACTAAAAGTACGAAACTATTTAACCACCGATTCAACGAGTTGAAAACAATGAACCGATGTACCATCCCTAAAACCAATTCGACTAGAAAATCGGTTTTTAAAACATTGAGCAAAATCCTTATTACTTTACCATTTTTTTTATTGCTTGTTTGCGCATGGATTTTGGGTAATGGAAATCTTTGGGAATCCATATGACAATTTGACAAAATTCAAGACAAAATGTGACTCCATGAGGTCTTACTTTTGACTACTATTTCCTTGAGTAGGCCCTTTTACTTGACTCGTTTTGGTCCACCTTTTTGGTTTTGGGTAGATTAGGTTTCTAACAAAAATTAACCCATCAAGGATTTACTTTTAAGAAATTTTGTCAAAAACAAGTCTGAATATACTTTAAGTCTTGATAATCGTTACATCATCCCGACGAGGAAAAACAAACATGGCGTTACCAGCTGAAGTTGAAATATACTTTAAGTCTGATACGAAGGCATGGACAACAATTATTGTCCATGACTAAAGTATGAACAAAACCAAGCCATGTCGAACACAACAACCAAGCTATAACTCTTGTAGGATAAATTAATCATGCACATCACAAATCTACACCTAAGTGTGCCATGTCCTTCGCGTCGCCATCAAAATTATAAAGAGAATGTTAGTCACAACATTGGTTGTGAATATAATTTTGTTAGCCAATGGTCCTTACCACAACACATACATATGTCCGATAAAACCTAAGATTGACCATTCACATTTTTTTTTAAAGGCTTGAAAGTAACGAAATGAAATGTTACGTGTTACAACAATTCAAAGACCCTAAAAATAACTTGCAACGGGCCATTCACATCTAAGTCCTTCACAAACTTCGCTCCAACCATCGCCTTTCTATATCATGCCTATAAATAGGGAATCTTCATCTCCTACAAAACGAAGCTCTCAACCCTAATCAAACACATTGATCGTTTCTTCATTCACATGGCTCACTTGTGTGTTGGAACGGTTACCAATATCATCATCACCAAAACCTAAATCTTTGCACTCGTTGTTATAATCAGGTTATCATGACTTCGTTTAGAATATATGTACACAATTGGCTAGTGTATCCTTATATCATAGTATTAATTGCAAAAACCATTATTCCGGTTGGTATGACCAAATTATATACGCATCTCTACATTTTCAAAACTTTGTTGGAGATATCGTCTCTAACCAAATTGAATTGACTTAAATACATATTGGGAAACCCATATGAAATAACACATATGTATTTTAGTCGTTTCAGTTTGGTCAAGGTGCAATATTTAGTTATTTACACCAAAGGGTTCTTACAAAACTCCGCTTACACTTTCAAAACTGTAATGAACACACTTGCAATTTGGTCTAACCATAAAGACGGTTTTTGTAATCAACTCTACTTCACGACTCCGTGTGGTAGCTTCGTTACCCTCACTAGCAAGATCGCGACCCTCATTACGGTTAAGATAATTATATTTTATATCAAAAATCACTAGGTTTTTTTAATTTCACATGTAACATATTTGATTCATTCGCAGGAGGGACTGGATCCTAAAGCCAAAAAGGTGAAGAGAGGCCATGCGGGTGCAGGTGGTAAAGCAACTATTCCAACGGTAGGGTTTCAGTTTCTGACAAATGGGGTGCCCCCTATATGCTATTGGTCAAGCAGAAAAACCAATTTAAAGTCTAGCCCCTTTTCATACACTACCCAACTAACAAACTAACCCTATAGATTCACGAGCGTTTGGTCAGGTGTAATGAATAACTAATAGAATAAAAAGTAATTATTGATTAGATACAACCTAATCATTCATTATCCGCTAATGACCAATAACATTTTTTCTCTACAATTTAAGGTTAAAAATCATTATTCATTGTATTCCATAATATATCCTTTCTGTTTCACTTTACCATTACCCATTTTCAACCAAGTACCCAGCTTTTCCGTACTTTTTTGTTATATTGAGGGTGTTTGTTTAGCTTATCCGAAGACAATGAGTTTATGTGTTTTCGACTTATGTTTAATAAACTTGTTTTTCTGTTTTATTTTATAATTTATGAATTTTATATTTATTAAGCAACAAAATAAACTAGAAAAAATGGATTAAATATAAAATGAAAACACATATGTCTAAAAATTCATAAATAAGTTAAAAAAAAAAATATATATAAAATGTTTAAACAAGCCATAAGTTACAAGATTTGAGCTTATAAAGTTCCCTCTTAATCTCGTCTAAACTAATAAATTTAAACAAACATTTGAAACAAGTTGATATGAGATAGATAAACTAATAATCTCATTACATAAACTAAAACAAACATTCCTAAATTGACACATAATTAATTGGTATTATTTAATCTTAAAGAGAAACGGTAAGAGTATAATATGGCAGGTAAAAACGAAAAAAAATAACAAATTACCAACGACGTCAAGTTAGCTTTTAAATGAAATCAATCAACTTACCAACAAATTTAAGCGATTTAAACATCCCGTCTCTTATTATGAGTCGTGGCCTTGGCAAAATAATTAGGAATATATCTTAGTGCCAATGGATGCAAGTGACGCCCGTCACTTACCAACGGTCACTGGCACCAAACACGTTGGTGGTCGTGTTTGGTTGAATTTGGTCGGTATATCGACAAGATGGGGACGAGGCATGTGGGGCTCAACTAATTAAAAAATAATTTTTGTGTATGTATTTATGTTTAAAATAAATAATGTTAGGGGTTTAAAAATATTAAGTGTCGAGTTATTGTTGATACAAACTTAATCAGTTTTTAGTCGTTTTGATATAAATTTACGTGACATTGATTTAATAAAAACTGATCTTATCGATTTACCTAACCGTTGTTAGTTGCCTTAAGTTAGGATAGTTGTGACATTAAATATATGATATGATGAACCAATGTTTATGGTATACAAATAGTCTATGTCAAAGATATAAAGTTGTAATACCCCCTTTGAAGTATAATAATACACTTTTATTTTCATAAAAAAGGCATAATAAGATTAGAATTAATTTAAAAATATTTAGAATAAAAAGAGAGGCATGTTTTGTGAAGACACTGCCCCCAATAGGAAGTGTGAAAATATAAATATTGATATTAATAAAAACAATATTCCCATGTGTCCCTTTTTTTGCTCCTTTCACTTCACTTCTTTATATTGGGTCGATTGTTACAAAAAGATGGGACCTATTTACATCCTTTTGGACATCCACCTTCTAAGTAGATAAATATCTAAGAGTTAATTACATAAATCGTTTTTGTGATTCAAACAAAACTATAGATTTTATACCAAATTTAAAATGTTACATAAATCGTCAACTTTTGGAAAATAATTATGTTTTTTTCTCTAAAATGGATGTCCGTTAAAATTATCGTTAACTAATTATACATTTCGTCTCTAAAATGGACGTCCGTTAGAAATTATGAACAAAAAGCAAAATTACTTTCCAAAAGTAGACGATTTATGCAACGTTTTAAACTTAGAGACAAAATTCATAATTTTGAGTAAACTATAAAGACGATTTATGTAATTAACTCAATATCTAATTATGTTAATGGGTAACAAGAGTAACTTATAAATACTTAAATATGGAATTATGTTAAAGGGTAATAGCTCTTTTTACTAAATAGAATACTACATTTGAGAAGGTCTTACATTTGAGTATGAATCAAGTAACACATTGTTCATCAAGAATCTTTGTTCATGGGTTCCGAAATGGTGGTGTATATACATTCCTAATTGATTTAGTCGTGCGTAATGGCTATTACAATTTCGGAAATACTTATTCGTATTTTTATGTTTTGGAAAGGGATGTTGAGAGAGTTTTATTTAAGGTATGCTATAAAATGATAGTTCTCCTTCTAGATGCGTTTGATGCAACCAAGGTTATAGATAACGTAAGGCGTGGCGTGGCGGCATGAGCAAGCCTCAAGCTTTGCAAGAAATGGGGAGACATGGCGTTTTTCAAGGCGTGAAAAAGCGGCAAAAAATTAATATATTTTATAATTTTATATATACTTTTATATATATTTTTACTATTATTAAGTTATATCAACACCAATAAATTATAAAAAGTTAATAATTTCATATATCAATATACAACTAATGTAAAATATAGTAACCAAGCTTTACAAAGAAGTTATCCATCATTTCGTGTCGGCTACTCCAAGCCTTGAGAAACGGCGAGACATGGCGGCGCCATGGCGGCTACTCCAAGCCTTGAGAAATGGCGAGACATGGCGGTTTCATGGCGGGTTATTTAGAACACTGGATGCAACACAAAAGGTAAGAATAAAAAGAACGAAGTGGTATGTCAATTCAAGAATGCCAAGTTTTTTAAACAAAGCGTATATACAACTTGTACATGCCATTTATATTTGTATCTCTTATGAAACTTGAATTTATAACCTTTACGTTAGTTGATCAGATAATATATATAAGTAGCCAAAGTTTTAGCAAATATGTAACTTATTTTGCTTGCATTGTGTAGATAATTCGTGCCTTATCAACAAAATGAATATTTATGTCAAGGGTTGTGAGATGAGAAGTTCAACAAAATGAATATTTATGTCAATGATTTTTGTTAGGGCATAATGCTCAGAGATTAAGTTAGTTAATTAAATTAAAAATTATTCGACATCCTTTTATTGTTTGTATCCGGATATAAATTTGATGCATACGAACCATAGGAGTTTGATAACAAACATGAAGCCGAAAAAGAAAAAGCTAGTCTATAAGACCCAACAATATAAAAGTTAATTGTCGTTGTGACTTAAACATTGAATCACAACTATACTAAAAAAGACGGACGATAGATTTAATAAATATATTTATTTCTACGTTGATCGAGTTTGCATTGTATGTGTCTCATACAAGGAGGAAGTTAGCAACTTGTTTACTTGGATGTAAGTAAACGATAATTATCAAACAGATTAATTTTCATCGTTCATATTTCTCATATCGATTTTCTGTCTCGACAAGATTCTAAATATAACATAACTATAATTATTTTTATAATACAATACAATTTACAGTGATAATAACTATCTATTATGTCACAACATCTATTTAGGGGGTGTTTGTTTGGTCTTATATAAACGACTTATGTCTTATTGACATTTCGATTTATGTTTTATAAGCCCAAATTTTTCGGCTTATATAACCGTTTACGGACTTATTACTATATAACCGTTTAAGCTCGTAAATTGTTAGATAAACCGAAAAATTCGGACTTACAAAACATAAACCTAAATATCAATAAGGGAAACCTTTTTGGGTCCCACTTCAATTAAACCCTTCTCCCAAATTTGCTTTTACTTTTTGCTATAAATCATCACTCACCACCATCTGTGGCATTCTGAGAACTGACCACTCAGCTCCACCATATACTTTCACAAATTACCATTTTACCCTTCTTCTCCTCCCCGAAAACACACACTAAAAACACACACACACACACAAAATGGAGCAAAGAAAAACATGCATTGTGGTGTTGTACACTTTGTTACTAGTCAACATAGCTTATGCTTTCAACAATGTCACATTACCTGGTCAACACCCTTCACCTGACCTTGTTGCTCAAGATATTCTAAGGTACAAGTTTTTATGCACAATGTACCTTATTTTACCAAGATTCATGAGTGTAGTTTGTTAGACTAGTTAAAGATATTCTTGGATTATTCCGCTCGCAAAGCGAGTTGGATACATAGGTTAACAAAGAAAAGAAAAAAATAAGAGAATGTTTGTGTTAAAAAACATTTTGTGTTTTAGATTCCCCTATTTGTGTGTGTGTTTGGTTCTTTTAACTTTAGATTTTTTGTAATGTGTATGTTGGTAGTTTTATATTTTTTCGGCTTATTTTATGGTTTATAAACTATAAAATAAGCTAAAAAATGGGTTTTGAGAAAATAAAGAGGAACCACATAAGGACTTCTAACACGATTGTATGTAGGTTGGTTCGTTATCTATTGGTTGACGGTTTAAATCTTGTTAAAAACAAAAATGTGTATTATTAACTTGTATTTTTGTAATATATATCTTTATACAAAAATAAAAAAAAGTGAAAAAAAGAATAATACAATAAACCTAAAAATAATAATAGGATAATACAATATTATTTATTACAAAAACCCTTTTATTTTATGCTTTTCTACTTTATTTTTTATGCTATCCTTTTATCTTAAAAGTTAAAAGTTTTTACCATTAACTTTTAAAATGGTTCATTTTCACCTTGTTTAGTTAATTGTATTGTTGTTAAGTCTTAGGGTGGTTGTTTGGGTTTATATAAGCGGCTTATGGCTTATTGTCATTTTGACTTATGTTTTATTAGTCCGAATTTCCCGGCTTATGTAGCTAATTATGGGCTTATTACTGTTTATTACGTCATAATAAACAATAATAAGTCCATAAACGGTTACATTGAAATATACCTACTTATAAAACATAATCCCGAAATATCAATAAGCCATAATCTTTCTATATAAGCCCAAACAAACACCCCTTCTGAATAATATTAGATTATATAAAGATCATAAAATATTGCATTTAAAACCATATTAGTTAAATAACTCTATTATTTAATAGTTCTTGACTTCTTGTTGCAATAACAAAGAGAGACAAAAACTAGTAGACAAAAATGGGTAATTTTGTAAAGATGATTAATGGATGTTTTTCTCTTAAATTTACTTTGAGCCCAGTGCTAATATAATACTAATAAAAAAATTAATAATAATATAATTGTTCTACTTTTGACTTTTTCTTTGTTCAAGATAATATGGGACTGGTCCCTTTGTTTATTTTTGGATATTTGTGCACTTTTGCTTTCCATTTTAGTGATTTTACAATTTTTTTTCTCTTTATTGTCCTATTTGTTTAATAGTGTTTGAACCAAAGGTTTAAAACCGCGGAGAAATCCCGACTCCATTGGATCCAACTGACCCTTTCGTAAAATCCATCTTATGCATGTAAAGTGTGAACGGACTCAAATCCATGACCATTTTCTTATGACCGTTATCTAATCATTTATCTTATTAGATGTAATAGTGTCCTATTTGAATTAGCAAAATAGTGTTAAAACTTAAAACCAAACGTTTCCATTGGATATAACCGACCCTTACTCAACGTCCATCCTATGTAATGCTCAAGTGTCTTTGAATATCAATTTGTGAAACGTAATGTATTCAAACCCGTGATCATTTTTCTAGTCCAATCCTCGACAACGGATAAATGTATTTAAATACACTATAAATTGTCAAATTTCTATACAAATAATTTATGTAATAATTTTTCTAACATTATAACTAACTTTGATGTAAGATTCGGGGGTTGCATACTGTCCAATTGGATGTAATTGTGGCCCCGAATCACTAATATAGCCGTTAAAAAAAAAAAAAAGTATTGAAATAATGGTACTATGGCAAAAATGAATAATGTTTATAACATTTATTTTTTGTAAAACAGGAGGGTAAATGTGTCAATTACTAGACGAGAAATGCTAACATACGCCCAAGCTGACTCATCAACCAACTGTTTGACTGGCAACCCCATCGACGACTGCTGGCGTTGCGACCCGGATTGGCACCTAAACCGCCAACGTCTCGCCGACTGCGGTATCGGCTTTGGCCAATACGCGCTAGGCGGAAAAGGCGGTCGTTACTACGTCGTAACCGATTCCTCGGACCACGACGCAGTAAACCCTCGGCCCGGAACTCTACGCTGGGCCGTTATCCAAACCGAACCCTTATGGATACTTTTCCCAACTAATATGCACATTGAGTTGTCACAAGAGTTAATATTTAACAGTTATAAAACGGTCGATGGGCGCGGTGCTAACGTGCACATAACGGGTGGTGGTTGTATAACTTTACAATATATTACAAATGTTATTATACATAACATTCATATACATCATTGTTATGAGTCCGGTAACACTAATGTTAGGTCTAGTCCTACACATTACGGGTATCGAACGAAATCGGATGGGGATGGGATATCGATATTCGGGGCTAGGGATATTTGGATCGATCATTGTTCGTTGTCACATTGTAAAGACGGGTTGATAGATGCGGTTATGGGGTCTACTGGAATCACTATATCGAACAACTTTTTTTCGCATCATGATGAGGTTATGTTGCTAGGGCATAACGATAATTACTTGCCCGATTCGGGCATGCAGGTGAGTATAGAGGCGGAGCTATAAAATTTATTTTATTTGTTATTATTAATTTATTATGGTAATTAATAATATACTTTTTGTTTTTTCTGAATCCGCCACTATAGGTGACTATTGCCTTTAACCATTTCGGAGAAAAGTTGGTGCAAAGAATGCCAAGGTGCCGAAGAGGATATATACATGTTGTTAACAATGTATATTCTCGTTGGGAAATGTATGCTATCGGAGGAAGTGGAAATCCAACGATTAATAGTCAAGGAAACCGTTATACTGCTCCTGCCAATCGTAATGCCAAGGAGGTACATTTTTGTCTTAAAACGTCTATAAAACTGTATGTTTTTTTGTTGGTTTTATTTTAACTTCGGAAAGTTGACTGAATAGGTAACAAAGAGGGTGGAAACCGCACAGGAGCATTGGAGGGGATGGAATTGGAGAAGTGAAGGGGACATTCTAGTGAACGGAGCTTTTTTTGTGGCGTCTGGTGCAGGGTTAGAGCTAAAATACGAGAAAGCCTACAGTACTGAGCCTAAATCAGCAGCCTTGATCGATCAACTAACCATGAACTCTGGTGTGCTTGGTAGCAGGTTCGATCTCAACTCTATAACAAATTCCATCAAACGTTTATCAAAAAGCGTAAAATTTTCAAAAAAAATAATAATTATGAAGCGTAAAATAATCATATCGGGTACAAATCACCTCTCTAAATCCTGTACAAAATATCTTAATCATTGTAAGATAAAATGTACTCATAAACATGTCTATTACACATCTTTTGACTTACTTTGTCTTTACTTTTACATATATCCTCATTTTGTTCACTTTTTTTCTTCTTAAAGAACTATATAATAATAAACTAATGATGAATATTTTGAAAATTTACCATAAAGTTAATATTAATCCATTAGTTCTCCACCAATCATGGTTATTTTGTTACCTTCAATGTAGAAGACAGACGCTAGGCGAACGTAGTTGGTAAAATAGGGACTAAGGTTTAATCGGATTAATCGAATTAATCGTTTTCTCATTTTCTATGTGAAAATTTTCAAATATATATACATGACATGAACAAAATACTTCAAATAGACAAATTACCAGAAAATAGTTTATAGTTTCCAACTATAATTTTTTACCTATAAATTGTGCTTGTTTTGTTAAAATAACCTTAATTTTAGGTTTTAATTGGAAAAGGGAAAAAAAAATTATTTGAATAATTATTTTTTAGGGATTATTCGACTAATAATCCTATTAATCCTATTAATCCCATATACCGATTAATTTATCGATTTGGATAAATTCCTCCCAAAAATCCCGTCTAGGGTTTAATCGTCGATTAATCCTAAGATTGATTCGATTTTTGCAACCTTGGTTACCTTATTATCAAATTTGATGATGTCATGTCCCCTAATTTATGTTTTTTACTCTAAACTTTATAGTAAAGTATATTATCAAGTATATTATCTTATTGATAGACAATGTATGTGAGCTATGCTAATTAGACATTAACAGGATCGGCCCGAAGCAAGTGAAAGATTATTTGAATAACAATAATTGTATATGATGGGCCCATTTTGTAATTTCGTACGAGACCTTCGTAGTCTCATGACCGGCTTTAGAATAACAATAAAGCTAAAAGACTCATTGTTTCTAAGTTTTATGAATACTTTTTTTCCTTTAAGATGTAATATTTAGGGATTATTACGTAAAGTGTATGTAAATATTGTCTTTCTATATGTTTGTGATACATAATAATAGATATATTGTGGTTTGATGATCGGTAGGAGCAATAAGCTTGGGAAGTGGATTGGTGACCCTGGTGGTGAAGTTGATGATACTGAAAACGACTATGGTGAAGATAGCGATGGCTCTTCTCGGGCAAATTCTATGACTTTGTTATCGTCTGTTTTTATTGGTTTGTTATCGTTCTTGTTCTTGTTATTGTGACAGCAAAACATTTGGGAAAAAGTTCTCCAAATTGATTTTGAATTGACAAGGAATTCAATTTTCTGCTTCTCTTTGATCTCTCTTTTTATGGTTCTATTTTCAGTGATATTTTGATAAAATGAGGCCCAAAATAGTTGGGCTGACAAGCCCAAAAGTAAAATACATTTTAGCCCACAACCCAACAAGGTTATTAAAACATTTTCTTTTTGAGAAATGTAGCCCAGTGCAAAGTGGGTTGGACCGGTTCGGACCGAGACCGTTAGGGCCCAAAATCCCAGACCGAAAACCGGACCGAACCGATACCCGAAATCATCATAAATCCATACCCGATGACCGAACCGAAATATGTCGGGCCAGGCCGGATTGGTTTTCCGGGTTTAAAACGGGCCGACCCGTTTCTGCACAGGCCTAGAAAAATATATACTTACAAAATGTTTACAAAAAGACGTTACACAAAATGACATGTCATGATATAAATGGGTAAAAAGAAAAGGAGAAAGAATTAGTGTAAAAGATGATTGGTTCTAAAAAGATTACACATGATATAAATCGAGTCACCCTAATCTAACTCGACAAAGATGCACTCCCATACTTTAACAATTGTGACTTTGTGAGTGATAGATTAGAATTCAATATTTTACTATTGACAATGACTGTCTTAATGGGATGTTAAATCCAAGTAAACTTGAAAATTATTTCTTTGTGTTGAAGCAAAAGTGATCATATTTAGTGGAAGAAGATGCAAAGCCATTATTAAATTAAAATTAGTTATTATAAACCCTTGAATAGCAAGACAAGTACAAAGCTTTTACATTGTTTCCCAGCCACAAAAGGAAACTAGATCAAGTAGCTTTTGATTTAAATTTCAAACATGTTGATTTTTAAATTCATTTCTTAAAGTCTTTTGCTATGTTATTAAATAATTTGTTTTCAATTATAAAATTAAATACGAAGGTCTTATATAATATTGGGCGCGGAAATTTGTTTTGATAGAGCAAAACTTGTGTCACATGTATCGAGTTATAGCTCAACTGATTTTACATTAGTGACACGGTCAATAACTTAGAAACTAGGTATACCACTCAACTCGACCTAATATAAGTTTTATACCTCATTTATAAGCTATCAATGGTGTGAGAGATGTTAAGAAAGTATTTAAAATAGAGAAAGATTGTATAAAGCTATTATTTGATGGAAAATGGTCGATGAACATAAAATGAGAACCTAATATTAGACCTAAGAAAGATATTATAACGCGTGACAATATCAATGATAATTATAGAGAGAGAAAATGCATATGACATATGTCAAATGTTGATTGTTTAAGTCCGTTGTTAGATTCAACTTTTAAGTACATTTATCATTTTTAGAGTTAATTGCATAAATCGTTCTTATGGTTTAATTACAGATTTCGTCCCTAAGTTTAAAACGTTGCATAAAATGGATGTATGTTGCATAAAACGTTGCATAAATTACAGATTTCGTCCTTATGGTCTAATTCTGGAAACTAATTACGCTTTTCGTCCCTAAAATGGATGTCCGTTAAATTTTTCCGTTAAAATTTTCGTTAACTAATTACACATTTCGTCCATAAAATGGACCTCCGTTAGAAATTAGGGACGAAAAGCGTAATTAGCTTCCAAAAGTGGACGATGTATGTAACGTTTTAAACTTAGGGACGAAATCCGTAATTTTGGGTAAACCTTAAAGACGATTTATGTAATTAACTCTCATTTTTATTACTCGATATACAATGTTTATGCCAAAAACATTTTCATATATAAACCTAACTAGTCTTTAATTTTAAGGACACCTCTTAATTTAGAAGAACCACATACCTATTGAAGTAAATTAAAAATGAATTTGATTAATGTCACTCACTCACTCAAGACTTGTTTATATATAACAAAAAGGTAACTCTAAAGTTGTGTATTATCAACTTTATATCCATGTAAACATCAAGAGAATAGAGTATGATTTATTGTTGGATAGGAAGTGAGGTTGTCTTAAAGTTATGATTACATTCATATTTTATGTTAAAGAAAGCATATAAAATGAGTTCATATTATGTTGTGGCAAGAGTTATAGTGACACATGTTGGAGACATGATTTCATGTGGATTTAGTATTCCCCACCTTAAAACAAAGATACTTCTTGAATAAATATCATTATTTTATGTTATCAACTTCACTTAACCAAACTCTTTGACATACTATATGGTTCAATATTCAAAAGCACTTGACACTTGGATCTCCTATTATCAAGAGACACAAAGAGATAAACTAATGAAAGACAGGATATAAGTGTTTTCACATGAAGCTTTTTCACGAATCGGGATATGCATATTATACGTTTGTGAGTTATGACTCGTGTAAGGCGACATTAATCTAGACAAGAAGAAAGGTGGGTGTCAAAGGGGTCACACCCGTTTACATGGTCTAGGGAGAGTGCCTCTTGTTGAGTTTGTTGGCACAAGTTTCCCAAGTTTGGCCATCAAAACCCTAACTAGTTATAGAAACCGATTCTTGTTCTAACGTAAACACCACTTTCAACCAACATTCTATATTCTTTACTCTAAATTTCTTGCTTAACATGGAAGTGGAAACTAAATCTTCTCAATACATATTTTGTCTAACCCAAGAAATATAGTATGGTCAGAATACTAAGTAGTGAAAAGTGATCTTAACATGTAGTATAGGTTTTGATCCAAAGTTATCATGAAACCCATATATACCCGATTTTTACAAGGAGATAGGAGATATGTTCAATTGATGTTTTTTAAACGGTTACAATTTCTAAATACAACTTAAAGGTGTCGAGTTTGAATCTAATGTTATAGTTGGATTTCGCTATTAATAGCCCTAAGACTATTGTTAGCAATTAGTTATTATAGTTTTGTCTTCAAAATCACTTTATTTTCAAATATGACCGATACCTATAACTCCAATTTTCTCTCAAACAATCATGTTTCATTGGTTGTGTATGAGAAAATAATGTCATTGGTACTTTTGTAAGAATACCAGGGTTTTATAAAATATCAAAAAAATTATTAACTATTATTAGCGAAACCCTTTTAATATTATCTAATAAATTATCAAAACGCCGATGAGAAAAATCCTCCTTAAGGACATTTTACGGGTGTGTATTAAAATTGGTTTGGATTGCTATAAACCAACGTATATTATGAATACCGCGTAACATGCTGTTGGACTAGAATTGTCTATATTTAGTTCTATATTTGTCTTCAAAAGGTTATTTTCGAAGGAGTAACCATGGCTCCGGGGTCCATTTGGATCCAACCGACCCTTCCTCAAGGACCGGCCTCGAGTCAATGATTGCATGTCCTTTGGTGGGAGCGGAATCGAACCCGTGACCCACTTCTTCAAAAGTCCTCCACAGTTAGGCCCACAAGGCATTTCATTGAAGGAATGGTACAAATCCCCTTTGGTTAGACACATCAATATATATATCATTGGCAATCATTAATGCAAAATCTACCTAGTATTATTTATAACCATCTTCAAATTGTCTAGACATGTAAGGTGTCTCGTTACTCGTAAGAGATATCTGCGTTCGAACCTTACTAGGTAAATATGTTGGAATGATCAGAGAAGAGTCCGAAAACAGCAACGAAAAAACTACTTAGACCGCATACATCACAACCAAAAATGTTTGCTCTCCTTGGTTAGCCTGAACATTGATCCTTTTTGGTTTACATTATTATATGACTTATTTCTGCTAAAAACCTATGTTACAATAAAATTGCCCAAAAACTCGACAAGGAAGATTCATAAAACCTTATTTCCTGCTACGAAAATGGTACTTTGTAAGTTTATTAAACAATAGATTATTTTGAAGTTCGAACTTAAAACTTTTAAGTTATGGAAGTAAATACAAAGGGTGGTCGCTACCGCGGAACCCAAAACGTTAGATAGCAAAGAAGATGTTAAAATTCATCATTATTTATGTACTGCTTAGATTATAAAATATGACGAAAACTAAGTTTTAACCCGTTTCCCAGATGGGGTTCCAAAGATCCCATACACTGTGTGTCTTTTCTTCGTCAGAGCTTGATCCAAGTTGACAGAAACACGGATACGTTCCCATGCAATCTTCGTCATGTTTTACTTCATCGTCACCAGACCAGCAGTATGATGATATCCAATCCGACATTCTGCTTTCGTAAGGTGAATCATTGCCTAATACATTCATGTTACATGGTTCAAAAGTTTCCGAGGATGAAGTTCCAAAAATACCCTCCTTGTCAATTGTCATGCTGCTTTCACCAACGATGTATTCTGAGCTTCTGTCACATCTAGTGTCTTCAGAACATTCTGCTACAAAGTATCGGTTAGAATGTGAACATAAAATCTTAGTCGATGAACACATGATCTAAGAGTGGAAAATAACCTTGTTGAGCTTCGGTTTTCTTCTTTAAATGACTTCTCCAGTAATTCTTGATTTCGTTATCTGTTCGTCCAGGCAATCTTTTTGCAATTTTTGACCACCTACATAAATTCCAAATCATATACATTTTATTAAATTTAAAGCGAAAAACCTTACAAGTTGGCCAATATGCATAAAGTCTGTCTAGATCATGTACTTACTTGTTACCCCATTGTTTATGAAGATTAAGAATGGTGCGTTCTTCTTCACGTGTGATCTCACCATGCTTTAAATTTGGTCGAAGATAGTTCATCCATCTTAACCGACAACTCTTTCCACTCCTTCTTAAACCTTAACCCATACATATAATCACACTCGTTAATTTACATAGAAAATATATCAAACAAAGCTAAAGATTATCGACTAATAAAACTTACCAGATTGTATGGCTAAAGCATCCCAATGTTTTTCACCCAAAGTTCCAACAATGGTTGTCAATCTTTCATCTTCTTCCTCGAGCCAAGGCCCTCTACGCAGATTTCCAAAATCACAATTCGCCATTAAACCTTAGCAAATGATTGAATATATCACTTAAGTTTGGTTTTCTTTCTATATATGGGAGATTTAAAGGCGTAGTTTCTTCGATAGCGACTTCAGGTGGAAAGCAATGGTTATTGTGGAAGCTCCACCATGTCTTTCGTGACGAGTGTAGCCGGTTTTCTATTGGTTTTTGATGGGAGTTTGCGTCACAATCTTTGGTTTATGCTTCTTCTTTTCAGTGACTGTAACTTCTTAAACCCCTTTTCTTCAATTTAATATACGTTAAGGGTATTTTGGTCATTCAAATTATTGTCTTCTGTTGCAAAGTAATGTGTCCATCTGGCATGTTCTATATATATATATATATATATATAGAGAGGAAGCGGTTCTTATAAACCAAAACTTAAAGTAAAATAAGTAAAAAAATATGAAAAAATAATTTATTATATGTGTAATTTTGGATTATAACAAAATTTAAAAAAGCAAGTTTTGATATGTATCAAAATATATGTCGTTTAGGGACTGTGCATCAAATTCTTTGTTTTTGTGCAGTAAATATTCAAATTTGATGCACAACGGTAAAACTACACATTTTATGATGTACAACAAAACTTCGTTTTTTAAAGTTTGAGATATGGTTAAAATGAACGATAATCCAAAATATCTAACGTTATAAATTTTTTTTTATTTTTTATTTACTTATTTTATCTTAAGGTTTGTTTTACAAGAACCAACCTCTATATACATATATATATATATACATCATGTAGGGATACAAGGATATTTTGGTCATTTCAAATAAACGTTGCATAAGTAGGTTTATTTTTCAGGTTATCTTCTAAAAATAATATAGTACTTTAACACGCGTAGTTTGTCTTCCCATGATGATACTTCATTCTTTCGGATGCAAGAAAACGTTGGCTTTTTAAAAGTCAAATGGACAATATCCGGGATCAAAAGAATACATATCAATATTGAGCTTGGATAAATCAACAAGTTTGACTTCAAAGGTCAAAGATTGCGTAAATACTTATATAACATGTGTTTTAATTTCAAACACACCATTTTCCGGCTTAAAATCATAATAACAACGATGAGAACTCATCAAGAAATCTACTACAAACACTTTTGTTGAGACCAGTGAATAAAACTCATACTCATAATTATAATGCCGCAAATGAACCTCATTAACGGCTTGTAATCCTAACGTTCATCGAATGATTTGTTCATGAGCACAACTGCCGAATCCATAAACTGCAAAACAATGAACAAATTGCAACATATGATAACGTTAGGATGCTAACAGAACCCACAAAAGAAAGAATAACGAAAAGTAGAAGGAAAATAAAGGCAAAAGAAAGGGCTTTAAATCAACATTTTTATGGTAAAAATAAAAAGTTAAAGAACATAAAGACGTGCATAATTGTAAAAAGTATCTTTTAAATCGTTGCTTCATTGACAAGTACGTGAGTAGATGACAAAGACAAACCAAACTAGTTTACTTTATATGTTCTTATGGACTGTTTGAAGCAAACGGATTTTACCTTGCCAATGTTCTTGAGTTCTTTCCCAACGGGTTCCAAAAACTTCAAGTCGATATCAACAGGCCATACCTGAATAGACATATTAATTTTGCAGAATACTTGTAACAAACGAAACTTTTGATCAAGTAAAAAAACAAATTTTTTTGTCTATCGTGTCTTAGATTTTGCAAATATAAAAGGGTAAACAATACACTACGGAAAAATTTTAATGGTTAATTTCTTTCAATCTCCACTTTTCCTTTGTGGGTTCTAAATTCTTTTCTCCGCATATCACATAGATGGGACTCACTATGACAACTTTCGCTTGTTTACCCACTATGACATTTCGCAAAACAGATAAGTATTTTACAGAAAATTGTTAAATCGACAAAATTTATATCCTTGGTTCTTCCTTTTCAAGTACTTTTCTAACTTAAGCGACGGCTACGCCAAGAAATTTAATCATTTTACTATCGGGACAATGGTAAAATAATAGTGGCAATGACACGTAACTAGTACTTGTAACTTATATGAGCTTACAATATACAAGTTTGATAACAAGAAATCAACCATCTGACTCACTTTTTTTTCATTTACAATTTTCTGTATCAGTACATTCCGTACCGCTAATCTTATAACAAGCTTAAAGCAATTGGATATATTCGTATCTTTTATTGCAGAACTAAAAAGGAAAAGTTCTGAAGAACCTCGACGGACCACATGTACACCAATGTTTGGGTGTGCGGCAGTGCGTTTTGAAAGTGATTATCTTATATATGGATTTTCTAGACGTAGATAATCAGTTTCAAGTGTTTAGGTATACTGATACTGATTCTAATTGTCTAGGCAAATAATACGTTTTTTAATAATTAGTTTGGAGTCCCCGCAACTAGGGGTGTCAAAAAAACCCGAACCCGGTTAACCCGACCCGACCCGAATAAGCTTATTAGGGTCGGGTTAGTCGGGTCTAGAATCTATGATCGGGTTATTCGGGTCAACCCGATTAACCCGAAGCTTAATTAGGGTCGGGTTGCGGGTCTTTTTAAGCATTCTTATTCGGGTTCGGGTCAACCCAAATAACCCGAATAATTTTTTTTATTTGTTTTACTCTATTTACTAATAAGCTTAACAACATTTTATACAAACTTATTAATGAATTGATAAGTAAAACGTCGATCATTTCTTGAAATAAAAACCTTACATATGTTTCTTCTTAATTCCTACTCTTCGAAAACATACATTTTTTTTTTACAAAACACAACTTCGCATTAAAGGTTATTTTATATATTAAATGGTTAGATCTTTTTTTTATAAATGTTAGTAGTCAAATAAATATTTACAAAACTAATATATACACCTGATAGTGCCAAAATATGTTACAAATTATTTCTTTTTCGGTTATTATTTTTAGCATTTTGTGTATATAATATCATTGCAACATTATATGTTTCTCTATTTAATGTTCATTATAACTTTTGCAACATTATAAAATTTATTTGATCGCTATTGTTGTGCCTCTTAAGAAATTGCTTATTAGAAACTGTTTTGCTCATTAATTTAATAACTAAAAGCTATCTACTAATTTGAACAAAGTTTATTATACATTTTATTTTTATCCAACCCGAACCCGAATAGACCCGACCCGAATAAACCCGAACCCGAATAGACCCGAACCCGAAAACCCGAACCTTATTAGGGTCGGGTTGCGGGTCATGTTTTGAGTTTTGAAAACCCGATTAGACCCGACCCGATTAAGCTTATTCGGGTCGGGTTAACCCGATTAACACCCCTACCCGCAACAAACCTGATTCTGATTATCTAATCATTTAGGGGTCATTTTTTTCATGTAAATCACTAAATCCTCGAACAATCAAAATCTGCCAAACACTTAAACAACTGGTTATCTGAGAAGCACATCCAAACATTAGTTCTAGGAATTACGTCAGCTCGTTTTGTTACAGTTGATTATCTAATTCTGATTAAGAGTTTAAGACATGTAACTTAATCTTTCGTTCGTCAACATTTCTATTACCTTCTCTATGAATCTTCTAAATTGCTCAAATTATATAAAATTAGTTTATGGACAATTTCATAAGAAAATAACTTAAGACGAATATTCTGCTTAAACTTTAAAAGTAAAAAAGCATGATATAAACGAAAATGCCAAACGACATAAAACCAATATAAAAGTTTAGCACAAATGAAAGAGGGAGCAGACCTTTAGTCCAAGAAGTTTAACAGGTGTAACCTGACCCGGAACAATGCAATCTGGACCTGCTGCTTCCACTATTGCTTCTGTTCCGAACCCATCTCCAATTGGATCCGGGTGCTGCAAAAAAGAACGCAAAAATTATTCAAATTTTTTTTTAAATCATAGAATCAGTTTAAATAAACAACTTCCCACCATAAAGAGCAGCTTATTCTGTTTTTCGATAACAAGTTTTATGTTCGGGATTCCTTATTTGAACTGCTTAATTGCCTATTACCTTTGAAAGAAGCAACTTAAAACTGCTTATCAACAGTTTTAGCTTCCTTTTGGGCTTACGAGCTTATTTTTCAGATGCCAATTTTCCGACTAAATTTCTAGCTTATGAACTTATTTTTCACTTTAAAGTCATAATAAGCGCGTAAAACAACTTATTTAAGTTACAAAAAATCTCAAGCAAGTCAAATATCCTCAAAACAGCTTATACTTTTGTATAAAAAAACAATAAACAGATAATTTGGGACGTTTGTTTCATCTTATTCCCCAGTTTATTTTAAGACCAATGAGCTTATTATAACTTAGATATGAATAACATAAGTCCTAGCCGAATGGGCTTATGAAACATAAACCAAAAAACATATAAGCTCGTAAACCCAAAAATAAGCTAAAACAAACACTCCCTTAAATAGAAACACACAATTGAACACTACTAACATATATAGGGGTGTTTGTTTGAGCTTATATAAGGGGTTATGGCTTATTGACATTTCTCAATTTTTCTGGCTTATGTAACCGTTTATGCGCTTATCAAACAGTAATAAGCTCATAAACGGAAATAAGCCAGAAAATTCGGGCTTATGAAACATAAGTCGAAATTCCAATAAGCCATAAGTTCCGTATATAAGCCCAAACAAACACCACATAATGAAATAGATACAAAAGTGAAAGGGTGGTTAGTTACCTTGATGAGAGAAAGGGCAAAATTGGAATAAGGGTTTTGGGGAATGGAAAGAAGAGGGGTATGGTGAATTTTGGGAATGGGTTTGATTCCTGATGAAGCTGCCCTCCATGGTGCATCTTTTTGTAATCCCCCTATTGCCTTTTTCGACATTAATGGCTGATTTTTTTGTTTTTTTCTCAAGAATTTAAACAAGTGATGAATGGATTGTGTAAAGTGATGGGTTTTGGATTTGTGGGTGGTTATTAATTGGGTTTATATTACCCTTATCTATTCGCCTCCACAAAAATATTATTAATCGGGTTTGGGTTACGAGTTCTGGTTAGCAGATTGGCATGCCAAAAACACTAAACCCGAACATGAATGATCCGAACACAAAACATGAACCTGCTAAAATAAAGGGGTTGTCGGGTCAAACGGGTTGGAGTGCTATAATTTGGAGTTGGTGTGTTATAATTTAAGGTTACCTATTAGACGGATCATAAAATTTTGGGTTGTCGTGTCAAACACACTGGCTGACCAATATTTTCGTTGAAATGTTTGAGATTTTGCTTTTTTACATAAGCTGCTTGATGTATTGACACGACATAAAAACCTTCAACCCGACACTAACCCATTTATTTTTGTACCGTGTCAGAAAACAAATCATATATATATTTCACCTTATTTTAATAAGACTATTTCCCTTCATGGACATCATAATTGAAGAGAGTATGCTATAAACTAAAGCCTGAATGAACCATAAATCTAAGACTTTTGGGATTGAAATTAAAACTATGATTAAACAAACTACTAAAATGAAACTTAAGATAAATGTCTTAAATAAGAGCTTATAGTTTGGTTCGCGCATTTAAACTTGATGATCTTGACATATCTATGCGGAGGTAGCCCATAAGAAAGCTTATATCGCTTTTTTTGTTTTCGCACTAGCAACGAACATTTAAGCTTTCATTAAAGAATGCATCGTTCTGAACTGAGCTAAGCTCTGATAAAGAAGACGAAATGACCCGTTTAATATTCCACTAATTGAAAAAAGACAACCGTATACTAAAAGCTTCCGTGCAAAGCATCAGAGACCAGCTTCTCCTAAATCATCACACCGTACACAAGTAACATCTTGAAAGTTCGAGATAACGTTATATCAAGAATCTGAATCAACAAGTTCATTCACTTCAGTAATTCCACAAAACAAATTTGAACCATTTGGGGCTTATAAAAGCGAAGACTGTCGAAACAAAACCAACCAAAGTAACTGCTTCGATCTAAAACCATCATATAAGGAAATATGTACACTACATATAATAAATGTAAGCAAAATGATATTTAGTAGTAGTACATAATTTTTACACACTTTTTTTTCAACAACAAATTACAAGAAACAATATAAGCCATTTCTAAATCCCGACCATTAAGTTACTCGGAAAAAAATCATGTCTATACTTCTACAGTGACACTGCTTGCTGTTTATCGCATGAATCTATAATCTGTAGGCCAGCTGTGGAGGCAAAAAAGGAAAACAATGAGTGAAATTCTCACCCTGTTTGGGGCACAAGGGCGTTACCTTCTAATCTTTGCCACGTTTTTTCACGTAGATCTTGGGCTACTTTGGCATTAGCTTGTTTCTGCAAGTATTGTTTCTGGCACTCCTCGAATAATACCATGTCCATTTCCATGAACATTTTTTTGATGTTGCTTGTGAGTCCATGGACCGCTGGGTTCCAGTGTGCCCGAATGTTTGACTCCAGTGCTTCGAAGATAATTGGTAGAATCACGGTCCGGTTTTGAGCAATTAAGCTAACGATGTGCTCATTGTTCCACATGAAAAGAGCTCGTTCTGCTACCTGTATATAAAGTTCACCCCAAATAAACACATAAACATATGCCACTAATTGATGATGTAAATAAATAGATATAGATCCAAATGGTATGCTCATATTTGGTTGACTTTATAAAGCATGGTCAACAATATTTCTACGTTTAATCCTAAATCTGTGCTACATCCCACACGACTAATTCAGACATCTTCTCACTTTCTAATAATAGCATATTCCTTGAGTATTCTTATATACATTCTCACATTATATTGTTATGCTCCACTTTTACAATTTTCATCAACCACTATCCGATAAAGCTAACTGTTCAACTACACAATGGGACATTACCGTCAAACGGCACTTCTAATACATTTAGTACCACTTCATCCCCTATTCATATCCTTTACCTAAGGGCATCTCCAACCTTAAACAAGGTGAAGTTTGGACCAAAAGTGTTTCGCGTGAACTCCACTCGACACATTTTGACCTATACCAAAATCACCTCTTTTTGAGCCATTACCCAAATCGCCCATTTTGTCAACTTTAGCGAAAATAATCAGATTTGGAGAAAAAGGATAAGGAGTTGTCAAAAATATAACCGATTACTGAAATCGGTGTAAAATTACATTATCCTGATTCTCCAAGTAATCCGAGCACCAGTCATAAAGATAAAGCCATTAATCAGTCAATAAAAGTATAAGCAGAAAGAAAAAACGACAAACTATGCACATTATTCAGAAAAAACAAGATTGATGTGATCTCGAACCTGAAAATGAGGGCTATTAAGACACCGAGCTAATTGTTTGAAAAGTGGAACCATGCACAGTTGGAATTCAGGGGCTTGTGTTGCTTCGAGAACCTCTTCAAGCTCTCCAAGAAAAAGAACCTCCTTTTGGCAATTAGTAATCGGCCAATATTTAAGCAAACCCTTTATAACCGTATCCGCTAACTTGTTATCTTTCTCTACAAACTGAATAATACAGTACGCCAACTGCTGATGATACATAGCAATCGGCTTCGGTTTATGAAGCGGTATAAGAGCCCGCATAAGAAACAACTTATGTTCCTCTTTCATCGGCAACGCAAATCCATTAATTATACTTCCAAGAATCTCCAATAACTCAGCAATCCCACTATTCCTTTCGGTTTCATAAATAAACTGATAAAAAATATTATTGATCGCTTTCCTAATAAACGGACGATGCACCATAAACTTCCCATAAATCCTATGTAAAATAGTTTTCAAATAATCCCGTTCACGCGGGTCTTCAGTATCAAACATATCTAGTAACTTTAACACAAACGTATGATCAATGTACTTCTTAGCAATCTTAGTATCCGTATCCGTCGAAACAACGTATCTCAATAAAAGATCGTAAACAAGCTGTAAATGTGGCCACGAGGGTTCAAGATACGGCTCCTCCTCATCCGCTTCCACGCCGTTAGACCCAGTATTTTCATGAACTCCAGGCGGTAAACACCTAAAAACATTAACCGAAATCATCTTAATCATTTCCTCCTGATTACTCTCACTAATCTTACTCGACCCAGACTGTACATAATCCACAAGCTCCACAAGATTCAACCGCTTAATCTCCTTCTCTTTCACCATTTTCAACGTATCCGTAAAATCAAACTGGAAGCAACAAATCCGACACTTTTTATAAAACAAAAGCTGACGTTCAGGTACCGGTACGTCTCTAAACAAAGGTAACGCTTCAACAATCCCACTATTAGCCACCACACCATCCGTAACAACCCCCGGACCTCGAGACGGATGGTTTACAACAACATTAGAAGTCGAAACCGAACCGACTGCATCGGTATCAGTTTTCGACTGCTTTTTCTGTCCACGTTTCATAAATTTATTCAACATCTTACTTACTAAAAACTAAACTATAACAGTATCCCTAAATTTACGGATCACCGGTCAAATCAGTCAAAATTAGTCAAACTAGTCAAAATTAGTCAAATAATTGGAAACTAAGTCAACGGAAACCCTAACTGAATCATGATTAAGTTATGTAACTAATTAATAATGAAATGAAAAATGAAGGTGGATCTATAGATATATATAATTATATATGTATATGTATATATATATATATACCGGTGGAGGAGTGTTGACCGTTGACCGGTAGAGATACGGTGGTAGAGTGATGATCGGACGGTTGAAAATTAGGGTTAGATTAGATTAGATTAGATTGTTTGGAGATTGGGGGAGATGAGTGTGTGTGTGTGTGTGGGACAAAGAAATTTGGATAAATTTGAAATGAAAGAGAGACTTTTTTTCTTCCTAACAAAGTGGACTAGTTTGAAAAGACTACATAAATAGTCCATGAACTATGTTATTTTGTATAAACAAGTTTTTATTTATTTGCGCTCGTGTCAGGATTATGAGTCCTAAAAATATCACGACCCCCAAGTGACACTAGGATAGTCGCTTATACTTAGCAAAATTCGGAAGTTACAACTCGAAAATCAAATACAAAATACTAAAGACACTATTACATATTACATATAATATAACTAAGAGTTATTTACATAAATCGTTCTTATGATTTATTCAAAATTACGGATTTTGTCTCTTGTTTTAAAACTTTGCATAAACCGTCCACTTTTTGAAACTAATTACGAATTTCTTCCCTAAAATGGATGTTCGTTAAAATTTTCCGTTAAAATCATCGTGAACTAAATACACATTTCATTCCTAAAATTGACGTCCGTTAGAAATTAGGGACGAAAAGTGTAATTAGTTTCGTAAAGTGGACGATTTATGCAACATTTTAAACTTAGGGACGAAATCCATAATTTAAAATAAACCATAGAGACGATTTATGTAATTAACTCTATAACTAACTATAAGCTAATTGTCAATACGTTTATATACCAACAATACCGGTTTGAATTTCAGCTTTGGACACATGCCATAATCAACCCTTTATTTGTAGCAACCTAATAAACATAAATATTAAGCTAAACAAGTTAGAGTCAAGGTAAAAGAGCCAAGGTAAGATTGATATGCCATAGATTCATTCCATATAAAGGCGTATGTTGCGACATTCTAAACCGTTTGAGATCAGTTTTCAAATGTATTAGTCATGTAAAGTTTTCTAACTATGTCACAACTTCTCTAAACCCAAAGATGGATTAAATGCCATTCACATTCGATATTTATTTAGTTTTTTTTTTTTTTTTTTTGATAAATGACTCAGTTTGACTAGATAAATATCATTAATAGAAATGTAACTATTTAAAATCAAACCTTAAACAAATCATCTTTGGAAATTTACTATGGAATATCAGGATCTCTCTCATATCATCGTCTTCTTCTTGGAAGTGAAGCCAAGTAAAATCAATAGATAGCAAAATATTATTATAAATAATTAATAATCAACACATAATAATTAATATTAATTAATAAACATAAACATTTATTATATATTAGATTTAATGTATAAACTATTTTTCTTTTATAAAATATGTTTGTCTAATCTAATATAATCTTTACTATATTATAAAACATTTATCTCATACTTTTAATCTCTTAAATTTTAAGTAATTAAAATTATTTATCTACCATTTTTATACCTCTCACAATATATCACCATTTAAAACATCTTATTACAATTAATACTAGATTATTGTCCCGCGATAGCGCGGATAACGATAAAAATTAAATCGTAAATTTTATTTTTATGTAGATATTAAGTTATCATGAGAACACAATTTTACATGTATAATAACATATATATCTTTACGTTTACACATGTTTATAATTATAATAACATATACACATTTACATTTATGCACATGTTTTGATACTTTGTATTAAAAGATTTTAGAATAATAACAAGGTAAATCATAGTTCAGATTGATCGATTTATAAGTAAATTAGAATTATCTATTTAACTGTAGATGGAATGAAATAGAACATGTAATTATGTATTGTCAGAGGGTGAAGTGAAAATAATTTTTGATGACATCATCAATCTGATCTAACGGCTGAAATCAAATAGGTTAATCAATCCAAATGATCTTATTCGTCATGTGGCATTTAAGGCCCCTCTTTTTTATTAAACTAGTATGAAACCCGCGCGATGCAGCGGAAAAGAAAAATTATATTCGGGAAAATTTTGGTAACAATTTATGGTAGTTTCTCATTAGTTTCAAGATAAATAATAGTTATGGTTCGAGCCGTTCGGGCACTCGGAGCATATAAATAATTATGTGGTAAGAGTTTTTTATTCAGTTTTTCGAACCAGAAAATGAATTATACGGTGACCGTTTATGGTGGTGCGCCCCTTCGGGCCATCATTTTATTTATTTATATACGGTAACTATTTTTGTTAGTGTCTTGTTTAACGATTAATATTTTGAGTGTAATAGTTTATGATTTGGTTCATCGATCTTCAAACTCATTCTCTCTATATATTTCACATACATGTGGTGATGTAGTAAGCTCATTTGATTGTTCTAGAAAATTGTTCTCATTCGATCGTTCGAACTATAAAATACTATTTATATGTTGGGTCTAATAGTTTTTGGTTTGAACCGTGTTCTATTAAAGAATGCATTGATTTCGGTCCAAACTCGAACTTCCCGTTAAAATGAGTGGTAATATATAGTTGAATGACCATAATCATATTGTATTTAATAGATTCCGACTCTAGTGTTGCGACTATATTTTAAGTATAATAGTTTTTAGTAGCCTTTTGACTCATATATCATCTGCGTAGTAAAAGCTTTAGGTCATCCATCCTCTCCGACCTATAAAAACAATTATTCGGTTGTTGTTTCAAATTCAGATATTTGAACATAACAAGTTATTATATGTGAAGCTTAATAAAAAAAATCAATTCACATTTTAGATATAGCAATTAGATGTAAGAAATTATTTGTATTGAAATTTTTTATGAAAAATTATTAGTCAAATTAATTGTAATTTAATTTTGGTAGAGGGTAAATAATGAGAAGTAAGGAAAGGGATTTGAAAACAAAGAAAAGTAAGTTAAAAATTAAATTGTATTTATATAGTAAATAAGGAGCATTTTAGTATTTTCTTTCTTAAATTTCAACTTTAAGATTTTAGGGTCAAATGCTTTATAGATAGATTTAAACGATTTCTAGTTTATTATCTTTTGAATTAGTAAATGGTTCCGTAATGTTTTATAATTTTCGAGTAATCATAAACTTTAGTATAAACTAATTGATTTAAACGATTTCTAGTTTATTAAGGTATGAGAGGAAAAAAAAAATACTTAAATATATTTTTTTTTCAAAATTTGAACTTTAAAAAAGTTGTGGAGCTTAAAACGTTTGTTTTGTTGGTCTTGTAGTCGAGCCGACTTTGAGTAAACTCTTGTCACATGTACCCTCGATTATAGAGATATTGACATTTTCTTTGTCTATCATAAAATATAACAACATTCAATTAGTTAAATTCAAAACCTTTATCATAAGATAAAAGTAAACAATTACTCACTAAACGGGAACATGGAAACAAAACCATTTACTAATTTAACTAATTGATTCAAAACCATTTACTCACCAAGGTTTTCATTATAAAGGTTTTGAATTTCACTAATTGATTTAAACCAATTACTAATTAGGAAAGTAACCAATTACATAAATCCCCTGATTTAAACGATTTATGTAATATTAAAAATGGTTAATTTAATATGATATATATTTGAATATTAAATCACAAAATATGGAAACAATAGTATATATGATATTAATATGGATGATAAGGTAAAATAGTAACTTCCTTCTTAAATTTCAATTTTAGAAAAAAAACACCCAAATGCTTTATAGATAGTATGATATTAAAGGTAATGATTAGTTAATAAAATTCCAATTGTATAAATTTAATAAAAAGGAAAGAAATAATAGTTTAAGACTTCAAGCATCTAGACTAGCATGTATTTAATGACCACACTAACAATAACTAGAGTATTTTAATAATTGTTAGCCATTTTCTTTCATATGATAAAACTATTTTTATGTTTTGTTAAAAACTATATTGATATATTGATTAATCTTTACTATATCATGAAGTATTTCCCCTATACTATTAATCTCTTAAACTCTAAGTAATTAAAATTACTTATCTACCCTTTTTATACCTCTCACAATATATCACCATTTAAAACATCTTATTACAATTAATGTTAGTTAATAAAATTTCAGTTGTATAAATTTAATAAAAAGGAAAGAAATAATAGTTTAAGACTTCAATCATCTAGACTAGCATGTATTTAATTACCACAATAACAATAACTGAAGTATTTTAATAATTGTTAGCCATTTCCTTTCATATAATAAAACTATTTTTATGTTTTGTTAAAAACTATATTGATATATTGATTAAGGAATTTATAATTTGAAACTAAAACTCTTATATGAGTCAATGTCATAGTTAACGAGATTTATTTTTAAAGAAAGTGGGACAAATGTTTGTGTCAAATTCATAAACAAGTTTGATTACAAACTCTACAAAAATCAATAAATCTTGATAGAGTATGGGAAATTGAAATATGTTCAACTTGAAAATGATACCTAAGTTTTTTTTTGTTCTTTTTAACTTTTTATAATAATAATATAATTTAAATACAATTTTGATTAATAAGTTTGTAGATTTTGGTTTAATTGTGAAAATATCATTTCTTGTGTATGAGTGTTTCTTAATTATTTTTTATACTTTTTTTCTTGTAGGCAATTAATGTCTCCCAAAAATTGCAAGGTTCTGTAACTTATGTTTCTACAAATTAAGAAAAACTTTCAACATTATAGTTTGTGAGTAACTTGACAAAATGTTATATGTATTTTAATGTCAATTTGTTGATTTTCTTTTTAAAGCTATTGATCTAACTGTAAAGGGTTATATATTAATTATGTTCTGTAAATGTCAACGTGGATGTGTACTCGCAATTTATAGGTATGAACTAGAACAATTCAAGTTGAAACAAGTTATTTGTTCTTTCTGAAAGACCCATACAAGTTCGATGGATTGACCCAAACACCTTTTATCCCTTATTATTTACATTTTATTTGTCAAATAATTATTTTCTTTAACCTGTTTGACGAGCTTACTAAAATATATTCTTAGAAATTATGTGGGTGCAATTTGCTCATAAATTTTAAGAGAAGAAATTATTCATTGATATTCTCTTTTAGTTGTGCGGGATTTGTTGAGGTATGATCAAGACGAGGCGTTAACACGGACTTTAACATTAATATTTATTTTTTTACTACAACTTTAAAATTGTCCAAGTTAACGATTACAATTTTATAGTATGGTTTGGTGTAAATTAACAAGTTCTAGGATTAATACTTTTCTATTGGTGTACATTGTGTGTCTCAACTTTTATGAATTGGAACTCTCAAAGTAGATGGTGTGCTTCGACTTTTATAAATTGGAATTCTTAAAAGTAGATGACGGGTGACAAACACATAAAAACTATGAAAATATTAGTTTTGACATACTAAAACACTGTATAAGTTCATTTTTACAATTCAATATTTTTGTGAGCAACACATTGTGCAATTCAAAATAAACTCTGAAAGCAATAACACCAATGCACAAAACTGCAACACTACCCCAAGAAACAAACCTCAAAGCAACATTTGCCCCGACCACCAAAAATAATACTATAAGCAACAATGTTTAAAACAACATGAACAATGTTCCCTTGATTATTACACATAGGTACATAAGCTATTTTCTGAGAAACATCTCTATGTCGCTTTTTTAAGAGAGATATCACGTGGAAATACAAATGTATTAGTGAAGTTGTAAAATATTCTAAACGGGACAAATTATACTCCTCACATGTTTTCTATCTAAAAGTTTAGATAATGAATAAATTACATGTGTTTCAAAAGTTAATGTTATTCTTTTGAATGGATTTTGTATTTTCACTTTTCACATTATGATTGTAGTTTAAATTCTTTTTCATGTTTTTTTATTTTTTTTTATCATTGTACGTATGTAGTCTCCGAAGTCATATTCCTTAATGTAATTTTGTAAAATATATATTTTTTTTATCCACCGTTGCATCGCGCGGGTAATATACTAGTTATTTATAAAGCATTTAGACCTATAATCTTAATGTTGAAATTTAAATGTGAATTTACTAAACTATCCATCATTTTGCATTTAACACATATAGATATTTCAACCCATATTTCATTTTATATGTTTGTCAATAATTAATTTGCCAACCAAATTAAATTTAAATACAACTTAACTAAATATAAGAATCTATAATAAAGCATTTAGGCCTATAATCTTAATGTTGAAATTTAAAATTGAATTTACTAAACTATCATTCATTTTGCATTTAACACATTTATATATTTCAACCCATATTTCCTTTTATATGTTTGTCAATTATAAATTTGAAAACCAAATTAAATTTAAATACAACTTAATTAAATATAAGAAGAAACTAATACAGAATTATGCTTACTAATAATAAATGAATTTAATTATAATATAGTTATATGTAAATAACAATAATCAACCTATTTAAAACAAATAGCTTGAACATATCTTTATTAAAAAAATTCGAAATATATAAACACATCATAATTGAATGGCTATTGCATAAAATATATATATATATATATATATATATATATATATATATATATATATATATATATATATATAACACTTTCAAAAAAACAAAAACTATCATATCGTTTTGTTATTTATGAAATCCATTAGCAATAATTGATCCATTTTATGTATTAAATCACAAAATTTAAGTAAAATTTGATTTTTACTTTTAAGGTTTCGTACTACACATCACAAATAAAGTATACTATTTATCTATCTATACACATTTTCTTATATGAATAAGTATGGAGAAAAAATTGTTTACCTCTTCGTCTTCATAGAATCTTTATATCTCTATTAAGTAGGAGATAATACAAAATTATAATAAACAAAAAAATTTCTTAATTCATTTTTGTATGCTCTCATTATCTTCAACGTGACATATTATATGGTTAAATAATATTTATCTCTCTTATGGATTATGCAAATCTTTTTAGGTAAATGTCATTAGCGATAAATAGTTTTTGGTCAACATGCGGAAAATGAGTATTTGTGCAAAATAAAAAAAAGTCATTTTTGCTCTTTCAAAAGTGTCGTATTTTCATTCTCAAGTCAAAAAGGATTTTCTTTTTGTTCGACTTAGATTTGTTATGACAATTAATAAGGTTGAAGGACCACAATTTCAAACTTCGACATTTATTTGCTACAATGTGTATTCTCGCATTGAAAACTTTGTGTGTTCTTTTTCTTAAGGAGTTTAACATGACAATACAAACGTATTTATAAAGACTGACAAAAAAATCGTTTGTTGAGTATATTCGTCAAATGTATCAAAAATTAATACATTACGAGTAAAGTGCAAATATGTGTAGTTCTTTAATACCATAAAATATGTTTTGTTATAATATGTCATATATGAATTTCTTTTACACCTGTTGACTTTTATAACTTATAAAATAATGTAAAACATTTCATACTCTGTATTTGTATTACTATTATTTAAACTAATTCAAACCCAAAAATACCGCCTCGTATATTTTTAAAAATAAAAATCGTATAGAAACATTGTCGTAGCGACAGCAACGCGCCAACCACTTCTTTATAAAGAAAAAACTTTGTAGGACAACTAGTCAACTAAAAAGTCTTGGTCAAAAGAAAACAATTATTTAAACATTTTAAGTATGCTTTTGATGACTCTAAAAAGTCTTGGTCTTCGCATGAAGATATAAAACAAGATACATAGAATATGAGGCACCATTCTTGCATTACTTACTATTAGCTATCTTTAAGTTCCAGTTCAATGCATTACTCGGTGCTTGTTCTCGCGTCGTTCGTGGTTTGCATGGGATCGTTTGTCGCCGGTGATGTTACATCGATGCTCAAAGAAGGAGACACGAACACCTCATCATTTATCGACAAGGACAAGGAAGCTTTACTCAACATTAAAGCAAACTTAGTTGACATTCACAACATTCTACGTAGTTGGGGTAGCGAAGAAGAAAAGAAAGATTGTTGCAAATGGTATGGTGTTCGTTGTAACAACCGCGGTGCTCGTGTGATTGGACTTGATCTTTCTAGCTCATCTAATCGCTTGAGCGGTAAGTTTAGTACATCCTTACGACTATTACATCATTTACAGTATCTTGTTCTAAGTGGAATTGATTTTCAGTCGAATCATATACCAAAGTTTTTGGGTTCGTTATCCAGTTTACGACATTTGGATATTTCTAGTGCTAATCTTAGTGGTCCTATTCCTATACAACTTGCAACTCTTTCCAACTTACTTCATCTTGATCTAAGTCGTAATTTTTTAACCGGATCCATTCCAGATTCTTTTGGTAATTCTTCATCTCTCGGCGAGCTGAATTTATCTGAAAATCTTCTCAACGGGTCCTTGCCAAACTTTGGTGGATGTTCATCCTTGGCTAACTTGTCTCTTGGTCACAATTCTTTTAACGGAAGCATTCCTGATTTCACACAATGTCAGTTTCTACGAAAGATAGATCTTTCTAGTAATAGGCTAAACGGTGATTTACCAAATAGTGTGGGACGAATTTCAAATCTTGAATATCTTGATGTTTCATCCAACTCCCTTAAAGGTGTAATATCCGACGTACATTTTCAAAATCTCACGAAATTAACCTATTTGGACATGTCTTTCAATTCTTTCGCGTTTAGATTGAGCTCCATTGTGAGCATTCCTTTCCGGTTGCAGACTATAAAATTGCAATTCTGCAAGCTCGGACCTCGTTTCCCAATGTGGCTCCAAAATAAAAGTTACATCACACATCTTGATATTTCAAATGCGGGAATATCAGATAGCGTCCCTGCATGGTTCTGGGACGACCTTTCTATTAGATTACGATTCCTGAACATCTCTTCAAATGAACTAAGAGGTACCCTACCAAATATGACGGCAACTTTTTATCGCTATCCTGGAATGGATTTGAGTAACAACCGTCTAGAAGGTAGAGTAACCAAAATGCCTTCTGAATTGGCAGCACTAAACCTCTCTGGAAACAGGTTCTCAGGAACTCTTGATTTCTTGTGTCAAATTGATAGGTATTTAACACTCCTTGACGTCTCCAACAATTCGTTCTCAGGGACCCTTCCCGATTGTTGGTTAATATTTCAAAAGAAACTAGTCGTTCTTAGTTTATCAAACAACAATTTGTCCGGGGAAATTCCTTCTTCTTTGGGATTCTTGTCTCAACTCGAGGCATTGTATATGGGAAGGAATTCCTTTGTCGGTGAACTACCGATGTCATTGAGTAATTGCACAAAACTAAGGTTTGCTGATTTCGGGGAAAACTTGTTATCTAGCAACATACCAGCTTGGATAGGGGAAAGACTTTCTGAATTGTATGTTCTAGTTTTACGATCCAATAGATTTTACGGTAGTTTACCTTCAGAAATTTGTTGGTTAAAACAACTTCAGTTTCTTGACTTGTCTAAGAATGGGCTGTCGGGAAACATTCCTCGGTGCTTTGGTAACCTCACAGCTATGGCTAAGAAAGGGGTTCGTGTTAATATTACAAACCATTCGTACTCCTCTTACGTAGCAACTTTTCTCCCAGATGATGAAGGTTTTGGTTTTCGTAAGGGTCCTTATCTATCGTATGGATCACTCGTCAGAGAACAAGTTCCATGTTCCCAACAAGGTGAAGGTTATTACGATTGCCAATCTTATAAGGAAATTGACGATGCATGGAAACAATCAGAGTCGTCCCTTTTCTTCGACAAGACATTGGTGTCATGGAAAGGACAACACCGCGAATTTAGAAGAAGTGGGCTTGAGCTACTAAAGAACATTGATCTTTCAAACAACAACTTATCTGGAAAACTTCCTAATGAGATCACTAGTCTTATTGAATTGGTCTCGTTAAATGTGTCCGTCAACAAACTTCATGGAGAATTACCAAAAGATATGGGTCGTTTGAAATCTCTTGATTCTCTAGACTTGTCAAGAAATGAGTTTTCTGGACATATTCCATCGAGTTTGTCGCAGTTAACTTTTATAAGTTATCTTGACCTCTCTGTCAATAACTTGTCCGGGAGAATACCAACCGGGCCTCAGTTGCAACGCTTCAATTTTTCCTCCTACACCGGTAATCTACAACTTTGTGGACCTCCACTTTCACCAAGATGCGGGTTTGGACCTCCGCCTGCTCCAACCGTTGATGAGAAAGAAGATGATGAAAGTGACGGAGATGAACTTTGGAAATCTTATTACACGGGTATAGTTGCTGGATTTGCTGTTGGATTTTGTGGAATGTGTGGTACTATATTTCTCAATCGTCGATGCAGACATTTCCTGTTTGGTTCGTTGAGTCATATGAAGGATTGGATATACGTGATAGTAGTGGTGCATTCCCGGAAACTTCAACGAAGGTTTGCTAATTGTTTGATCTAATTGTTTTACCGATTTTCACTCTGAATTCATGTTATTGACATTGTGGTTGTTCGAATGATTGTTGTAATTATATTTTGCGACTTTTGGTAAACAAAGTAACAAACGACCTTTCATACAAGCACGTCAGCGACATAAGTGCCCAGGAAACTCTTGTTAAAAAAGAAAAAAAAAACGACAATATTTAAGGAGCGAGAGATGTTCAAACAGCAAACAACTAAGAACCTTAGCCAGTATATAATATACATCCGAAATATATATACACACAAATATATAAACATCAAGTAGATGAAAACATCTTACCAAAACATGACCATAAAAGATACATAGTCCATAAACGCTGGTTTATTATCGTATGTACCTTATGCATGAATACGTGAACTAATATCAACAGTTGTCTACCCGAAACACAGCTTGGTGCATTATCCTTGTCCATGAGCATCAGTACCATCGGAATCTTGAGCCACTAGTTCTCTCGTGTATATGTTATATTTACAATAATCTATTATGTATCACCAGTGAACTGTTACTTTTGTCCTCCTACTTGTTTACTGTCCGGCTTCTCGTCAACTTAAGGGGAAAGCCGCGAACAAAAAACCTAGAATCTAGATAAAACGGGAGCTTTTTACAGTGCATATATTCATAATTATCATCGTTCATGATTCCCATCCCATCAACATTCGCCACACGGCTTCCTGAATCCTGCTTCTTGGCACAGAGGATCCATCCCCTTCATCGAGTAAAACTCGGTAGACCTCCCATTCCCTACCCCCGATCATATGCCTACTAATTTCCGCCTGAAATAGAAAAAGTTGTATAATTTTTGAGTTTAGACAATTAGTTTGGGAAATAAGAAAATTATACTGGTTGAGACGAGGGCGAAAGAGGAAATACCAAGAAAATGTCAGTATTGAGCATCTTGAGGGCAAGGGTAATATCGTAAAACACAAGGGGTCGGCCCTTCCCACATAACTCAACAGGGTTTGCAACAAGTAGCTCGGTATCAGGACCACGGTTCACCAAAGCTACTCTAAGAGGACGGATTAACTCCATACGGATTCGAGAACATAACGAATTTTGTTTGCTAGGGTCAACTAGCTTTTTCCCATCAGCTTGTACAATAAATAAGTCAATTTCACAATCTCTTTCCCCCCTTGTCGTAAATCGCCCATATGAAATCTGTTTCACAAAGATTATGCATAATCAAAATGAGATGAACGATTGAAGGGCATATGTTGAAGAATGAAATGAAAAGTTTTGCCCTAAACGAGTACCTGAATGTTGTAATCCTTCAAAGTCCGCATTATATCATATAGTAAACCTTTATGATCAAGGCAAACTATTTGAACAAGCGTATGAACAGGACTAAGAGAGTTATCAATCATTACAGAAACACTATTCGAATGGCGAGACCCATTTTGACACTTATCGAGCATCTCTAAGTTGAATGTATCTTCTGTAATTGCCGGAGGAATAATAAATGGTGGGCCTTGAGAACACGCTGTAATTTCAGGAGCTACCATTTCTATATCACAACTCACCATGGCGTCACCGACAATTAATTTTAAATGATCATATGTATCATCCTTTCTCGCCTTTGTATGTAGAAGTCCCCTAATAACACAACTCGTATTAGCAATGGATTTTCCAACTAAACAAATAATTTTCTTAGACTCTACACTAAGTAAAATAAATTTTAATAATTTCGGACGAAGAGGAATTTAATAAATCTTTGTTTGCTGACCCTTAAAGTAAAAGTTTGCTTCTTTCTTGCAAAATCGGGAAACCGGTAATTAGTTAATGATAATGATGAAATAGCCCAGGAAATAAAACCAATCTTTATGCAATTCCGAAGTACAAATCAAGCGATATGTATTTCCTTTGGTTCGACCAACAAATGGAAGCAAATCTTCTTTTTGCTTTCGTTTCTTGAAGAGAAAGACATACCGACATTTTCAATGAGTGACTTAAGTCAACCCGTCCTGAACCATACCAAAACTACACATTTTGGCTTGAACCCGTTAACGTTACCAAACCCACCCATTCTCTAACATCTATCTCACTATCTGTTAGCATTAAAAGAAAAGGTTATAAAGCATCAAACCTTGCATCGATGATGAAGAACAAGTCCATCACCGTCCCATCTGGAGTGGTCGATACTTTCACTCTTTGAATAATCAATTCAAGCTCACAAAGAACATGTGTTACATCTGTTAAACATAAATCACACATACAAATATATCATAATCAATACAACTAAACAATCAAAAAATGTAAAAAAAAACGTTACCGTGTAATAGACCTTGACGATCATGGCCACAAAACTTTAGAAGAAACACATCTGGAGGCGTAGGCGGCTGCAATTCAGCCGGATAATATATAAGTGTATTATTAGCAGAAGAACAAGAGGGACAAGCTTCCAATAGTCTTTTCTTCAATAAACTCCATTGTGTACTCGGTTTTCCGACCACCCAAAACACTATATAACACCATTTCCCATCCGTTGACACATCTATATATATCACAAAAATTATTATAACACAAGAACTATTACATTCTATAAACTAAACAAATCAACTCTATAAAATTATGACATTATTACTTACACTTGAATAATAAGCTCAGCGACCAGAAAATAAACCCGAAAAATGGGCTGCTTATCATTTTTTCCGGTTTATTCTACGGCCTATGAGCTTATTACGATTTAAGTGGATAATAAACTCATAAGCGATGAAATAAGTCGAAACAAATAAACACAAACACCTTCTAATTAAAAAGTTAGGTAAAAAAAAATACATACTTCCTCCTCTCAATATTATTGTCTATCTTTCCGTTTTGATATGACCAAATTATTATCCGTTTCCAAATTTCACCGATCGAAATATTTTAAAAAATTATATTCACGTTGGTATGTCTCAAAATTTATTTCCATTTCCAAATTTCACCATAACACTTTGAAATAATGTTCATTTAGGGGTGTTTGTTGGGCTTATATATGCAGCTTATAACTTATTAATATTTTGTCTTATGTTTTATAAGTCCGAATTTTCTGGGCTTATGTAACCGTTTCTGCGCTTATCATTGTTAATAAGTCAGAAAATTCGAGCTCATGAAACATAAGCCGAAATTTCAATAAGTTATAAGGAGCTTATATAAACTCAAACAAACACTCCCTTAGTATGTCCCAAAATTATTATTCGTTTCCAAATTCTACCGACACATTAAAATACAATAAAAATAGTGATTTAATGCATGTTTCTTAAACTTTATGTTTCTTTGACAAGGACAATAATTTTGGAACAAACCGAGTATCAAAACCCTTCAAAGAAATAAACATAAATTCTAAAAAAACATAGGTGAGAAAACATTACCACCACGAATAATACTTAAACCAAAGAACAAGATGATCCGACAAAGATCACAACCAAGACCAGTTTTGTCGGGACAGTTAATCGTAACGACAGTAGATTCATCTTTGTTTTCCGTTTGTTTAATTATCACAACATCTTCATGTAGAATTCCCATTTTGGTGGTAGTTAAAAATGGAGGTGTAGATATATAGATATATAGATATATGAGTATATATCTATAATAATGGTGGTGTGTGTGTGTAGTATGATTGTGATAACTCAACTAATAAGGATTTGGTGAGTGTGTGAAAGAGAGAGAGAGTGGAATCCAGAATGAATATTCAAAGTATCGGCGCGAGAAATAAATGGTTGGGAGTTAAAAGTTGAAAATGGAGTCTTTGTCACTCTTTTGTTTCCCTAGCACCTTCCTTACTTGTCTCCTATCCCTCCTTTTCCTTTTTTTATAAATAGTTTTTTGATAATTAGGGGTGAACGTGATATAAATCTCGGTATCGTATTAGTTGGTATCGGTTTTATTCTATTTTTTTTTACCAACTATCGTATTGAAATAAACCAGTTTGGTATCGGTAGGTACGATACTATACAAAATATCGAAAATACCGTTAAAATATTGTTACCATTAATTGGTACCGAATATCGAATTTTTGGAATATGTGATACCGAGTATCGTACCGTTGTATTCGGTTGGTACCGGTATCGAGTTTGCTCACCACTATTCATTTATATGTTATCAATATTCGCTTCCCATATTTTTGATATCAACCCTGAATTTTATAAAAACCGTCAAATATATACATTGTTAATACATGTTTAGACTAATAAACTAAAAGTCTCACAAACTATGGTTATCAACATTAATTTTATTTTATAATGATAAACGTAAATTATTTGAATCGTTTAATATTTCAAATTATGAATTTTGTTTTTAAGTATTAAAAGTTATAATAGGACACCTATGACCATGGCAAGAAGGTGTTATAGTCGTAGGAGGCTGAGCTATCTTTAATGGTTATTACACGTTTATGTTTTCTTTAAATTAAATATGTATAGAAAGTAAAAGTAAATAAGTGGATTTGGGTTTTGTTATTGTGGTTGATGAGTATTTTTAGTATTGCGTTATGTGTAGTGTAATTTTGACGTGGGCATAACATCAGATATTTCAGTATTATTCTTGAAAATGTTTTTAGGATAACTCGATTCCTCTTTTTGTCCCTAAATTGATATACGTTAAAAAATATCATTAAATTAATCGTTAACTAGTTACACATTTCATTCTTAAAACGATGTCTATATTTATATTTTGAAACGAAAAATGTAACTAGATTTTTTCAAATTAGACGAGTAATATAATTTTTTAAACTAACGGATGAATTCGTAATTTGATATAAATCATATATACGACTTATGTCATCTACAAATGGATGAAATTCTTAATTTGGTGTAAATAAGAAGGACGACTTATGTAATTTATTCTAATGATATGTACTTAACCCAAAAGATTATGTTAACTTAACTCTACAAGTTTTGGTATGAAAATATGGAATTATGATAATTTTCCATAGCTAAGGGGTTAAGTTATCATTTGGACATAGTCTAGGGTTTACACATGATAATATATCTCACGAGAAATTGAATTTATCATATCATGGGCCACGATATAAACTTTACAGCAAACCATCACGTGTCTTTATATCGAGATACGCCCACTCACGTGCTTTTCTTGGCGGAATCTTCAATAAACTCGTAGTAACATGTTTCTAGTCTAGCGTTATTAGTGTTGTTCAATTTCTATTAAACGTATATTGTCAGTTTATTAATTAGTTGAACGGTTTAAATAATCAGAAATTGTATAAATTCTTTTACTTAGAAAATAGTTGTCACATATATTTAAAGAAATTAACAAGGAAATCGTTCGGAGGTTTGATATCAGTTTGGTACCGGTTTCGGTTTCAAACTTGACCAACAAACTAAATGTAATTTATTTTGTAAATAAATTTATTACATTAAATTTCTTTTTTATATTAAATTAAATCGAACCAAACTAAAAACTAATCGAACCTAAAATTGAAGTAATTTTATCACAATTGACCAATAACGAATATGACTGGACTCAGTTTAGTATTGGTTTATCAGTTTGAACCGACTTATAGAAAAAGATTACATAAAAGTTTTTACATAAAAAAAATGAAATTATTAAATAATAAGGTTGTGTTTAGTTAAAGAAAATTTTGACTACATTTACATTTTCAATGTTTAAGAAAATGAAATTAGTTTTTTATCTCTAAAAAAAATATAAAAATTTTGAAAACGTTTTTAGTTGTCAAGTGGAAAATACAAGTAGTTTTTCATCATTAAAATGGAAAATAGTTAGAAAACTATAAAAATATGTTTTTCAAAATTTAGTTATAAGTTAGAAAATTGACTTTTCTGTCTTAATAGAAAAATATTTTAAATAAAAAACACATATTTTCTGTTTTCTGTATTTTTCTTAATATTTTTTCTAGAAAACACTTCGAATTTCTACAACTAAATACATTCTAAATGTTTTGTTTTGTACAAGTAACTTTTTATTATATCGAAAATCACGTTCTTTTTTTTTATTGATAATTTATATATTCTTTAAATTTCTGCATTTTCGTGTGACATTAAATTATTTTATAAAAGTGAATAAAATCTTTGAATAAAATCTTGTAGGTTTGAAAGTAGAATTAAATAATGAAATGGATTAAATAGAATGGGTTGAGATCAAGAAAGACTATTAAAAAATTTGAGACCAAATTGACCAATCACAACTCTTTATTTCAAAAACTCATCATAACTTTTTTTTTGTTTAAAAATTAATTATCTCATAAACGGTAAATGTATTAAACGAATAAATTGTACCATTAAAACGAGCATTTTCTCCTCTTTCTATAGAGCACCCACTCGATATACTTTTTTATTTTCGGGTTTTTTTACGAGTTTTGAAATTTTATATTACAAATCACTGTTTTATCATATGTGATATCAGTAGTTTGACATATTATTTTTTTGTTTTTCTTTTTGATTTAAGTTGAATGTATGTAATATAACAAATCTATGTTTCGAAACTCGTATTTAGTGTTCAAATCATATGTGATATTGTCTTATGAATTTCAACATTTGGCCATAAACGGAAAAATAAAAGTCGTCAAAATTCGAACTTTTTTCTGGGTCTATATAGGTTATACGTTGTATAACATTGTTGTGTATTAAAATTCATATTTAGAGTTAAAATCATGTGTGTTGTTGTCTTTTAAGTTTTAAAATTTTTACATACATAATATCATATATGATTTATATTTATATCATATATGATTTACAGTAATATCACATATTATATTGTATTATCATATATGATTTTAGTATATATCACATATGATTTATATTCATATCATATATGATTTACAATAATATCACATATGATATAGTAGTATCATATGTGATTTTAGTATATCACATTTTATGTCAAAAAACGAGAAAAAATAAAACTAGTTAAAATTCGATTTTTTTTCTAAATTTAGGTAGTTTATACATTTTATAGTAATTCTCTTTTATACAATTTTACCCAATGATGTAAATATCATATATGATATTATCGTTATAATTTCAATACCCATAAAAAAAAAAAAAAAAAAAAGTCGTCGAAAGTATATAACACCACTGCTCTAATTAAAGATAAAAACGAGACGATCGCAACGGTGTATTTTGTTTCGTCTAACGATCAACGGTTTGTGAGATAAATTAATTTAAAAAAATAAAAGAAAAATGAGTTTTGGTTTTGACCAAAATGATGTTTTTTTGTTTCAAGAAAATTATGGGTATTAAATGATCTTTTCTCTAAATAGAATATTCAACCTTTGAGTTATGTAGATGCCTCCTACCACCCATATTTATATTTGTTCCTTCCTTTGTTATCCACTTCTCATGGCAAAAGTACTCAATATAAAAGTAGTATAAAATAAAAATCTAACAATAATTTACATAAACCGATCTTTTAGTCGGATCAGATTGTTGTTTTCGTTTTTAGGAAAACTTTTTATGCAAAAGTCGTTCCTGACGAAAACATACAGTTTATGAAAAAAAAATTAAACCTTTTAATTTTATATATCGTCTATGTCGGAAACAATATCCAAAAGGATTCCCATGTAGAACATGTTTTCCGTTTCAAAAAGTTAGTCAAAATATACAATTTGGTCAAACCTTATAAATGGTTTATGCAATGAACTTTAAAAAAAATCTATAACTATCTCAGTTTAGTAGAAAAGACATCATGAAGGTCTTCTATTCGATCCCCTCAATGTTACATATGCGGGTAACCTAAAAGAAAAAATTCAAAAATAGCCGGAAAGACATTACTGATGACGTACCATCGGTAGCCGATAGAAGTCTATCGGCCAAACCAATGGTACGCCGAAAGATCTATTAGCTGGGCACAATCTTTGAGAAAGGGAATCTAAACAACACCTATTATCCGAAGAACATCCTAAGGACCAGGAGGCCGAAGGATGACTTCTCGACAGAAAGTACAATACTTCGGAATATCTCCAGGATAAACAAGGTATTGTACTTAGAGCATGTTATTATCCGAAACTCAAGATCTATAAATACCAAGCTCACTCTTCACTTCAAGGGTAACGTTTACAAACACTCTACACTCTTACTTTACTTATTTACCCTTACTCTTCGTAATCTTACTCTTACGCCCGAGGTAAACCAGGGGATCATCCCCGCTCCGTTTATTCGTGTGTTTGCCTGCTTGTGCAGGTAGTTCAAGATCGAAGATAAGAACTAGGCTGAAGGTCTTCTTCGGATCAGCTCTTTCGGATCCGAACCTTCTACCCAATTGTACTTGTGATATTCCGGTGTCGCAACATTTGGCGCCATCCGTGGGACCTACATGGCTTCTACAGGACCATACATGACTTTTACCGGTAATACCTCAGGAAGTAATAGGGAACCGATAGTTGAAGACGAAACTCCAGGGAATGATCAGACTAATGTAGAGAAAAGCACGGGGATCTCTGAGAAGTTCCTGGAACAGAACTATGATGCGCTCAAGGCCATGCTGGAAGAGCATGAGCGAAAGAAAAAGAAAGATCCTTCAAGAAAGACTCCTCCGGTTGCCCGGAAGATCCGTTACGCGAGTGAATCGGAGCGAGAAGATAGCGATGACGAGGAGGATCTTAGCCTCCCTTATCAGTCAGACTTTGCTTCTAAGTTCACTCGAAGAATCTCCACGTTCAAGATGCCTCGAAAAGTGAAGATGCCTAGCATCGTTCGCACCTATGACGGAAGTGGTGACCCTGACGATCATTTGGTCATTTTCTCCGGCGCAGCCGATACTGAGGGCTGGCCTATGCCGATTTGGTGCAGGATGTTCGCCCAAACTTTTGTTGGGCCGGCGAGAATATGGTTCGGCGAGTTGCCGGAAGAAGGCATCGATAGTTTCAAAGATATGAAGAAGAAGTTTGAACTCTATTTCATGCAACAACGTAGGTACACTCGGGGCCCAACAGATATTGCTAAAATCAAACAAAGGGAAAACGAGAGTCTCCAGGACTTTGTAGAAAGGTGGAAGCGGGAGCTCCTGCAGATTAAAGGAGGAGACGATATGTTGAAAGTTTCGGGATTCATGGAAGGGATCCGGATACCGGCTCTCATCGCGAAACTCAATGCCAGGGTACCCGAGACAGTGGATGAAATGATGGAACGCGTGAAGAGGTTTCTCAACGGGAAGGAAGCCTCGAGACAATATTTGGAAGCTAGTACGGTTGCGTCCCGGAAGGGGTCGAAGATGATCTCTCCAGCTGCGAGTCCCCCATGGAGACCCTCCCCAAGCCGAAAAAGCTTTTCCCCCGGAAGTCATGAAAGAAGGTTCGGGCGAGGACCTGTCCGTACCTCTCCTTTCGTATCTTCCGGTGAATCTCGACGACATGTCAACTTCACAGAGCTCAGCAAAACCCCTAGCGAAGTCTTCGCCACTGAAAAAGGGAGAATACACTTCACTGCTCCGGCTCCTTTAGTAGGAACCCCAGACAAGAGGTTCCTTGACCGATGGTGTGAGTTCCATCAAGACAAGGGACATTACACAAACGACTGTTTTCAGTTGAAGAAGCAGATCGAGGAAGCCGTAAGAACTGGTCAACTGAACCATCTGATGGAAGGAATAAAGCTGGGTGGTCAAAAGAAGCAAGGTCCGCCATATCCCGGAAAAGGGAAAGGAAAAGAGATACAGATGGTCTTCTGTGAAGGAGAAGGTAGTGGACTCCGGGATGAAAGAACGGAGCCCTGGATGATACAGGAGATGTCTTTTCCTCCGGTAGGCACCTCTAAAAGAACCACAGACCCAATGGTTGTGGTGGGAGACATTGGAAACCAGACGGTACACAGGATATACATTGACAATGGGAGTGCTTCAGAAATACTTTTTGAACAATGCTTTTTGAAGCTGGATCCCGAAGTACAACAAAAGATGGAGAAATGCTCCCAGTATTTGGTTGGGTTTTCCGGAGAAGCAGTGAAACCGATAGGGCAAATCAGGTTACCCCTCACCATCGGGAATGCTGAAAAGTTCCGGACAGTTGAAATTGATTTCCTAGTAGTTCGGGCCAGCTCTCCATACAATGTCATCATTGGAAGACCCGGAATAGCAAAGCTCGGAGCTATTGTGTCGACAGCACACTCCCTCATGAAATTTCCTACCCCCGGAGGAATCGTTGAAATCCGTCCGGAGGCTCACAAAGTATTGGAATGCCAAAAAATTGAGAAGATATTGCGGAAGGAGGAAGAAGAGGTCAAGTTGGGAAAGGTTATCATTCATCCGGATTATCCGGAGCAAACAGTTATGATCGGAAATACATTCACTCAGGAAGGCAAGGAAAAGCTTATCACACTCCTCCGACAGAGCAGAGATGTCTTTGCTTGGAAACCCTCGGATATGACGGGGGTACCGAGAGGGCTAGCCGAACATAAGTTAACCATCCAGAAAGGGAAAAGCCCGATAGTACAGAAGAAACGGGGTCTAGCACCCGACCGAAGTAGGGCTGCGTGTGAAGAGGTTAAACAATTAACCGAGGCTGGAATTCTCCGTGAAGTCCGGTACCGAACTTGGGTAGCTAATCCGGTCATGATCCGAAAAAGTGATAATACATGGAGGATGTGTGTTGATTTCAAGGATCTCAATGACGCTTGTCCGAAAGATGCCTATCCACTACCGGAAGTAGACTTAAAAGTGGAAGCTTTGGTTGGCTTCAGATACAAGTGTTTTCTGGATGCATACAAGGGCTACCATCAAATACAAATGGCCAAAGAAGACGAGGACAAAACGGCCTTTCACACCGATATGGGGATTTTCTGTTATCGAAAAATGCCCTTTGGATTGAAGAACGCAGGAGCAACTTACCAAAGATTGATAGATAAGGCTTTTTCGGAACAGATCGGGAGGAATCTAGAAGCATACGTTGATGATCTAGTTATAAAGTCTACATCGGAAGAAATGATGATTCAAGATATTCGGGAGACGTTTGCCAATCTCCGAAGAATCAACATGAAGCTCAATCCCAAGAAATGCTCTTTTGGGATGGAAGAAGGGAAGTTCCTGGGTCATATCGTCACCCCAAATGGCATCAAAGCAAACCCAGAGAAAGTTCGGGATTTAGAAGGCATCCCGTCTCCCAAGACGATGAAGGAAGTTCAGAGCCTAAATGGCAAAGTTATAGCCCTGGGGCGATATCTCTCAAAATCTGCCGAAAGATCACTACCGATCTTTCGGACCTTAAAGAATTGTGTAAAGAAAGGGGATTTCCGGTGGACATCAGAAGCCGAAGAAGCCTTACAGGAGATAAAAAGGTTTGTCATGGCGCTTCCAACTCTTACTGCACCGAAGGAAGGGGAAACCTTGATCCTGTATCTATCAGCAACAACAGAGGTCATTAGTTCAGCTCTTTTAGCTGAAAGAAAGGGAGAACAAATGCCTATCTATTTCGTTAGCAAAGTGCTACAAGGTCCCGAAAATAACTACACTCAGATAGAAAAGATAGCGCTAGCGTTGGTTTATATCTCCCGAAGATTGAAGAGATACTTTCAAGCTCACAGCATCCGAGTGATCACCGACCAGCCATTAAAACAAATCTTAAGGAACGTGGAAACGGCCGGAAGACTCACCAAGTGGGCCATCGAATTGGGAAGTTATGAAATAGAGTACGTTCCTAGAACATCCGTCAAGGGGCAAGTTTTGGCAGACTTCATAGCCGAAGTCCCTGAAGAAATTGTTTCTAGAAAAATCATCCCGGAAGAAGTTGAGATAAAAGCGCCGGCAAAAAGCAAAAAGAGAAAAAGGTTGGCAGAATCCAACACTGAGGAAAAAAGCGCTAATCAAGACAACGCTTGGTGTCTCTTTACTGACGGACCCTCTAGTTCCGAAGGATCAGGGGCCGGAATTTTACTTATTAGTCCGGAAGGAAAAGAACTTTCATTCTCTATCCGTTTTTGCTTCGATAACACCAATAATGAATCCGAGTATGAAGCCCTGTTGGCCGGACTACAAAAAGCCAAAGAGAAAGGAGTAGAACACTTGAGGGTTAAAGTGGACTCAAAGTTAGTGGCCAACCAAATTAATGAAACGTACGAAGCCAAAGAAGATCGAATGAACAAATACAAGGAGAAGGCGAAGAAGTTGATGCCTTGATGGGCACTTTCCAATCGTGCTCGATTGAGCAAATTCCAAGAACGAAGAACAAGGTGGCTGACACCTTGAGCAAATTGGCGTCCATAGCATTCGGACACACAGCGATGGAAGTAATGGTGGAAAAACAAGATCAACGGGCTATAACTAGTCCAAAAGAAACACTAATGATCGTGGAAGACGAAGGAGTCACCTGGATGACACCGATCATTAAGTTCTTGCAAGAGGGAAGCTTGCCACAAGATCCGAATGAAGCTAGAAAGATCTGGATGAAGGCACCGAATTACCTAATGAAAGGTACCACCCTCTATCGCAAAAACCCATTTTCACCCTTGCTTCGTTGTTTAGGACCATTGCAGGCCAACTATGTGATCCGGGAAATGCATGAGGGAGCATGTGGCATGCATGCCGGACCACGGAGCATGGTCTCAAAGATCACCGGATTGGGGTACTTCTGGCCCACTATGCACTTTGATGCCATTGAGCTGATCCGAAAGTGTGATGCTTGCCAAATTCATGCACCTATACCGAGACTCCCCAAACACAATTTAGTGTCCATACTTTCAGCATGGCCCTTTCAAAAGTGGGGTATCGATATTGTTGGCAAATTTCCAACGGGGACGGGCGGAATGAAATTCTTGATCGTGGCAGTAGACTACTTCACGAAGTGGGTCGAAGCAAAACCCGTCGTCCGGATCACAGGAAAGCAAGTACAAAAGTTTGTGTGGGAAAACATCGTGTGCAGGTTCGGATTGCCGAATGAGTTAATCTCAGATAATGGTAAGCAATTTTCGGACAACCCGTTACGACGATGGTGCAGCGAGATGAAGATCAAACAAACTTTCACTTCGGTAGCACACCCACAGAGCAATGGCCAGGTGGAAAGGATTAACCGGAGTATTGGTGACGGAATAAAAGCAAGGTTGGGAAGAGAAGGAACGGACTGGGTGGATCAAGTATCCCATGTGTTATGGGCACACCGAACCACCCAGAAAACAAGTACTGGCGAAACACCTTTTAGCCTAACTTATGGATCCGAAGCTGTAATCCCAGCCGAAATAGGAATGCCGAGTCACCGCGTAACATCCGAAAACGATCAAACTAATGAAGAGGAGATCCGGCTCAATCTGATAGTGTTGGAGGAGCGAAGAAATGCAGCGGCAGTTAGAGAGGCCGAGTACAAAGAAAAACTCGAAAAAACCTACAACAAAAAGGTAAGGAAGTTGGTATTGGAGGAAGGTGATTTGGTCCTCCGAAAGAATGAAGCCAGTCGGCAGGAAAACGAAGGGAAATTAGGGCCAAAATGGGAAGGTCCGTATAAGGTGATCAAAGATAAGGGTAATGGGGCATACGAGCTGGAAGACATGGCCGGCACTCCAATACCCAGAACATGGAATGCCATGAACCTTCGGAAATACTATAGTTAGCCGATGATGTATAATGTAACCTTTTTTCTTTTTTATTATGAATGAAAGGCTTTCGCAGCCAATTTTTCCCTTCATTTTACTACTAGTACTATTCGAATGAATGTTCATGACACTTGACGAAGTGTCTGAATATACAACCAATTCAGATAGTCTAAGAAAAAATAAGGATGAAAGTTTGCAATCATTGAGCCTAACCTCAATAAGTATCGGACCTAACTCCGAATGAAAATTGAGCCTAACCTCAATAAGTATCGGACCTAACTCCGAATGAAAATTGAGCCTAACCTCAATAAGTATCGGACCTAACTCCGAATGAAAATTGAGCCTAACCTCAATAAGTATCGGACCTAACTCCGAATGAAAATTGAGCCTAACCTCAATAAGTATCGGACCTAACTCCGAATGAAAATTGAGCCTAACCTCAATAAGTATCGGACCTAACTCCGAATGAAAATTGAGCCTAACCTCAATAAGTATCGGACCTAACTCCGAAGGATAAGTTGAGCCTAACCTCAATAAATATCGGATTTTATTCCGAACGAAAAGTTCAAAGAGATTCATACAAAGCATTTTAAACAACATATAAAATTATAACAAGTAAATAAAAGATGTAGATGAATCCGGAAATTAAACAAATAACGGAAAGTTATATTAACAAAAACTTGTCTTGTCGAAACATATCTTCACAGGTCGAAGACATGTCTCATGATTACATCGCAAAAGAAAGATATAACATAAAAGTTTCACTCCTCATCTGAAGGAGGACCAGCTGCTGGCTCAACGGCTTGAAAATCTTCTATAGAAGAACCATCGGTGGCCGACAAAGCTTCAAGATAAGGATAACTGATATTTGAAGCATCAGCTATGGCTTTCTCCAGCTCCGAAGCAGCATTGACATTGAAGAACGGAGAAGATGAAGGTCTTTGCTTCAGACGGCCAAGACTGATACCGGCAACCAAACCATCGTGACACCCCAATCTATAGTTGAGTGTCCGAACGTTCTCTTGGGGACGGGAGTACTCATGGCTTGAGTGTAGCTTCTGAATGACATGCTTCGGACCCGTTGTTACCAACCAACTTCTGTCCGAGCGAAGCGTAGCTAACTCAACATCCTGTTTCCTCAACCGTTCCTCCAAGGACCGGAGCACATCACCATTCATATCACACTGGGCCCGAGCCTCGGCCAGGGCAGTTTCATGCTCCGCCTTCAAACTGGCCATGGCAGTCTGATGTTTGGCATCCAGTAGGTTTTTCAGTTTGTCCATCGCCATCTGATGCTCCATCTCTAACTTGTCCCGAAGCTGTCGGACATCAATCTCAGTAAGATGGGAGGAAGAAGCCTTCATTGTGTCTACCTCCTTTGCCAAGCGATGACTTCTATCCCGGTAATGTTTTTTCCTGTCCAGAGCTTCGGCCAATTCTTTCTTTGCCAAAGCAAGTTTGCCTTCAAGTTCAAGGGCTTGGAATCTTTGCTCTTCCGTTTCCCGCGCCGATGATTCCATTCGGCGGCGGAGGTCAGGACCAATAACGTTTAAAGAGGCAAGAGCAAAGTCAAACTCACGTCCCACCTGGACGTTCCCAAGCTTCCCCAAGCGAAGAGTCTCGGCGGGGGTAGCCAGATGGTCAACAAGATCCCGATTGATCTCATAAGACTCCGCTTCAAAGAGATCCCCACACTTGATATTACTCACTGCTGGAACAAATGGTGTCTCGGCCAAAGCAGCATCTAAACCTTCGGATTCAGTGTCCGAATTCTTCTCCTCCGAATGAACGCTGACATCCTCCATGCGTTCATCCACCATCTGATTACCTGAAAGAAAATAGCTGAGGATCAGTAAGCAATCGAAACAAGAGAAGGTTGAACGATGCCAGAAAAAAGAAAAATACCTTCCATCTTATCTGCCGAAACTTGTGTAGAAGATTCAACTATCAGATCTTGGTTCTGCTCCGGTTGAGATACAACTAAAGCCGAGGGCTGCCGAGTCAAATCCTCCGGTGACAGACGCTGGTAACCAATGTCTTCTTGATCTAGCAGAACTCCTGTATAAGTTTGCTGCAGAGGTTCCTCAACCAACTTAGGAACCACAAGCTCCTCATTTCCTTCATCCATCAGAATAGCTGAAGAAGTCTCCTCTAAGGGCTTCTCACCCATGTTTCCAACACCAACACTTGCTCCCTCCGCAATCGGTTCCGGGTTAGAAGTGGCAACTTCAGGGTCAGTGTGAGGACCTGTCGAGAAATCATCATCAACTATCAGTTCAAGAGCTCTCCTTGTTTCGGAAGAAGTCTCGTAAGAGGGGGGATCCGGATAATACTCCGTACCATCTAGTGAAGCACCTCCCTCTTCTGAACTTTCAAGGACGACAAACTTACCCCGGAAGACGGAAGTAGCAGCTCCTTTATTTTTCTCTCCAGGTCTGGAAGTGTCGGCCTCCTTCGCCGATGAAACCTCGGATTGTTGATCCTTTTTCTTCTCCTTAACGGTCAAGCTTGTAGCAGAAACAGAAACCTTCTTCTTTTTCTTCGGCACCTCAACCGTCGGCGCAGCTTCTTCCTCGGAATCCCCACCCTCTACATCATCAAGTTTCTGGCCCTCGGACGATTCCGGAGGAGCAAACCAGTCAGTAGTTTTTCTTTTCCTAGCAGCTGTATTTCCCATAGAAGATGATGTCTTTGCAAACAAAGCATTGAAAAGCAAAGGAATAGTATTGTTACCACTCTTGGCCGGGCGGTTTCCGCCACCGATAACGGTCTCAGGGGCCGGCTGAATAAAGTCTTCATCCGAAGGATCTCTCGGCGTATAGCCCGCTGGAAAAACTGCATCAGCATTGGTATAAGGGGGAGGAAGTTCGTCAGTAGACATGTGTATCACTCTTGAGTTCATCCGAACCAACCAGGTTTCCTCGCCTTCAGCAATGTTGCGAGCAATATACTTAACCGAAGCCCAATCGCTCAGTTCTAGAAAATCTATCAGAGGCAAATCTACAAAAAGAAAGATAAGTCAAATTAGTGACCAGCATAGAACCTTCGGCAGAACGAACATAAATACTTAACGTACCTCGGTCATTCAACTGCAGACAGGGTCTTGTAATGTTCGATGTCCAAAACCGACTTATACCGGCCATCACTAATACATGCTCCGGTAGCGTCCGACACTCAACCTTGTGAGTCGTAAAAGCTAAGACAGCATCATCCGAAACATCTCCTGGCTTCACTTGCTCATCCGCAACGGACTCATCCTTATGCTTCCATCGGATCCGGATGGGAGCCACGCCAGCATTCACGAAAAAGAACTTGGTCTTCCAGTTCTTCCGGCCAGAAGGAGCCCCGGAGGAACAAACAGGGCTAGGTTTCCTCCTCTTATCAAAGGTAAACCAATCACCAGCTTTCCCAAGTTTATAAAACACTCGGAAAAGAGTTACCGAAGGAGTATACCCAAGAGCCCAGCTCTGAACCTCAAAGCACGTAAGCCTCAAAGCTCCGAGAGGATTCATCTGGGAAGGGTGAAATTTGAAATATTCACAAACCTCCAAGAAGAGTCTGGAGAATGGAAGTCGGAGGTTTGAAAATTCAAACCACTCAGCATAAACCCCTATCTTACCGGGAGGGGCATCCAGTATAGTGTCGTCTGGACCAGGAAGAGTGGCGCCATAGCCAACACCGATGGCATATTTATCACAGAGGGCGTCAAGGTCCTCCTGGGTCAAACTATTGAATGACCTCCGAAGGTTTTCTTTATCCTTCTTCGACATCGCGATAGAACGAGAAAACAAGAAGACAACGAAAGAAAAATCAAGGGGAGAAAAAACACACAGTTAAAAGTGTAATTGAGAAAACGGTGAGAAAAAAGTTACAAATGGGGTAAAACAAGGTATTTATAGGCAAGTGTATGTCAGACGATGGGACGCGCGTCTAATCCCATCGCCTCTCTCGGCCAATGGCATAGCGACAGGTGGCACAAGCATTAATTGCCCCAGTTTGAAAAACTTCCCGCCGAAGCTAAAACCCAATTATCCCGCCTAAATAGGCAGACGGTTACTAGTTTCCGAAGCAACTCAAGAGACATACCCCTGTCTACCGAAGGAACAACTGAAAGAACCAAAACACTTTATTTTTCTTCTAGTCAAGCATTACATAGTCTTAACTACGTAATACTGGACTAGGGGGGCTGATGACGTACCATCGGTAGCCGATAGAAGTCTATCGGCCAAACCAATGGTACGCCGAAAGATCTATTAGTTGGGCACAATCTTTGAGAAAGGGAATCTAAACAACACCTATTATCCGAAGAACATCCTAAGGACCAGGAGGCCGAAGGATGACTTCTCGACAGAAAGTACAATACTTCGGAATATCTCCAGGATAAACAAGGTATTGTACTTAGAGCATGTTATTATCCGAAACTCAAGATCTATAAATACCAAGCTCACTCTTCACTTCAAGGGTAACGTTTACAAACACTCTACACTCTTACTTTACTTATTTACCCTTACTCTTCGTAATCTTACTCTTACGCCCGAGGTAAACCAGGGGATCATCCCCGCTCCGTTTATTCGTGTGTTTGCCTGCTTGTGCAGGTAGTTCAAGATCGAAGATAAGAACTAGGCTGAAGGTCTTCTTCGGATCAGCTCTTTCGGATCCGAACCTTCTACCCAATTGTACTTGTGATATTCCGGTGTCGCAACAATTACGTTTAAATTATACATCTAAGTAAAAAGACTTTATCATTTAAATTATACATCTTAGTAAAAAGCTTCGCCAGAAGCTACGAAGGGGGGCCTCGGTCCGGGAAGGGGAGAGTGGCCGAGTGGTAAGACTTATCATCCTCATATAACCCGAACATGATAAGCTAATTCATTTATACAAATAAAAACTATAAGTAAGTGGAGTATGTATAATATATTGATATTTGTATATTCGTATCCTTTATATTTATGAAATTATTTTTCATGACATATGAGTACTTGTTTGGAGACCATAAAATCAAAAATATCAAGTTTTAAATAATTTTTAATCTTGATTTTTAGTTGGTTTTAATATTATTTAAGTCTAGACTGTGACACATTATTTTTTTTTTATCCAAGTGACATTTAAAAACTATAATGTTTGATTTTATTGGGTTTGTTTATGTCAATACAAAAGTGAACCAAAAAGTTATTGGGCACCGTAAAATATCTACAAGTTGCTATTTAACTAATTTATCTACTAATCATAAATTAAGTTATTAATAAAATGTACAAGTTTCAAACTGTGACAAGTGTTTTATAACTTGTTATTAGTTGATACCTTTTTAGTCTATATCGATTAAAACGACAGTTAAGACAATACGAGTATCGTGCTACTCCATGCATCAACATTTTATTGTAATTATCCATGTCCGACGGTTTCAACAATTGATCACTTTGCGAGTTCCAACGGTGGTGGTATATGGTGAACGAGTGAGTCTCGACCACTATGGTTGCTTGGTTGGGTAGGTTAGAGTGCACTTGTGGAAAAAACTAGAAAGGGACATGGACACCATTAGTGTGACTAAAAGTTGCCTTCCACACCACCCCACTAATATTTCTTATTTTACTTTTAATTCACCACTAAAAACCTACTATTTTTTTTATTTTATTTTTTGGTTAACCTAGGTATCCAACTCGCTTTACGAGCCGACTAATCCCAGGGCAACCATCCGCTTTGCGGATAGCCCAGACTCATCGTAGGTGAACCTCCGTAACCACAATGGGATTTATTTTTTTGCTCCCAAAATTCAAACTTGTGACTTTCAGGAATTTCACCGTTAGAAACCAAACTTTTACCAATCTTCTAAAAACCTAATATTGTCACATATGATGTCATCTAATGACCAATATGTTAGCTTTTACCATTAAGTTATATTTATATTATATTTTATTAATTCTTTAACAAATATTTTTTATTAACAAGAGTTTTTCTAACTCGTGTCATCTAGATTGTTGTTAGAATATATTCATAAATCTTAAATTTTCCATATGAAATGATAAATCAAATTTAATGAATTCAAAATTTCCGAGTATTAAATCTATGAATAAATTTCATAAATCGTACTTAAGGTTTATTCCAACTTACGAATTTCGTCTTTAAATATAAAATATTGTATTGTTCGTCCATATAAGGAAGCTAATTACACTTTTTTATCCCTTTAATGGACATTCATTAAAAAAATTCGTTAAAATCATCGTTAACTAATTAAACATTTTGTCCCTAAAATAGATGTCCGTTAACATATAGGAACAAAAAACATAATTAGTTTTCATAAGTAGACGAACGGTGCAATCTTCTAAACTTAAGAAACATAATCCGTAATTTTAGATAAAGTAAAGAAATAATTTACGTAATTTGGAATAAACTTTAATTTAGATAAGTTTCGGTTAAATAATTGTGTTTAACATATACCTTGAGAACATATGACAAATAAACTCAATTAACAATTCTTAGAAGATATTAATAGGACCACCAATGCAAACTTTTTTCAAGAGTAAATAATAAATTACATGTTACATTTGTGGTCCAAGCAAGCTTTTTTCAAACAAAACAAATGTATATTTTATGACATGAAATATGTGTCTGTTGTAAGTCTAAATCTAATATTCGAAATTAAAAAGACGTTAAGATATTATATTTGAAAAGGCGGAACTAAACGATTATTAGTATACTTCTTACCGTTTAGGACACTTGAAGAGTTATTTGGACGTATGAGTTAGACATGGACATCGGAAGTTCTTAAAACGGGTCAATCATGTTCGGGATAAAATTCGTAAAATATTATAATCGAATCAGAATGCTTGTTAAATAAAAGTTTTTTGATTTATACTATTTGGTTTGTTACACTGGTTTGATTTATGCAAGAATGTTAGAATATAAAAATATTTAAACATGGGACATCACTTTAATGACAGCTAATATAGGGCCAGCATCTATGTGGGCCAGCCCAAATCTAAGTGGGCCCAGCCCAAGTAGATTCTACCATACCAAGCTGGAGTGTCAAAAGACCCGAACGCGAATAAGCTTAATAGGGTCGGGTGGGTCTATGTATGCTATTCGGGTTAAACGGGTTGACCCGATGTGACACGAGTCTTATTAGGATCGGATCCAAAGGAAAATTTTTTGTGTTAATCGGGTTCGGGTTAGACCCGAATAACCCGAATTACCAACTCACCTACTCTCACATATCCTTAATTCTTACAAATTAAATTTTGAAAAGTAGGAGTTAAAGTCACTATATGATAATTACATAAACCGGATAAACGAAAAGGTTTTTCCATTTTTGAATTATTCGGAAAGAGAGAGTTTTTGACTCAGATATACGTGGTCTAACCGGGTATGCCCGTGATCGTTTCCAAACCTTTGGTTACCCCAAAGATATTTACCTAAAAATGTTCTAATCTAAAATCTCTATGAGACATTAGAACAACTTTAACACTAGGGCAACTCGGTGATGTTCTATATGAAAATTATATGATAATATCTATAATCCATTTTTTTGGCAAGATAATATTTTCAGTCAGTAACACCAATTCCTGATAACAAACATGGTGATATCAAACAAATGGATTGCCAACACAAATAACCATAATCGTAAGTTGACTTTCACCACATCGTTATTTGTTTCCACCGATATGGATTAAATACCATTCAATGTGTAGAATTATACAGAAGGAATAGGCGTCACACGACGTGTTGCAGGACAGCAATAAGAGTCTTGATTTAGCATCCACCTTTGCAGGTAGGTCCACTGCAACGACAAACTGGTTTACCGGAAGCTTCCCAACCGTTATACCCACGTTCCAACACCATTATACTCTTAATTCCTGCATCCTCCTTTCCTTGAGCAATGTAGTCTGCTAATCTGCGGGCACATTTTGGCCCACGAACCTGAAACAGATAACGGAATTCTAACGCTTAACAGGGAGTGGGCAAGGAAAATCAATCTTCGTTGTTACTTTCTTAGTAAAACAAATCTGTAGTTTGGTACAGAAAAGAAGAATTCCTACTGCAATAAAATTCTAAATAATCAAATAATTTTTAATCTAAACATACACTCCGACAAATTGTCAACTACGCAGATTAAGAGATGAGAGAGTTTTTAATCAAGCACTAGAGATCATAAACAAGTGTGGTATACACGGGTGTAAGATTGGGGATAACAAGATTAGCATGATTAGTCGGTAACAACATGGAAGAACGTTCTTTTCAGCAAAATTTGTTTGTTTAGTTTGGCTGCGTGTATTATTACGTATCAACCAAACGAATCTATAAAAGTGTATAGAAGTGAACAATATTTTCTACTTATGATCGTGCCACATAATGAATTAGACTTGCGCGGTTGTCTTGAAACAGACACTTTAACTGTGAAAAAATGCACGATTTTTTTTTTTTTTGCAAACTTTAGTGTCTGTTTTTCAAAACTTCCCAATAAATAATGATTAGAAATTCCAATTCATCTTTATATTCATCGAGTGTTTTTAAGATTGTTTATTTACACAGTGTATGCTGATAAGCAGAAACAGTCAAACAGGTAATCAGCCAACTTTAAACAGCTTATTTCATCCTACGTTTAAACACTTAATATCGTAGCCACCAACAATAATCATTTCAAAATAAGCAAAACAAATTTCGTCTAAACACTCAAACGTACTTATCTGCGTTATTAACAGATAAGCTAAATAAGCAACCCAGACACTCAAACCTTAACTGCTTGTCTACTTATTCCTTTTCGATACAGCTATTTTAAGGATGTTTGGCGCTGTTTATCCGATTATTTACTAGTTCTCTGAAAAAAAATGATCAGTTTGAAGTTACTTTCTCAGCAAGAGATACACGGGTCGGGTTTAATGACCTTAATATTCAACTAAAACACCCCAAAAAACTTGCAAGAAACCTTAAAATAAACCACTATATATAAAAGGAATAATAAGATTATAATATGTATTCAACTTTACTCTGAAATCTATTATATGTATCGAACTTAAAACAATAGATATCAGAGTAAATTTGGATACATTTTAGGCATAAATGTCTGAAATACGTATTCAACTTAAAAACATGTGTATTGTGAGTATCATCCATATAAGTTACCACGTGCCAATGTCACATGGTGTCAAGTTTTTCATTGGTCGGATACATTAATTTTTTGTTTCTATAAAAGTTGAATACACGCTATAGATCAACCATTGATGGAGCAAAAAAAATTGCATGTGGGACAGAGTAAAAAAGGTATTTAGGGGGTGTTTGTTTGGGTTTATATAAGAAGCTTATGGCTTATTCACATTTCGGCTTATGTAACCGTTTATGGGCTTATTATTGTTTATTAATTCGGCTTATGTAACCGTTTATGGGCTTATTACTGTTTATTATAATAAACAATAATTAGCCCATAAACGGTTACATAAGCCGAAATGACAATAAGTCATAAGCCGCTTATATAAGCCCATACAAACACCCCCTTATAAGTTATAATTGTTTTCTAACATGGACAAATTTTTTTAAAATAACATAAATATAACTATATTTTACATCGGGACAAAATTGGGGCTCCGCCCTTACTATGAACCCGTTTTAAGTTGGATACATACAATAGAATTCAAAGTAAAATACCTGACTAAGTGCACAATGAAAAACAAGGGTATCTTTTCCATCAGATTTAGCAGTTTGAACCAAATTACTAATCCTATCCTGAAAAGTATCACTAGCAAAATGAAGGGAGCCCGCTATATGCCCATCGTAACTCCGTTCCTCATCCCTGCAAAATAAATCAATTAACGATCAAGTTTTTGACATCAAACGAACGCGTTTGATAAGCGCATAAGTCACACAAAGGAGCTTATGAAAACCCTCTTACATAAGCTCATAAGCCTAGGTTAATAAGCTCAAACAAACACTTAAAATAGGCTTATCTCTATTACATAAACTAATAAGCTAATAAGCCCCTTCTATAAGCTAAAACAAACGCCCCTAAATTGAGTTACTTACCTTACGTCAACAATGGCGACATTAGCACGTTCTTTGAGTGATTGTAGCTCAGATCCAGTGATGTAAGATATGCTTTTCGCCATTGTTGAGTTTATGATCGGGGTTTTGATTCTAGCGTTGAACATAAGAGGATCAAATAGTTTTGATTCTTGTTTGTGTTAATGGTCCTTGTTTTTTTGTAACTTTTATCTTCAAACTCCGACTCGTGTCTTTAACTTTGGTTTCGTCAACAATTATTTACGTTAAACGTATACTATTGTTTTTCATTTTAGAGTTTTCGAAAGTTTTTCTTCCAGAAAAAAGTTCGTTCTTTACAAACTAACCGAAGTTTTTCCGATATATAAAAAAAGTAAACTCCGACTTCTAAAACTTCGTGTGAAATATACCCATAATGTTTGTCGGTTTGGATAATCTTATAATTATATCTATAATCTATGGTTGTAAACACATTTGAATATATCTTGTTAGACTAAACATCTAAAGTCAAAACTTACAATTAATAAAGAAAAATTATGAGAATAGTTACCTTATACATTCATATTTAAAAAGTTAATTTATTTAATACAATAACGTGAGGCGAGAATATGATACAAGAATGTGACACGATGACTAAACACAACAAGAATGTGGACGGCAACAAATTTATTTTTGCAATGAAACAAGTTGCGTAAAACTTTTCACAAATCAAATGATTAGAAATATCTATCAACGTTAGGAAAACATTTTTTTTGTCCCATTTGCTATCTATCCTTGCTTACTTCTGGAGGAAACCTTCAAACTTGGTATCATATCAAATGAAAGTACATCCGCACACTCTTGCCAACTCTCAGGTAAAGGTACGAGTGTCTACATTTTACCTCCCCATATGCTGCCCTTAGCGGGATTGAGTATCATTGTTGTTGTTCTCTTTACACGAATAAAATACCTCAATGGGTAATGTACTTGTTAGGCGTTAGGGTCGATGATTTTGCTTGATTTGATATATTTTCTGGGGTTTAATCGAGTCGTTAATAAGTTTGTTTGCTTATTCTATTACCATCTTTCATATTGCTTGTTTAATGACTGCAGCTGTCTTCCTTGTGGTCATGTGTTTGCCTTGCCATGCTTAACAAAATGGCTTCAATGGGAAGAAGGTCCAGGCCAGGCTTGATTACCGTCAGCTACTAATCAATACTGTACACAAAATTTTGTTACGCTGATTATCCTTTTCTCCGTCTTAACAGTTATCAGTGCCCCAAATGCGGCAGCTTATGTTCATTGAACGATGTTACAGTACTCTATGCAACTTACTACTTTGACAACGAAGACTTTCTCAAGGTAATCATTATTAATCTAGTAGTTCATTTCTGTTTGTGTAATACGTGGTTTATTGATGATTAAAGTGTTTATATTAATGGGTCGGGTTGGGTAATGACCCAACTGATCGATCTTTTTTGCCTCCGGTAGTATGTGTATGTGTTTTATGTGTGTATTTTCTTAGGTAAATAGTCCGATGATGGAGCTTTTGGACGAAGAAATAAGTGAACAATGAATAGTTCAAAATGATGAAATTAAATCTCGACTCAGAAAATATGCATGAAGAACTGTTAGAAAAAATGCTACAAGAAAATCTCGAAGAAATGCAAGTTCAGTTTGATAAAGTGCTTGAAGAAATGCGAGTTCAACTAGAGAAAAAAGTGTCTACTCTCGGCAGCTAGCCTACTTACTTCAATAGTTTTATTTTATTTTATTTCATTATTTATTTTTTTGGGTTACAATATAAAAAATTGTCTACCTTTTTATTTTATCATATTCTATTAAAAAAGTAATTACATCTTTATTTCAATTATTTGTTAGTTTCTTTTTTAGTTACTCTGTCTATATTACATAGATATTATATGAGGTGTGTACATATTATTTTGATTTATCGTTACCTATCTTTTAGGTTACGTTAATTAATAAATTAGTTACGTTTTAATTTCAAATATTTAATTATTTTGATTTTAACTTTTTTTTTTAATTACATTATTTACTTTGCAACTTTTTCATTTATATTTTTTTTACACAATTAATTAATTAAAATTAAAAATTTTAATTTTTTATTTTCACAACTAATTTTACACTTTTACACCGTATCACGTGCCAAAAAATAATCCAGTTATAAACATAGAAGATGAATTATTATCCAATTAGAATTGTAATTGGAATAAGCCCCCAAATATTGAATTTAATGGTCATCTTCACTTCATCATTCAATCTCAATCTCAATCTCGATTTCATTCCTTTATTTTTCTTCTTTTTTCTATACTCCGCTTTAGAAATCCTTATCACCACAACAATGGCGGCGGATTACCGATTCATTCAATTCGAAGAAGAAGAAGAAGATGATGATGAAATTGAAGAAATCCTAATTCCACAACGAATTATTAATAACTTACCTGCTGTTCGTAATTCAAATCCAGTTGTTGTTGAAGAAGAAGTAGATCAGTTTGATGATGATAGTGATAGTGATGTTGATGATGATAGTGATGTTGATGAGGATTATGATACGGATGATTATGATGATGATGATTTTCAGGATGAGGAAGATGAGTTGTTGATTCCGGATATTGTTTTACCTGTTAATTTAGATTTTAGTAGTGATGATGATGATGATGATGATGATGATGACGACGAGGAGGATGATAGTGATTATGATGATGAGGATGATGATGAGGATGAGGAGGAGGAGGATGAAGAGGTGGAGGAGGATAGAGATGTTTCGAGTTCGAGTTACGGTGATAGAAGTGTAGTGGTGATGGAGGATTTGAGTGCGGTGGATGACGGAAGGAAGGAAGAAGGAGTAGTGAATAGATGTGAGATTGACGGTTTAATTTGTTCGATTTGTTTTGAAGCTTGGACTAGTGGTGGAAAACATCAAATTAGGTATGATATGAAATTTATGATTCATATGATGAACGTTTACGCGTTATTATACATTGTTATAATATTAATCGTTTTAGTACTTCAATAGTGTATCCAGATTTGTATACAGATAATGAGTTTAAGTTCAGAGGCTAAAATATATAGATGTTATAGGCTAGGAAAAGAATTTGAACACAAAGCAATTTGCTGATATCATACCTTAACTCTGCAACTATATAGAGTCGAATTTATTGTTTCGGTAATGAATTTAGTGACGACTAAGGGCTTATGATTAGGAGTATAAGAGTATTATGTTTAGTTTTTAGATTCCCTAGTAATCATAGATTCATAGCCTCGTAGGTGTTGGCAATTTTATTTTCTATATTGTAAATATTTTCATGAGAATCCCTCTTAGTTAGGGAACACTTAATATGTTTCAGCGTTATAAGTTTATTTGATAAACGCTCATCTTTGATGAAATGGTTCTTAGGTTCTCCATAATCACATACATAGGCCACGTAATGCAACCTAACTCCTGTTTTGTTGCACATGTCAATAATATATCTTAGCAATTAGCATGATTGTTTTGCTGATTGCGAATTGCGATATACTTACACTTTTTGACCCCCTGTTTGTTTGGTGTGAAAACTTCAGTTGTCTTCCTTGCGGGCATATATACGGATTGGCTTGTATAAAGAAATGGCTTCTACAACGTCGAAGTTCCGGGAAGGTTTGTTCACTCATAGCTATAAATTTTACTTGAAAACATAGAATTGATTCGCTCATCAATTATCTCATCATACGTATCTTTGATTTATTATCAGTGCCCTCAATGCAATCAGTTATGCACTTCGGATGATGTTAGAGTACTTTATGCATCTCGTCTTTGTGTTGCTGACGAAGAGTTACACAAGGTAATATCTTTGAAACTGATTGTAGGAAAAAAAAACCAATGAAAATCTAGCATTTCGTTTTCCTGATTTAGAGCCAATTTTCTGCTTGCAGAGAGTGCGGTCGCTTGAAGCTAAATGTGCTTATCTTGAGCAGAAGGTAAAATACCGTTAAAATTATTGAGAATTTATTTTCCTCTTGCTGTGTGCTATATTTCTGTTTGTTTTGTGCGATTCCCCATCTTGACTCCTCCGTTCTGCTGTATAATTGTATTTATATTTTTCTTCATTCTGGATTCTCTTTGTTGAGATGCTTTCTGTTAACTGAAATGTGAAGTTCCTATTGTGTTATTGTTGGCGTGTTAAGTAACACCATGGCTTCATCTTGCAGGCGACCCCATTAACCCATGATGAGTTGATTAATCAAATCTGCAGCAACCCGACACTTGTGGAACGACTTGCAACAGCTCTTGCTGATTTGCGTTAACATCAGATTTTATCTTAATGTATGCGGACTTTATGCTATCAATAAATACATGTAAATTTATTGAAAGTGCATTGTTTATTGTGGCATATCGACAGTGTTAGTTTATGTGTCCCAAAATTAGGTCGATTGTTTTTAACTTTTTACGGATAAAGTAAATATGTTGGAGTTTCGGTGTCTTTTTACTGTGCTAATTACAATTGATTGGGTCCAATGGGTTTTAGCCTGAACATGAAATTTACAAAGAGCTCTTGTATCGGCTCAACCGAGCCTAGGACCAGACTTAAATTGTCTTTTTGCGCAATACAAGGCTTGGTTGAGCCCAAAAGTCCAAGACCTTTTCCGTCAACAAAACTCGCATTTAAATTTTGTTATTACTATCAAAAGTTTATACGACATGGATAATCTTTTAAAACTAATCGAAGGGTATCTTCAGAAATCATTTTTGTATCAGTTTACAAAAAAACCAAAGAATCGCCGTTTATGTAAAATGTATGTATCTTTCGTAAATATCAGTGTCATCAATTTTCTTTTTCTTGTTTCAATACCGCGTATTTTTATCTCGCCTATGATTTATGTAATAGAAACATGTTTTATAGTCCTAGGTTATATATTTGTTGGCCAACATAAATAAATAATAATGAATATCACATACTTATAATTAAAATAGTGAAGTCACATGCAAAAAAGTCCACAGATTCATAAGGTACCAAACACAAACCATGTGAAGATGATTCCCATACATGACCCCTCAACTAAGATGTCACAACTTAATATTATATGTTTAATCTTCGATTGATTAATTTGGTGACGAATTTAAAATTGAATAAACTTTCATCTGGAAGACGAGTTTTAAAATACGATTCCTACTATATGTTTTTTGTTGATAACATTTTGCCGGGAAAAAGATGAAAATGTGTTAACATAGCAATAGCAATGTAGAAAACTAAATATAAGGAAAATCCATACTGTTAATATTTTGAATTGATTGACAAAAATATTTGAAATAAGAAAAACATGTAAAAATTGTGTGTTTATAACGAGATAATGTTAAAATAATACATACGGGTAAAGTATATATTTATTTCGAGGAAAACAATTAATATACACCGACAAATTAGGTAAAAATACCTTGTAAGATGTTGATGTATCATCATATCGTATTTCCTAAAAGTTTCGGATCTCATTTTCTAAAAAAATATATATTTTCTTGATTTTCTATATTGTTATTTAGGAACTATATAACATATAATCTTTTGATTATTTAATGATTAACGTTTAAAATTATTCAAAATATATTTATGTCATGTTTTTAACATTTAAGCAGTGTGTTTTTGTTTTAGCCATCGTTATATGGTTATGGTTATCAAAATTCAAGACTTTTGAAACATAAAATAAATCATATAAGTTCTAGTAAGAGGTTACATGTTTTAGGTTCAACCACATCATTAGACCGGCTTCATAAAACCAAGAAGTTACAGTTACTCAAGGTTTTAAATAACGCGTCCTAACAAGAAATTACGAAAACATGCAAGACGTCTTTGTTAGGCGTGGCGTAAAAAAAAGTGCTTATGCCGCGTCTTAACGCGAGTTTTTTGTAACGTGTTATGAAAATTAAAAAAATAAAATTAGTTAAAAATAGGTATAAAAATCATTTGATTGTAAATTTTTGACTATATCTTAGATTATTTATATACTTAAATGTTAAAACAGATTTTTTGATAATTTATTGATATTTATATAACTTAATAATAATAAAATATATATATAAGCATATATAAAATTCTAAAATATATTAATTTTTTTGACGCATTGTAACTTTTAAAAACATCATCTCTTATAATTTTTTGTAAAGTTTAAGACTTACTCATGTTATCATATCACGTCTTACGTAATCTTACATATTTTGGTTGATGATATGATATATTTAAGGAAGTAATTTTCGTCGGTGGGTAAAAAGAAAGAGGACTAACTGTCCCCATGAGTTGTGGGTGGGTTGGCAAATCAAGTGGCTTAGTAGCCAACTTGTGTCGGCACCGAGTTAAACCAAACCGATCCGCACCTATAAATATATTCCCCAATTCTTCCCCAAAACTCACCAATCTCTCTCTCAATTTTCTCCTAAATCTTAAACCTTAATCACAGGTACATTAATTCTCACTAATTATTTCTAGATCTAGATCTCACTCTATTCAGATCTGTATTAGTTTAATCATTTTACATGTATTCTACTCTCAGAACCTCTATTTTGTATAATTTAACTCTTGTTTTTTCATAAATGATAGTAACCGACCGGTTTAATTATTGAAAATATATCAAAAACAATTTAAACTCATACATTATTTCGTTACTATTGTATGTATCTAACTCTTAAAACTTTTATTTTACGTATTTAACTCCGTTTTAATTATTAAAAAAGAATTCTAAGAGTTTAACCACTATATAATGATAGCAGATCGGGCAAAGTTTGTTATATTTTTATGTATTGTATGATTCAATAGTATTATACGCGTTTAAGTTCGTAGTGTTAAATGTTGTTATGGTCACATTATTTGATGGATGCTAATGACTTTGTTACTAGAACTCAATGCAATCCATTCGTTGTATTTAGGGGTGTTTGTTTCGGCTTATGTAAGCGGCTTATGATCTTATGTAAATTTTCATAAACTCATAAGTCCATTTTTTTCGGCTTATAAGCTTATTAAGGGGGTGTTTGTTTCGGCTTATGAGCTTATGTAATTTTTCATAAGCTTATAAGCCCATTTTTTTGGCTTATGAGCTTATCAAGTTGAGCTTATGACTCATAAGCTCAGCTTCATAAGCTCATAAGCCGGAAAAAATGAGCTTATGAGCTTATGAAAATTTACATAAGCTCATAAGCCCGTTTAATAAGCCGAAACAAACACTGAGGTTATGGTAAATGGGTTTATAAGCTTGTGAAAATTTACATAAGCTCATAAGCCGCTTACATAAGCCGAAACAAACACCCATTTAATGTTTAGAAAAAATATTTTAGTTTTGGTTTTTAAGTAAATTGTTTTTGACGTTTTTGTTGTATTTTGTTTTGTTTAGTTGAGAGATGGAGACTTTCCTATTCACATCCGAATCGGTTAACGAGGGACACCCAGACAAACTTTGTGATCAGGTTTCGGACGCGATCCTTGACGCTTGTTTAGAACAAGATCCAGAGAGCAAAGTTGCTTGTGAAACATGTACCAAGACTAACATGGTTATGGTGTTCGGTGAGATCACTACTAAGGCGACTGTGGATTACGAGAAGATTGTTCGTGATACTTGCAGAAACATTGGGTTTGTTTCCGCTGATGTTGGACTTGATGCTGACAACTGTAAGGTTCTTGTTAATATTGAGCAACAGAGTCCGGATATCGCCCAGGGTGTTCACGGTCATTTGACTAAGAAACCTGAGGATATCGGTGCTGGTGATCAAGGTCATATGTTTGGGTATGCTACTGATGAGACACCCGAGCTTATGCCCTTGACTCACGTGCTTGCGACTAAGCTTGGTGCTAAGTTGACTGAGGTGAGAAAGAACAAGACCTGCCCGTGGTTGAGACCAGACGGGAAGACTCAAGTTACAGTTGAGTATCATAACGACAATGGTGCCATGGTCCCAACTAGGGTTCACACCGTTCTTATCTCCACCCAGCATGACGAAACTGTGACAAACGACCAAATTGCTGCGGATCTTCAGGAACATGTGATCAAACCGGTTATCCCGGCTCAATATCTTGATGAAAAAACCATCTTCCATTTGAACCCGTCTGGCAGATTTGTTATCGGTGGGCCACACGGAGACGCGGGTCTGACCGGAAGAAAGATCATTATTGATACTTACGGTGGATGGGGTGCTCACGGTGGTGGTGCTTTCTCTGGGAAAGATCCCACCAAGGTGGACAGAAGTGGTGCGTATATTGTTAGGCAAGCGGCCAAGAGTATTGTAGCTTCCGGGCTAGCTCGTAGGTGCATTGTTCAAGTTTCTTACGCTATTGGTGTGGCTGAGCCCTTGTCTGTGTTTGTTGACACGTACACAACTGGAACGATTCCTGATAAGGATATCCTTGCTCTGATTAAGGAAAACTTTGATTTCAGGCCAGGAATGATGGCTATCAATCTCGACCTTAAAAGGGGAGGAAATTTCAGGTACCAGAAAACCGCAGCTTATGGGCATTTTGGTCGTGAAGATCCTGATTTCACCTGGGAAACCGTTAAGGTTTTGAAACCAAAAGCTTGAATATAACAAGTTACTAGCCCGTCTGGAGAATAAACGAGCATCATGAAAATGGTCGGGTAAACATGTGTAGGGATTATTGAGACTTTTTGATTGTTTGATTACATGTATTGTGTTTACTATTCTTTTTTGTTTTTGTTATTCGGCGTTAAAATGCATTTAGGATTGTATGATTCTTCTTGCCAAATCAATTCGGAAACTTATATTCAATGTAATCTTTCAACAAGTTTAATTACTAAAGAATTTGATTTAGTTGTTTTCTGTTCTTTTCTTTCCCCGGAAAGAAGCGACTTGACTTAGAACTTTAGCATTATTGGCATTCTGCACCAAGAATCCGAAATTTTCTTGAAGATACCAGTTCTAGTGTCGGTCTGTCATTCATTTATCGGATACATTTCTATGTTTTTCGCCATAACTCATAGGATACGTTCCTGTTTTTGCCCCGTTCATTAAATCTCCTATGTTATTCATTCATCTGATCCTTATCAGGTATGATGGACTCATCTGTTAGCTTTCTAGAGTTGTAATTTGTATTCAAGACGAACGACTTCTCGGCCCATTTCAGTTTGTTCGGTTTATCAAATTTTGAACCCTTCAACGAATAAACGTAAGTGTCTCCAATGGTTCTGGTTCAAGATGTAACTTTTTTTTCACAATATTCGTTAAGCTAACATTGTTTGCCATTCATCCCATGAGGGTTTAGTGAACGTATTCGGGTCAAAAACTTTGTCCGCAAGCATTACTTTGTTGAACACCAAGACCTTAAAATATTTTGATACTTCCTAGTTGAAGTCCCAAAGCAGGTAAAACGAGGCCTCCGTCTTATTTGTTCGCCTTTTCTTTTTGGGTTGTCCCGATTCCAAATTAATTGTCAACTACTAAAATATCGGTCTAAATTGTCTGAGAGTTTATCGTATTACCTGTTTGAAAAATTATTGTTTACAAAACTAAATGAAAGGATTAAATAATAATCAAAATAAAAACTGTCATTTTCTGACTTTTACAAACATCAAAGCTTTCATAAATGTTGTTTTCTAAAACTATATGTTTTTGTCTAGTGCACAATAATATTAAGACCATAAGAAGTATGATTTTAGATTATGTTAAAAGGAGGGTTGCAAAAATCGAATTAATCTTAGGATTAATCGACGAGTAAACCCTAGACGAAATTTATGCGAGGAATTTATCCAAATTGATAAATTAATCGGTATATGGGATTAACAGGATTATTAGTCGACTAATCTCTAAAAAGTCTCTATTCAAATAATTTTTTTTTCTTTTTTTTTCAATTAAAACCTAAAATTAAGCTTATTTTAACAAAACAAGCACAATTTTAGGTAAAAACCCTAAGTTTAGGCTGATTGTAGTTGTGAACTATAAACTATTTTATGGTATTTGTTTATTTGAAGTATTTTGTTCATGTCATGCATATATATTTTAAAATTTTCACATAGAAAATAGGAAAACGATTAATTTCGATTAATCCCGATTAAACCCTAGTCCCTATTTCACCGACTACGTTCGCCCAGCGTTTTCTACAACACTGGTTAAAAAGGTGTTTTTTTTCATAGAATATGGTCTCTTTAAGTAGTTGGGCTTTACCCGGTACATTTATGGGCCAGGCCTTTAACTGGACTTCAAACTAATTATTTGAACCTAATTAAACATGGGATAATGGATTAGACCCTTTGCTTTGAATACAATATGAGAGGTAAAGCCCAAATTTATGGCCTCCTAACTTGTTATGTCTCACTCACTAAAGTTCCGAGATAGACATTCATTTTGTTCGTGACAAAGTAGTTAGTAGCATTGTACGGGTTCTTCGTGTTCTTTCTACTTCTTAATACGTCCACTTTACCAGTGGGATCATGTCTGGTTTTGATCCTAGTTGTTGTTTAACCGTGGTCGCATGTTAAAAGTGCGAACGAATATTAACGGACATCTAATTCTTTTGTGAACACATTTGTGTATATCATGTAGTCTAGACCCACACATATTTGTATATCGAGCTTAGCCCATATAGTCCATAATGCAATAATGTGTAGCTATTTCTTGTTTGAGTAATTGTACTTTACTGAAATGTTAATACAAAAGTCCACTAAACTCCTAAGTCCGACTCGAATTAATCTAAGCCTGACCCGAAGTTCGTTTTCCCTTGAATTAACCTCAGAGATCCTTCGGTGATCCTTTGTTCGACTGTCCTGCACTAAGAAAAGACACCAGGTTGAGCGGGGCTATACCCCTGATTCAACTCGGGTGTGAGAGTAAGTTTGCTAGTTCGGACAAATGGATAAAAGTATAAAGCTGTATAGAAATAACCTGTGGATACTTACTGTTCACCTGGGTATATATAGGAGACCATCTGGATAATAGGGTGTTCCCTGAATTTTCCCCCTTTTGCCCAGTGGTTAAAAGGATGTTCCTTCGTCAGAGCATCTTTCCTTTCCTCTTTTGTTGATTCCTTGTCGTATTCCTTTTGTCCTTTATTCTCTTTGTCGTTTCTTGGCCGAACCATAGGATCCGGACCACCTAGTTCGGTACCGACCCGAATTAGATGGTCAGACCCTATGTCAACAACTCCCCCAAGTCTAGCATTGTATTCCGAAGAAGTCGAAATACCATGCTGGACTTAAGATTGTGTGTTTTGTTTTCTTGTAGTTGCTTTGGTATTCTTGTACCTTTTTCCTTCGACTAAGCCACCTCCTTCGTTTCCACGCGTCAAATTCCTATGGCTTGAATGATCCACCTGTCTTTGAACGCCCGACACGTGGCGCCCCCTAGGGGTTTGACCGATCCAGCTGTATCGCATCTCGACACGTGTCGTGTTCTTATGGTTTGAACGATGCCAGCTTTCTTTCACTCGTCCCCGTGTTGCTTGCGTGTCACACTCTCCTTCAGGCCACGCGCGACCCTTCAGGTGCCTGCCACTTCCCTATAAATAGGGGTGTTCCTTCTTCATTTATTTCTCACTTGTGCTCCGAACCTCTGTCCATTTTTCTTTAAATCCCTTCCTACTCCGGTACTCTTTATCCTTCTTTATACAATGGCTAAAGAATCTAAGGAAAATTTGAAGGAAATGTTCAACACCATGCCCGCTGAAGATTTCGCTTCGTTCTGCAACACGTACCATATCGATGATTCCTATGGCGCTATTCTTCCCGGAGCCCATGACACCATCCGAGATGCTCCTCCGGGTAAAATCGGTGTTTACTGTTCGTGGTTCGAATACTCGAACCTTCGGTTACCCTTCTCGCGCTTCTATCTTGACGTGATCCAATACTTCAAGGGCCATGTGTCTCAGATGAACCCCTTAGGGGCCAACAAGATCACGAACTTCGAGATTCACTGCCGAGCCTTCAACAAAGCCCCCGATCTACTGTCTTTCCGTTATTTTTATAAGGTGGGGTTAAACGGAGATTGGCTTACTGTTGACAAGAGGCGGAATGCTCCGGTGTGCATCGAATGGTATCTTACCTCTTTAAAGAATTGGAAAAATCGTTTCTTTTTCGTCAATGCTTCAGTTGCTCCGATTCGTATGAGATGGTGTACAAGGGGTGATGTCCTTACTGATCCGGAGCCCGATAAAACGGATCTGGATTATGAGCTTGTTATGGATCTACAGACTCATCCAATCAAAGCTCGCTCTTATCCAGAAAGGGTCCTAGTTCTGACCGGATTAAGCCGGAATTGGAATCGTCCCCAGGCTCGCCCCTGTCTGAGATATGAAAATAAAGGTTCATTCTTGTTCTTCATCCTTGTGTTTATGTGTTTGTATGTGTTAATGCAAACTAACTCTTCTTGCTTCGGGACGCAGCTTTGCCTCTTCTTACCTTCCTGGAGATGAAGGATTGGGAAGGCGTTGTAATTGGTTCGGTTCCTCTTGCCGCCGGTGCTCCAAGCTTCCTAACCACGACTTTGGATCGTGTTGTTCTTCCGAGTGAGAACATACCAGCGCCCTATACTGATGCTGAAGCACAGGCCGCTGTTAAGAGAAAGAGAAAGTCTTCCAAGAAATCTACAAAAGGTCCTCCTTCCAAGAAAACCAAGCAAACCACTAAGCTTCCACCCGCTTCTCAGGCCTCAAAAACCAAGGAACGACATGCTTCGACTTCCGCTCCTTCCCCTCCTGCTAAGGAGCCTAGCCCTGATACGGAAGAACTTTTTGCTGTTTCCCACGAGGCTGGTTCAGAAGAGTATGGATTGCTCTCCGAATCTGATGAATCATCCTCCTCCTCCGACCATACCGAATCAGAGGAACTTGTCCTTAAAGATTATCCGACATATTCTAACAGATCGTGCCCTGCTACTCCTAAGGGTAAAACCGCATCTGAAGTAGACAAAATCCTGGAAAAAGAAGGTTATTCTCATCACGAGGGTGAGGTTGATCAGCCTCCCAAGTTATCGGAGCAGAAGATTGCCGTTTCAGCAGGGGCCGGTGCTGGGTCCTCCGGCCCTAGTCCCGGAGGTGAGAAAGTTTTGAAAGACCCTGTTCCGTCACCGCCGAAGGGGGATATTGAGGGCTCCAAGGCTTCGCCCGTTGTTATTTCCAGCAGGTCTTCTGCTGAGGCAAAGAAGACTGTTTCATCCAAACAACCCGCTGCTTCTTCCGAAAAAACGGCTAGTCCATTTAAGCTTGGCAAAGGAAAGTCTCCTCTTATCAAAGAGAGACAATATACCACCAGCCGAAAGAAAACGCTTGGTGTCAAGGGTGCTGGCAAGCCTGTGAATCCGAAGGGGAAGGAACCGATGGACCAAGAACCCCTTCTTGAAGCTTCGGAATTGAATGGCGTCGATGCCTCCGTTGCTGGTAAGAAATTTCAACCTCGCTTCAAAGAAGTGTATAACCGCTCTCTGTATACCGATGCGAGTGTTTGTCGGGATCTCCTGGATACCATGTCAACTCCTGCTGAAGTCCTTCGTCTCAACAATACTACTGACTTCGCTTTAGCCGAACAACTTGATTATCTGGTTTCCCAGCTTTTGGTTATTGCTCCGGAGGTCCGATCGAGGTGGCTGGTTTCCGAGGATGAAGTTCGGGACCAAACTCGATTAGTCAAAGCCCTTGAAAGAAATGTTTCCTTGAGTAATCAAAGGGCAGACGCGTTGCAGATCCGTCTTGATACGGAGAAGAAAGGGCTTGAGGATCAAGTCTCCAATCTCCGCCAAGAAGTAGAGGAGCTAAAGAAAGCTCGGACTTCTGGCGTCGAGTCTTCTTCTATCAATGAAGACGCAGTTCGGGCGTTGGGAGAACTGAATATTAGTCATAGCCGAACCGTGAAGGAATTGAAAAATCAAATCGATGCTATGTCTTCCAACTTATCTGCTGCTGAAGCCCGGAGCTCCCAAGCGACACAGGAGGTGGTGCAAGAGAAGGAGCGTGTCAAAGAGCTCGAAGCACATGTTGCCGAATTAGAAGCCGCTAATGCCACTTTACAAGAAGACCGAAAATGGCTGATTGTTCAGGGCCCGAAGCATGTGACAGAAGGTTTGTTGAGAAGCAAGGATTTTGTTGAGGCCAGTTCTAATGTGAATATTGCACATTATCGCTCTGGATGCCATGATGGCGTTGTAGCAGGATTCAAGGGGCATCGGTTAGGGCAGAAGGTTACGCAATCTCCCTTTTATGACCCTACCACCGAAGCTGGCCTTACTGCGGCAAAGGAAGCATTTGAGCATACTCGTTATTCGTATCTGGATGCACTAGCTGCTACCGATACTCAACTGCTGGATGCTTTCAAGTCCGTTGCACCTGTCTTGCCTGATCCGGAAACTCCCGGAGAAGATAATCCTGATCCATGATTGTTGTTAGAATGTCAATGTATGCTTAGACTCTGAAAAAGGCATAATTTTGTTATTGTATTATGTATGGTTGCTTCGGGGTTTTTAACTCCCCCTTTTGAATGATGATGATGCCTTTTATGTTTTCATGTGCTTTGTCATTACTTTTTACTTTGACTTGCTTGTTATCCTCGAACCAAGTGATTCGGTATCACTTCGAATCATCATTCGGAATTGCACCTTTATGGTGCACTTGGCTGCTAAGTCAAGCCGTGTTATTTTCGTCGGATTTTGATCCGGTATATGATTAGCAAGCACAATAAACGAACCAAATGCACTTGTTATCATTCATCGTCTTTCAATGGTAAAAATTGCCTCGGGAAAAAACCCGGTATTACAAACTATTACTTGCTAATAAACAGAATAAACAAAAGAACTTAAGTCTTTGAATCATCAAGACTCTACTTGGCATAAAGGAAGTACAATGTTCTTTCTCCTCGGGAAGACCCCGGCATCACATGTAGCACTTTCTCAAATTCATTTCATTCCAGGTTCGAGGGATTGAGGTTCCATCTTGATGTTTCAATTTGTATGAACCATTTCCGTTGTTCTGTATCACCTGATACGGTCCTTCCCATTTCGGACCCAGCTTACCCTCATCTTCCTGCCTACTTGCTTCGTTCTTTCGGAACACGTATTCTCCTTCCTTAAAACTGGTTTTTCGGACCTTCTTATTGTAATACTGCTCAATCCTTTTCTTGTATCGGGCTTCCCGAACGTGAGCTGCTTCTCTTCTCTCTTCTGCCAGCATCAGATTAACTCGCAACTCTCCTTCATTATCCACGCCTTCTCGCTGCACATTCCTGTAAGTGGGCATTCCTATCTCTGGTGGTATCACAGCTTCCGAACCATAGGTCAAGCTGAAAGGTGTTTCTTGTGTGCTTGTCTTTTTCGTGGTTCGGTGCGCCCAGAGTACATTTGGGACTTGATCCACCCAGTTACGTTCATACCTCCCCAAGCGCGTCTTGATTCCCTCCACCAGACTTCGGTTTATTCGCTCTACCTGTCCATTGGCCTGAGGATGTGCTACAGACGTTTTGACTTGTCTGATTTGCATCTGCTCGCACCACCCTTTGAAAGTCTCATCTACAAACTGTTTGCCATTGTCCGTCACTACTTCGCCCGGTAACCCGAATCTGCATACCACGTTTTCCCAGAAGAATTTCAACACTTGAGCTCCTGTAATCCGTGCTAAGGGCTTTGCTTCGACCCACTTAGTGAAATAATCCACCGCCACCAACAAAAATTTGACCTTTCCTGGGCCTTCCGGAAATGGTCCAACTATATCCATTCCCCACTTAAAGAAGGGCCACGCTACTGTAACTGAAATCATGTCACTTTTGGGAAGCTTGGGGATCGGTGCATGGATTTGACACGAATCACATTTTCTTATCTCTTGGTATGCATCTTGATGCATTGTGGGCCAATAATACCCTAGGTTCATTACTTTGGCCACCACTGCCCTTGGCCCCGCATGCATTCCGCAGGATCCTTCATGCACTTCTCTGATTACATAATTAGCCTGTAAGGGGCCTACACACCGGAGCAATGGTGCCAGGTAATTCCTTCGGAACAATACTCCTTCCATCATGACATATTGGGTGGCCTTCATTCGGATTTTCCTTGTCTCTGTTGCATTTTCAGGCAGTGTGTCGTTAGTCAGGTACTCCACCAAAGGTGTCATCCATGTGACTCCTTCTTCTTCAACTATAACATTCACTTCAACCTCTTCATCAATGGATCTTCTCTCAATTGCTTCCAGGAAGATGTTACTAGCCAAGGCTTCTATTGCTGCTCCAGCTATAGACGCCACCTTGCTGAAACATCTGCCCTCTTGTTCTTGCTTCTTGGTATTTGCTTGATTTTGCAAGAATCAAACTCCTTCATAAGAGCCACCACTTTGTCTCTATACCTCCTCATCCGATCATCCTTTGCACCGTACTCCTCATTCACTTGATTTGCCACGAGCTTCGAATCAACATAGATTCGCAATCTTTCCACCTTCATGCCCTTAGCCAACTTTAGTCCGGCTAACACCCCTTCATACTCTGCCTCGTTATTAGAACTCTGGAACTTTAAACGGATGGCATATGCGAATTCCTCCTTCTCCGGACTAGTTAGGATGATACCCGCTCCGGCTCCTTCTTTGCTGGCCGCTCCATCGGTATATAATTTCCAGGTGGTTCCTTTCGTTCTTTTTCTTTTTCCTATCATTGTCTCTGGTTCAGCCAACACTACCCCTTGGTCCGGAATTTCATTTAGGAATTCTGCCAACACCTGCCCTTTCGCTGTTGTCTTTGGGGCATACTCTATGTCGTGGCCCCCTAACTCGATAGCCCATTTTGCTATTCTTCCTGCCATCTCCGGACGAGTCAGTATCTGCTTCAATGGCTGGTCTGTAATTACCTTTATCTTGTGCGCTTGAAAGTATCTTCCTAGTCTCCTTGATGTAAACAAGAGAGCCAAAGAGAGCTTCTCTAACGAGTTGTAGTTAAGCTCCGCTCCCTGTAACACCTTGCTGATGAAGTAGACAGGTAATTGCTTCTTCTATCTTTCCACTAGAAGCACAGCGCTTACCACTTCTCCATTAGTTGCTAAGTACACCAACAAGGTTTCCTCCTTTCGGGGTGCCGTTAAGTATGGTAGATTTACTATGTACTTCTTCATTTCTTGGAAAGCCTTATCTGCTTCTTCCGTCCACCTGAAATCCTTCTTGTTCATACACTGTTTCAGTGTCTTGAAAAAGGGTAACGCTCTTTCGGCAGATTTGGAGAGATATCTTCCCAATGCCACTATCCTTCCATTCAAACTTTGCACCTCCTGTAGCGTTTTTGGTGCCGCCATGTTGGTGATAGCCTTTACTTTATCCGGATGGATCCGAATGCTTTGAGGCATGATGATATGGCCCAAAAACTTGCCTTCTTCCACCCCGAACGAACACTTCTTGGGGTTCAACTTCATGTTCACTTTTCTCAGTACTTCGAATATCTCTCTGATGTCCTGTAACATTGCCCCTTCAGTTTCGCTTTTGATTACCAAATCATCTACATAGGCTTCCATGTTTCGGCCTATATGATTCTTGAATACCTTGTCTATAAGCCTTTGGTATGTAGCACCAGCATTTTTGAGTCCGAATGGCATTTTTTTGTAATAGTACACTCCCTGGTCTGTGTGGAAACCCGTCTTGTCCTCGTCCTCTCGGGCCATCTGTATCTGGTGGTATCCCTTATATGCGTCTAAGAAACACTTGTATCGGAATCCTACCAATGAATCCACCTTCAGGTCAATCTCCGGCGTAAAGGGTACGCATCCTTGGGGCATGCGTTATTGAGGTCCTTAAAATCCACGCACATCCGCCACGTCTTGTCTCCTTTTGGTACCATGACTGGGTTAGCTACCCATGTCCGGTATCTAACCTCTCGGAGTATCCCTGCCCTTACCAATTGATCCACTTCTTCACATGCCGCCCTACTTCTCTCCGGTGCTAGGACTCTTTTCTTTTGTACCACTGGTTCGGAAGCTTTATAAACACTCAATCGGTGCTCTGCTATCTCTCTTGGTATCCCTGTCATATCCTCCGGCTTCCACGCAAATACTTCCTTATTTTGTTTTAACATTGTCACTAACCTTCTTTTGGTTTCCTCCGTCAAAGCTTTCCCAATCGTTATCATTTGGTCCGGAAAACCTGGGTTAACTTGGACCTGTTCTTCTAGCGTCTTGTTCTCTTCCACTACTAGTCTTTGCACTTGATGACAACCCCTATTCCCCTCCGAAGTAATGGTGGCTATTCCTCCGGGTGTGGGGAACTTCATCATTCCATGCACAGTTGATGCTACCGCCCCTAACTTTTTCAAACCTGGCCTTCCCAAAATGCAATTATAGGGGGATGCGGCTGCCACCACTAGAAAGCTCATGCACACTGTTCGGACCTTATCGCCCTCAGCCAGCTGCACCGGTAAACTTATCTCTCCGAGGGAGGACTTTGTTTGCCCAGCAAACCCTACCAATGGAACCTCTTTTACTTTCATCTTTCGTTTCAAGGTCGGATCCAATTCTCGAAAACAATGTTCAAACATGATTTCCGATGCACTTCCATCGTCTATATAGATCCGGTGGACTAGGTGATCAGCCACATGAGCCTTAATAAGCATTGGGTCATCAGTGGGGTTTATAGCATTCAATGGGGGGAATGCTATAACCTGATTCATCCAGTCTCTTGATACTTCCTTCTCATGTTCTGGTTCAATCCTATCCACTGCTCGAATCATGTGGATCTCCTTCGGCTTTCCTCTAGGGCCTTTATCGTTTCTTCCTTGCTTGTTTCCTCCTCTTATGTCCCGAACCAAATGGTTAAATTTCCCCGTTTGAACAGCCTCCTCAATTTGCTTCTTCAACGCGTAACAGTCGTTTGTGGCATGCCCTCTATCCATGTGAAAATCACAGTATCTATCTAGGTTTCCCTTCTCCGGAGTTCCCGGAAGGGTTCCTGGAGGTGGCTTTACTAGATTGATCCCTCTTTCTGTGTTCATGATCTGCATCGGTGTTTTCAGTAGTTCGGTGAAATGGACGCTTCTCCTACTATCCCCTGGTCCCGAAATAGGATTGTTTCGTGGGGAAATGGGGGATACGGGAAACTTTCCCCCATACCTGTGAGATCTGTTGGGTGAGCCGAATGATCTCCTCCCCTGTATCGACCTAGGTGTCGGTACTCCCGACCCTTTCCATGAGGTTCCTGAGTTTCCCGTCATTCGCCCTCCTAGTTCCTCCGTTCGCCCCGATGCCTCTTTTCCTTTGATGAATTCTTTTACCCTTACCATCATTTCTTCCACTGTACTAGGGACTCTAGCATTGAAAGATTCTATTAGCGTAGGTGGTTTAATTCCCTCCATGAATCCCGAAATCTTCATGGTTTCCGAAGCTCCTTTTACTTGTAACATCTCTTTTTTCCATCTCTCCACAAATTCTCTGAATCCTTCCCCGTCTCTTTGCTTCGTTTTATGGACATCTGTCGGTCCCTTCAAATATTTCCTTTGCTGAGTGAAGAACGATCCAAATACCACTTCCAACTCTTTGTAGCTATCTATCTGTCCCGGTTCTAGCGCTTGGAACCAAATTCGCGCTGGTCCGACGAGTGTTTGTGCAAACATACGACACCAAACAGGCATTGACCATAGCTCCGTCTCAGCAGCTCCGGCAAAGGTGTTGAGATGATCATCCGGATCCCCGGATCCATCATAAGTTCTAATGATACTGGGCATTTTTGTCTTTGGTGGAATTGGGAACTTAGCTATCCTCTTTGTGAATTTGGAAGAAAAATCCGACTGATATGGCAAGCTCAGGTCTTCATCTTCCTCCTCCGACTCCTCTCCTTCGCTGAAGTTTAGCCTTCGTCCTCTAAATATCTCCTTCCGGGGCTCCTCGCCCATCTTGCCTTTCATCTTTTTCAATGACTCCGTACGTTCATGCTCTTCTACTAATGCCCTCAGTAGATCTATGTTGTCTTTCACAAACCTACTAGAAAATTCCCCATTGGTTTCGGTTCCCCTTTCAGCGTTCTTATCGGAGCTCGGTCCTTCATTGGTAACTAAGTTAATTGTATCAGCTGGGGTTTCCATTTTAGGTGAGTAATTTCTTCGGTCCCACGGATGGCGCCAAAATGTTAATACAAAAGTCCACTAAACTCCTAAGTCCGACTCGAATTAATCTAAGCCTGACCCGAAGTTCGTTTTCCCTTGAATTAACCTCAGAGATCCTTCGGTGATCCTTTGTTCGACTGTCCTGCACTAAGAAAAGACACCAGGTTGAGCGGGGCTATACCCCTGATTCAACTCGGGTGTGAGAGTAAGTTTGCTAGTTCGGACAAATGGATAAAAGTATAAAGCTGTATAGAAATAACCTGTGGATACTTACTGTTCACCTGGGTATATATAGGAGACCATCTGGATAATAGGGTGTTCCCTGAATTTTCCCCCTTTTGCCCAGTGGTTAAAAGGATGTTCCTTCGTCAGAGCATCTTTCCTTTCCTCTTTTGTTGATTCCTTGTCGTATTCCTTTTGTCCTTTATTCTCTTTGTCGTTTCTTGGCCGAACCATAGGATCCGGACCACCTAGTTCGGTACCGACCCGAATTAGATGGTCAGACCCTATGTCAACATGAAAAGTTCGGTTTTCTTTTGTGGTATATTTGTTTTTGGGTTATTACTTTTTAAGTCGATAAATGTTTATAACAAAAATCAAACTTGGTACATTTTATTTTTTATGAAAGTTTTATCCAAATCAAAGCTACATGAGGGAAACCAAAGAAGAAGTTGAGGGTACGATTAGAAGTTGAGGGTTCAATCGTACGCACGCAAAGGTTCAATCATGACTATTAATATCATTGCTTTAGACCTTTTCGGTTACATATTTTGTAACATTAAATCTTAAGTTAAAGATTAAAAAAATGGTATCCTGCCATTTGGTTAAGCGTCCTTATGGCGTATCTGGGATTAAAATTCACGTGTGTTAATTTTTGTTAAGATGAGAAAGTGTATATTTTAATTGACATGAAACTGAATACTAGTATAAAAGTGAGTATAATTATAAAGTACTTGAAATTAAACATGTAGAGCAATCATTGAGTTTATTTTAGAGTTTGAGAATGTAACAAATTTTGTTTGAATTGCTATTGTATGCATTCAACTCTCAAAACCTCTACTGTATGTATTCAACTTTTATTTTTTCACAAATGGTGTAACGAACCGGATTTTTGTTGATTTGTAACCAGTTTAAATATTGAATATTTTTCAAAAAAAAATCGGTTCTTGCATCATTTGTATAAAAAAAAAGTTGAATAAACACAATATAATTATTGAGAGTTGAATACATATAATAGCAAATCGGACAAAGTTTATTACATTCTTATACATTTAGCCCTTTATTATATTAAACACAACTTAAGAATATTTTTTCTCCATTCGACTTGAAATTACAGTCTCGTGGTTGATAATACAGGATAATACCTCTTGGTCTCACAACCAACATAAAAAGATAAATCACACAAAAAAAACAATCAACAAACAACAATTTTTGAACACTAACCACTCTCATAATTTAGTTCAATAATATCAAGTCGTTTCACAACCAACATAAAAAAAAGATAAATCACACAAGAAAAACAATCAACAAACACTTGACAATTTTTGAACCCTAACCACTCTCATAATTTAGTTCACGTCACCAATTCACACCAACTGATTACTCGTAGTGGTCAAAAGCCACAACTTAAAACATAGGTGCCATATAATCTTTAGCGATGCAAAAAAAAAAAACCCTCAAACCCCAAGCGGATGACGCCAAACTCAAAGTTAAGAACGGTTGTAAGGAGCCGAGGACGTACGTTCTGCCCCTATTCCGTATCCTCGTAGACTCTTGGTGTTAAAAATTACTTCTAATAATATGTTTTGTGGAATTTAATAGAGAATTGTACAATCGAAACAGCATAAAGGTACAAGTACGTTGGGTCGTAATTATTTGAGTTGTCAATTTGTCATGAAAATGTCGATAGTCGACACTAAAATGGTTCACCCCTCCTTTCATTAACATCAGTCATATAGTGTTTTTAGTTTACAATGTATTTAAACATGCGGGACACGAAAAATACTCAAATTTTTCTTTTATAAGACTAGAAGCTATTAGACTTATAGCATTGGACTTTAGATAGTTTAGGCCCATGTATTGTATCTATATATATTTGTACGTGGCTTATGGTTTATTCATCAATAATACAACAATACTTTGCATACCATAATATGGTATCAGAGCCTAACGGGCTCTCCTAAATCCCCTCCTAAAATTCGTTCCATCACTAAAACCCTAATTAGGGTTCGACCACTAAAACCCTCTGCCTCCGCTGCCTAGCTCGCTTCGCTGCCTACTGCCCAGGTTCATCGCTGCTTCGGCTTGCCTACTACACAGATTATTCGCTGCTTTTGCTTCTGTTTTGCTTCGGTATTGCTTCTGCTTTGCTTCGGTTTTGCTTCTGCTTTGCTTCGGTCTTAGTTTCGGCTCTTCAAACATGTCCGGAGATGCTACTACTCGCAACTATGATAAAGTACTTACTATCACCAACATAAAAGCTTATATTCCGATTACCCTTGATCTTGAAGAACACAACTATGCTCATTGGAAGAGGATGTTTGAGATGCATTGTCTAACTTGGGACGTGGATGGTTTTTTAGATGGTACTATTCTTCCTAAAGGCACCACCGATCGCACTTGGCTAAAGATTGACAATCTCATACGCATGTGGATCTACAACACCATCAGTCATAACATTCTTCAGATAGTTATGACAAAAGACGAAACGGCTCGTACTCTATGGAAGGCGCTTGACGATTTGTTTCAAGGCAACAAAGACGCTAGAACCATCCAACTTCACGATGATCTTCGCAACATTCGTATTGGCGATCTCTCTGTCTCTGCTTATTGTCACAAATTAAAGGTTATTTTTGATTTATTAGCAAACCTATCCGATCCTATTGATGAACGAGCACTCGTGATACATGCCATAAACGGCTTGCATGGTCGTTTTCCGGGTTTAGGTTTCATCAAGCATCTGAAACCATTGCCCTCTTTTGCGGATTTCCGCACCATGCTCTTGTTAGAAGAAACCACCAGTGATCGCTCCCGCCTGTCCAATGACACTACTTCAGCTTCACCAACCGCCCTTTATGCACGAGGAAATCCTCGAAACACAAACCCGTATCCTTGTCGCAATTTTCAACGCGGGAGTTGTTCATACGGCGCAAAGTGCAAATTTCTACATGGCAACGCACCTTCGCCAGCTGCTGGGCACGGCCAACGTGCTTCTGGTAACTCCCAGACTCGCGGCCATGTGCCAGGTTCCCCACAGCCGCCGTCTGGCTCGGGCCAGGCGCCGGTCAATGCCCCAGGTCAGCCGCTCGTGTCTCCTTTTGGCTCCTTTTTTCATCCAGGTAACTACTTCGGTTTTGGGTTTGGAGCTCCTTTGGCTCCCGGTTTTGGATTTCCAGGATACCCCGGTACTACTCCTTCACTGCCTCCATCTGGGCCGCAGCAACATTCTGTTTTTGGGCCACCAGTCCAGCAGCCTCTAGTCCAGCAGTCCCCTGTACCGGCCCAGCAGTACCCACCGGCCCAGTAGCAACAGTACCCGAACTCAGCCCAGCAGCATGCACAGCCCAATCAGTCCGCTTTCACCGCGCAAACTCACACTCCCGCGCAACCTACCACTCTCCCTCAGGCGTTCAGTAATCTTTCTTTTAAAGATAACGGGGAATGGTACATGGATACTGGAGCGACATCTCACCTTACATCGGATGCAGGTATTCTTCGTACTATTCTTAATAAGTTTAACATTTCGTCTGTTTATGTTGGTGACGGGGGAAGCATTCCCGTCACAAACTCAGGCCATAGTATTATTCCAACCACGCATCGCCCACTACATCTTCGTAATATTCTTGTCACCCCAAGTATAATTAAAAACCTTATCTCAGTTCGAAAATTTGTTACTGATAATAACTGTTCTATTGAATTTGACAAATTTGGCTTTTCTGTGAAGGACCCTCGGACCCAAACAATCCTACTTCGATGTGACAGTACAGGTGACTTATATCCCGTTCTTCCCACCATCAAACCCACTTTTGCCTTTTTAGCTTCAAGTCAGGACACGTGGCATCAACGGCTTGGACATCCAAGAGAAGATGCTCTTCGAGTTCTTAGTAATAATGGTCTAATTTCGTTTAATAAAACTAAGTCTGTTTCATTATGCAAACCGTGTCAACTTGGCAAACATGTTAAATTGCCCTTTTTTAGTTCTTTGTCTATTGTTGAAAAACCTTTTGAAATTATACACTCGGACTTGTGGACCTCACCGGTTCCGAGTGTTAGCGGTATTAATTATTATCTTTTGTTCTTGGATCATTATTCGCATTTTTTATGGGTCTACCCCTTGCGTCGGAAAAATGATGCTTTTATTAAATTCGTACACTTTCGCGCTTACGTAAATAATCAATTTGGTTGTGATATAAAGGCTTTTCAATGTGATCATGGCGGTGAGTTTGATAATAAGGAAATGCACGATATTTTTGATAAAAATGGGATTTTATTTCGGTTTTCTTGTCCAAAAACTTCCCAACAAAACGGTAAATCGGAACGCATGATTCGTACAATAAATAATTCAATTCGCACCCTGCTTTTTCAAGCGAATCTTCCGGCTATTTATTGGGTGGAAGCTCTCCACATGGCTACCCACCTTTTAAATATTTTACCATCCACCTCCATTAACAATGAAATTCCCTTTACTAAACTTTTCAACAAACCACCGTCATATAGTGAATTACGCGTTTTCGGTTGTCTTTGTTACCCGCATTTATTTCCAAAACATAAACTTGACCCCCGATCCGCACCTTGCATTTTTCTTGGATATCCTGCCGGCCATCGTGGTTTCCGTTGCCTTGACTTAACCACCAAAAAGATTATAATCTCCCGCCATGTTGTGTTTAATGAATCATCATTTCCTTTTGGCACCTTTTCCGCTATCCCCACATCTCACTATCACTTCTTGGATGACACCATTAATACTCCGCTCCGCAACATCTTAAACCCCCCATCACCAGCTCCCCACCCGCCACCACCCCACTCGCCACCGCCACCACCCCACTCGCCACCGCCACCCCACTCGCCACCAGCACCACCCTCCCCACCACCGCCACCATCGCCACCACCACCCCCCTCGCCACCACCGCCACCACAGCCCCCACAGCCCCCCTCGCCGCCACCCACCCACCATATGCACACCCGCTCTAAACGTGGTATTTTTAAACCCATTTCCCGCCTTAATCTTCATGTTAGCCATCATTCTCCTATTCCTCGCTCCTATCTCGCTGCCCTTAAAGACCCTAAATGGAATAATGCTATGCTAGACGAACATGGTGCACTTATTAAAAATGGTACTTGGATACTTGTTCCCCGACCTCCGGGTGCTAATGTTGTTTCTTGTATGTGGCTGTTTAAACATAAGTTTCATGCAGATGGTTCTCTTAGCAGGTATAAGGCTCGTCTTGTCGCTAATGGTCGCAGTCAGCAGCAGGGTATTGACTGCGATGAGACCTTCAGTCCGGTGGTTAAACCCGGAACTATTCGGATAGTCCTCAGCTTAGCTCTTTCACGATCCTGGCCGATTCATCAGCTCGATGTCAAGAATGCCTTCCTTCACGGCACTCTTGACGAGACTGTCTATATGCATCAGCCTCCTGGTTTCTCTGACCCTGAGCATCCAGATTATGTTTGTCTTCTGAAGAAGTCGTTGTATGGTCTGAAACAGGCACCACGCGCTTGGTTTCAGCGGTTTGCAGGATTTGCTTTACGACTTGGTTTTACTCACAGTCGCACGGACTCTTCATTATTTATTTTTCGTCGAGGCTCTGACATTGCTTATTTATTGCTATATGTGGATGATATCATTCTCACGGCTTCATCTACACCTTTTCTGCAGCGTATTATTACAGCATTATGTGGCGAGTTTTCCATGACAGATCTTGGCCCTTTGAGTTATTTTCTAGGGATCTCGGTCACTCGCTCCTCTACGGGTATGTTTCTTTCTCAGCAATCTTATGCACGAGATATTTTAGAGCGTGCCGGCATGCTCAACTGTAACCCCTGTCGGACTCCTGTTGATACGGACTCCAAGTTGGGACCCCATGGTCCGCCAGTTACCGATGCTACTCTCTACCGTAGTCTTGCGGGGGCATTACAGTATCTTACCTTCACACGCCCTGATCTCACATATGCCGTTCAGCAACTGTGTCTATATATGCATGATCCACGCGAGCCCCATCTACAGGCCCTTAAGCGTGTTCTTCGCTATGTTCATGGGACTATCACTATGGGCCTACAGCTGTATTCTTCGTCCACTACTCAGCTCACTGCTTATTCTGATGCTGACTGGGGCGGGTGTCCGACATCTCGTCGGTCTACCTCTGGCTATTGTGTTTTTCTTGGCAGCAACCTCTTGTCGTGGTCCTCTAAACGACAAGCTACGGTTTCTCGTTCTAGTGCCGAGGCGGAATATCGGGGCGTTGCCAATGCTGTTGCTGAGGCTTCTTGGTTACGTAATCTACTTTTGGAGCTTCATAATCCACTCACGTCTGCTTCGGTTATTTTTTGTGATAATGTCAGTGCTGTCTACATGTCTGCTAATCCCGTTCAGCATCAACGCACTAAACACATCGAGATTGATATTCACTTTGTTCGTGACAGAGTCGCTAAAGGAGAAGTTCGTGTTCTTCATGTTCCCTCGCGTTATCAGTATGCAGATATTTTCACGAAGGGTCTTGCTTTTCCCTTATTTTCGGATTTTCGCACCAGCTTAAGCGTTCGTACTTCCTCCGCTCAATCTGCGGGGGCATATTAGACTTATAGCATTGGACTTTAGATAGTTTAGGCCCATGTATTGTATCTATATATATTTGTACGTGGCTTATGGTTTATTCATCAATAATACAACAATACTTTGCATACCATAATAGAAGCTACAAATCCTAAATTAATAAGTTAACTCATATATGACGAGACTATAAATTTTTGATAGATAACCTTATCTATTATCTTAAATTCTAACATGTACACAAGCTTTTGCATATATTTACATATATCGTAGATACATATGCAATTTTAACTCGATACACTTTTACGAAATTAAATTAATAACGATTGAAATTTAGTGGGAAACAGATACTGAGGTAAAAGCAATTGAGATAATCGTTGATTTTATTTTTCACTGTCAATATATGTATGTATATTCATAAATTAGTTTATAATCTCGTGTAATACACAAGAATTAAAATAAATATTTTAGTAAGTATAACTGAAAATAATATAACTTGTAAATGTGATGATAAAAATGGAAAATAAATTGTGATAGAACGCTTCGAACGAAAGACAAAATTTTATTCAAATATGCAATCAAAATCTTATAGTAACGTTTTCATTAAATTACATACTAAGACTTTCAGTAATAATAAACCAAAGAAAAACTAAGGTGCTGTTCTTTTGAACCAAAGGTGCTGTTCTTTTGAACCAAAGGTTTTTCCTCTGAATCTGAATACCAGCTATGAATAATCAGAGGTGGTCCAAAACTCTGAATCTGAATCTGAATCAATATACTATGTTCTTTTTTCCTTCGTAACATCTGTTTTACTATATTAGTACTAAACTGTTGCATTTATAAACCGTCTTAAATAAAAACATTCATAAAAATGTTCAAACATAGTGGCAACATTTTTCAAATAAATATAATATTCAAACAACATTTTCAACATTTTGCATTAATTGTTCCGCAAGTTGATCTCGACAATTGATCATATATTGTTGATCTGTTGTATTTCCATGTGGTTAAACCTCGTCCTCATCGTACTCGTCCTCATCTTGTACATTCTCGTTAGCATGTACTTCACCTCGATCATATTCGGAGAAAAAATATCACTTAATCCTTCTTTTCGTATAAAATTATGAATAGCAAAGCATACAAATAGTAATATCTCTTTGTTTCACCAAAGAATACGGAGCCATTCTCTTCAAGACGGGAAAACGTGCTTTCAAAACACCAAAAGCACGCTCAATCCATACATATTCATATTACTTATTTGAACAAATTAATAAACTAATTGTCTAACATCAATTTTAAGATATAAAAATAATTAACAAAAGAAAAGTTCACATAAAAGTCAATGTAATAGTTGTAGTTTATATGCAATCGAAAACAAATACATATTAAAAAAAAATTATATCACCTAAATCTAACAAACAATCATCAATATCAATTTATATAACGAAATTAAGTGACAAACCATTGAAAAAAAATCAAAAATTACTTGAATTTAAGGATGAAAAACTTACCCGTGAAGAGAAAGAGGTAATCAGAGGTAAAAAGAGGTTTTTTATGTAGGGTTGTATCAGAGGTAAAAAGAGGTTTTTTGCCTCTGGTTGAATAAAAAAAGAACAACAAAAATTTTAAAACCTCTGACCGGGTCAGAGATAAGAGCCTATTAAGACTTTTAAAAAAAAAACAAACAACACCAATGTATGTATTAATAATTAGCTAATTTATTTAAAATTCTAATCAATCTTAACTAATTTGGGTGGAAAATTTTAAATTAGGAATGCTAATTGAGTTACAAGTGTTCTTAAAGCCTTTTATTTATGAGAAAATCACAAAAATAATCACCTCATAATTAAAAAATACCAAAATAATCATCTGATTCGAGCCATTTTTCTCGCGCCAGTTTTTTTGTCGCGAGATTGAAAATAATATAAATGACGGGTCATAAATTGTCCACGTCCTCGCGACTTTTTTGGTCCTCGCGACATTTTTCTCGCGCCAATTTATGACCAATCATTTATATTATTTTTCAATCTCGCGAAGAAAAAAATGGCGCGAGAAAAATAGCCCGAATTAGGTGATTATTTTGGTATTTTTGAATTTCAAGTGATTATTTTTGTGATTTTCTCTTTATTTATTAATGTAAAGATATTTGTACGACTAATTTCATTTTCAATCATTAATGAATATTTAATAGTCAATAGTTTGCTATTGAAAAATTGACAAAAATAGAATAAAGAATTGACACATTTCAAATCAACTTTTTTTTAAAATAACATGTAATTAATTGTAATTATCATATCAAACAAAATGTTTTTGAAATAACTATTCATCTAATAATAATAATAGTATAATAATAATGGTCATCTAGATTCTGTCTTGGTGGTAAGATGTTTTCCTAATTAAGAAAAGGTCTTTCGTGCCTGAGGGTTCTCTCATGAAGGAGAGGTCTCGAATTCGAGCCTCGTCTAAGGGTCTCCTCTTCTGAGATAAGTGAGATTACTCGCTGTATAAGTTCGTGAGTTGCATACTGCGCAATTGGATGTCCATTTAACCCCGAATTATTATACTTGTTTTTCGGAAAAAATATAATAATAATAATAATGATAATACTAATACTAATACTAATAATAATAATAATACTCGGTAATAATTTAGTACTGAAGTACTTTACAATTTTGTATCTTTTACATTACTGAATAAATTTCAAATTTTATAAATTAAAAGAAGTTAAGAAGAAACACATTTCCACAATGTTTTATAAAAAAGATGTTTTAAGTTAAAACTCCTAAATCATTCACTAATTAAATAACATTCATTTAGGGATTTGGTTATTAAAATTGATAATCTTCTTATTGCTTTTTGATTAAGCATATTAATAGTTTAAGTGTTTGGATCAAAACACGCTACTTACGATTATCATCTTTGGTCAGTAAATTCGATGTAGAATAAGTAGTTTCACCAAAAAATTCATCTTTTCATATCTTCTTTTTCACATTTTTAAAACTGTGAAAAAATTATCTATTTGTTCACATCTAAAAGTGTCTAAAATCTCAACATTTAAAAGTGTAAAGAAATTTCAATAATCCACATTTATATATGTAGAAAAAAAGTTCACACTTAATGTGTGTAGAAAGATAAACTTTGTTTACATTTAAAAGTGTGAAAACCAATTTGGCACACCTAATTTTTCAGGCTAAAGGAAGCGTGAAAAAATTAGGTGTCACAAATTACTCTCCACATTTTTAAGCGTGAATAAAGTTTATATTTGTTCACGCTTGTAAGTGTGAACATTTTATTTTCACAATTATAAGTATGAAAATCTGAAATTTCTTTATATTTTTAAATGTTAAGATTTTTGATACATTTTCAAACGTGAACAAACTGATTAATTTTTTCACACTTTTTAAAACCGTGAACAAATAAATATGAAAAATAAGCATTTTTGTCGTAGTGCATGTATCTAAATTTTCCTTGATAGACATATAATATGACATATCAATTACGCGTTGGAATCCCTTTCACACTTGTTTATGTTAGTACACTTTTCGCTTTTTTTGTTGAAATGTAAATACGAAACTTGCAAAAAGAGGAAACACTATATCGTGTGTAATCAAACTATGTGTTGCTTTGAAGGCTAGACAAAACAATATTGCATATTGCTTCCCTTGAGGTAGACTTTAAGGACTTTACAATGTGCCCGTGTACACAATTGTCCCACAACCACATCAAAGAGAGTCAAGGAGACACATTTAATTGATTCCCATCTACCTTTCTCACCTTTCATAAATCTAATTTTTCCCTTTAAAAACATTTTATCCTAAACCAAAATATTTCCAATTAAGGGTAAAAAGTCATAGTCAAATTAGAAATCCCAATGTCACATTTTCTTGGTAATCTTTAATCTTTAATGTATAATAAAAAGGTGGTCTTAAATGTCACATAACAAAGTAATGTCCGTTAGATAAGTTATATATTTTGATTTCAACCGTTAAATTAGATTGGTGATGTTATCAATTATTTTTTTCATTTACACCCTTATGCAATACATAATTGCATTCTTTCTTCAATTTAACATCTTTACGATAAAAAATATTTGTCTCTTATTGGACTATGATTTCCCTTATTATTACTATTATAAAATCTCTTAATACAAAATATTAAAATAAGCGTATAAACGTAAATGTATATATGTTATTATAGCTATAAACAACATGTGTATAAACATAAATATATATTTGTTATTATACGTGCAATATTATTGACTCATAATAACGTAAAAGAACAAGTTAATAAACATAAAGTTTACATTTCAATTTTTTGTCTATATTTACCCGCGCTATCATGAGACAATAATCTAGTTACATATTATAGTGATTATTGTAAACCCGATGTAATACCCAATGGCATTCTAGACTCTATGTAGTGGCGAACTCCCAACATAATATATTTACATCTAATTTTTTAGTAACTTCAAAATAATCACACAATAATATACTGCGAGACCCATATGATTCCTCCAATGTTAATTTTTGGCTTCGTCTTTGATACCGCTCACCTTTAATTAAAAATCTTGGCTCCGCCGATGATTCTATTGTTTAGCCGTAGCTTTCTCTATTTAGGTAATTTGTTTTGTGATATAGGCAAGAAATAAACTATAATTCTCTATATAAATTTTTAATTGACATAATTTTTAAAGAGGACGGTTGTTTTCGACAACTTTAATGTAAATATATGGGTCATTTGTTGATAAACTAGATCTACTATTATCAACAACATTGAACATCTTTAAAAGAAGTCACAAGTAAGAATATGCATAGTTCACATGAGAAATAGTAGGCTTCAATAGTCGTTTTCAAAATTGTCAATTTAGAATATAGATACATTATCATGATAATAAATGCAAACGTAAAACCAAAAATTTAATTCACATTTTACAATTTGTACATTAAGACGTCCTAATAGTTATAGAAATTGACCCCACAAAAATAAAAGTCATTTAATATGGAAGAAAAAAAAATCGTACATAGCAATAATACATCAATAATACCTCGTTATGACTTGGTAATAAAGTAAAACAATTATAACAAATAAGCCTAAATGTATTTTCTATATGACACCCATATACTATAACTCGTAGAAAAAAGCGAAAACGTTAATGAAGTATTCATAAATCGTTAATGACACATAATAGTTATTGTTCTAAGATTCAAACTCAAAATGTTGATATATTTAATATCTAACGGGGATAACATCCATGTTGTTGACAACATGTAATTTAGGTGCAACATAATATAAAAACAAATAAAAGAGTATATTTTACCTCTTTAATTTTATTTAAATTTCCAAAATATCTCTTCATTTATTCTTTGCAGCACCCATCTTAATTTTATATAAATTTCAAGAATACCTCTTCATTTTTTGTTTCTTCGGGTTTCGGTGTATATACTAAATATATACATATATACTAGCGTATATACTAATTTATCAAAAACATATTTGAACCATATATTCACAGATGAATACATATATATATAAAAATGAATATACTTCTATTCACCGGTGTATGAAATCATATATATATATATATATATATATATATATATATATATATATATATATATATATATATATATATATTGATTATTAAAACATTTGAGCCGAATCAGTTAATATGGTTCGATTATCAGGTATTTTCATAATCGAACCATAATATTCGATTAATTAAAATTTAATAAACGAACCATCGCTTATGTGAATGATTCAGTTAATTTGATTCGATTAAATCGGTTATTTCGATTATTTATCGATTAAATCAGTTTTATAAGCACTCATAATTTTAACTTTATTAAAAATCCTCATTTGAATACTCTTTACCAAAATTCGTACATAAATTGAAGTATGTGATGAATCAACTTCATAACATCTTTACAATTGTAAATATTTATTGTACCCTATTTTTAATCTTCTGTGTTCATAATTTCTTACCCTTTGGGGTCCTACTTACTATTCATCATATAATCAGTGGCGGATGTAGTATGTAAATGGGGAGGGCAACCGCCCCCATTGGTCGGAAAAAAATTAGAGAAAATTGGTATAAAATTAGTGCCGCCACACCTAATTTGTTTAGACTTTTATATGTTTGCCCCCACCCATTTGGTCGAAAAATAATCATGCCCCCATCATCTCGATTTTCTGGATCCGCCACTGCATATAATCTTACTCCTTGAATTTATTACAAATATATATCTTGGGCCCCAACTCACATTTTGTTTTAATCATTCGTTCCCAATATATTTATTTAAAGTTTATATGAATTCACCTATTTTAGATTAAGAAGATGGCTTGTTAATTTTCTCATATTCGGGTTAATTTTTACGTCATGATATTAACGCTGTGTTCTCAAGTTTTATTTTGATGGTAAAGGAATGTAAAGGAAAGTAAATAAATAAATTGTTGTGTTCTCAAGTTTTTTTTAAGGAAGGAAAGCAAAGTAAAGGAAAGAATTAGGAGGTAAAGTTTATAAATTTTATTCAATAAAACAATCCGGCCATATTTGGGGTGATTGTAAAGTAAAATAAATACTTTCCTTTACTTTACTTTTCTTTTCTTTACATTACTTTCCTTTCCTTTAATTTTAGACTCGAGAACAGAGCGTAAAGGAATTTGTAAAATTATGTACAGGATAGGGTTAACCTAGCCGGTCAAAGGTATATGACTTTTTTCGACTAGAATAAGAAACGCGATCTGAATTCGTTAGAATGGATTGACAACCCATTCATAAAATTGCCGTTTCTGTCCATGTATTGCAACCATTTTCACCTCTAGCGCATCTTGTTAGGTTTTTTTAGTGAGAGAATGATGTTATTTAACCGAGGACAAATTATTCCTTTTACCTAAAAAAAAAAAAGAATGATGTTCAAAAAATCAAATTATTATTTGATTATGTATTTTTTATAGAAAATGATTTCAAATTTTAAAGTTTTCTATATTATTAGACGTCCCTCGTTAAATATCATGTTTATTGTCACTTCTCGAGTCTTATTAGCCCACAAAATTCTTGTATAAACGTCTCTACTTCTTCATGAACCAAATAAAAAAGTGTATGAGAGACATGAATTGAACTCGAGTCTCACATATACATATACATATACATATACATATACATATACATATACATGAATGATTTAGGAACAGGACATCTAAAACGCGTTCAGAAAATATATATCAATATAGTACTAACCCTCACACTCTCCCCATGCAATACTACCCCACCCCACCCACCCACCCACCCCACCCCTACCTCACCTCCCTCCATTTATACACCTCCATTTATACTCCATCTCCATTTCTCTTTAATATCATGGGTTATTTTTTAATATTGTTTTCACTTGCTTTCATTCTCACTGGACCATTAGTAAGCAATGCTGGCTATTGGCCACCTTCACCTGGGTTCTATCCTAGCTCAAAGTTTAGGTCCATGACCTTTAACCAAGGGTTTAGAAACCTTTGGGGTCCGAGCCACCAGAGCGTTAACAATAACGCTCTTGCCATCTGGCTCGACCGTACATCAGGTCTATCTCTTTTCACCTTTTCTTAAATAATTAATGTTAATGCTAATTAATTATTTTTGTTTTCTTTGTATCATAGGAAGCGGGTTCAAGTCGGTCAAACCATTTCGATCTGGTTATTTTGGAGCATCCATTAAACTTCAACCCGGTTACACCGCAGGAGTCATAACAGCGTTCTACGTGAGTATTTATTTTTAAAACGAAAAGTACATTAAACACATTCTAGTACTCTACTATAAACATTTGTTTAAGATTATCCATTTAACCCTCTACGATTTAATTAAGCGACTACACCGTTACACATTACATACCGCTAGGATAAAGACCGGTTTGTTACTCATATTATGTGAGCAAAAACATTTCAATGATTGATTACTACGTAGAAACATTAAACACGAGAGCTTGTCCAAGTATTTATAACATGCTGTTTATCTGTGGAAGGTCTCGGGATTGAGTCTGCTCATAGTACAACACTATGTTTCATTTTAATAATATTATGTTCTTTCCACCAATTATTTTCTACTTTTATATGTCACATCCTTAACGTTTTCCTTTTTGTAATTTCTCCTAAAAAATATGCTTTTGTTAATATGAATTTTTAATTCATAACCAATAAGTAAAGAGACTCAAGTAATATTAGTTAGACAACATATAAGACATTTTAAGTGTTGATGCATGGTATACAGAATCTATACTTACAACACGCCTAGTCATTGTACCAAAAACATTCAAAAAGTTTTGTCACGTTAGCATCAACACGAAATACATTCAATCATTATACCGAAATTTGACACCCACTTATTTGTTTTCATCTTCTATAAAATATAAACAACCCCATGAGGTTGACACCGGGCTAATGGCACCGACACCAAGGGGCTTTGGCGGCGGCAAAAAAACACCGTTGGGTGTGCTCTAATGTGCTAGGATAAAAAAATATGACATTGTTGTGGATATCATGGGAAAATATATTCCATTTTTTTAGGCATATGTAACATGATGTTAGAATGTAGAACTATTGATAGTTACTACACAACAATGCAAAATATGATGTGTGGGAACCACCTAAAATAATGCTTATTGTTTCATGATTGTTTATCAAGAAATGAAACATTTTGGTAAATCCAAATATAGCTTATCGTATATCTACTCTTTTCTATAAAACGCGTAATTATGTTACGAAATGGTTGAACCGTGCGACAAGCTAAACGTAGTCTCGATTAGCCTATTTACTAATTATCAAACATTATGTAGCTTTCAAACAATGAAGCACATCCAGGATTTCATGATGAAGTTGACATAGAATTCCTTGGAACAACATTTGGGAAACCATACACATTACAAACAAATGTATACATAAGAGGAAGTGGTGATGGCAAGATTATTGGCAGAGAAATGAAATTTCATTTATGGTTTGACCCTACAAAAAAATTTCATCACTATGCCATTTTGTGGAGTCCACATGATTTAATGTAAGTTTTACTATATACATTTATTATCTTTTATTTTAATTCTATTTAAATATTAAACTATTTTTACCGAATTATCAGTATAACAAAAATGTCATTTGTTTATATTTTCTTTTCATACTTTTTAAAAATATGGAAAAAAATTATTAATTTGTTCATATTTAAAAGTGTGTCTAAAATCTAAGCTTTTAAAAGTGTGAACAAATTTAAGTAATCCACACTTATATATGTAGAGAAAAAAGTTCTACTTAAAAGTGTATAGAAATATAAAGCTTGTTTACATTTAAAAGTGTGAAAACCAATTTGCCACATCCAATTTCCTCACGTTAGAGGAAGTGTAAAGAGATTGACTGTCACAAATCACCCTCCACAAATTTAGGTGTGGATAAACTTTATATTTGTTCATGCTTGTAAGTGTGACCATTTTATTTCCACAATTATAAGTGTAAAAAACTTAACTTTTTCACAGTTTTAAAAGTTAAGATTTTTTGATACATTTTCAAACGTGAACAAATTGATTAATTTTTTCATAATTTTTAAAATTGTGAACAAATAAGTGTGAAAAATAAGCATTTTTGTCGTAGTGTATGTATCAAATCAAATACTTCATCCGTCTCAAAATATTCAGTGTCAAGAAAACCATTGTCAACCAATAAGATATCATACTTATTTCTGGAAGTAACTTAAAATGAATACTTATTTTAAAAAATTAAAACAATTGCGTGAACTTGTATTTTTAAGACGGAAGAAGTGACGATTATAAGATAAGGAAAGAGTTTTGTATTAGATCTGTTTCTATTATTGGGAAAAGACATATTTTAATGAAGAAATAGTTGTCTAAAAAGTTACCCATGTCACACGATGAAGAGTTATCATGACACAATGGAAAAATAAGAGTTTTTAGTTACCTTTATTATAAATTATGAATAAAAGGAATGAGTTTTGGCTTTTGGTGTCGGTTTTAAGCAAAAGTTTTACAAAAGATCAAAAATATGTTATTAGACATTTTTATGTCACTATAGATAGGTTACGAACATTCTTGTTTGTTCTTGATTTTGATTGTTTTTATAGGTCTTATATAAATTTTAACTCAACCCCCTCTTAACTTATTTAGTGACATGTTATGTATTATTAGTTACAATGTTGTTTTTTCCTCGACAAGTTTAGTTTAAACGAATTTCCGACCTTGTTTTTCCAGATTTTTTGTTGACGATGTGCCAATAAGAAGGTATCCTCGGAAAAGCGATGCAACTTTTCCATTGAGACCAATGTGGTTATACGGGTCAATATGGGATGCCTCTTCATGGGCTACCGAAGATGGTAAATACAAAGCTGATTACAAGTACCAACCCTTTGTTGGACGGTTCACCAATTTCAAAGCAACGGGTTGCTCTGCCTACTCATCACCACGTTGCCACCCTGTCTCTGCCTCGCCGTGGAGGTCCGGTGGTCTTAGCCGTAGGCAGAACATGGTCATGAAATGGGTACAAAGCCGCTACTTGGCTTATAACTATTGTTGGGATAACAAAAGGGACCATTCCTTGACACCAGAATGCTGGAAATAAAGCTTTACTTACTATTTTTTGTGCCTTTAAGTTAAGGGCACTTTTTTCTTTCTTTCTATAGGGTATGTTGTGATGGCCCCACAAACGGTGGTTCAGCATCCAAAGCCCTCTAGAAGGGCAAAAACATTTTATAGTGTAATTGTGTGTGCTATTTTGTATGATTTAAGAAAAAAGGTGGGATGTTAAGAATCGACAGATTTATAGCATTTATTAAATATTTCATTGAGCATGTTTTTCAAATAAAATATACGAGGCTGGTTACATTTTTCTTCTTATATATATATATATGAGAACTCAGATTTTTGCGAAAACTGCGAAAACTCATTCTCAGTCAGTCATTTAGTTTTGAATATTAAACATTTTTCTGAATTTAAAAAGGATAAAATAGTAATTTTCTTATTTGTAATTTAGATTTCTTTCTTCTTTTCACTCTCATCTTAATTTATTTCTTTTTTCATTACATATCTTTTTAAACTTTTGTGTGGTATGGGAAAAAAAATAATTCGTCGATTAACTTAATATTTTAAATCTTGTGCATTATGCACACAGATTTTTCTTTATTAAAAACCTTCAGCCAATGATTTTTTCGCATGGTTACTAATATCGTTATTTACATAGCAACTAGGAAAAGATAAATATACAAATATATTAATTTCACTTTAACGTATATGATGCTTCACACTACAAGAAAAATGGGTTTTTGGGACCCTTTCTTTGGGACGCTTTAAAGATATTGTCCCGATAAAATATCTAATAGGACTGGTTAGTTTTTATGTCCTTTTATGATTGAACATAATAGAACAATTAAAATGTAGGTCGTAAAATCAAGTTTATATGACACTTATTTTTTAGAGTCTTATTATGGTGTAACCTAAAATGATACATTAGACACACGTCCTATTATATTAGGTTTTATAGGGTGTTTATTAGTTATGGTCTTATCATAATCAAACATAATAGGACACTTGACAAATAAGTCATATTATATTATGTTTTATAAAACGCTTATCAACAAGGGTTTTATAATGAAATAATATATAGGACACTTGACAAATAAGTCATATTATATCATGTTTTATAAAACGCTTATCCACAAGGGTTTTATTATGAAATAATATATAGGACACTTGACAAATAAGTCATATTATATTATGTTTTATAAAACGCTTATCCACAAGGGTTTTATTATGAAATAATATATAGGACACTTGACAAATAAGTCATATTATATAATGTTTTATAAAACGCTTATCCACAAGGGTTTTATTATGAAATAATATATAGGACACTTGACAAATAAGTCATATTATATTATGTTTTATAAAACGCTTATCCACAAGGGATTTATTATGAAACTAGCTTAATACCCGCGATAGCAAGGAAAAATATATGAAAAATAATGATCCAAAAACATTAAAATGTATAATAACATTAATTAGTAAACTTTCTTAGTATCACCTTTATAATCACTTTGTTTAAAGTTTAACATCTAAACATGTTTCTATATGTTTAACAATTGATCAAACAGAATTACGATTAATAAAAGTGTATGTTACAAAATAGATATTGTAACGTTTATGAAATTATAAACTCGTGAAAAAAGCGGGGAGCTATATCAAAACAAATAAGTAAAACCTTCAAGCATCATATCTTCTACACATTCCGTTTTGACTATCTTTTTGACCGGCCCATTTTACCACTTTAACTATGTGTTTCAAATTGAACTCCACCTATAAAAGACAATTAAGAGGAATTAAGAGGTACACAAATAAAAAAAGAATTAAAAAGAAAAAGAAGTCTTATTTTCCGGTTCGAGTTTTACGATTTTGTCGCTCGAAATGTCGGAGAGTATTAGACAATAAGCCCAAATACAAGCTGTGGGTTTGGACCCATTAGAGTTTATTAGGGTTTATGTCTTTTGTAATCTATAAACACCCAATAAATAATAACAAAATAGGTTTATCATTCTAATAATTATGATATTATCATGAAATCTCGGCTATGTTTGTAAAAGCTTAAAATGGGGCTAAAATGAAGATTGTTTAGGGTTTGAACTTTTTTCTATATATATAAACCTTATTTGGTTGACACTTATTATAAGTCTTATTTAAAATATAAACTTTAATATAATAAGCTACTTCAAATATCATATAAAGAAATGGATTGGACTTATAATATGGGAAATTACATAAATACATGTCATAAAATTTGTCTACTTATATTATTATGTATTTTCTTTTTTTTATCATATTATATTTTTGAGGGCAAACTTTAACTATTTTGTCAAACACATTGACAAAAATAAAAACTACAACTTTTAGCTCTAAATATAATCATCAGCTTTTATATATTGCTAAAAACTGTTAGTAACAACTACAAGTTAATTTTACCAAATATACTCATAGAAGAGGTCCAATTTTGAATTAGTACATTAATTATATATATATATATATATATATATATATATATATATATATATATATATATATATATATATATATATATATATATATATATATATATATATATATATATATATATATAAAGTAATTGGATCGGGTAAGAACGGGCCGAAGTATAGGAACGTTAAGAACCAATGTTGGCCGTCCAATTTAGGTGTTGATCAGTAGTAACCAATGCGAGGAAGGTGCCGATCAGTTGTAACCAATGCGAGGTTTGATATAAATTTTTTAATCGGACGACCAGAATTTGTTGCTGATCAGTAGTAAGGTTTTCTGCTGATCAACAGTAAGTGGTTACTACTGATCATCACCTTAATCGGACGACCAACATTGGTTTTTAGCGTTCCTATACTTCGGGTCGTTCTTACCCGAACCTCACCCTATATATATAAAATAATGTTGTATAATATAATTCTTATAATAATTAAAATTAAACATTTTGTTATCTTCTATTTAAACATTTAATCTTTTTTTGTTTTAATTATATGTTTGTATTTACTATTTCATATATATGTAGCATAGTTTATAAGTTTTTTAGTTATTAAGTTTTATAAAATTGAATTTGTTTTATTTTCCCTCCAACCCAATTTTCTCCCTCCCAACCATAATTCATTTTCCCCCACATTTCCTCACATACCTCCTTCATATCATTTAAAAAATTATTAAAACCACTCTCATCATATTGACTTTGTCCACCTGCACATAAACCTCCCAATGAAGAAATCTGCACATTGTTTAATACGGTCTCCTTTTTTAAAGATATAGTGGTTTTCTTTCTTAGCGTACCCACGGTGTTCTTTACTAAATATACTACATTCGTTTCTTTATTTTACTTTAATGTTGACTTCATTCAGGTAATCAACAATATAATCGGTTTCGTAAAATTATAATTATCAATTTAGTTTCTATGGTATTCAGGGGTACAATTTTTGAATTTAGGCATAATCTGTGTTACCTGAATCTAGTGATTATAATTCCATGAACCCCTAATGTTTTGCCCTAATTCTAAAAAACAAAACGATTCTTAATTTTGTGTTTAATTTTATTGATTTTTCATTTTACTTGTCTATTATATTAATTTCCTTTCTTAAATTGTTGATTTTGCTAGGTAGTTGTTATTCTAAAGAACAAACCCGATCATCTTAATTTCTAAGGTAAATTATTTAAATAAATATTGTTATTGGCGTATGCACATTTTGATAAGGATGGTTATAACTAGGTTCAAGGTTTTTTTAGATTCTTTGAACCTTGATGTAATCAACATTTTCGTGTTGCTAACAATAATGTTTTGTTTATGCTCTTGCAGGTTATGTCACATAGTCTATGGGTTTTTGCAAGACCCAAAAACAAGTATTTGATAGATATGCAAGTACGTTTATCTATTCTACAAAATATGATATGTCTAAACGTATGTCACAACATTTTTATTAACAAGTTTATGTGTATGATTTTCTAAAATTTTATATATCACTGATTTGTTTTCTAGGTAACATTGGAGACACAATGATGGATTGAAGAGCAGGATATTCTAGGCTTTCATTGACTTGGACTAAATAGTATTGGTTGTTAGTATGTACATCGATTTGTATTATCCTACTTTATTTGTGTAATATAGATTTTCTGTTTACAAGTTATGAACTTAATTAGAGCTTGCATCATGTATAGGTGCTACGCAAGGGAAACCATGATAGTAGAAAATGCTACGGGATAATAAATTTTATGCTCTCTCGTAACATGAAGACTAGATTCGATTTCGATCTGCACTTAAATATTTTTTTCATCATTTTGTACTGTGATAAACCGTATATACTGTTTCTGTTGTGAGTAAACGATTCTCCTGAGAAAATTAGAAGTTATTATGCTTTACGCGTTGATATTGACTATCTAATTTATTCTTATATTTCAGATTTCAGTAGTGAAGTATGTTGTAAATTGAGATTTTGACGAGTTTTTCTATTAATATGCAGGAGACTACGGATAAAATCACCGTAGGTTCTCAAGTATGGGTGGCAAACCCATCAGTGGCTTGGATTGACGGAGAAGTATTAAAAATAGATGGAACAGACGCCAAGATCCGAACTACTGATGGGAAGAAAGTAAGTTGATTATATTCATTTGTCAAATATCAGTCAATTCATTTTGGTTTTGTTCACCATTTTAGGTTGGAGCAGACGTTTATCTTAAAAATATTTTAAACTCGACGGAGAATGTAGCAAAAGGATGGATCAAGAGTTTAGATCTAAATGAGCTTGTTCGAGGTGAAGAGATTGGACCAAATGTTCAAATCCTATCAAGAGAAATAAACGCTTGGTGAGAACGTATGGATTCATTGTCACAATTGAAGACGCTATTGGTGCAACTGTTGCGTGGCCTTGCCCTTTCATATCAGTATGTCATTCTTTTTAAACTTGTGATATGTGTATTGTTACAACAAGGTTTATTATACATGGAATTATATACTTATATATAAATCATCAATTTCCAGGTGACACATATGGATGCATGATGATAGCAACAACTAGTTTGTTTCTTATTATTTTGGAATTACCTTTGTGCCTGAGGATGATGCATGTGGTTTATTGACGTCTCATTTGTTTTTTGTTTTTATCAGTTTTAAATTACCTTGTAACTCTTTTAAGACCTTATTATGGTTTATGTTATAAGACCTTATTATGGTTTATGTTATGAGATCTTATTAGGTTTGTGTTATGACTTAATCATGTTAAGAACTTTTTGTATGAAAATGACTTGTTTAAAATGAGAATTTCATGCCTCTAATATACCGAATAAGATTTACAGACATGGTTTGTGAACATTATATATCGAAATTATTAATAATTTAGGTTTGTGTTCAATTTGGGACAATTCTTAGGACGCTTTTAATCGTCCTAAAAGTAATGTAGAGAAATGTGTTACAACAAAAGACGTGTCCTATAATATAATATGTTAGGATGCTACCAATGTTATGTAATTGCCTTAATAAAACAAAATGTTGTGTTTCATTATATAGGAGACTTCTTATAAGGACATTAAATTTGGTCCTAAAAATATATGATACACTTATCTATTATGACCCTTTTCTTAGTTCTTATAAAACTATTAATGTAACATATGATTCATCCTATAAATATATTTTATAGGACGTTAATATGTGTCTCAAAACATAATAGTATATTACAACATCAAAAGGCATCCTATTTAGCAATGTGTTGGGACACATTTTATGTTTTATAAAATATCTGATGGGACCTTAAATTTTGTTTCATAGTATTGGTGTTTATTAGGATGTCTAAAAGCGTCCTACAAGTTTATACAACGCCTTTATATGAGACACTATTTTCACTGGTCCTATTAGATTAAAAGTCTCATAAAGTAACATTTTAGGACGATAACAAGCGTCCTAAAAGACCACTTTTGTTGTAGTGTCAGTAAGAATTTTTTATTTAGAGAACCCTAACTTTTCAATACTAAACTCACTTTTATGTGTGTTCATATGATCGCACCTTAATGTTTACAAATGAACAACTGTGATAATATATGAACGTGGCGATGTTCATATGTGATGGAGAAAAAAATCCATGAATTAAGTATGATCAAATATGAACAACTCATAGTAATCGTAAAAAGTTAAAATAAAAATCCTAAAACTAGTTATAAATCAAAGAAGGAAAAGCTTTGCCAGATCCGGACTAGATGTTTGGTAGAAGCTTACTTCATCTTCCTGTTTTGAAACTGCAGCAAGTTCTTCGCTATCTGGGCCCTACACAAATAATCATAAACACTAAAACCAACAAAAAATAAATCATAATCGAATCTTGTATTTCTCATATTAAAGATTCCTCTACTTCTTCATTGCTAACAAAAATCCTAAGCATTCAACATAAAGTCAAATATTTTAACATCGTATAGCAACATTTTTCATTTTAACATAAAGTCAAATACTTTAACATCCTAAGCATTCAACTAAATGTAGTTAGCTCCTAAGCTATATTTATAACTAAATCAAGTTGAAAACAATTACAATATTTGATTGCATTCATAGCTCACAACACGATAAATCGATAATGATATGAGTAAGTTACATTAAAACTAACAATCAGTGACCTGAACTAAGCCTAATCAAAGAATGAGTAATCTCAAAGTGAAATACTCAAATTCTTGTTTCATAGAAGAAACCGACACAAGATATCTACTACTATTTTAGCTAATTAAACCTAACCACAATAACTACATTCACCATGACGATAAGATAACGATATAATATAACAAATCAAAATCAGTAAGCTAAATATATCAAAATTACTGTAAAATTACTGTAAATTTCCAAATAATTATCAGATCAAGCAATTCAGAAACCGAAAAACAAATCAATCTCACAAATTAATCTCAAATAAAACACATTATACGCCAAACAACAATAAAGCCTAGGAAAATACTGAATAACCTTGAAACATCTTCAGACCTTTTGAATAACCTTGAAACATCTTCCGATTACCGCGGTCGTGTTTCTGATCATCATAATCTGTTGGATCTACCTTTTGATTGCGCGTGATGAGCCGTTGGTGGTTTTTGATTTCGAAATTGGCGATCGTGTGGAGTATATGCAGGTTTTGGATTTCGGTTGTTGATGAAGATGATGAGTATATGCAGGTTTGATTTGATTTGTTGCGGTTTTGTTGGAGGAAACAAGTTGCTGGAGAAAACAAGAGAAGAGGAAGACGTCAGTTTAAGAAGAGAGAAAGAGATTTATTAGGTTAACTAATTTAAAATTAATATTGTTTAATAGTAATTTCCCAAAATACCCTTAAAGCCTTTTATCAATTAGCATCAATTTTAAATGTATTTACGAAATTGCCATATAGCTTTTCAATCATGGATCAATAAATCAAGGGTTTAGATTTAGTTATCGTAGTTCTCGCAAAAATCTGAGTTCTCGAATGAACCATTCACTATATATATATATATATATATATATATATATATATATATATATATATATATTGGAAAGAAGGTGGGTATGATAGCATCAATTATTGTTTTCAGTTTTGAATTATTGGTTATTTAAGTGTCATCAAATATAACCATATTTGAAGATATACCGTAATTGTTATGTACTTGAGATTGAAAGAAAATTGAGTTAAGGTCAATAATGAGAAGGAGAGTACGAGATGCAAATTCGTTCAGACTATTTCATTTCGGCTAATACTCATTCGTGAGGTTCTAGGAGGAATTGACCCGAACGATATATTTAGTACATCACCTTGTGTACATGTTTTTCTTACCAAAATACCATGTTGAATACCATAAGTATATTTCCCGCCAAAACGAATAGTTGTGACTGTTAAAGTTGCACCGTTTTGTTTGTAACTACTTATATTTAACCCTAACATAATTGTTAGTATGTCATATTCCGTCTCATTTGAGATATACAAAAGTTATAAATTCCTGTCTTGTTTCGACAATTAATGTTGTTGCCTTGAACATTTCGATTTGGTCAATTCTTAAGTTATCAATTCCTCTCTCTCTCTCTCTCTCTCTCTCTCTCTCTCTCTCTCTCTCTCTCTCTCTCTCTCTCTCTCTCTCTCTCTCTCTCTCTCTCTCTCTCTCTCTCTCTCTCTCTCTCTCTCTCTCTCTCTCTCTCTCTCTCTCTCTCTCTCTCTCTCTCTCTCCATCTTCTTTTGTATTGAAACACATAACCAAGACTATATATCTCTATTCTCTATAATAAAACTAATCATGTAGGGTACTATTTCACTTAAGTTATAACTCTCTTCGTACAAACAACATGGATAAGGACACATTGGTCCAAAAAGTTTGAAATAAAAGGTAAAAGTTAAAACTCGTGCATCGCATGACCAAAAATACTGGTAATAATAAAAAAAAACAAGAGCACTATTTATTAGGACTTAATTGGGACTATTCATCACTTAATTATAAAATAATCTTAAGATGTCAATGCAACAAGGAGATATGATATAGTAATTATTAATGTCATTCTATTGATACATATATGTTAGAACAAGTTCATTTACATTTGTTGATAGTAGGTAGTTATTTTCAAAAGAACCAATTGGTTATTTTCGTATAAAGATTAGGATAAAAAAAATAATAATAAACCACCCTCGAGGGAAGCGGGGGGCTAGGTATGATGATGTGCTTGATGCTAAAGATGTGTATTCTTATTGAGACTTTTGTCGAATCCAATCTTTTTTCTGGAGCACCTATATGAAAGGGGACAAGAAGGTAAATTTCGTAACAAAGCAGTCAAAACATATGTGAAAAGGATGAAACCTTTGATCTTCGCCTTATAATTCATGTCACGGACAAAAGATAAAGATAACCAAATGTCAATTTCATAAACCATGAATATGGATTTGAAAAACTCGGAGGATACATTTAGGTGTAATTGGGAGAATGGGTCTCGTATACCAAAACTTTGAGTAGTTAATCTTAAAAATAGTTCTAAATACCGATAACATGTTCATAGTTGAAGTAGTTTAACTCGAAATAATATATGTAGTTTATCATTGCTTTTGACTATCAATGGGGTAAGAAACAAAGTTAAACTATGAATGTTGTTCTCCCTTCCATTTCATCCCATGCTTCATGATGTAAATGGGATTTATGGACGTGGACCATGTAGATGTAGAGTCATGTCCAAATTGTACATCAAATTTATATGGTGTTGACACCATAATCTATTGGCATATAGAAAGTGGAGCCCCGAATTTATTCGTTCAAAAGAAAAAAATAATAGGGTCACATAATCAAATAAAGGAGGGAAAATCGGACAAAACACGTTGAGTAACATGACAAAATATAAAATAACACATTTTTATAAATATAAATTACGCCGAGTTGGTTGATTCAATGCGGGGATTTTATAATTTTCAAAATTTTTATAAATAATTAAATTTGATAATAAAAATGTTATTATTTCCATAATTAATATCTTTTTGTCGAATAAATTAGGTTAGAATATATGTTTGGAAATTTTGAACATACATTGTATGATTTCTTAGCCTGATCATTATTAGCCTACTTTTAACTTTAAGATTTTCTTGTTTAACCTGTTGTAAATAGAATACAACGAAAACCGACAAATATTTATGTAAATGGTGGATATTCGTTTTTCCTTAAACATATAGCAACATATAAAACTTTATATTAAACTTATGTCGAGTCTTATATTATTGCACGTGACGCGATTGTTGTATAGATGAAACCGTCTAGCATTCATTAAATTTCTTAATTAATTATATCCCTTCTTTAACAAACTCGATCTATTTAGGATCAAACATATTAACACAAAATCCTTGGTATGACCTTAGGATCAAACATATTAACACAAAATCGAGATAATAGTATATGATTCATCATCTATGTACGTACCCAAACTATCACATTCTAACAAATTGTGTCTCTTGAAAATTCTATCAAACACTTTATGACCATGTACCATATTTAAACGTTTTATGTACACAATCATGGGAATGTGGGTGAATAAGGAGGCGTATGGTTTGTTCATGGGTTTCACTATCGGTTTGGGTATGGGTGTGAGAGTCATAGAATTCTTAACCCATCCATATAAAAGATCGCGTTTGAGAAAACCATTGTTTTGTGGGTTTCATTCCTTATTTTAAATCTATATCCTCGTATCAAAAATCTATTATTGTTTTCAGTTCCAATCTTTCATTCCAACACCTAAATCCAAACACACCCTAAAATGTGACACTTTAAGAGATAATATGTGATAATCATGAACCATGGCAAGTTCACACTTTCTTTTGCATATTTCCAAACTAAAGTTACAAACTTGCAATTACGTGTTCGCGTAAATATTGCAATTATTGACATAAGGATGTTTTAACATTATAAAGTTTGAAATCTTAATGTTTTGTCATTATAAAGCGGACGACTCCTTGGATTTATATTACTTGTTACACATTGTTAAAATTAGTCGATCCGGATAGCTTCTAAGCTAGTTGATAAACTGAGATTTGAGACTTCATAAAATAAGGATCGGAAATTAAAGAACACCATATTCTGCAAAACAGACCTAGACCTTAACAATGATTCAACACGAAAACTTAACAAAACATCCAGAATGGTATCAAGAGGAAGTATAAAAATTATGGGTGTCTCTCATTAAAATTTAAAGTAATGGTTAATATAAATGACGTAATATGAAAACCTATATATGATAATGTATGGGTCATCGAATTCAAAAAGAAAAACCTCAAAAAATAACTAAACACAACCAAAAAACGTTACATAAACTGTCCAGGAAAAAGCACATATAAAGTAACAAGGACGTCGAGATACACAAGCAGCTCTTGAAGGAGAACCTTTAGATTCCTGCATCTATAAGCATACCACCAAGTTTGTTTCTCAATGAAATAAATGTAGACGATAAGATATGATGAATGTAACTAAACGAAAAGTGAAACCAAGTTACCAGATCTAATTTTTCCTAAATATACATCAGCGTCCTGTTGGGAAACTATGGTGAAACTAAACTCTCAACAAAGGAGGTATATACGTAAGTATTTTCATCAACGTTTTGAATCTTTGAATATGAAGCATTCTTGATATCATACAGATATGATGTTTCCCCGAATGTCAGCACAACTTCCGTATCATTTAAACTACAAAACCGATCCCTGTATTGATATTCCCCAGAATCTGTCACATAAGACGGGATGAAACCAATTTAGTCCAACTATCTTTCACTCCATAAACCTTCATCACCCATACGTCCGTATTACAATTTCCATATTCATGAGTACAAGCCACACACAACATTTCTCCCAAAGTCCCCAACCTAACATTAGACATATCATCATCATTGTACTCGGGTAGCAAAATTTCACTAAAAGTTTCTTTTGCTAAATCTAGACAAGCTATCCTCATCCGACCAGAATCTTTACAAATAGTACGGGCCTTCCAGTGAAGAGCTCCATTTAAAAACGTACCATAAAGATCCGATAATGGCAAATCATTAGGATCAAAATCATCAATTCCCTTCCATTTTCCAGTTTTCAGTGAATATATCTGTACCTTTCTATTAGCAATAGCCCGATAGAAACGACCAGGTATTATGACAAATTTGTAATCATCAGTTGACTCGTCGTACCCAAAACCATTAGAAACATACGGAACATCAAATACATAACAAGCTTTACTTAAATATGGTGCTACCCTTTTCGATCTTCTAGTACTAGGGTTCCAAATAAAAAACGGTCGTGGATGTTCTTCAAAACGAGAACAAATTTTAATGCATAACAATCCATTGCACGAACCAACGATTTGAACAGAATAACCACGTTGTTTCAAAGGGTAATCAAGCTCTAAAGCGTTAACAAATTTATCGTACAACACTTCAGATAAAGAACAACTCATGAGTTTTGTACTTGATATATTGCTGACGAAAACTAGTCGATGACTAGCATAATGATTGCTTCTACGTGACAAACTAAGATGAGATTTAACGAAATAAGGATCGGATATTAACGAGTACCATAACTTGCAAACAGACTTACAACGTAACAACGATTCAACTGGAAGTTTTAATAAAATTTCAGTAATGATCTCCGTAGGAATCGATTGACCAGATTTGATTTTCTTCTTTGTTGCTTGTTCGTTCTGCCATTCGTTTTCGACTTCCATTCTTATTAGTTTTGTTAGTCGATTACTTTTGACTTTTTGAGGTATATTTATAGATTTTGGTTTATATAACCGACTACGTATCTAATTCCTAAAAAATTGATGCAATTAATATAAATAAACAAAACGTGTTTTAAGACATAATCACAATCCAATTATATTTCAAATTCCTATTCCTATTCAGAACTAATACGATTTACAATATGTTTCTGTTTAGATAATTATAAAATTTATTTTCTTTATTATTTAATTTTTATATAACCTTTTTTTAATAAAGAAAAACATTGTATAGTAGTATGAAATAAGCACTTTGTGAGATTCCATGTTTTTTCGATTTACTATTAATCTTTACTAGTATGAAACTCGCGCGATGTAGCGAGAAAGAAAAATTATATTTTACAAAATTATAGTAACGATTTATAATAGTTTCTCCTTCGTGTTAGATAGATAATAGTTATAGTTCGGGTCGTTTGGGTACTCGAATTATTTAAATAATTATGTGGTAAGAGTTTCTTATTGAGTTTTTTCGTACAAGAAAGTGAATTATGCGGTAACCGTTTATGGTTGTGTGCTTTTTTTGGGCCATCATTTTATTTATGTATATGCGGTAATGATTTTTGTTAGTGTCTCGTTTCACGATTAATATTTTAATTGTAATAAATTATGATCCGGGACATCGAGTATCAAACTGATTCTCTCCGTATATTTTCACATACATGATGCAGTAAGTTGTCTAATAGTTTTTTGTTCGAATCGTGTTTTTATTAAAGAAAACATTTATTTCGGTCCAAACTCGAATTTCTTGTTAAATAGTTTCTGATTCTAGTGTTATGACTATATTTTAAGTGTAATAGTTTCTGATTCTAGTGTTGCGACTATATTTTAAGTGTTGTAATTTTTTAGTGGCTTTTTCACTTATATATCATCTGTGCAGAAAAAGTTTTAGGTCATCCATCCCATTCGGGCTATAAAAACAGTTATTCGGTAACTTTTTAAAATCCACATCTTTGGACATAACTGGTTATATATGCGAAGCTTAATAAATAAAATAAATTAATTCTCATTTTACATATGACAATTAGATGTAAGAAATTTTTGTATTGAAATTATTCGTAAAAGTTTGTTAATCAAATTAATTATAATTTAATTTAGTTGATGGTAAAGAATGAAAAATGGAAAGTGGGTTGAAAAGAAAGAAAAGTAAGTTGCAAATTAAATTGTATTTAAATGGTAAATGAGGGGCATTTTAGTATTTTCCTTCTTAAATTTCAACTTTAAGATTTTAGAGATAAATGTTTTATATGTATATAGATATAGATATTATAGATATATAATGGATGAAAGTAGTTACGTTTGGTTCTTTTTTACATACAACTTAAAAGTGAAAAATTTGGTTTTCAAAAGTTAGAAACTGATCACTTCGATTTTCAATTTTTAAGGTTTATTCTTTTTCAAAAAAAAAAGAAAATAAATACAACACAAACACACCCATTTTTTTTTCAAACTACTCATTTTGGGGAGAATCATTACTAATGTCACGTGAAAGTGTCATTGTGGATTTCAAAATATAAGAAAAAGGTGTTTTAACTTTTGACTCGAACCACACGCTGCGTCGCAATAAGTGTGGACCCAGCTTGATGCGTCGTAGTAAAAAGGTCACTGCGTTGCAGCTGGAGGCTTGTGCGGCGCAGTGCCTTAAGTTTTTACAAAACTTTACGAATTATAAAGGACGATTTCCGAGGACGGAAATCATAAGTTAGACGGATGATTGTTATCTTTTCGATAACGGACCAACTTTGTATATGATTAACGTTAATCTTAGATTATATTCAAGGCATAAACACCCTAATTTATTAAACGAGAATACTAACTAATCGACATTTAGGTAAACTAAAACGCTTCCGTCACGAAGGACGAAGCAATAAATAACATAAAACCCGACAAATGGAAATAAATGCGAATAATCACAAGTAAAATCAAAAGGTCAAAACTAAAGCGAATATTAATAAAAGTAAACGATAACGATTAATACCTCAAAATTAAGAGATGTCACACACTTTGCCCTATCAATTTATAATTTAATTTTTTTTTTTTTTTTTGAGTGTTTTAAACTTATAATCGAGGCTTTTAAGGTTGTGGTTTATATATCAATACATACATTAAAACTAGGGATGATAACGTAATGCATTGGTGTTTATTAACAAAAGTGAAAATACATACTATTCGTTTAAATCTTTTAACCACGATCTTTCACCAAGTCTTGTGAGTTTACCGACAAGCCAGCGCCTTGGGGTTGATTGCCAATTAGTTACTAAACGTCTAAACGACATGATATTCAAAACATAAAACTAACGTTTTACAGAGAGTCACAGACTAATTTACTGTCAACTGCTTACACACTTCCTTAATCATTATAAACATACGTGTTAATATAAATATTGCCATTATTATCGATACTAGGAAAAAATTTGAAAATTTGAGATATGCATTTTGACGACTTTATTATTTTTATAGAGAGCGACTCCTTATATTTACTTCTGACACGTTGTTCAAAACTACTCGATGATTAGGAGCATAGTGATAGCTGCTACGCTAGTTGATAAATTGAGATGAGATTAAACGAAATAAGGATCAGAAATTCAAGACCACTATAGTCTGCAAACAGACCTACAATGATCAACACGAAGCCTCAACAAACATCCACAATGATCTCAGTAGGAGGTATGACTTTCAATAAAATTTAGATGTTTTTTTTTTCAACGGCTTAGATTATATTAAACCGAAAGTACAGCTAAAAAGAAGATAGCAAATTACAAAATTTACAATGTACTCCGTAGATGTAAATCATATAACTGGCAAATGTAAACTTGATGCAATTATAGAGATGAAATTAAAAATAATGGACTTAATATAAAAAATGTAAGGTGATAAACATATGATAATGCATTGTTCGAATATAAAAAAAGAAGACCTTAACGAATAACTAAACAGTACAACCATAAAGCATTACATAAACCGTCAAAAAGGATGTTTTTTTTTTCATATGAACTTGGAGAACGGAGATTTAAAATCGTTTCGTCCTAAAGGAAAAGCTAGAGATTCCTACATCTATAAGCATATCCTCAATATAGTATGCTTTGTCAAGGTCTGCATCTGTATCGTATACAAGGTCTGTTGGGGAATCTGGTGAAACCAAACTCTCAACAAAGGAGGTATCTGCGTATGCTTTTTCGTTAAAGTTTTGAATCCTTGAATATGAAGCATTCTTGGTATCATACAGAACGGATGTTCCCCAAAATCTCAACACAACTTTCCGATCATTTAAACTACAAAAAGGAGAGCAGACTATTTCTGTCCTATAACCAGCCACATCTGACGGGATTGAAAACAATTTAGTCCAGCTATCTTTCACTCCATAAACCTTCATCACCCAAAAATCCGTATTACTATTTTCATTTTCAGGAATACAGAGAATACACAACATTTCGCCAAAAATGCCCAACGGATGCACATTAACTTCACCATAGGGCAGCAAAACTTCACTAAAAGTTTCGTTTGCTATATCAAGACAAAGTATCATCTTCTGAGGATCAGAACCTACACATCGACCAATCCAATGAATAGCTCCATTTAAAACCGTACCATTTGGATCCAATGGAAAACGATGACCAGACTCATCAATTTTCTTCCAGATTCCGGTTTTTAGTGAATATATTTGCACCTCTTTATTAATATAGAAGAAATCATAAGATATTACAACGAGTTTGTAATCATCAGTTAACTCGTCGTAACCAAAACCATACCTTACTATTTGAGAATCACATGAGTATGGGGCTATCCTTATCGATCTTCTAGTACTAGGGTTCCAAATAAATAGACTACATAGTTTCTCATGATTATGATCAATTTCAATGCATAACAATCCATTGCAGGAACCAATAACCTTAACAGTATTATCGTATCGTTTCAAAGGATAATCAAGCTCTAAAGCATTTTTAACATATTTACCGAACAACACTTCAGAAAAAGAACAAGTCATTAGTTCTCTTCCTGGAACAGTGGCCAAAAGTAATTTATGATGCGCGTAGTCATTACGCGTACTTGATAAACTAAGATGAGATTTAACAAAATAAGGATCGGATATTAAAGAGTTCCATAGCTTGCAAACAGACTTACATCGCAACAACGATTCAACTCGAAGCTTTAACAGAATTTCAGTGATGATCTCCGTAGGAATCGATTGACCAGATTTGATTTTGTTCTTTGCTGCTGGTTCGTTCTGCCCTTCGTTTTCGACTGCCATTCTTATTAGTTTTGTTAGCCGATTACTTTTGAGGTATATTTATAGATTTTGGTTTATGTAAACCGACTACGTATCTAATTCCTAAAATATAGCATGCGCAAAATAAGTATTTTATTTTAATTTTTTTATATTTCAAATTCCTATTCCTATTCAGAACTAATACGATTTACAATGTTTCTGTTTAGATAATTATAAAATTTATTTTCTTTATTATTTAATTATTATATAACTTTTTCTTAATTAAGAAAAACATTGTATAGTAGTATGAAATAAGCACTTTGTGAGATTCTATGGTTTTTCGATTTACTTTTAATCTTTATTTTATAGATATATAATGGATGAACGTAGTTAAGTTTGGTTCGTTTTTTACATACAACTTAAAGCGAAAAATTTGGTTTTCAAAAGTTAGAAACTGATCGGTTCGGTTATTCAATTTTTTAGGTTTATTTATTTTTCAACAAAAAGAAAATAAATACAACACAAACACACCCATTTTTTTTTCAAACTACTTATTTTGAAGAAAATCATGGCCAATGTCACGTGAAAGTGGCATTATGGATTTCAAAATATAAGAAAAAAGGTGTTTTAACTTTTGACTCGAACCACACGCTGCGTCGCAGTAAGTGTGCACCCAGCTTGATGCGTCGTAGTAAAAAGGTCACTGCGGCGAGACTTAGCAGAAAGGGCACTGCGTCGCAGCTGAAGGCTCTTGCGGCGCAGTGCCTTAAGTTTTTACAAAAATTTACGAATTATAAAGGACGATTTCCGAGGACGGAAATCATAAGTTAAACGGATGATTGTTATCTTTTCGATAACGGACCAACTTTGTATATGATTAACGTTAATCTTAGATTATATTCAAGACATAAACACCTTAACTTATTAAATGAGAATACTAACTAATCGGCACTTAGGTACACTAAAATGTTTCCGTCACGAAGGACGAAGCAATAAATAACATAAAACCCGACAAATAGAAATAAACGTGAATAATCACAAGTAAAATCAAAGGGTCAAAACTAAAGCGAATATAAATAAAAGTAAACGGTAACGATTAATACCTTGAAATTACACACTTTGCCCTATCAATTTATAATTTAATTTTTTTATATTTTTTCTGAGTGCTTTAAACTTATAACCGAGACTTTTAAGGTTGTGGTTTATATATCAATACATACATTAAAACTAGGGATGATAACGTATCGCGTTGGTGTTTAATAATAAAGTAAAAATAAATACTATTCGTTTAAATCTTTTAACCACGATCTTTCACCAAGTCCTTGTGAGTTTGCGAACAAGCCAGCGCCTTGGGGTCGATTGCTAAAGTTAGTTACTAAACGTCTAAACGACATGATATTCAAAACATAAAACTAACGCGTTACAGAGAGTCACAGACTAATTTATTATCAACTGCTTACACACTTCCTTAATGTAATCATTATAAACTTAGTAATTTGGGTTGAAGTTAATTAAGTATTCTAATTACGTACGTGTTCATGTAAATATTGCCATTATTATCGATACTGGGAATGCATTTTGACGACTTTGTTATTTTTATAGAGAGCGACTCCTTATATTTACTTCTGACACGTTGTTCAAAACTAGTCGATGATTAGGAGCATAGTGATAGCTGTTATGCTAGTTGATAAACTAAGATGAGATTTAACGAAAAAAGGATCGGAAATTAAAGACCACTACAGTCTGCAAACAGACCTACAACTATCAACACGAAGCCTCAACAAAACATCCACAATGATCTCAGTAGGAGGTATAACTTTTAATAAAATTTAGAAGTTTTTTTTTTCAACGGCTTATATTATATTAAAACGAAAGTACAGCTAACAAGAAGATGTAAATCATATAACTGGCAAATAATTATAGAGATGAAATTAAAAATAATGGACTTAATATAAATAATTTAAGGTGATAAACATATGATAATGCATTGTTCGAATATAAAAAAAGACAACGTTAACGAATAACTAACCAGTACAACCAAAAAGCATTACATAAACCGTCCAGACAGAAGCATATATAAAAGTAAAAAGGATGTTTTGTTTTTCTTTCATATGAACTTGGAGAACGGAGATTTAAAATCGTTTCGTAAAGGAAAAGCTAGTGATTCCTTCATCTATAAGCATATCACCTATATAGTATGCTCTTTCAAGGTCTGCATCTGTATCGTATCCAAGGTCTGTTGGGGAATCTGGTGAAACCAAACTCTCAACAAAGGAGGTATATACGTATGCTTTTTCGTTCAAGTTTTGAATCCTTGAATATGAAGCATTCTTGGTATCATACAGAACGGATGTTCCCCAAAATCTCAACACAACTTTTCGATCATTTAAACTACAAAAAGGAGAACAAACTATATGCGTCCCATAACCAGCCACATCTGACGGGATTGAATACAATTTAGTCCAGCTATCTTTCACTCCATAAACCTTCATCACCCATAAATGCGTATTACTATTTTCATATTCAGGAGTACAGAGAATACACAACATTTCTCCAAAAATGCCCAACGGATGCACATTAACTTCACCATACACGGGCAGCAAAACTTCACTAAAAGTTTCGTTTGCTATATCAAGAGAAAGTATCATCTTCTGAGGATCAGAACCTACACTTCGACCAATCCAATGAATAGCTCCATTTAAAACCGTACCATTTGGATCCAATGGAAAACGATGACCAGACTCATCAATTTTCTTCCAGATTCCGGTTTTTACTGAATATATTTGCACCTCTTTATTAATATAGAAGAAATCATAAGATATTACAACGAGTTTGTAATCATCAGTTAACTCGTTGTACCCAAAACCATACGATACTATTTTATAATCACATGAGTATGGTGCTATCCTTTTCGATCTTCTAGTACTAGGGTTCCAAATAAATAGACTATGCAGTTTCTCATGATTATGATCAATTTCAATGCATAACAATCCATTGCAGGAACCAATAACCTTAACAGTATTATCGTATCGTTTCAAAGGATAATCAAGCTCTAAAGCATTTCTAACATATTTACCGAACAACACTTCAGAAAAAGAACAAGTCATTAGTTCTCTTCCTGGGACAGTGGCCAAAAGTAATTTATGATGCGCGTAGTCATTACGGGTACTTGAAAGACTAAGATGTGATTTAACAAAATAAGGATCGGATATTAAAGAGTTCCAGAACTTGCAAACAGACTTACATCGTAACAACGATTCAACTCGAAGCTTTAATAGAATTTCAGTGATGATCTCCGTAGGAATCGATTGACCAGATTTGATTTCCTTCTTTGCTGCTTCTTCATTCTGCACTTTGTTTTCGACTACCATTCTTATTAGTTTTGTAAGTCGATTACTTTTGAGGTATATTTATAGATTTTGGTTTATGTAACCGACTACGTATCTAATTCCTAAAATATAGCATGCGCAATATAAGTATTTTATTTTTATTTTTATTTTTTATATTTCAAATTCCTATTCCTATTCCGAACTAATACGATTTACAATGTTTCTGTTTAGATAATTATAAAATTTATTTTCTTTATTATTTAATTATTATATAACTTTTTCTTAATTAAGAAAAACATTGTATAGTAGTATGAAATAAGCACTTTGTGAGATTCTATGGTTTTTCGATTTACTTTTAATCTTTATTTTATAGATATATAATGGATGAACGTAGTTTAGTTTGGTTCGTTTTTTACATACAACTTAAAGCGAAAAATTTGGTTTTCAAAAGTTAGAAACTGATCAGTTCGGTTATTCAATTTTTGAGGTTTATTTATTTTTCAAGAAAAAGAAAATAAATACAAATCAAACACACCCATTTTTTTTTCAAACTACTTATTTTGAAGAAAATCATGGCCAATGTCACGTGAAAGTGGCATTGTGGATTTCAAAATATAAGAAAAAGGTGTTTTAACTTTTGACTCGAACCACACGCTGCGTCGCAGTAAGTGTGTACCCAGCTTGATGCGTCGTAGTAAAAAGGTCACTGCGGCGAGACTGAGCAGAAAGGTCACTGCGCCGCAAATCGCAGCTGAAGGCTCTTGCGGCGCAGTGCCTTAAGTTTTTACAAAAATTTCCGAATTATAAAGGACGATTTCCGAGGACGGAAATCATAAGTTAAACGGATGATTGTTATCTTTTCGATAACGGACCAACTTTGTATATGATTAACGTTAATCTTAGATTATATTCAAGACATAAACACCTTAACTTATTAAACGAGAATACTACCTAATCGGCACTTAGGTACACTAAAACGTTTCCGTCACGAAGGACGAAACAATAAATAACATAAAACCCGACAAATAGAAATAAACGTGAATAATCACAAGTAAAATCAAAGGGTCAAAACTAAAGCGAATATAAATAAAAGTAAACGGTAACGATTAATACCTCGAAATTACACACTTTGCCCTAAAAATTTATAATTTTAATTTTTTATATTTTTTTTGAGTGCTTTAAACTTATAACCGAGACTTTTAAGGTTGTTGTTTATATATCAATACATACATTAAAACTAGGGATGATAACTTAACGCATTGGTGTTTAATAATAAAGTAAAAATAAATACTATTCGTTTAAATCTTTTAACCACGATCTTTCACCAAGTCCTTGTGAGTTTGCGAACAAGCCAGCGCCTTGGGGTTGATTGCTAAAGTTAGTTACTAAACGTCTAAACGACATGATATTCAAAACATAAAACTAACGCGTTTCAGAGAGTCACAGACTAAGTTTTTATCAACTGCTTACACACTTCCTTAATGTAATCATTATAAACTTAGTAATTTGGGTTGAAGTTAATTAAGTATTCTAATTACGTACGTGTTCATGTAAATATTGCCATTATTATCGATACTGGGAATGCATTTTGACGACTTTATTATTTTTATAGTGAGCGACTCCTTATAAAGTCCTTCCTAGGAGAGTGAAGCAACGAAGGCTGGAAGTAAGAACTCTAAACTTTCTCTTTAGGTATCCCCCTCCGTACCCTGTGTGAAGGAGCTGTAGAATCAGTCCTAGCTATCTGATAATAGCAGCTGGGATCACAGAGAGTACGTCGCTTCGGTGAATCACTTGAGCCCTGATACATTTTCGGTGCCATGGAGCTAGACCAGTGAGCTATTACGCTTTCTTCAAAGGATGGCTGCTTCCAAGCCCACCTCCTGGTTGTCATCGCTCGATCACTTCCTTTTCCACTAAGTGATTGCTTAGGGACCTTAGCGTACGATCTGGGCTGTTTTTTTAAAAATATATTTCTCGTTATTATGAGTTTAGGGATAGAAACGGAGGATCAGGTAAAATCAATGTCAGATGCAAAGCCCCGCACCTCATTAAGATCATATTGGCATACTCTCCCAAAAAAGAAAGAGCAGTAGCACCCACCACTCTGTCAGTACAAGGTTATCCAGTCGATCTTCGTAAGTAAGTAAGTAACACTTTCATCGATGATTCCTCTAATCCTCTAAAGGCTTAGAAGGGAGCTGAACCGTTTATCTCTATGAAATTCTTGACACGTTGTTCAAAACTAGTCGATGATTAGGAGCATAGTGATAGCTGCTATGCTAGTTGATAAACTGAGGTGAGATTTAATGAAATAAGGATCGGAAATTAAAGACCACTACAGTCTGCAAACAGACCTACAACTATCAACACGAAGCCTCAACAAAACATCCACAATGATCTCAGTAGGAGGTATAACTTTTAATATTATTTAGATGTTTTTTTTTTCAACGGCTTAGATCATATTAAAACGAAAGTACAGCTAACAAGAAGATAGCAAATTACAAAACTTACAATGTACTCGGTAGATGTAAATCATATAACCACGAATGTAAATCTGATGCAATTATAGAGATGAAATTAAAAATAATGGACCTTAATATAAATAGTTTAAGGCGATAAACATATGATAATGCATTGTTCTATAAAAAAAGAAAACGTTAACGAATAACTAAACAGTACAACCAAAAAGCATTACATAAACCGTCCAGACAGAAGCATATATAAAAGTAAAAAGGACGTTTTTTTTTCATATGAACTTGGAGAACGGAGATTTAAAATAGTTTCCTAAAGGAAAAGCTAGTGATTCCTACATCTATAAGCATATCACGTATATAGTATGCTCTATCAAGGTCTGCATCTGTATCGTATCCAAGGTCTGTTGGGGAATCTGGTGAAACCAAACTCTCAACAAAGGAGGTATCTACGTATGCTTTTTCGTTAAAGTTTTGAATCCTTGAATATGAAGCATTCTTGGTATCATACAGAACGGATGTTCCCCAAAATCTCAACACAACTTTCCGATCATTTAAACTACAAAAAGGAGAGCAGACTATTTCTGTCCTATAACCAGCCACATCTGACGGGATTGAAAACAATTTAGTCCAGCTATCTTTCACTCCATAAACCTTCATCACCCATAAATCCGTATTACTATTTTCATCTTTGTGAGTACAGAGAATACCCAACATTTCTCCAAAAATGCCCAACGGATGCACATAAACTTCATCATACACGGGCAGCAAAACTTCACTAAAAGTTTCGTTTGCTATATCAAGACAAAGTATCATCTTCTGAGGATCAAAACCTACACTTCGACCAATCCAATGAATAGCTCCATTTAAAAGCGTACCATATTGATCCCATGGAAAACCATGACCAGACTCATCAATTTTCTTCCAGATTCCGGTTTTTAGTGAATATATTTGCACCTCTTTATTAATAACAATATCATTGAAGAAATCATAAGATATTACAACGAGTTTATAATCATCAGTTAACTCGTCGTAACCAAAACCATACGATACTACATGAGAATCACATGAGTATGGGGCTATCCTTTTCGATCTTCTAGTACTAGGGTTCCAAATAAATAGACTATATAGTCCCTCATGATAATGATCAATTTCAATGCATAACAATCCATTGCAGGAACCAATAACCTCGACAGTATTATCGTATCGTTTCAAAGGATAATCAAGCTCTAAAGCATTTCTAACATATTTACCGAACAACACTTCAGAAAAAGAACAAGTCATTAGTTCTCTTCCTGGGACAGTGGCCAAAAGTAATTTATGATGCGCGTAGTCATTACGCGTACTTGATAGACTAAGATGAGATTTAACAAAATAAGGATCGGATATTAAAGAGTTCCATAACTTGCAAACAGACTTACATCGTAACAACGATTCAACTCGAAGCTTTAATAAAATTTCAGTGATGATCTCCGTAGGAATCGATTGACCAGATGTGATTTTCTTCTTTTCTTCTTGTTCATTCTGCACTTTGTTTTCGACTGCCATTCTTATTAGTTTTGTAAGTCGATTACTTTTGAGGTATATTTATAGATTTTGGTTTATGTAACCGACTACGTATCTAATTCCTAAAATATAGCATGCGCAAAATAAGTATTTTCTTTTTATTTTTTTATAGAATCTGTTTAGGCCCATAACTAACTTTTGGTTTGGGTTTGTTCGGTTCGGTTTTTTGTAAAGTCTAGTCTTTTCATGAATGTTTGAGCAACAATTGACGGTGCTCAATGGTTTGGGGTGTTAGCTAAATCGATACAAACTCTTGTTAGGGCAGTGCGAACCTACTAAGCTCATAGATGCTATTTATAGGCAATAGCTATGGTTTTCCCCTATCTGATCGGACAACTTTTATCTTATGATCAAGTTGGTTTTCAACCAAAGTTTTATAATGAGTTAATTACACGGATGGTCCTTAACCTTATACCCAAATGGCACTTTCAGTCCTAAATTTTGGATAATTACATGGCTAGGCCTTTATTTGGAATCTTTGCACACGGACAGTCCTTTGGTCCGTTAGAGTTAACTCAATTCCGTTATTTATATCATAATGACCAATTTACCCTTTTTGTCTTATTCGCAAAGGACCGTTTTCGTAATTTATTTTTTCTTTTTATTTGTTTTATAGCAATTGTTTATATATATATATATATATATATATATATATATATATATATATATATATATATATATATATAAACAATCATCTTCTCTCTCTCTGTGTGTTTATTCATCTTCATCGCAGCATGAACAACATAACAGGAATCGAATCACTGCCTTGAGCATGTTAGCACGAGCAGCATCATAAATACCTTCACCCCCACTAATCTGATTCTTTAAATTACCAGTTTGCCATTTCCCATTACCCGAACTGGGAGGTATAAAACCTTTAGAAACTAAATATTCAGCAGCTAATTTCCCTGCCTCCATAAAAACATCAATCCTACGTGGCGGAGGTGGTTGTCCTCTTCCGAATCCACCTCGATTAAAATTCCGATAACCCGGACACCCACCACCACCCCCCCAACCAGATTCGACCTAAATCCATTAGCAGGGTTCCTATGTCTTTGCAGAACTACTAAATTAACTAATTTTCAGTTATATCTAATGAAATTGACTAGGTTTGACTAATGGAAGTCAGCTGTAAATATATATATATATATATATCAAATAAGCAAAATAAGCGAAATTGAATATGGATCTATATAATCGGTTAATTGAAATTGAGTTGACTTATACCTATGTGTAAATTTTGTTGAGAAAATTTAGGTGGAGGAGTAACGGTTGATTACGACGGTGTTGGTGAAATTTGGGGGTGGGAAGTTGACGTAGACGGCGGCGACACGGTGGAGAGAGAAATTAAACATTTAATTGTGTGTGTGTGTGGTCGGGATATTTTTAATGGAAGTTTGTTTTTGAGTTAATATGATGATCAGTGAAAATGAACACGATCTTTGTTTCTCTCAATTGAACTCATGGCTCTTTCTCTCTCTAGACTTGGTAGGTATAATGTGTGACTATATATATACAGAGGGTGTATGTATATATAAGCTTGTGATGGAAGCAAATATATATATATATATATATATATATATATATATATATATATATATATATATATATATATATATATATATATATATATATATATATATATATATATATAAACAATTGTTATAAAACAAAAAAAGAAAAAACAAATTACGAAAACGGTCCTTTGCGAATAAGACAAAAAGGGTAAATTGGTCATTATGATATAAATAACGGAATTGAGTTAACTCTAACGGACCAAAGGACTGTCCGTGTGCAAAGATTCCAAATAAAGGCCTAGCCATGTAATTATCCAAAATTTAGGACTGAAAGTGCCATTTGGGTATAAGGTTAAGGACCATCCGTGTAATTAACTCTTTTATAATCGACAAAAGTTTGTAAGGATTCAGATTTTTCTTTAATCAGATAAAGGTGCATATAACGTGAATAATCGTCAATAAATGTAATAAATGATGTATGTCCTGTAATTGATGCGGGATAGGGGCCACTAATATCAGTGTGAATTATTTCCAACAAGTTGGAACATCTGGTGGCTCCTTTCTTATTCCTTTTAGCCATTTTGCCTTTGAGGCATTGAATACATGTTTCAAAATCACTAAAATCAAGAGAGGGTAAGATTCCTTCTTTGACGAGTCGTGTCATGCGATCTCGCGAGATGTGACCGAGACGTTTATGCCACAATGTGGAGGAATTCTCTGCTTGTTTAGGTGATTTTGTCTTTGTTTTAGTTATGTCATCAATATTAAGAGACAACAAAGACTGTGAGAAATTATGATCTAGTTCTAATTTGTACAGTAATCCATCCAAAAAACCACAACCAAACAATTCATTATTAAGAGTAAAAGTGATCCTGCCACAACCATGAGTAATTACATAACCTTCAAGATCAGGTCTAGATATAGATACAAGGTTCCGAGTAATTCTCGGTACATATAAGGCATCTATTAATCTAATACACTTTCCGGTTTTCATATGTAAATTTAAAATTTTCATGGCTTCGACATCTAAGAGATCACCATTTCCAACTCTAAGTTTTCTTTGGTCCTTTGGTAGCTTCTGGATTGTAAGGAATCCCTGTAAGGAATTGGTCACATGGACCATAGAACCAGAGTCACCCCACCATGTATTAAATGGAACATCAGTAGTAAAAGAATCAAATACTACGTAAAGAATGTTACCTTTCTTAGCTAGCCAGTCCTTGAATTTAGAGCAATCTTTCTGTCCGTGCCCTTTGGAGCGGCAGAATTTGCAGTTAGTATTGCTTGTTGAGGATTTAGGGCCAGAGGTAGCAGCACCATGATTTTGGACTTTATTTTCAGTCTTGTTACTGTAGTTACCTTTCCTCTTCTTGAAGTTTGAAGTGGTAGTAAGGTGAACAGCTTCAGGTTGAATGTGTTTAAGACGATCTTCCTCTTGAACGCACATAGCAATCAGTTCACTTATCGACCATTTATCTTTCATAGCGTTATAATTCACTTTGAAAGTGTCGAACCGAGCAGGCAAGGAAGTCATTATGAAATGCACAAGAAAATTATCTGAGACTTCCATTTCCAAACTCTTAAGCTTATGAGACATGTCTGTAAGTTCTGATCAGTTTAGAGAGAGAGTATTCTAGAGAGAGAAAGTATGATTTAACAATTGAGCACAATCTCTTAAACATTACACACACCCCACACTCCTATTTATAGGAGTGTGGGGACTTTACAAAGACTTCTCACATATTACAATTAAGTCCCTAACAACGACTACAAATACAAAGTTATGAATATTCTATTCCTAACAATTCCCCCTTATTTGTAGTTGTTCAAAATATGAAGTCTTTGTCTTTAAGCATCTTCATTGTTGTTATCTTGATCGTGTAGATGCTTGATTTGATCTTCAACCGCAACTTTGGATTTCATCAGAGTAGTTTGTTGTAATCTTTGATATTTTTGTATTTAAATATAAGTTGCTTGAAGAATCTTTCTTTTCTTTGAAAGCTTGACCTTGATTGATGAAGTATACTCGAAGGTCTCGCTCTTTGAAGAAGTCTTAAGAGCCTAATCATCCAAAAACTCTTTTTGGCGAACCTTGGATGATAGTCTTAATGATATCCTCCTTTGTCTCCGTGGTCTTCAAATTCAACTTTAGATTTCATCAGAGTAGTGTTTAAATATTTGTATCGCGGAAAGCACACTTTGAAACTTGACTTGAAGAATCTTTCATTTGAAACGAATGTTTTATGTAGACTTATAGTCTTTGATTTCATGATTCCGATGTGAACATAACATTCGTTTCCTTTGACCGTTTGAACCATAAAGTGGAACGCTCCCCCTTATTTGAGTGCCCCCCTTAGTTGAGTAGTTTCGCTTTATCGTTCAACTTGTAGAAGCTTGATTTGAAGCTTCTTTTGTTTGAGCAATCGTTCCAAAATCCTTGACGTTTTGATTTTTCATTTAGCTCCCCCTCAACTCATTCTTGAAATCAACTATCGGAAAGTTGATGTTTTACTTCGTTGTAGCTTGATGATGAACATTGTTCTTTACTAAAAGTTGATGTTTTACTTCGTTGTAGCTTGATGATGAACATTGTTCTTTACTTCACGTTCTTCCCTTTGGTACACGTTCTTCCCCCTCATGATGATTATGACTCGTTGTAATCATCATGTAAACGTGTACCCAAATAGTATTCTCAGATAGCGTCCATGAGCGTGAAAATGGGTAAGTAACTACGAGATCACTTAGATTGCTCGTTAACACAACAATCAAAATCACAAAAGAAGTCGATTGTGTGACCTACGTTCAATGTTGGAAAAACGTTAGCATTGGTAGGATTTCCATTCGATCATCGTGAAATACCAAAATCGTTGATACCACTACAAATGTTCCGAGCGATATCACAAAGACATGCTTTTATCAAATTCGTTCGTGTCCTAGAAAATGTTTAACATTTTGGCGCTAGACTCAATAGTGTATGAAATGAAATCGAGAAACGGAGTTGGTTTTCTCTTGTTTCAATATCAACATTCTCCGAGTGAAAATATGATAGAAATGTGCTACTTCTCCGTGTATATTGAAACAAATTCTTGTGAAGAATTTGAGTGGCGATGAGGTGTATGTGCATTGCATCACTGGGTCCATGATGTCTTTTCAATATCGAAAATCAACACAAGAAATTTGATAGAAACTTGGCTACCCGGCGATTTAATTGGCGAAGAAACGGTCTCTCATTCTTTTAACCGTATCACACACTCCTCACTCAACCTCTCATAATATTCAACTCCACCCTCATTTTGGCATTTTGAAAATGATGTTTTTGTTGATTTTGCACCTTTAAACTCCAATCCTAGACCTAAATAACCCTCACATTCGAAAGGGATTCCTTGGGTAAGTCCATCCGGCTCTGGTTGGACTATAGGAAAAAGGTAGCTTTTTGAAAATCGCTCAAGGTGCATAAACATTTTGCCAAATTGTTTTGAAAAACATTTCCAAAGTAACTTCGAAAGTTTGCAATATTTTCGAAGAGACGCTCCCCCTTCAACATATGCATGCCAATATTTTCGAAAAGACGCTCCCCCTTCAACATATACATGACAACATTTATGGTTATGAGAAGTCTTTTTCGAAAATACATTTGAATATTGCATGGCGAAAAATTTATTTGAAAAATTGTTTCGTTGAAGCTCATTTGAAAGATTTAGGAGGTAGTTCGAAAAATGATTATGAACTCCCCCTCAAAGTTTGATTCTCCATGTTTGATCAAAACAAGTGTTTTTTTATTTTTATTTTTTGAAAAGATTTGACATTTTGAAAACACTTGTTAATTACGAAAGTACTATCAACCGCAAATATAATACTTTGAATATGTTAGTTCTAGTCGAGATTGAAAATCCGCTACTATTCACATTCATCATATTAAACTTGTATTTAGACCAATAAATTCGTAACTTTTTCGGTTTTAGAACGGGTTTCAATTTGAAATAATTGAAAGCCTAAATCATTTGAAGATTGAGTTCGAAACCGAGTTGTTCCGAAGTCCTCGTGGTCCAATCTTTCATGATATCTCGTGGAAGCACTTCCATGAGGTTCGAGTCCGTAACTGAGGTATTCCGGAGTCATTGAATGACCTATGATCCTGCACAATCAACACAAACTACTTTTGGTACCCATTTCATTTTGGGTCCTTTGTGGTTAGCTTTGTTTGAAAACCATTGGTAAGGAGTATTGATTATGTGCAAAGAATACGAATTCCATTTCCCCGGTAAACAACCATTTGAAGTAGTTGATTTTGCAATCGGTGTGTTTGTTTTTGAAATTTGTGGAGACTTTGGAATCCATTTCTTTTTAAGAGTTGGTGAAGGAGTTCTTGGGACAAAACCATTTGAGTTCGTTGAAGATCGTTTGTTAACTTGAGAAACAAAACTATTCACTTTTTGCACCGAATATTTAAAGTGTGATGGTGCAAATTCAAATAACTCGGGTATTGAATACGTGAAAGATTTCGTTTCCTTTTTGTTCATTGGAGGACAAAGTGCTTTCTTTTCCACATGTTTGGTTGAGACGATTTTGGATTTCAAACTCGAAGTTTTTAAAGATGTTATAAAAGTTCCATTAGGTTGTGATTTCGGAGAATACTTTTGATTCTTTTTCGGGAAAGACTTAGTACTCGGAGAAACCACTTTTGAAAATGTTTTTGAAGATTTACCGTTGTAAACCTTTAATGGAACTTTAACATGCTTTTTCGAATCGTTTTCTCGAGTTTTAGGTCTCTGTTTCTCCTCATGTGAAATGCTTGGGATTTTTGGTAAAACTGGACCATTCATTTTCCACATTGAATCAATCTTATGAGTTAAAGCTTCGATATCCTTTTCTTTTGAATGTAATGCATTTTGAAGAAATGATATCTTAGCCATGGATTGTTCATTCGAGGAGAAAGATTCTAATGAAGATTTGTCATTTGAAGGTAAAGATTTATCAAGGGAAGCTTTTTCAAAAGACGCAAGTTTCTCTAAAAAGTTACATTTTTCATTCTCAAAATAGTTAGTTCGACATTCCAACTCTTGCTCAAGTTCCGAAAATTGTTTTTCTAAAATAAGAGTTGGAACATATACTTTTTGAAAGACAACTTGTTTCAAAACATCATCGGAATGAAGTTCCTTTTCGCTATAACTTGGAAAGTAATCATCCGAAAGAGGAATTTTCCTAGTTTTATAACTCTCATTTAACGATTTGTAGTCAAAAGATACTTGCGTTTTATTCAAAAATGGTCGTTTTGCATCCTCTTGTTCTTCATTTTCTTTGGATGATCTAATGAAAGACATTGTAACATTTTCTTTTCCCAAAGATTTTGTGTCGTAAAGACCGGGAGCATGATACATAGCTTTCTTTAGATATTTTGGATTATCATGACCCAAACCTTCTTGTGGATTGAAAGATCGAAACTCTTTTGGTTTGTTTGGAAAAATGAGTTGATTCGTTTGTTCTCTCAAACAATTTCGCTTTGAAATTTCATTTCGATTTTCAGATGCAAGTGCTTGTGATTTTAAAGATTTAATTTCTGTTTGATAATCTTCAATTTGTTTTCTTAAAAGCATAAGATTATCGTTAGCACTTAGTTTCTCATTTCTTTGAGTATTTAACTCGTTAATTAACTCCATGCTTTTGAGTCTTTCATCCATTCGATCTTTCTTAAGATTCTCGAGTTCCTTTAAAACACTGTGATTATATTTCCTCTCATCAAACGTAATGGGTTTTGATTGTTTTTGAAGTGTATTGATTAACTCCAATTTTTCATTAAGTTCATTTCTAAGATCTTGAAGTTTAATCACACTTTGATCATATTTCCCCTTCCAAGAAGTTGCTAACTCTTTAAACTCTTCGAGTTTGGAATTGGTAAGGTTTAAAGCTTGAATTTGAGATGTCAAAACTTGAATTTCATTTGAAAGCTTAGAATTATCATTTAAAAGATTAGCTTTTTCGTTTGAAAACCTTAAAAACAATTCGGTGTTAGTTTGCAACTTCTTTTCCAACTCAATGATCTTATTATCAAGGGTAGACCGAGATAAAGAATGTACCTCTGCGACGTTGACATGCGATAACTTCGATAAAAATTCTCGTGCACGTGTAGCAACCTTTCGCTTTCGATCCAATCTTTCATGACCGTTCCAATTATCAGGAGACAATCTTTTCCCCGTGTCTTCACACAATTTCTCCAGCTCCTCTAATTTCGTCCAAGCTTGGTCCGGAGGACAATAAAATGTAAGCCCGTCATCGTTGTCGATTGTGAGATCCACAATATTTCCGGTAAAATCTTTCTTCATAATGCAAATTTAATGGCGAAAATCCCTTAAAAGTTGAAGAAAAATATCTCAATGTTGAAAATTTGACGAAAAATTCGGATAATCTTCACCCGAGGTATCTCACGCTTGGACAATCTTTTTCCCGAAACCTATTGAACCAATCGAGTACAATAACACTGCTGAATACGCTTTTCAATATCGACTCCGGAAATATAAAGTTCGTATTTTTTCTGATGCTTGAATCTCGTCTACGTTCGTCGCGTAAGCTTAACCAGTATCCGAAAACTGTCGGGAAAAATAAAAATCGCTCTCTTTAGAAAAGTTCTTATTTTTCAATTTCGTCTCTAACGTGAAAACGTGGACTCGCGAAACTTCACTTTTTCGCGAAACTTCACTTTTTTTTTTTTTTTTGGAAGTCTCGGGATCTTTGTTTTCAAAAACTGATCGTGCTCGTTTTATACTCTTTATAAAAGTTTCTGTTCGTATTCTAGATCGACTGAAATGAGTTCGTGTATGAACAAATACAATTCGTGTATGCCAAATTACAGGTCGTGTATGATGATTGTGGGATGGAATAAGCCTGTTCGTGAGGGTACAAAAGAAAGTCGTGTGGGACTTTAACAAAACCCTAAAACCCTAGCCGTGTAAGTACAAAGTCCTAGCCGTCCACCTCTAGTCGTGTAAGTGTAAACCCTAGTCGAATGAATACTTCAACACTGTGAGTCCTAGATCTAGTCGTTGAGTCCTGTTCGTGTCAGCAAAACCTTAGTCGTTTACAAACTGATTAGTTCAAACCTAGTCGCCACTTCAATCTATTCGTGTAAGTTATATATGTATACGTTGAAATCTGTTCGTATAGGATGAATATGTATTCGAGTGAATACTTGAGATGAAAACCCTAGCTGCCTAAAACCCTAACCAAGCTGTTCGTGTAAGTACTTGAAAACACTAACAGGGTTGTTTGTTGACACATGTTCGTTTAAGACCAAGTCGTTTATGTTGTTCGTTTATGTTGAGTTTGAGGTCTAGCAAGGCTGGTCGTGTATGGTGAGGTTGAAGTCTAGCAATCTTGTTCGTTTGTGTTGAGTTTGAGGGCTAGTAATCCTGTTCGTGTGAAAGCAAAAGTCAAGTACCCCTTAGCAAATATCAAAATTGGTTCGTGTGAGACCTGTTCGAATATAGCAGTTCGTGTGAGCTTAAGTACTATTCGAATGGACTTGTTCGAATGATTGTATTTGAATAGGTTGCTTTTCTGTTCGAGTGATGCCTTGGTTCAAAAGATCTCAAGTTTTCGAGATAGTTATACCACTTATCTAGTCGAATTGCTAGTCTACACACACTTGGTCTAATGAACTACTTCGAGGCGTACACCTTACACGACTATGTGATTAGACTAAATAATCACCTTACACGAATTGTCTTGTTGTTCGTGTGTGGTGATCTTCCAGTCAAATGAATACACGAATGTTGTTAGACTCAAAAAGCTTCTTACAGGGATAACACCTTAGTTCGTGTATGCACAAACGTATTTCGTGTCCTTGTATTCGAGCACACACAAATGTAATTCGGGTCCTTGTATTCGTGCACACACAAATGTAATTCGTGTGAGGCCTTATCCTAGTCGAATTGCAATGATATTAGACTGACTAAACACCTTACACGACTTAACAACTTAGGCTAAGTTTTTACCTTACACGAATATACTTGATATTCGTGTGTGTTGATATTGTAGTCTAATGGTACACGAATAGACTATTAGACTCTAAATCCTTCTTACACGAATACAATATGAGTTCGTGTATGTTGTTTTTGAAGTCTAATCGTTTATTTCCAGTCGAATGAACGAGTACTTTTGAGAGTATCCCGCTCTGATACCAATTGTAAGTTCTGATCAGTTTAGAGAGAGAGTATTCTAGAGAGAGAAAGTATGATTTAACAATTGAGCACAATCTCTTAAACATTACACACACCCCACACTCCTATTTATAGGAGTGTGGGGACTTTACAAAGACTTCTCACATATTACAATTAAGTCCCTAACAACGACTACAAATACAAAGTTATGAATATTCTATTCCTAACAATGTCAACCATCTTCATTATGTGTTCACGGACACCATTAGAACCTTCATATTTAAGAGTTAGCATCTGTAGCATTAAGCTACTAGCAGTTGCCTTAGACGATCCCTTAAAGTGATCCTCAACAGATTTGAGGTAAGTTTTCACTTTGTCGTTATCAGGGATAGCTCCTCGGATGCTGGGATGAATTGAGTTCTTGACCATCATTAGGGACAGCCGATTCGCCCTTTCCCACTTCTCAAAGTCCGTTTTCTGAGTCGCAGTAGACGCAGCAGTAATAGCGGCGGGTTCATCATGGCGAATAGCATAGTCCATATCGAGCATTCCCAGAGTTAAGTAAAGTTGATCCTTCCAAGAAGTGAAATTAGCACCAGTAAGTGCCTCAATGCCGAAGTTTGGTACTGTAGTGGAGAATAAGGAGGATTTAGATTTATGATACGAGTCTTAGAAGATTTTATAGTGACAAAGTTAGCTATATAAGGCAGACTAAGTAATGTCCCTTAAGGTAATAGAACTAGAGTAATGTCCAAAATAAGTAGACCTAATAGTAATGTTCCTGAGACTAAGACCATATTAGTAATGAAGCTAATGATAGGTAAGCCTATTAAAAAACACCAAAATAATAAGCTAAAGTAAGGCTCTACTTAGATGTTACATCACCTTTGGGCAGAAATAACTAATATCTAAGTAAAATTATGAGCATAAGGTTTATGCAACACAACGTTTGTCTTTTGACCTTTGGGCAACAAAATAGAACATCGTTTTTTAAGGCATAATAAGAATCCTTTTAAGCACACAAGTATATTAAATCACCTTTGGGCAGAATTAATATCCTACGTGTTTATTATGCTAAAGGAAAAAATGCAATCATAGGAATCACCTTTGACCTTTGGGCAACAAAAGATGAAAACATGAATATTAGTGCATAAGTATAATAAAGTCACATATAAATAAGGTGACTAAATAAGGTGACCACGACAGTAAAGCAGGGGTCAAGGGGCAGCGCCCTTTGCGGGGTCAAGGGGCTGAGCCCCTTGCTAAAACTCTAAAATCGACCAAATTAGGGTCTTTAGTTATTCGTACGGATGAGTATTGATTCGTACGGATGTAAGTCCAGGTTCGTGCGGATTAATCCTAGATTTGTACGGATGTAACGTTTAAGTTCGTACGGATGTAAGCCTAGGTTCGCACGCATTTATCATAGATTCGTACGGATCAATCAGTTAGGTTCGTGCTAATGAACAAGTCAGGTTCGCACGAATCAAGCAACACATTCGCACGTATGAGACTTCATCCGTACGTATGAACAAATCAGGTTCGCATGAGATAATCTTTGGTTCGTGCTAATGAACAAGTTAGGTTCGCACGAATCAAGAAACTCATTCGTACGTATGAGACTCATCCGTACGTATGAACAAATCAGGTTCGTACGGATGAGCCTTCATCCGCACGGAAGAAGTTCGTCGAAATTAGGGTTGCAGCAGCCGCCGCCAGGTCCAAAAAATCCCAATTTTTCATCCAAAATCAAAATCGCCGGCCAGTTAATTTGCAGAATGATAATAGCAATAGACCAAGCAATAAATAAACATGAACCAATGGATAATCTCGAGCCATTGGCTCTGATACCACATGTTGGATTAAAATAAGATTGATTCATGTTATTTATTTACCTCCTGATGATCCTGTGATGTTATTGAATATGTCAGCCATCGATTCCCAAAATGAGATGATCGTATTAGGATGGATTATTGAGAGGTAACACTATGTGTGTGTTTTAGGATGAAAGGGATAATGGTATTAGAATGACCAACCCTTCTAAGGGTTTATTATGTCCCCTTATATACACACTCAAATTAGGAGTGTGTATTATTTAGTCCAATGGTGTTTAATAAGTGTTTACATTTAAGCTCTCATAGTTCCGATCACCTAATGGGAAATCTATAGTGTCGTTAAGGTAAATACGTCCATCGAATATTTACTAGACACAGATTTCAGTTAGCGTCAGTCATCATATCAGTAAGGATAAATGATCAATGAGGGTCACAAATAATATGGGTCCAACACCTTGTACCATGATCAGGTCCATGAGCCGTCACTGTATGACCCATAAATGGGTATATGACGTAAGCGTGACACCCGGTCAACTAAAGTCAAGGAGAACAATATAGCCATTAGTAGCGTTGACGTAAGTATATGAGCTTATGACGTCTAGATTGTGCGTATGAGACAATGGTAGCTTCCACGGCGACCAGGTAGCGGGCCTTAGTTTCTCGTGCAAGGGGCACTTGGGTGTCGGGCAAGCTCGAGCCCGAACACGAGGTATGCCAGGTAGGCTCCAAGACGGCCAGGAGCAGGCCTTGGTTTATCGGACACATGACACTTGGTGTCGGACAAGTTCGAGACCGGACATGAGATGTGTCGGGTAGGCTCCAAGGCGGCCAGGAGTAGGCCTTGGTTTATCGGACACAAGGCACGTGGTGTCGGGCAAGCTCGAGCCCGGACATGAGATGTGTCGGGTAGGCTCCAAGGCGACCAAGGAGCGTGCCTTGGTTTCTCGGACACAGGGCGTTGGTGCCGGGCAAGCTCGAGCCCGGACACAAGATGTGTCAGGTAGGCTCCAAGGCGACCAATGAGTGTGCCTTGGTTTCTCGGTGACAGGGCGTTTGGTGTCGGGCACGCTCGAGTGATCCGCCTAGGCTCCAGGGCAACCAGGGAGTGATCCGCCTGGCTCCAGGGCAACCAGGGAGTGATTCGCCTAGGCTCCACGGCAACCAGGGAGTGATCCGCCCAGGCTCCAGGGCAACCAGGGAGTGATCCGCCTAGGCTCCAGGGCAACTAGGGAGTGATTCGTCCAGGCTCCAGGGAAACCAGGGAGTGATCTGCCTAGGCTCAAGGGCAACCAGGGAGTGATTCGCCTAGGCTCCAGGGCAACCAGGGAGTGATCCTCCTAGGCTCCAGGGAAACCAGGGAGTGATCCCGCTAGGCTCAAGCCATAAACTCTCGATGACGGGGCCTTGGTTGTCCGGTTAGCAACTAGGACTTGGGGCTATTTTCTCGGTAACGACCAAGGTGTGTCCGAGCCGAGTAGGCTCGAGGCTGGCTTGGTTTGAGCTCGGGTGTAAAGTTGTCATCGGGGTTTATTGTCTAGTCATTTTCGGTGTCGGGATCACACCTCAATAATGAATATGATATTTTTTTGACCACGAGGTTTACGGTCTTGTCAACGACGATGAGGGATTTGCTTAAGATATTACAATATTCCAATATTTCGAAGTTAGAAATTGTTTGATTTGGTTAACATAGGTTTGGTTCTTCGGTTATTAAATCAAGTGTGGTTCGATTTTTAATCAGTTTTGGAGTGAGGCCAATTCGACTCGCCAAACAACATTTTTATTCACTTTTTCTTTTACAAAGTTAAACATAATCATAATAAGTTAATATATTATTACTAATTCTTGATGGTTTATATTAAAATATTAAGGTTTCTCGTAAATCAAAACCGAAACCGAACCGACGGATATTGCTTCGGTCTGTTTTTTCGGTTCTGATTCGGTTCCGACTCACTCGTAATTAACATAGTCCATAATATTGTGTGCAGCTTACAACATAGATTTTTCCCTCTATATTACACAAAATATGTATAACTTATAATTATGGTTCCAAAATAGGCTAACCGTTACGAAATTATTCATTAATAATGCAAAAAAGAAAAAGAAAAAAAAAACAAAAAAAAGGCAAAATGTGATCTAAGAACCAAGTCTCTTATCAAATTAGTAGCTCAAACCAAGCTGAAGACCAAGGGCAGCATGTACTAAAAACAATGCCATAATCCCGCTACCTAGAATACCATGAACAGTTCGTAGCCCCGAATTCCCCTGCATCGACACAAAAAAATCGATCACATAGTTATATTTTGATGATCATACATTCATATCAATGAATGAAATGTAAGGCTTACCTCGTCGAATAATGTTGGCAATGATGCTTGTATGGCCAAAAGGGTTAGACCGATAAACCCCGAAACAGCATGAGGACTACAAGAAACCAAATCACAAGTTAAATTCAGCTTATAACCAATTATTGATGTAGATATGATATATTTGTGGTATAATTGCTAATTTAAGAAATACTTTATCCTTTTCCGCGATAAAGTAATTTGTACACACATTGGTATTGTTACCTTTCGAGGATTGGCTTATCGGAAGTAAGAAGAGATATTATTCCGCCAGTGGCTCCAAGAGCAAAGAAGAAGAACATCCCGCCTAAGAGTTTAGGATGCAAGTCTTTAGCCATTGCCTTCTCCTCCTAAAATTCATTCAATATCTCAATCAACACGTTTAATAGCGCCTTAACAAGTTAAGTTCTGAAATTGTTGAAAGATCAATATATATGTATTCCAATAAAGTTCTTACCACATCATCTGAAAATCGAATGCGGAAACCTAAATAAGTCCCGTACCCACCCATGGCGAAGAGCACAACTGCCTGCAAGATGACAACAACAATAGAGGAATGTTTTGTTTATCTCGGATCATATAACTATATAACTGAGACTATGATGTAAAGAGCTTATAATTTTCTTTAGGGCTAATTGCGCAAAACAGCAACATACTTTCTAATTACGTAATATAACAAGATACTTTCATTTTCTTACCAGTTATACCAACAACGAGGAAATTCCGTTCATATTATAAGTTGAACTGTAGTATTTGTCGTTAATAATGTATATCATAAGTTTGTCCCACATCGGAGAAATATAAGATGAGATGTGTTCATAAGTCCATTTCGAATATACTTCACTAAAATGTGCGTTTAATAGAGCTTTAATAGTTTAGCGTCTATTAAAGTTAATTAAACTCATGTTTTGCATAACTATCCTTTTACAAAATCGAATGCATACCATATTGCCAGGGTGTCCCCAATGAACGAGCCAACCAGGGAGACCCAAAGATTTGACGAGCTCAACAACAGGTCCAAAAAGCTTTCTAATAGTTCCCGCTAAAATTTAAAAAAAACCATGTTAGTAAATGAAAGAAACAAATAACATTAGTGTTGATTAATATTACCTCCAGGTAGAGCAGCAAGTAAGAGAAGAGGAAGAGGAGAAACCGAGTACAATACACTTTCACTACGCTCTACCGCCATTTCTAGTTCTTCATCTTCGTGTTGCTGAACAATGTCGAGTTCATTGGTCTTGTTGTGGGCAAAAGCAGTGAAATAAACACCATTCCTATTGCTTGTGGTTGTTCTGCATTTGCCTAATGGTGAAACAGAACAAGGAACAAGCGGGATACGAATCGAAGGAGACAACGACGATGATGAACGAGTGAGGGTGTGGAATGAAGCTGCACTGCTCAGCATCGACATTTTTAGAAGTTTCGAGTGTGTGTGTGTGTTTTGGTGGTAAAAGAAATAAAGAAGGGAAAGGTAAAGAAAGAGACACGTTTTGAAGATTTGATAAAAAGTTGTTATGGAACGTGGTTTCAACAAGCTCTTTCTTTCCCTCAAAATATTATCTTCTCATTTTTTATTTTTGTCATCTTTTTTTAATAGGACCAACGAGTTTTTATGTCCGCGGACGTGGTGACGGATTTAAAAACTTACATTTTAATTGATACTAAAATATATTTTTGAAATTTTCCCACAACCCGAGAAGTACATTAACAATTTGCCACCATAAGAATTTTTCCGACTCTGCCCTTAGTTCCAAGACCATGAATGAAAATAAAATATTCCTACGCTAATCTTTTGATTTTGATGAACCATACTGGTAAGTTAGAGTGAAAGGATCTATTTATATAAATCGGTGTTTCGGTCAGAAATGAATTACGTGGGAATCATTACTCCATACATATATAACCGTAACTACAGATGTGGAACAAGATGACATTATGAATCTAAACAAATTCATGATCATAATGTAACTATGTAAAGACTACATCTTTGCTCTTCAACTTATGGGCCACATCATCTGTTTATTGCCACCTATCTAATCATGAACATCTGAGAATCGAAAATTAAGTCGGATACCTCCATGGTATGTACACATGTCATCGTTTGAAGAGCTGCATTATCTATCGACTCGAAGAACATTATTATGAATGGATCCTCTGTAAACCACTTCTTTCATTGGATCGATCATCCATTTACCGTCCACAACAAATTTGATCTGCAAAGATTGTCAAAGTCCAATTTTCAGAAACTTTAAAACATTAATTTACGAGTATTGACATTGAAAACAAACAGCTATCCATACCTCATAGATCCCGGGATACAGCCACAACATGGACTTCCAGTGCTTAGAATTCCTGATAGAAGCATTAACTGGAAGTGAGTAACAAATTTAGTATCATTATATAAGATAAGTATCAGCTCGTAAATCATAATTGTTTAAGGAGAGTCGGAAACCTTATTTCATCAGGGTCGGTGATATTTGAAGGCGGCTGTAGATCTAATTTTACGCCATGATGCCAACCATTGAAGCTACCTGCCACCTCCACAGTTTCACCTTCACCCCAATACTCGACTTGAACCTAGGAAAGTGGAAGCTTCTGTTAGCAGAAAATGTAACGAGTATTTTCATAACTTTAGGATCGTTAATGTAAAATGACATATACAGTAAAAGAAGGTGTAACAGTTTCTTCATGTCTGGCATTTTTACTGGTAAACGACTCAAAGTTACCTGTTTTAATCCAGAAAGGCTTTCTTCTGCTGCAAGTAACTCCGCATCTTTATCCATCAGAAGCTTCTGTGCTTTACTTATCTCGGTTTCAGCTCTATCTTGTAATTCAGACAATGTTTGCTAAGGACACATCGATAACCAAGTATTAGCGCTTGTCAGAACATAGGGCTTAAAAAGAAATACGTAAAACTTGATAAAATACAGCACAAATTACCTTATTCTTCTCAATCTGTTCCTTCAACTGGGACAATTCAAACTCCTTATGATGCTAAGCACATACAAAACAATTAAAGATCCAATATCAAGTTCATGTGAAGGGTGGTAGGAGATGAATGTATTACCAGCATAACTTTGATGCGATTGATCTCAGCTTGATCCTCCTGTGTTCTGATCTATACTACAGAAAAATAAGATAATGTGAGTTACAGAGAAAGAATAGAACTAGATTTGTACATCAAACACGGAATCTGTTAGCAAAAAAAAACGACCTCCACTTTTAAGTAAGTATCAGTATTAGTGGATTCATCACTGGCTAGCTGATCATTCGATGTAGTATTTCTACAAAGTATGCAAATGAAAATATTAAAGAATAATTTATGATTTGAGTTTTAAGTAATAATCTTTACAATATACAGATGATGAAGCGAACCTTAACTGAGAAGTTGAATTTAAAAGCTGGGAAGTTAAAACGCTTCCATTCGCTGATTCGGATACACAAAGCTCTTGACCGTTTGGCTCTTCACTTGCTGAACTTAACTCAAGTTCTGTTGAATTCTGTGATCCACTGTCTTTCATTGAATTTACAACGTCAAAGTCATCATCTGAACACCATAAAGCACCAAAAGCTGAATTCGTCTTTAAGGAATAAATGAAATAAATGCAAGGAGACAACTATTTCGCATACAAATTCGTCTGACTTGCCTTCAATTGTTTCCAGTTCTCCACTTTGAATAAACTTGGCCACCTTATCATGCAGCGATGATTTGGTTGAATCATCAACTAAAAAGAAACTATCTACATCAGATGTCGCATCATTTTCAAAATTCTTGGTATTGGAAGTCTCGTCTATGATGGTATCTTCACATGACAATAACACATCTTCAGCCAACTCTTTTCCATTCTCGTCCAGACCTTTTGAATATTAACATTTCAATAAGAGTACTTTTGATATAAAATTAAAATGAGAAAACCAATAAAAGCCACCTGTGCAGTCATCTTCTTCGTTACTGGCTTTATCCTCAACATCACAATCGGCGACTTTGATCTCTTGTGTGGTTGCAAGAAGCTCTCTTATACGTTTATATCCTTTCCGCCTGACAACGTTTGCAAGGTCTTGCCTATACATAGGTTGAAATCATCGTCTTTTAGAAAACAACTTTCTCACTGAAGAAAAGTATGTTTTTGTTCAATGTGAAGGTACAACTGAAATCAAATGATATATAGACGTCATTTTAAAAACATCCCCCTTCTTATGCATATAACTCCACTGAATTGTCATGGAGGCCTAGAAAAGGAGTAGTTGTCGACTTGTCCCTTTAATTTACATTTTAAATTATAGAAAACTACAAAAACTAACCTACTTGTTTACGCTCCTGCTTATTCAACCACTAAATTCCATATTTTATATTAAAAAAAAAGGCTAAGAAAGTAGTTTTTCAGATGTTAAGCTTGTTCCATTCAAGTGTTGGAAAGCGTTACCTTTTTGAGTTGTTAAAAACTTGTATCTTTTTTAGTTAAAGGACATGAAGATTTACCAAACGGAGAGTCAGGTGGCCATTCTAGAAGGATACTGCACAAGTAGCCAAAATATATAGGTTCATTTGACTAATTAGTCACCAATCCTTCCCTGCAGTGTGCATATTTGAAACACATTCTCTCATTATCAGTTATTTATTTAGTCGTATATCTAGATCAGTAGTCTCTAAGAAAACATCTTTTCCTATATACCGTCACAAATTTGGGGAGAATAAAGAGATTAATTCATCACGATGCGTGCACCTATACAAATGAACAGAGAAGCAGAACATATCTTAAGCTCAAATACATCCAATATCAATTATAAGTTTATAACTATCAATCACACATTCCGTCCTTCATCATATACACGATACAGAAAACTATCATCTGTTCCTAACTTTTCACTTTTTAAAATAATTTCTTGTACCGAAAAATTAAACATAATGCAATACAAGTAATCAAATCAAAAGCAGCAGAGCATATAGATATATAAAACGATTCAAAAACTAAACCTGCCATGCTGTGAAAGCTCCTTCAGAGAAGGAACATCTCCATCCGGCACCCCAATCTCCGCCATAACTTCGCGTAAATCATTACATAAATCCACATTACTCCTCACCTGTTTCCTACCTCCAACACTACAACACACACAAACACACACACACATAAACACATCAAATCACAAATCAGTTTAATCAAAACACAATTAATTCAATCAGCTACACATGCAATTGAAATTAACCTTGTTTTATTCGTAGACGAAGCGGAAACAGCTGCGACGCTGCTCCGGCGATGACACCGACGGAACTGACAGAGACACGGTTGTGGAACTGCGGCGAAGAGGTTGTGAGAAGGAAGGAAGAAGTGAGAGTGAGTGAGTGACGTCATGGATGACATCAGAAATGGTGCATTGAGATATTTTTTTGGAAGTATTTACTGTAATGCCACTAGTCTACCACCAGTCAACCACTGGTCCGCCACCGGTAGACCGTCACCGAAAGCACCGGTTTCCTAGAGATTCGTTATCGTTAACTGAGATTCGTTATCGTTAACTGAGAGATTCACTGAAAATTTAAATGGTTTAAAAATATCTTTTTTGTTTAGAAAGATAGAAACTTATCTGGAAACGACTCGCAAACTATTCAAAATCTATTAGTTTTGAGTGAAAAAAGTTTCAGCTATTTGAGTAGATTTTTGAGTTTAGTTACATTTTTATTTTCTTATTATTATGTAAGGTAATAGAAAGTAATAGGTGTATATGAACCAAGTCCACTTGAGTTAATATAACGATTATTTGTCGAGCTCGAATTTGAAATGTATAATCAATCGAGTTCGAGTTAAGTTTCGTTGAAAAATTAGTTGACAAAAGTGAGTTTTTTGTCAACTTTGGACACATTTATTTATTTGTATATGTTATAGATATAAGTATTGGTTTGTGGGTTTGTGTTCACACGGCTTCACAACGAACTAATATGTGTCGAAAATGAAGTTAATGTGAATGAGATTTCGTCACTTAAAGTGAGGTATTTGGAACATTAATATGAAATTGGAAATGAGATTCTGTGTGTCCCACATCGGTTGTGAGACAAACATTTGTGTTGTGTATAAGTGAGGATTTAACTTGACATCTACCTTACGGTCTATACACATACAAGATCGTGTATGAGCCTTGGCTTTAACTTTTATGTAACATATAAAGTCTGTCTTCTGACAATATAAGTTGTGATGTCATATATTTTTTGTTTAGTTTGTTTCAGCTTCATTTTTAAATTTGTATACGTAGAGAACTCTATCGAAAATAATACAATAATAACCTATTTAAAGATTGTGGTATGGTGTTTATAAAGTCAAAAATAGAGTTGCATTATGTTGAGTATATATGCTAGTCGTTTGAGTGTTTTTTTTATTATTCTACTCTACCAAATTTTAAATTTTAAATTATATATTGGGTTATGTCATGTTAATAAGGGTAGGCTTAAAATAAATTTTATATTCAATCTTGATTTACTTAGATCATAGCCAAGGGGTTCTCTAAAACATGAAAATACTCTATATATAAAGTATTAATCTCAAAAACTCATCTCTAGCCATACTCTATAATTGAAGAGGATTTAGAATATCATTATTTAAAGAAGGATTTTAGAAGATTGAGTAGTTATACTCTAAATATAGAGTAACTCCTCTGTAATTTTTAATGATATTCTAATTTTTTCAATGCTTTATTATTTATGTTTATCTTGTATAAAAATGAATTTAAAAATATGATTACATTGAAGTTTGTATTTTAGAGTTTATGGAGATGAATTGAGTTTTAGAGTATGAATATTCTAAAAATAATTTTTTATACTTTAAATATAGAGTAGGTAGTTGGAGATGGTCTTAATGACAGATGTTTAGTGGTCAAATTAAATAGTTTTACAATATGATCTTTTTAGTTTTTTGTTAGTCTAGCAGGGTTGTTGTATTAGTAAACAAAGTGTGTTTTTTTGTACGTCAACATTCACTTTTATTATTTTGTATAGTTTTTTCATACTTGTACAATATATAGAGTCTTAGAGTTTAAATTAAAGACTTTTGTTAGTCTAGTATCCGTTTATTTTTAAACAAAAACAAAAATATAGAAAATTTTTGTTTTTGTATATCAGTATTAACTTTTTTTTCTTCCTTACGGTTATATGTTTGTATATTTTTAGAAAGAATCAAACAAAAAAAATAGTTTCTCTTTTTATGAAAAACATAATATATAAAAATATTTAAGATATAAAGTGATGGTGTCAAACTATGTTTTTTTTAAATATGTACTAAAGTTGAAAGGCTAAAATTGTATTTAAATTGGAAGGACTAAATCGAAAATAGTTAATGATGATGTCATATGACATCATCATTTTGATTTAAGTGCGTAAAATTAATCTTCAAACTCATCAAATGGCTCATACTTTGTTATGTGACTTTTAATGTATCAATTTGAGCATACATTATAGATTTGTTATTTATTTTATTTAATAAAATCGAATTACGTTTCATACAATCTTAAAACAGATTTGATACAACCGATTTCGCTGAAATCGTTTGTCTCGAAATTTTATTTTATTTAAAGTAGATAACAAACCGTTTTTAAATTTGATTTTTAACAAACTGTTTTTTTTTTAAACCAAGATAGAGTTTCTTTAAAATACAGATTAAACGAGTTATTAAACCATTTTATTTGTTTAATTTACATCGAAACCAAGTTGAGTTTCGTTGCAAATTAAAAGGGGGATTTCTTCTTCGAAACCAAGTTGAGTTTTAGATCGTACAAAACACTTACTTTAACTGTTTTTGGTTTGTTTTCAGGATGTCTGGTGACGATACGCCTGTAACGATTGTTAAGACTGCTCCTTTTGTTGCACCATTTGCTAATAGGGTTGCGAATCATGTTGAAAAACCCGAAAAGTTTTCTGGGATGAATTTCGAGAGATGGCAACAAAAGATGTTCTTTTATCTCACTACTCTGAACCTTGTGCGGTTTTAGAAAGAGTAAGTTCCTCAAATTGAACCTCCGAAAGAAGGTCAACCGTCTAATGCTCAAGCTGTGAGCGTTGTAGAAGCATGGAAACATTCAGATTTCTTGTGCCATAACTACATCCTGAATGGATTGATAGATTCTCTGTATAATGTGTACTACAAGACAAAGACTGCCAAAGAATTATGGGAGCCTTTGGAACGCAAATACAAGACTGAGGATGGTGGTACAAAGAAATTTGTGGTAGCTGGTTGATTCGAAGAATGTAATCAATCAAGTTCAAGAACTTCAAGTTATGTTTCACGATATTCATGCCGAGGGGACGGTGTTAAGTGAGACTTTTCAAGTTGTTGTATGATTGAAAAGTTACCTCCAAGCTGGGTTGATTTTAAGAATTACCTCAAGTTGTTGTTATGATTGAAAGGAGATAATTGTTAAAGACTTGGTTGTTCGTCTACGTACTGAAGAGGACAACAGGATGGCTCAGAAAAACAGCTATACACCTAATTCTGCTAAGGCAAATATGGTTGAGCATGGTCAGCCTTCAAAGAATTTCAAAGGCAAGGCCGATAAGAAAAGCAAAGGGAATGTTGATTACCTCAGTCCCAAAGCTGCAATTGTGAAAAATAAGTTCCATGGGTTGTGCTACAACTGTGACCAGCTGGGTCATCGTGCTTCTAACTGTAAGATGCCGAAACGGGTTACTCCACGCCAGGCAAACATGGTGAATGATGACATGGAGATGATTGTTATGGTTTTAAACATCACTGCCATGATCTCCGAAGTGAACTTGGTAGGTTCAAACACTAGAGAATGGTGGATTGATACTCGTGCTACTCGCCATGTGTGTGCTGAAAGAGTTTGTTTAATTCTTTTAGAGTTGCTGATGAAGGAGAGAATCTATATATGGGCAACTCCGCAACTGCTGATATCAAATGAGAGGGAGATGTGATCTTGAAGATGACATCCGGGAAAGAGCTCAAGTTGACTAATGTCTTGTATGTTCCAGAGATTCGTAATAATCTTGTGTCTGGATGGCTATTGAATAAGTTTGGTTTTCGTCTTGTTTTTGAGTCTGATAAGTTTGCTCTTACTAAGAATCAAATGTTTGTCGGAAAGGGTTATGCCCTAAATGGTATGTTTAAACTCAATATAATGGTTGTTAAGGATGAAATCAATAAAATGAGTACTTCTTCTGCTTACTTGATTGAGTCTAATTCTAATGTGTGGCATGGTCGTCTTGAACATGTTAGTTTTAATTCAATGCATCGTTTGATCAAATATAATTTCATACCAATTTTCGTATTGATTCAAAATATAAATGTAAAACTTGTGTTGTAGCCAAACTTTCAAGAACGTCTTTCCAATCGGTTGAAAGAAAGACCGAACCTCTTGATATGATACACACTGATATATGTGATTTAAAATTAATTCCCACAGATGGTGGCAATAAGAACTTCATCGTGTTCATTGATGATAGTACAAAGTATTACTACTTTTACTTGCTTAAGAGTAAGGATGAATCTATAGACAAGTTTGTTCTATAAAAAAACGACCTTTAAAATCAACTTGATAAGAAAATCAAGGTTGTACGAAGTGATAGAGGAGTTTATGTGTCTCCATTGGCTGATTTATGTGCTACACATGGAATTAGACTCAAATTCACTGTTCCTTATACTCCTTAGCAAAATGGCATTGCTGAAAGGAAAAATCGTACCTTGAAAGAATGGTCAATGCAATGTTGATAAGTTCTGGTTTGAGTCATAACATGTGGGGGGAAGTCGTTTTATCGACTACATATCTTTTGAATAAGATACCTCGTAAGGAAAAGGAAGAGACCCCCTATGAATTATGGATGGGAAGAAAACCATCTTATAAGCACTTACGAGTGTGAGGTTGTCTTTCCAAGGTAGCAGTACCGATAACCAAGGTTTAAAAGATAGGACCTAAGACTGTATATTACATATTCATTGGATATGCCCATCACAGTAGTGCTTATCGATTTCTTATGTATGATTCTAAAAATACGGATATACATAATAATACAATAATGAAATGAAGGAATGCTTCATTCTTTGAAAATGTGTTTCCTTGCTTATCCAAGGATAACAGAAGCTCGTCAAGGTTAAATGACGAAGTTGTCCAAGATGAGAGACAACAAGATAATGATTTTCTCCACGATGAGAGACATCATGAATCTGAGGAAGAAGAGGTTGAACCTAGAAGAAGTAAAAGGGCAAGAATTGAAAATTCTTTTGGACCCGATTTTGTTTCTTTTATGATAAAAAGTGAACCAAAAGCTTATCGAGAAGCGATAAATTCTTCTGAAGGACTTCTATGAAAAGAAGCCATTAAAAGTGAAATATAGTCTATTTTATAAAACCATACATGGGAAATAGTGGATTTACCTCCTAGGTGTACACGACTAGACTATAAATGGATTTTCAAGAAGAAGTTGAGAGCATATGGCTCTATAGACAAATATAAAGAAAGGTTGGTGATCAAAGGATATAGACAACATGAAGGTCTAGATTACTTTGATACTTATTCGTTGGTTACGCGAATAACATCATTTAGATTGGTACTTGCTATTTCCGCTTTATGGAATTTGGATGTTCATCAAATGGATGTGAAAACGGCATTTCCAAACGGAGATTAGAAGAAGAGATTTATAAGAACCAAACCCGAGGGTTTCATAGCTCCTCGACAAGAGGGCAAAGTTTGCAAGCTTGATAAGTCATTATATAACTTAAAACAAGCTCCGAAACAATGGCATCAAAAAATTGACCACGTCATGCTAGAATCTGGATTCAAAATTAATGAATGCGATAAGTGTGTTTTATGTGAAAGAGACTCCAAGTGGATATGTCATCTTGTGTCTTTATGTTGATGATATGCTTATCACTGGAAGTGATGATAAGATGATTAAATCTACAAAAGACATGTTGAAATCAAGATTTTACATGAAAGATATGGGCTTGGCAGATGTGATTCTTGGGTCAAAAACTCTTGCGAGCCTGCGCGACCCGCAGACACAAATGCAGCTCCGAAAATCTCAGGCTCGTGCAGTCCGGTTTTTGCTGAAAATTCGTGTTTCCTTTTTCATAGAATTTTGTATCAGTTTATTTATGGAACTGATTTAAACTTTGTCAACAAGTAATACAAATTTCGTTTTTTGTGTTAATAAATATTTCCAAATCGCGTTGAATTGATAACAAATTTGTAAAGATTTTTCTTGTTCACCAAGACAGATTTTTGTATAAATAAAGGACTTCCTCCTTTATTTTAAAGGTTCGAAAATCGAAATCTTACAACTTCGTATTCTCCATTCACGAAATTCATTTTACAGCAAAGACAAAAGACAAGTTTGTCCAGTCCGGCAGTACACACTGCTTCAGCTGTCCTGGGAAACAGACATCAAATCTATTTTAAGGGAATCGTGTCAAACACGAGCGTCGACTTTTACTTTTACGTAACAATAGAGTTTGTCTTTTTTACTCAGTCTCTTTTCTGTCTGCTTAATTTTTCGTTTATTATTAATCATTGTAGTCCGTATTTGTTATTTATTTTATTTAATAAAATCGAATCACGTTTCATACAAATTTCAAACAAGGATTTTAGCAACCAAGTCGAGTTTTGAGCCGAGTTATAGTAACCAAGTCGATTCCAAACTTGAAAGTACCCCTACTTTTAATTATAGAAAAGGGCGTAAAAATGTAACGATATGTCGTCGAATGGTCACTATATATAACTAAATCTGAAATTTATCTAATAATGTAAAATATGTGATGAAATCGATTTCTGACGGATGTGTATATACGGGTTTCTACTGATGTATAGAAAAGTTTCGACTGATATGTAAACAGTTTTTGGTGAAAAATAACATATTATAGTAATAAAGTATTATAGGTTAATGATAAAATTAGTTACATATACTAACAATTCGATAAAAGTTTGTTATATTTTTCGTTCTATTTCCCTCTTGACACATTTGTTTTCACCAAAATATATTTGAACATCACAAAAACGTTTCGATTAAAGAAATTTAAGCTCAACTCAGTCAGATTGATCGAACATATGTATAGAAGTTATAAACAAAATTGATAACTTGAATCGCTCTAAAATCGAAAACTAAAGCAAGCACGATTTCATCTCGGCCTAAAAGAATATCGGACTAAAACCAACAAAAACACACACATCAAATAACCAAGCTCATATTCGAGCTTCTTCGATATCTAATATTAAAACAAGAACCTCTACATGTCCCTCGATTTTAATCTATAATAGAAGAAACAATCTTCCAAACATTCAGTCGAACAACAAATAATTTTTACGATACAATCAGATACAAAAACACCATGATCCACCAATATCCAAGCAGGCTATGCTTACACAATATACAGATTTAACAGAGGTTGTATCGACTAATGCTCATACTTGACACGTCCCTTTAGTATGCCAGGAAGTGGCGGTGATGGCGGAGGTTTAGTTGCGGACCTTGGAGGTGGCGGTAAAAGAGCTCGAGGCTGAAACATTGCAGATATGCTGGACCCCACACCTCCGTCTATACAAACATCGGTTGATTCATCCCCTAATTTCATGGCCTTGAGGACGTAATTGTCATCGTGTAGCTCAAATGGTGTGCTGAAAATACGTTAAAAAAAAATCAATATTTTGTAAGATCAGAAGAAGAAAAAAAATTAAATAAAAAACTTGACATCAGAATACGAGATAACCTGTTGAAGTCGAAATGAACAAGCTGCATATCTTCTGAAATTTCCACCTCAACAGTTGCATGTGGGCGGGTCTACGATTACCAGACAGAAAAAGTACTTTAAGTATATTTGTTTGCATCAAATAGCAAAAAAAGACGGTAATAACCATTTTGGACAATCATACCTGAACCAGTATAAAAGGTAAAGCTACTCCACCACTTGGAGCATTTCCCGAGCTATATAATTGCTCGTTTCGTTTAATAAGATTTTGAAGACCTACGTGCTTTATAAGAGTAAACATTAATCAGAAAATATTTCCACATAGATTATATTAAATTAATGAATTCTCACCTGATCTTCAAGTTCTCGTAAATAAGCAGCTTTCTTGTCGATTCTGTTTTTGAGAGCAAGACGCTCACTCTGACATTTAAACAGATAAAAACTAAATAAATGTCTCGATAGAATTTGGAAACAGAAAAAGAAAAAAGAGAAAGAAGAGAAACCTTTAACTCTTCGATGTCATTTAAACTAGTTCTAGGCAAACCTCGCCACTGTATTTCTTTTTTATCTTTAGATATAATATCCATCGCCATAAGAACGTTTAGAGCGTCATATACTCGTCGTCGGATATTCTTCTCATCATATTGTTGCTGTTTTAAGCATCCGAATAGGTTAATACTCACATAATGATAGTCGCATAAAAAAATATAAACCAAAAAAAGCAAAAAAGTAGATGATGTTAGGACCCAAACACTTTTAACAAACGAAAAGAAAAATAATGAACTTGGTTTAGAAAACTCCCGAGAAGTCAAGCAGTGATACAACAATGCCCAATTAATTCTTTAAGTTTGTTAATCAATCAAAATCAAATTCATTATAATAAACATTTCTGCTACTCCCTATTTACATAATTAATGTGTAATATATATATATAAAACGATTGAAGATGTATGTAATATGTATTAAGATATAATTTGGGTACCTTTCAATCCGTTTGACTTATTCCACTTTTAGCTATTGTTTTTATTTTATTTTATCCATTTGACCCATTGGAGATAAATCACAACCCAAATCAACCGATTGATAAGTTAAATGGGTCAAAACTGTCACATAAGTTCAACAAATTCAAAATTTCAAATATAAAGTTGGCAGGTGGCACGAACCTGGTCAGGAGGTTGATCACCATTGCCGGGATCTGAAAATTCAGCTACAAGTTCATCTGCAACCTGAAATATCAAACCTTCCATTTCAGTTTCTTAAATATGGTTTTATCGTATGAGATGTTATATTGTGATTCAAGTGTAGAAAGTATATGAAAAAATGTGCGAAAGATTTCACAATTTATTCTTTCGTCTAATTGATACCGCGTTTTTTTTTTTCGCAAACATCTACCTATTTATCCTTCAAAATCAAGAAGAAAAGTTTGGAACATTTTCCTTTCAACTAAATAGTACGAGATTTCCCTTCATAATGCAGACAAGTTTAAAATACTGTTTGAAATACGATATCAAATTTCTGAACAAAAAGAAACGATAAATTTTAACTTACAAAATGACAAGTAGAAAAACATTTTATCTGAATAACAAGGATATTTAACATTAAGAGCAATACCCAACTTGTACTTAAGCTTAGAAATCAACCGAAAAATAAATACGTCTCTAACTTATGAATTATAAATCCATTTATATTGTAAACAGTAACTTGAGATTTAAGATTAGTTTTTTCAAGCCCAAAATGCATCCGAGAACATAAATGTAACATTCATAAGTGTACTATGCGTAAAGATATATTTCAATGAAAAAAGATAACAAATAAACAAATCATGTCGAAAAGTTGAAGAAAAAGATTAAAATGAATCCTCTGACCTCATTATAGGTGGTTCTTCCCTTGCTTTCAACTTTCTCGCACACTATGCATGACAAAATCAAAAGAAAGCATTAGACCCCATCAGAGATTGTAAATGGGCGGGTGAGGCGAGTTGGATAACGGGTCAAAATGGGTTAGGGAAGGATTGTAGGAACAAGTAAAACTCGAGCATGGGTCAACCCAACCCGCAAACACTACTTTTTGATATTTAAAAAAAATTAAAGTGATAAATATGATTAAAAAAACTATATAATTACTATAGATAATCTAACATTTGGCGCCCTTCAAGTTTCAACACTTCTCCATTTTACCAATTTGACTTTAGAGTAAAAGTACCCAAATCGAACCATTTATACCTAAATGTTGTAGATTATTACGTGAGTTCCAAAAAATCAAAGAGAAACGTTTCCAATTAACAAATAAAATAAGAAAAAGAGAAAATGAAAGAAACCTTTCATACTAAACTGACGAAGTCCTCTACCCCCTTTATCCCCTCCAGTTGCACGTTGAGCTCGTTTTTTCTTCTTCGTACTGTTTAAATTAAAACAACTCATTAGTATCATAACACATAAAAATCATCCAAATAACTTAACCAAAAGTAACCGTCTTTACGTCTCATTATCATCAACATTATAACTACCAAAACAAAACGCTACAAACCGTCTAACACGACCACACACTAACACTAATTCAACCCGAAACAACACCAAATTATTTCACAATTTCAACAACAAGCTAAAAAAAACTTCTTTTTAAGTCCTTAATCAAACCCGAAACTTTCGACAATGTACAGTCAAACATAATTACTTATCTAAAAGTTGACAAATTTAAGTCAATTTCAAAAGTCAACGCTATATATTAAATTCTCACCCAGGAGCCCCTTGAGATCCAGCATCATCATTTAATCTCAAAAAAGTATTATCACTAGCAGGTGTCGGCGTCATTGCCACGTCACTCCGGGTCGACGGCGACCCGGCACTCCCACTAGTGGAAACGGATTGACCCGAAACCGTTGTACCCCAAGACCGGGTCGACCCGTTTCTTGAAACCCCAGAAGAAAAAGGGACATTTTCTGAATTACCATTCGATCCCATGATGATGATTATAAACAGTACCCAGATGAATTCATCAAGAAATTCACGATTTTGAAGGATACCCAGATGGAATTAGATCTGAATTTGAAAAGGGTAATTAAGGGTTTTGTGAATTGGGGAAGAAAAATTGAAACTTTATGAAAATTTGCAGGGTTTGATAACGTGTTTGTTGATCAGATGATGAAGTGTGTGAGGTGTTGGTTAAAGAAAGAGCAAATTGAGGAAGGAGGGAAATCCAATAAGGGTTTGTACAAATTTCTTTTTTTATTATTTTCTTTGGGTATTTTTCGAGTCGAGTTGGATCGGGTCAGTTTGGATATGTTCTTGTTTTATTGTGTTTGAAATTATTTATTTCGATTTTAAACTTTTCGTCGGGTTCCATTTTAAATTTATTTTTGATTAATTTGATTTTTTGAGTTTGTTTACTAAACCCTGATAAACGACATCATTATCCTGATCGGGTTTTGACTTGACACTGTCTTAGAAACAAAATTAGTCGGGATTCTTAATCTGTCTTGTCTTCCTTGTACACACAATAGTGATTGTTACCCCATTAATAAACATTTTATGTAGACTTTATTTACCGACTTTATTTTCGTGATTATGCTTTAGGGTAAAAACACATCAAAATCTATCAAATTGGTAATTATATCATAATGTGCATTACAGTTTGTTGTTATTGTATGTATCTGACTTTATATAACCCAAAAATCAAGGACACATTACTCTTTATGATTACATGTCAACATGCCAATTTATATGGTTTTCGTATCTACAAAAATACTTGTTGTGAAGATGTTACAAAATACATAAACACCGACAAATTAAAAGTTCAGAACATATAATAAACACGTTTAAGATATGCTATATATACAATAGTAATTTGGGTAGGCGGTTTTTTTTTTCTTTTTTTTTTTTCGCTTATAGTGAAGCTTATGTAACTTTAGTAAATCAATGGTAAAGTTTACTTATCGTTACATGACATTTTCACTTGGTAGAAATGTTCAAAGTACCAACAAGTAATTCATTGAAATAAGCAAATACATAAAATTTACCCACTATTCAAAATCTTAGTGAAACACTGGATTTGTTATCTCATGTCAGCTTTTCGTGAAAAAAGACCAACCGAATCGGATTTTTTGAGGAACGTATCGAGAGAGAATTTGATTTGGTTAGACAATGTGTGATTGGTAAACAAGGATCGGTTTTTTCGCAAGGTGCAGAATGTATCGTCAAATATTCAATATGATTCCACAAGATCTAGCTTCGTTCAAGTAAGGGATTCTAGCCAATTGAAAGGATCTTCTGATCAATCCAGAGATCATTTTGATTCCATTAGTAACGAGGATTCGGAATATCACACATTGATCCATCAAAGAGAGATTCAACAACTAAAAGAAAGACCGATTCTTCGGGATTAACTCAAAATACATCATGTTATGTTTCTGTTATTTTTTGGAAACATACATTATTTGTATGTATGAATCAAAATTTGTAATAAACAATTACAAATAAAATGATCTAATTATTGAAATCATAAATCCAATGATTTTTTTCTTTCTATATTGTTTTCACCACTTGTAACTAAAGTCATTTTCTTCTTTTGTTTCTTCTTTTCACATGGAGTGCAATAGGTAAAGACCTAACCCTATCCAACCTTCTTTTGTGAAGCTTAAGATTATAAAAGTAAATGTTTTTCGAGATAATATATACAAAGATTATTCAAGTATTCAAAAATGTTTATAAAGACTTATCTAAATAGTAAAACAATTTTTAGAGGCCACCCAAAAATTTGTTTTGTTTCGTTTAGACAAATCGGAACACAATTTTTTGCCGGAAACTTTCAAAATGAAAGAATTCTCGTATGTTTTAACTATATATATTTAGTTAATTCACTTGAGTATAGATAAGTGCATTTTAATCATTTACAACTTTAGATATAAGAAAATATTTAAATCATGGTTTTTTGTCAAACTATTAATTGTTCTTGTAAGTGGAGCTTAATATATGACCTAAAAATACATTCGGCTTTGTAAATGGAGGCAAGATGTGTGAACGGAATTTCTAAACTCAAACCATTTGTCGGGTTTGAAAGAAACAAATGTTCAAGTTATCAGTCATGTTTTTTTATATTCAAACTCGTCAATCAAACATATTTAATATATTTTAAAAAAAGATAAATATTACATACCATACATTTATTCACAGTTTTGTTCTTTGTATGGCTTGAACCCATGACCTATAGAATAATGGGTAACTTACATACCGCCACATAGACACGCGACGAGCAATTTGATAAACAATCTTATTATATTATTCATTTTTCATATTTCATATTTATCAATTTGATATATGGATTTTGTAACATGTTTGCTTAGAAAAAAAAACGGGGGTAAACAAATAAAACAACGATTAATTTAGCACGTTATGGTCAAAAAGATGCCTAACAGTTTGAAGATCATTTGATTGTTTTGTTACGAGATTTACCTCCCCACACAGGTCGTAAGTCATGTTGCAAATTTCACTTGACCAAACATAAAGTACTTGAAACTGTACAAAGTTACTTTCTAGTCACCTGCTGCAAATATCAACAATCGAATGAACTTAAACAGCCTGCAAAGCCTTAAACTTGAGTTTGCAGATCAATTTTTTTTTTAATTGTAATCGATAACTAAAAGATGGACCAGAAACAAACTGGATAAACTCGTAGAAGTGTCCCATCTCAATAGCTAATGTCACGTCAAACGTTCTCAAAAAGATACAATATAATTGAATGTCACGGGATTAATTTCTGTATATCATTATCATCAAAAGAATGTTGTTCTCGTCAGAAATAGGTCATGGTGACTTCACTAGTCAATGTTAAAACATAAGCACAGAGGGTACACTATGAATGGTTAGAAAACCTAAACCCGTATTGTTAGATTGGCAGAAGACAAGAACTTAATAGGATAGCAAAATATTCTGTAAGTAACCCTGCAGTATTACAGATGCGAGTTTGGGGTGTCTAAGAAGATTAAAGATTTATTATCTTACGCTAAGGGAAGCAGAAAAGGCGTTTCTTGAAAATAAACGCATGCTTTCTAAGGATTACACATGTGATTTAACAAACACTTTCCATGAAAATTGTAACAATGTTCGTTTAATTTGTCCCATTAAAAATGTAATACTTCTTTTTTGGTACATTTCAAGCTAACATTACCTATTCTCTTGTCGTATTGGGTCGGGTTAACAAAAGTACTGTTGACCGGTCTTTTCGAGATTTAGTTTACAGCAAAATACTTTTATTATACTATATGTAAAGTCTTACATAATAGTTTTCATAGACGAAAATATATAATAAAAAAGAAAGGTAAAAGGGAACAGAGAAACAGAAATACGAACGAGCCCAACAAAATTGAGGCTTGCCATATACTATAATCAAACGGGAAGCAGATTAAAAAGTGACTAGAAACAACAGAAATGAAATAAATCCGCCTATAAAGCAATGAAATCTAGACCGAAAGCAGAAGTTACCATAAAAAATCTATTTTTATTGGTATATTTAGAACAGTAGTCAAACTCAAACGTCATTAATTGGTTTCAAAATATGATCTAATAGCCTTAAATCACACAACAGTAAATTTAACAGATTACATATTTAACTTCTAAATAAACATCATTATCGAAGAGCTTATGGTATACATGTAGGATTCCTTATCAGCTAGTTACGTGTCTAAGATGTTGATGAGAAGATTAGTCGGTGAGACAGCTAGCAAAGAAGATGAAGAATTGAACCTTTGATGGCGTTAGCGACTTTAATGCAACGCTAATCATGTATTACACGGAAATTTCAACTAAAAATAGGTACTTGTTCTTATGACACCCTACGTGAGCATCAGGATAACGCTACGAATTTCTCAATTACGACAAAAATACAGCTACTCGTGTTAAATTTTTCTATTTATAATTTTCACTCTCAGATTCATCACCTTATCACAACCCATTTACCACTTCATAAAAAAACATAAATAAGAGATATTAAAGTTAGTCCATTTTATCGATTATTACAACTTAAAGCAGAATAAGCACATCCAAACACTATTTTCTACTGAGCGTTTTACTACAGCAAACTATCTGTTTTTATTCAATATCACTTTCAAAATGCACCTGAACCCCCCATAACATGCACAAATAATAAAACGCTCCGTTAATAAATATATGGAATGGGAAAATCAATAAATAACGAGACACACAAAGAAACAATTATCTACTTTGACTATCAATATAGATTTACGGGTTTAACATATAACAAGCATTTTTAGTATAATCAAATGAAGGGTAAAACAGAAAACTTTAATTTTTCTTACCTTAATCGAATATAAGTACGACTTGAATTCTGTCAACATCATTGTCGGTCAGCTGGCGTATTTTTAAACGGTTCACTCAATGCACGAAAATCGTCCACCTAAGCTAAGAGTGCCAAGTCATCATCTTCAACCAAAACTCGACCCCTTTCTATTTAAACAATATACCTTCAATCTCTCAAATCACCCAGCTCATTTGAACCATTTCCCCCACTTTCCGACTATTTTCACAACTTCACCATGAGAAATCTGTTTCGAGGAGAGCCCGAGGTGGGTGCCCCCCCTGATTTTTCAGGGAGTTTCACTGACATGTGGCAGAATATGAGGGTTTCTATGGTGATACCGCCACTTACAATTGCTATTTGTATATGTATGGTGATGTCTGTAATGATGTTCATTGAACGGGTTTACATGACTGTTGTGGTTATATTGGTGAAGCTTATGGGAAGGAAAAGGTACACTCAGTATAAACTCGAAGCACTGAAAGAAGATCTCGAGCACAACAGAAGTTACCCCATGGTGTTAGTTCAAATTCCTATGTTCAACGAAAAAGAGGTATATATAAATATATATGTTTGTTCGGTGCATAAACTTCATAATACAGATTATTTTAGTTTATAAAGAATTCAATACGCAGGAAATTTATGCAAGTCCAATAATTATATTTCAATACTAGAAAAAAAAAAACCCATAACAATTGAACATCGGTCTTTTATTTCTACGGTTTTTAAGGGTTAAACACTGTAAGCATTGGCCATATACTATGTCATGTCGAGCTTTTTATAAAAGTTACGAGGCTAGTAACTAACTTACATTTTTCTCAGGTCTACAAGCTCTCGATTGGATCGGTGTGTTCACTTACATGGCCATCTGACCGTCTTGTTGTTCAAGTTCTTGATGATTCCACTAATGAAGTCCTAAGGGTAACCCTCTCTCTCTCTCTCTCAAACCTTACACTTAAAAGATGAAAAATTAAGACGAGTTCGCTATTTGGCACCTAATTTACTAATTATACGCAGGCCTTGGTGGAGATGGAGTGCAAAAAGTGGAGAGAAAGAGGAGTGAACGTGAAATACGAGACTAGAAACAATAGAAATGGATACAAAGCTGGGGCTCTTCGTGAAGGTTTAAATAAAGATTATGTGAACGATTGTGAATTTGTAGTCATCTTTGACGCAGATTTCCAACCAGATGAAGACTTTCTTTGGAGGACTGTACCTTATCTTCTTGAAAATCCAGAACTCGCTTTGGTTCAAGCTCGGTGGAAATTTGGTAAATTACCCATTTTGCCACTTTTCGGGTTTCAGAAATATTATACTAACATAAGTTTTTTTTGGTAGTAAACGCTGATGAATGCTTAATGACTCGGCTACAAGAGATGTCACTAGCCTATCATTTCGCCGTTGAGCAAGAAGTCGGTTCTTCAACTTGTCAGTTTTTTGGGTTCAACGGTAAGCTAAAATTCAAAAATCTTTAAAAAAGTATTTTTTAAGTTTTTCGAAGAATTGATACAAAACCTTTATAACAACAGGGACTGCGGGTGTTTGGCGTATAAAAGCAATTGAAGATGCTGGTGGATGGAAAGATCGAACCACTGTGGAGGATATGGATCTTGCGGTTCGGGCCAGTCTCAAAGGGTGGAAATTTGTCTTTGTGGGGGACTTAGAAGTGAGTTTTTATATATCTATTCCCTAAAAAAAATATCTCTAAAATTACTAAAATATTATGTTACATAGGTAAAAAACGAACTCCCAAGTACATTCAAAGCTTACCGATTTCAACAGCATCGATGGTCATGTGGTCCTGCTAATCTGTTCAGAAAAATGACCAAAGAAATCATGTTTTGTGAGGTATAATACTATAACAAAATATACCTTTCTTTTCCTTAATAACTTTTAGAAAATAAATATGATCTAATCCATCTTACGTTACTACGCAGAGGGTATCTGTCTGGAAAAAAATCCATGTAATCTACGCGTTCTTCTTTGTACGAAAGATTATAGCACATTGGGTCACTTTTTTCTTCTACTGTGTAATTATCCCAATATGTATCATGGTTCCGGAAGTCCATCTTCCAAAACCGATCGCTATATATATTCCAGCAACAATTACCCTTCTGAACTCATCATGCACCCTAAGGTATTATTAAACTACGAAACTTAAGTCCTCTATTTTTCTTTTCCTTTAATAAAAGCTAAATTAATTTTTCGTTTGGTACAGATCATTACATCTTCTTGTCTTCTGGATCCTGTTTGAAAACGTCATGTCATTTCACCGATCCAAGGCAACAATTATCGGACTTTTAGGAGCCAATCGGGTCAACGAATGGGTCGTGACTGAAAAACTCGGAAACGCAACAAAACCAAAAAGTACCCTCAAACCGACAAAGAAATCACGCTCTCGTTTTTTTGAAAGGTATAATTCTAGCAAGACACTAGTCAAATTATAGACGTGTAAAAACTATACGCTATAACGCTAACTATTTGAATTTTCAAACAGGCTTCTGTTCTCAGAGTTGATAATGGGATTGTTCCTATTATACGTAGCTATCTACGACATGATCTTTGGGAAAGACCACATGTTTGTTTATCTGTTAATGCAATCAGGTGCATTCTTCGTTATTGGAGTTGGGTACGTTGGTATAAACGTCTCCAACTAAAGCAACACACAGGTTGATTACGTTTTATATATATTCGTGTCTAATAAGTGTCAAAGGGAACTGTACATGTGTTACAGATGGTGGTGTATTTAGTTAAAAATCGTTTATGTATTCCCGAATAAAGTTGTTAAACTGTGTTATGTAAGTTATCAAACTCTGTAATAAGTTCTAAATATTGAACATCAAGACTACCATAGTACAATGTGTTTTGTGAATTTGCGATTTGTGAATGAAGTATGTTATATGTTAGTTTACTTGATTCCGAGCAATTATCAGCTAATATACTATTGTGAATAAATCGGGGAAAACAAAACGGAGTGAATAAGTTTAAAGCATAAGCATTGTAAACATATACTACCTCCGTCACAAATTAAATTTCCATTTTCAAATTGCACGTAGTTTTAGAAAAGTACTATTATTACACTGTACACCAATAAAATATCATTTTTATAATTTAAAAGTGGACAGTTATTTTGTGACAGACCAAAATAAAAAGATATATTTATATTTGGACGGAAACTCAGTTCCATAAAGGGATGTTTGTTTTAGCTTATTCGTTGGGCTTAGGCTTATGAGCTTATTTATGTGGCTTACGGGCATATCTAACTTTTTTTCCTTAGTCATATCATATATCATAATTCATAATAAGTTAATAAGCTAAATCAAACACTTAACGAAAGCCTACGAGTTTACAAATCATAAGCCATAAGCTTAAGTCCGTCAAATAAGCTTAATGATTAAAATGTATGTACATTGCAATGGAGAGAAGAAAAAAAAGGAATATGCTTACCAATTGCTCCAAATATAGCAGTTTGAAGGAATCGACAGGTTTTTTAAATCATGATTCCCAATTGCTTGTGATTTAAGGGATATTGGAGAGCAAAATCAGTGAATTAGGGTTTGAAATTACTAAAATTCGTAATAATTTTGAATAATAGGAATGGCAATGGGTATCGAACCCGTATCGACCGGTTATATTTTGTTTGATACTCGGTATCCATGTTTTAAAAAAATGGTTGTATTGTATCGAATTGGAAAATTTAAGTTCGTATCGAAAATATATAAAGTAGAGAACTTATCGAACTATTAGAACAATTATGATTCACGATACTACGACCCGATGAAAGTTTTGTGAAACTTTTGATTAGAATGGGAAGCGGAATTGAGGTGTTGTTACGATTAGAACCATAGTTATCAAAATCACGATCGTGATCGTAGGATCGTATGATCCTACGATTATATTTTGTAAAAACGATCCAGCTCGTAATAGGATCGTAAGTAGAGCAGGATCGCGCAGGATCGTGGGATCGTAAGTAAAATCGTGGGATCGTAAGTAAAATCGTGGGATCGTAGGATCGTTGCAAGAAATTTTTTCGATTTTTTTTTCCGTCCAACTTTTAACGATAGAAACTTGAACTAAATTGATGTATTAGCATTATTGTCCCAATAAATATGGTGATTGAAATTTGAAATTTCACATTTCTATCACATAAATTTGTGTTTATGTCGTTTAAACTCTATAAATATATAATAATATAACCCTTAGTAAAAAACTACATCCTCATTCGATCTTACGATTTGATTTTAAGATCCGATCTTGCAAAGAAAAAAACGATCCAAGGTAGGATCCCGATTATGATAACCTTCGTAATTCCAGTCCAAAGCACGTTTGACGAATTTTAGTGAGTTAGCTACCAGCCAGTTTGAAATCTCGATCATTCTATAGCTTTTGTTTTGGACTTTTTAAAGATATGTTTAAATGGAAATGACATGAAAAGTCTTTTTCAAAGAGCTTAAAAAGAATTGATGTTCGGTTCTTTAAAAAAAAAAAATGCGACTTAACAAGTTTGGATTTGGAAAAACACAATAATCGCTTCTATGTTCTTGTATTCAATATTGGTGTCGATGATATGATTTAGGGGTGTTTGTCTCACAGCTTATATAATCGGCTTATGGGTTTTTGTAAATTTTGAAAGCTCACACATTTTTTTTTTCCGGCTTATGAGCTTATCGACTTGAGCTTATCAGCTTACATAAGTCATAAGTTTAACTTAGTAAGCTCATAAGCCGAAAAGAATTAGCTTATTAATTTTTCAACAATTGATTATACGAAAATATATTTGTCATTAAATATTTATTAAATATGAAATAATTATTAACTTCCCCCCTAAATCAATGTATATGACAATAATATAACATATGTGACACCCAACTATATAAAAAAAACTCAAATCAGTTAAATAAAAAATAACTAACGAGATTTTAAGTTAAGTTTTCATACAATGACAACGAATCTAAAATTGATGGTTTTTTTTATAAAAAACAAAGTTAGTTACATATAATGACAATTGGGTCAAAGTTCGTTGTTTTTCTGTGCAATTTTCTCCAATATAAAAACTAGATAAACTTTGATAATAAGATTCGATTCTCACCGGCTATAAAAGAGAAACTAAATTTCATTAACCCCTGTCTCCCAACAAGAAAGAAAAATAAAATAATAAATAAAAAAAGATAGTATCCAATAAAAACCTATAAAGGTTTTGGGCCAAAATGGTAATGTAGTATTGGGCTTATGATGGATAATGAGTCATGTCATTAGAGGGTTATTAGACTAAAGTGTTCTAATAAAACAGAAAACTAATAATGAAACATTGCAAATTAACAATAAAAATAGGGAAAATAGTATCTTATCCGTTGGTTTTAAACATTTATTACATGTTTTATTTGCTTCTACGTTAATAAAAAATCATCCTATATATTTTCGAAATCACTAGTATATAATGAATATACAATCAAATTATATATATTATGACTTTTTAAAGATTGTCTGTAGCAAAACCCAAATAATAATAAAGATAAATATTAAAAAAAGTGATCAAACGGGTTTTACGGAAATAATTATATTCTAACCTTTTAAGTTATGAACTAGATCGACCTTCCAATCTCATCAAGTCCTATCATGTTTAAAATTTTCAATAATTTATCAAAAGATTCCTCACAAATGGACGTATTCGTCTTTTTCAAGTATTTTTTAATTGTTACGTATTTGTTATGTAGCTTACATTTCACAATCTATCATAAGTCATCACGTTATGGATGTATATACACGAATATAAAACTTTCTATACGACTTTCCCAATATATATATATATATATATATATATATATATATATATATATATATATAGAGGTTGGTTCTTCTAACACAAACTTTAAGGTAAAATAAGTAAAAAAAAATTAAAAAATAATTTATAACGTTAGATATTTTGGATTATCGTTCATTTTAACCATATATCAAACTTTAAAAAACGAAGTTTTGTTGTACATCAAAAAATGGGTAGTTTTATCGTTGTGCATCAAATTTGAATATTTACTGCACAAAAACAATGAATTTGATGCACAACCCCTAAACGACATATATTTTGATGCATATCAAAACTTGCTTTTTTAAACTTTGTTATAATTGAATAAATAAACATAATACAAAATTACACATATTATAAATTATTTTTTCATATATTTTTTACTTAATTTACTATAAATATTGGTTTATATATATATATATATATATATATATATATATATATATATATATATATATATATATATATATATATATATATATATATATATATATATAGATTGGGGTTCAAATTTGATTCCTAATTTTCTAAAGATCTAGGGATCCACTTTTTAACCACCCATTTTTCCTTATATCTTTGTTTCTTTTTTTTTTTGCTTTTTTTCTAATTTTTTTTTTTACCTTTTTATTTACTTTTTTTTTTTTTTTTTCTTCCGAAAATCACATTTGATTTTCAATCTTACTTTTAAAAATCACATGTGATTTTCAATCTACAAATCTTTTATGGGTAAAATCAATGTGATTTTTTAACCTACAAACTATTTTGCTTATAAAATCACATGTGATTTTCGAGAAACAAATATTTCAAGTGTGACTTTAAAATTTTGGTTTTTGAAAATCACATTTGATTTTCCAAAAAAAAAAAAAATTCACATGTGATTTTAAAATTTATAGATTTTGGTTTTGAAAATCATATGTAATTTCAATTTTTTACAAAAAAATCACATGTGATTTTGAAAAAAAAAAAAGTTAAGTAAAACATAGCAAAAAAAAAAAAAAGTATTAAGGGGAAAATGTGTGGCTGAAAAGTGGATCCATGGATCCCTAGCAAATTGAGGATCTCATTTAAACCTCACCCTATATATATATATATATATATATATATATATATATATATATATATATATATATATATATATATATATATATATATATATAATGAATGGTTAATGCGAGAACTCTTTTTTTTGCGAAAACTCTCACAAAAAATGTTAAATCACGTTTCACTTTATTCATGTACATGCAAACTCTTTTGGAGATTAATAAGCAAGTAAATATAAACGTAAAAAACTAAAAAAAATCATATAAAATAACGAAAAAAAATTTCGTTCATATATGAACTCATTTTTTGAAACAAAAACGTTCACATGTGAACAATTCTAAATTCGGGTGATTACATACAATTTTTTAATTTTCATTTATATTTTTTTAGATTTTTAACATTCAATAGTTTTTACATGTCAATAGACATAATTACATGTTAATTGACAAAAAAAAATTTAAAATTTCTCGTAGTTATCGCAGAAATAAGTGATGTCGTATTAATCAGTCCCTATATATATATATATATATATATATATATATATATATATATATATATATATATATATATATATATATATATATATATATATATATATATATATATATATATATATATATAATGTGTCCTCACATCATAGAAAATCCTCCCTAAATTAGTTAAGTTTTTTTTTTTCTTTTTTCTTTCAAAGTAACAATATCAGTTCTCATATCTTTAATCTTTAATCTTTAATTCTTTAATATATAATAAAAGAGAGGCCTTAAATGAAAAATGGCGAAGTAAGGGCCCTTGATTGGTTAACCTTTTTTATTTCAACCGTTAGATCAATTGATGATGTCATCAAATATTACTTTCATTTTACACCCTTTTACAATACATAATAACATTCTCTCTTTAATTTTATCTCAACTAAAATAAAAACAAAATTCTAATTTCCTTATAAAATCACTCAATTTGGAATATGATTTACCTTATTGTTATTTTTAAATCTCATAATAAAAAATATCAAAACATGTGTATAAACGTAAAGGTATACATGTTATTACAATTATAAACAACATGTGTATAAACGTAAAGGTATATATGTTATTATTCGTATAACATTGTCTTTTCATAATAACTTAAAATCTACATAAACATAATGTTTAGAATTAAATTTTTATATATGTTCGCGCTATCGTGGGACAATAATCTAGTTTTTAAAACAAACACATGTTTTACAAATTTAGTAACAAAATTCGTTTTGGTATTACATACAAATTTAGTTTTTTCTTTTCTTTAATTAGTGTGTATGGGGTGGGATGAACTTTCACAAGGTGCCAACTCTCTATATATACCTACCTTTGCCTCCTTTAACTAAATTTTAATTTCAACTCTCTCTATATACTCTAAAAATACATCATCAAATCTTTCATTCAAATGGGTGAGGTTAGTCTCCAAAACCCTTATTACATAATCTATTTTCATTTCTTTCTTTTTTAGCTAATTACTTGCTTCATATTTCATTCAGAAAAACGACGTAAAAATAGAAGCTAATGAAAAGAAGATTGAAGCTGATGAAACAAAGAAGGCGGATGAAGGCCCGATCACTGTTATTCTAAAACTCGACTTGCATTGTGAAGGTTGTGCAAAAAAGGTCAAAAAGTCCGTTCGCTATATTGAAGGTAAATAAATGGTTCAAAATGAGTAATTACACACTTGCTTATAGGTTATTAACGTTGTAACTAATGGTGAGACGTTTGTATAGGTGTGAAAAGTGTGAAGGCCGATTCTACCAACAACAAGCTTACGATAACTGGGAAAGTGAATCCAATACATATAAAGGAGCGAGTTGAGTTCAAAACCAAGAAGAAGGTCGAAATTCTATCTCCCAAACCCAAAAAAGACGACGAAGGTGACAAGAAAGCCGATGCTAAGCCAGCTGAGACAAAAACCAATGACCAAAAACCAAAAGAGGTAATACACTAGTCCAGTAATTAACAAGTTTGGGATTTCTTAGGTTGTTTCTCGATAAAATTTAGTTTTATTTATTGATATCGTGTTTATTTAGCCTCAATCGACAACTGTGGTGTTGAAGATCTCGTTACACTGTGATGGTTGCATACAAAAGATTAAACGAATCATCTCAAAGTTTGATGGTAAGTACATTCCTAACATAACTATTATTACTTTTTAAAATGATATTTAGTAGTGTGGTTATTAAAAAAAATAGTTATAATATTCTGAATAATAATACACAAATGATTTGCTTTATTTAGATGGATATATGCATGCATCCAATATATTACTAACCACTCAAAATCTCCATAATATTATTTCTTTTGTTTCTTTCATCCAAAAAGTTTATCTTTTTTATATTAGGGCTTGTTTGTAAGTATCACGGACTCGGTCTGTGATCTGAACTTTTCGTTAACTTATCAAACGCTCGGACCATAGACCGAGTCGGAGTCCGTAGTCCGTAGTCCGAGTCTTTGATACTTACAAACAGCCCCTAAAGTTCTTTTTAATAGTGAAAATAATATATTGATTTTAAATTACTAAAATTTTTCCCATTTAAGGCATTATGTATTAGGTAGCAATCTTGAAATCTAATATATAATTTTATTAATTAATAGCTTTAAATTAATTTACATTCATTAAAACCAAGAAATTATATGGAAAAATATAAAAAAAAATGGATGTTTAATACGTTAAAGACTACTTAATCTAATTTTGTTTATTTTCGTGTATTGTTAATAGGGGTAGATTCGGTAAAACCAGATGCCAACAAAAATTTGGTCACGGTGAAAGGAACAATGAATATGAAAGAACTTATACCTTATTTGAAAGACAAATTGAAAAGAAATGTTGATATTGTCCCTCCTAAAAAAGAAGAAAACAAAGGCGATGAGAAGAAAGACGAAAAGAAAGTTGAAGAAGTCGACGTTAAAAAGGATAAGGAAGGTGACAACAAAGGTGATGATAAGAAAAATGACGCGGGAAAGGTAGAAGGCAATAATGAAGGTGGTGAGAAGAAGAAAAACGACGAGGCAAAAGCCTCAAGTGGTAGTAGTGACGAGAAGAAGCCATTAGCAGATGATAAGGCAAAAACGACTAGTGGTGGCGGTGATGGAGACGGAAGCAAAAATGTTGATGTGACGAATAAATTTGAATATTATAGACCTAATCCCTATACATACACGATGCCCGTTTACAATCAAAACTATCATAACCAAGATTATGGTGTTCCGGTTTTTTCAAGTCATGGTTACGGATATGTCATGCAATATCCACACGGACCTCCGCCTCCTCCATCTCCTATGTCTCTTCACAATCCTCGTGCTTCAGAAGCCGACATGTTCAATGCGGATAATCCTAATGCTTGTTCAATAATGTGATGGATCGGTTGTGATCATCGAAGTATATCATCATATTAGGTGATAATAAGCTTGTAATGCACGGAAATAGTAATTGTAAATTATTCGTATCGAAAGAATTTTCGTTACAATACTGTTAAGTGTTAACTACAACATTTTTTTTTTCTCTTTTCTTTTAAATTTAACCTAACTACTAAAAACGTACATATAACAAACTGATGAACCCGAATAACATGTAACCCGACATTATGAACATCTTCAAAATAAATTTAAGTTGTTTTGTTATGAAAATAAAACATGGTAGTTAATCTGCGATAAGTCTATTATTTGCAAACAACAATATTAATTCTACATGTTTTACTTCGGGACTAGTTTTAATATGTTCAGACAAACATATGGTACATAAAAAATAATCACTCCGTCATTTACCGCCCCCAACTTTTTAGAGCTCCTAATCACACATCATTATGCTCTCTTGGAGGTATGTTTAGCAAGATCGTTATTAATTATTTAGTTACATGTTTCTTCCTATAATTTGTATTCGATACAAATTCTCAAATGCAGGATTTCGTGCATACCAAAATCAAATCTTTTTTTTCTTTTTCATACAATCCAAAATCCATAACATTATTTTCGTAAAAAGTCTTCCCTAAGATGGTTTGGACATCATCATAGTGTGAATTGATAAAGGAATAACTTCATGGCAAAGCAATAATGTTATGAATTATTTCACTAGTTTTGTATAATTTTTAAGAGTTAATTACATAAATCGTTCCTATGGTTTACCTAAAATTATGGATTTCGTCTCTAAGTTTAAAAAGTTGCATAAATCGTCCAAGTTTAGAAATTAATTACGCTTTTCGTCCCTAATTTCTAATTTGCACCCGTAATTGGGGCAAACTTTAGGTACCAAATCCGTAATTGGGGACAAAATTTAGGGACAAAATCCGTATTTAGAGCAAATCTTAGTGACGAAAAAGGTAATTAGTTTCTAAAAGTGGATGATTTATACAACTTTTTAAACTTATGGACGAAATTCATAATTTAAGATAAACCTTAGAGACGATTTTTATAATTAACTCAATTTTGAACTTCTTTATCCTTCAATCTTTAATATATAATAAAAGAGAGGCCTTAAATGCCACATGAAAAAGTAAGGTCCGTTGGATGAGTTAGATATTTTGATTTCAACCGTTAGATTAGATTGATGATGTCATCAAAAAAAAATTTCATTTACACCCTCATACAATACATAATTGCATTCTTTTTTCAATTTCACACCACTACAATAAAAGAAATATTTGTCTCTTGTTGGACTAAAATTTACCTTATTATTACTATTATAAAATCTATTAATACAAAATATTAAAATATGTGTATAAACGTAAATGTATATATGTTATTATAACTATAAACAATATGTGTATAAACATAAATATATATTGGTTATTTTACTTGCAATATTGTATATTCATAATAACTTAAAAGAACAAATTAATAAACATAAAGTTTACGATTCAATTTTTTGTCTATATTTACCGCGCTATCGCGGAAAATAATCTAGTAATTTAATATTTGTCATCATTGTGGATTTGGAATTTAAGTCTCCATTAATGACATATTTCTTAAGTCTCATTCCAAAATAAGAACGTCTCATCCCACTTTTAAAATGATCAAAACAAATGTTTATTATATTTTTATAAAGTTGATATATAGATATACTATTACTATACAAATATAAAAGTACAAACAAATTGCTACCACAAAAATTAGAGATATGGTATTAATTAATCAATTAATATTAATACGTTAGCAATGCATTATACAACAATCATGCCATGCAAAGTGACAAAAGAAGACTAGTTGTACAAGCATTAAGAACAAACATACCAATCTCTATCTAATCCACATTCATAAAACACTAGTAATATATTTTAAATAATATGAGTTAATTACATAAATCGTCCTTATGATTTTCTTAAAATTATGGATTTCGCTCTAAGTTTAAAACGTTGTATAAATTATCCACTTTTGGAAACTAATTACATATTTCGTCCCTAAAATAGATGTCCGTTAAAATTTTCGTTAACTAATTACACTTTTCGTCCCTAAAATGGACGTCCGTTAGAAATTAGGGACGAAAAACGTAATTAGTTTCCAAAAGTGGACGATTGATGCAACGCTTCAAACGTTGTTACTAGCATGTAAAGTAACGAAGATACCGCAACTAAATATCATCAAGACTAGGCCTCACGACAACGTCGTTTGTTTACCAACTCCTAAGCGGGGTTGTGTTGGCCGAGTTGAGGGTAATATGGTATGTATTTGGTGCTTATATGAGATGACTTTGGCAATTGCTAACTATAGTGATGATTTATGGAATATTTGGTGAAACTACTAATGGTAGTGTTGGTGTAGAAATAGAAGTTGAAAAAATGTTGTATATATTATCACCTAAACTTGTCATAGTTAATTTAGTTGTAACTTATCCACAAATATATATTCTTGATTTATCCTCACATATAAGACATGTCACTTGTTCTAATTTGCTTTTTAACGACCGTTACAATAAATGATAGTTTGTGTAATATCCCGTCTTTTTATAACTGTGATATTGTCCGCTTTGCTAGCAAGGCTCACGGATTTACTTTTTGTTGAGCTTTCCAGGGGGTCACCCGTCCTGGAATTGTTCTGGCCCAAGCACGCTTAACTACAGAGTTTCTAAGCTCTGCAGTGCTTGTAGCCACCAAAACGCGTCGTGACATGAAAAACTAAATGTATACTCATATACCCAACATCACTCTTGTGCATGGGGATGTGGGATTTGCCTAAGGTGTCACAACTATTCAAAATAAAATGATAGACATCGTTAATTTTAAATTTAAAAGAGAAAACCTGCTATCTTAATAAAATTGGTCAATTTAATTAAACTTGAATAACATATGGTCAATTTGATAATGTGCATTTTACATATAATTGTTAAATCTTTCGATGAAATTGGCCAAAATTATGCCTAAGAGTCAAATCTACTTTTCAAATTGATGCTCCAAAAGCTATATTTTCTTTAAAAAATTGAAATTAGTAGTACCTTATAGTTGCACTAGTCGAAAAATGATTATGACACTTTTTGTTTATGTCTATGAATCATATACCACTAATGTTGAGGTCCTTTTTATCCCGAACCGTGCGGAACTTGAATAAACATGTTCAAAACGACATGATCAGATTCATCGAATTTATCTTATAGATATAGATTAACACGACAAGATTAATTAGTGCACGGTAATTATGAAAATTTGATGTACTTTTTAGGATTACAAAAAAAGAAGGTTTCATTAAACATGTACGTTAAATTTAAAATAGTTAGTTAATTGAAATTCGGGTTTGTTTGCTAATAGGAAGAGTCGAAGATACCAGGGAGTTGTGAGTGAAAATGAGTTTTATAAAACCCGATCATAACATGTTTTTGTTAAACTACTTTGTGTGTTTCATCATACTTATTTTGTTATTCATTCACGTATTATTAAATCCCCGACCAAACACACCCTAAATACCATTAACTGATATGTTAAATGTTCTTGAAATAAGGATGTTATCATCGCTTAGTCTAGAAGACGATATTCTAAAGACGTGTTGGTAAATCGAAACACTATAAAAGCTAAATGTTTATTTTCCTTTAATAATCAAATTAGGTTAAGTTACATATAAATATGTCTTAAAAAACTTTTATCTAGGATTTTAATTCAACATTCTCGTCTCAAAACTAGACAAACATACACAATGCAACGAATCGAGACGACATTTGTCCAAAAAGTCACAATATTCACATGTTTCATGTAGTTGATGTTTTTAGTGTTTGTATCGGTTGTACAATTTGTTGGTATATAAAATCTTTTATATAGAGGAGGTTTTATTTGTTCGTGTTTTGTTGTGAGGATAATTGTTAAAAGCTAAAAGTAATGGAATGGAACAAAATATAATAATTAAATTGTAATTAATCAAATTTGGAGAGTTAAAAATGCAAATAAGAAAAGTCGAGGATCTAAAACAAAAATATTATTGATATATATGTAATAACGGTACACTATTTATTAGATAACTTGTTTGATGATTGATTCTAAGGTATAATAAATTTATGTGAATCTCTAATAAAATTGAAATAAGATAATTAAGTCATTATCCGAGATTTTGATATGACTTGAGTTTATACCAAACAATCCTTCTCTAACAGCCAAGATTCACAACTTGAGCCTCAACTCTGACGATAGTCCATAATCTATATGATCCAACCTTATTATGTATCGGCATTACTCACAAGACCCGCTTGCTTGACCCCGAAGGAATCATAAACACTTTTGATTCAAGACTTTTAATACAAGGCTACATGATCAACTTGTTTTCAAGTGAGCCAAATGTTGATCACCGGAGGCCGCCACTATTGAGAATTAGGGTCAAACAGTAGGGCCGACGACATTCAAAACGAGTCTTTAACCATAGTTCTTATTCAAGTTTCTAAGATCGATGGCCAAAGAATAGTTTCAGTACCATAAGCGTACATGAGGTTTTACTCTTAAACCAATCAAAATGGAGGGCGAAACACATGAGCTTTATATGTTATCATTTACTTTTGCTATTCTATAACATAAGACATAAGTTTGCATCGAACATTATAGGTGTTCGTTACTGTTGGTGATTTATGTCACCAATATGATTTAAGTGTAATGAGATTAATTTGTTTAACCAATATAATCTTGATAAATATCGAACAAGTTCGGAAAAGTGTGGAGTGCACACTTGTTCGAACTTATTTTGATCCGAAAATGTTCATACAACTCTCAGTATCATCCAATTCGAAACCCTAAATTACAACAGTTACCCACATATACCATCCTTATACATTATCTTAGGACTATACGTGTTCGTTAATCACTTATTTGTTCAAGCGTTTACTCAAACTTAAGCAATATCTACTAACCACAAAACCGAACTAAATCTTGACTTGCTTAACTTTATAACTAACGAACTTAAACTTGACTCTTATGAGCCCACCCCTAAATCCTTTCGAATAATTGAGCTATTGCTATCTAGTTATTTAATTTAATAATTTTGTGGTTATTATTGATTTAATACCGGCCACGTACCAAATATATTTTTAACATAAGATCCAAATTTGGTATTTATATTTTAATTATTCTAATTTTATACTCTAGAAAGAATAGTTAAGTAACATTGGATTCGACAATGGAAAGCTTATAGTTCATAGTTAATCTTAGTTGAAGATGACTGTGTTGGATGAATTCTTTTCGATATTTTGATATTTTGGTTGAAGTTGTTTCATACAAAATTTTACGCTATCTTACCGGTTTAGTATATACATTGAAGATGATTTAAACTTATATAAAACAAAAAAATCTAAGGGGGTGCTTGGTTAAGGGTAATGGGGATAATGAATAACTAATGGAATGAAAATTAATGGTCGGTTATATACAAGGTAATCATTCATTACCCATTAATGATCAATAACTCATTACTCTACGATTTGAGGTTAATGAAATCATTAATTATTGCATTCCATAGTATATCCTTTCCGTTTCCCTTTCTCATTACCCACTTTCAACCAAGCACCCTCTAAATATTTATTTAAGCAACCGTTATCATTTAAACCACGTCTTTACACATTATTCAAGAGCTAAATCTAACATAAGCTTGAAACAATAATATTAGGTAAGAAAATGATCGATAACTTTTGATACATATCGAAAAATTAAACAAAGTCTTGACCCACACAACTCATCAAATAAATAAAGCATATATAATATGAATAGAAGATGCAAATATTTTATAAACCATATAATGGCATGTAGTATATATGTCCACTAATATATAATTTAATTTAGTGGATATTAGGTCATGAAATCCTTATGAACAATTTGGTATATAAAATGACAAGTATTTATAACCAAATATTAATAGATAAAAAAGAGACCAACCTAACTTTTAAAGACGTTAACATATTTTTGGAATATAAAATATTTGATAGTTAATTTCCGAATTCCATCATCATTAATTTTTTTTCTTTTTTTTCATTTGGTATTATTCAAATGTAAATAATTTAAATCTCATATATAAATATCAATTTAGGGGAGTAATCGAATAAGAACCAAAATTTAATAATAACCGTAAAAACCATTCATAGTCACTCATTGTTGATGCACAAAGGAAAGGAGAGATATAATGCACGACTGATTTCTGTCCACCAATTTAATTTGAATTTAAATTGTGATGCATAAATTTTGGTTCTTATTTGATCCAGTTTTTATCAATATGTTAATCATATTTGAACATCACAGTGGTACATTATATTTTTGTGCGTCATATAACAAGTTTCGATACATCATATAAGATAGAGATGTTGCACATAACACGCCAACATGGATACTTCATTTACTCTTGACAACCCAAAGTTTTGTGAAGCTAAATGTCACTTTTTTTTAATAATCTAATTTTAGCTAGTTATGCATTGTAAGGATAATCTATTCTAAAAATAGTACATCTTTCTTTTTCATGCACATTATTGTGTAATATTTAATTATTTTATTCAATAATATATGCAAATGAATTCTCTAGAAAATGATTTGAGTACAAAATAATCTATATTATTCGTATATGTGTATTTATATATAAACATATTTATGAATATATTCATATAATATGACCATTTTTATGACTATCTAGTTTGTAATGGTCTGACTCAGCTCTGACGATGACCATTTGACTTTATGCTATATAGTATGCTATTGACATCTTTTAATAAGTGCATGTATGTTTACTATGCATTGCCATAAATCATCTAAACTTGATAAGAATGATTTTTACTTTTTAGGTCCATTTCAAATAAAATTTGTTAATTGCATAAATAGTCTTCGGTGATTGTTTTGTTTAGAAGGTTTTTAAATTGTATGTATCGTCAATGTAAAGATCTTTTTATGTAGATATCATCAATGACATAAACGATTTTAACAAGTTAAACATATTTATTATAAAACGTCATTGTGAGTGATAATATTCACATAAAAGGTTTCTCATAAAGACCAGAAATGCACTTTCAAAATAACAAAATAAAACTTGCGATCTAAACAATTATTAGGACGGTTTATGCAATTAACTCATTTAATTATTATATAATTAATTATGTTACAATTTTTTATTTTTATTTTTGGAACAAGCAAATATATTAAAACAACCCGACTAGCAAGAAGCTAGAAAACGGACACAAAATACATAAAGAACATAAACCAGAAACGAGATTATAAACATGAGAAAGGAGACACTACCCAATTCGACCAAACAAAGCTACCCTTTCCCCATCTATGATTAAGCCACCAAAAAACCGTCATAACAATACCATCAAACACCTTAGAAATAGAATTGCTTTTTTGGCTCAAGGTTTTTCATAAGTTTGTCATTATTGAAAGATAGAAATAGCCTTATCCATGCCTTGATTGTAGGATTAATATATGGGTTAATGTTGTGAGAACATAACATACTTTCGCCAAATGTTTATTTTGTATAACATACTTTTTTTTTGTTTATTTAGGTACCTCAACTCCTTGAAACTTTTAAAATGGATAACGTACTTATTCTAATAATGATTTTGAGATCCAATTTGACCGGCTACCTGTTGATTTCAGGTCATCCAAATAACTTGACCCGTTTACTATTTTTAACCCGATTTTATTATTTTTAACCCGGTTTTAATCAAATTCTTCTTCGTTTCTAAGCCATTTTGTTGCTACCCATTTCTGGCCTTTGATTACAGGACAACTCCCATGAAGCGATGTCTGCATCAGAAACCATTACAACTTTAGCATATTGCACTTCATCATAGAGCTTATAAACAACGAAAAATGTGGTTTAACTCACCGGATCAATAGTACCGTTTGGGTATAAGGAATAAAACAAAAGACTATCACCCTTCCTTGGTTTTACTTTCAAACCAATACACTTTCTGAAATCATAACATGAAGCTGTATTTTCACCATTCTGCGAATCAAAGAAATAGAATTAATAACCCACAATAAACAAACAGGGTGAGCATGAAAAAGTGGGAAAAACAAAATCTAAAACTTACCTCGAATGGGAACATGGTTTCTCCACCTTCTTCAACATCAGATAAATACAGCAAGAAAGAAGCAATCTGTAAGCAAACCAACATCGAAATTAGAAGATTGATCACGGTTTCAAAGTAACAACGCTTAATTTTCGAACACTGTGGCGATACCGGAGGAGGAGGATGATGAAATTGAAATGGCCATGTAAATCAATGTCATAAATAGAAAATTAAAACTCAAATAAAGTTCTATAATTTATGTTCGGTGACGGTGGGTGGGTGGTTGCGCAAAGGACGCCACCACCACCGCCATGTATTCCATGGCTGGATTCTTCACCACCACCACCGCCGCCGCTGACGGAGGTAGTACCACCGGAGTAAGATAACGGAGTAGTAGGACTAGCTCTAGTTTCCGGTGACTTTTTAGGCGGAAGTGATCGGTGTCATTCATGGTGGTTTGGTTTTGTGGTGGTGGCAAAAATAGATAAAAGTACAGATGGGAGGATGAAGACCATAAATAAGTTAGGTGGGAGATGACATCATCTTTGCATCATATATTTAACCGGTAACAAGTCACTAGGTATTTAATTAACCGGTTTAGAGAGTTAAGGTACCTAAATAAACAAAAAAAAAGTATGTTATACAAAATAAACATTTGGCGAAAGTATGTTATGTTCTCACAACATTAACCCTTAATATATTTGGAGGTATTAATCAATAAACATTTGACAATATTCTCTCATAAATTAAAGTATGTTGTATATGACTGGTTAACAATGGTGTTAAACCTTTCTTGATATTTGTAAAATAAGTGGCAATTTGTCTTAAGCTTTTAAAAGCTATAACTATCTCGAATTGTGATTATCAAAACAGTTAGAACTCGATAAATGCAAAAATCTAACGCACTAGATACATTTTGGGGTGGGTTTATTGAAGAATTTTGTAAAACAATAAAGAACAAATCTGATTGAATAACGAATTAGGGTTTCTTACAAAAACACAAACACAAACTGATCACCACTAATGAATCATACAAGATGAATGACTCATACAACTCTCAATCTAACAATAACCTCTCACATGAACATCACCAACTGAATCTAGAAAGCTAAACACCAAGCACCGTTTAGAGAGAGAATATTGATCACGATCATGATCTGCTTCAGTCATCCCAAGCTTTATATAAGCTGACCACTTTGACCACCGACACTTCCTTCAGCATCTACAGATTAGACCTCATAGTTCCAAGTCTTCACATCTTTAGTCCTTCAAGTTTAGTCACCTTATATAACTACATCCAAACATAACAAGTTAGTTGTGAATAAATGTTAGCACAAAGATGTGTTTACCTTGATACATATACCTCATTATACCCATTTCCAATATCCCCCCTTAAACACATCTTTGGAACATATCCTTTAACTCCAATTTTTGACACAAAAAATCATGTTGAATACTGGGCAAACCCTTTGTAAAAATGTCTGCAATATTTTCACAAGAATCCACTTTTATAGCACTTACAGTTCCATCCAACACCTTTTCTCTAACATAATGCAAGTCTATCTCAAAGTGTTTGGTTCTTTCATGAAACACAGGATTAGCTGTTATATCTAATGCAGACTTATTGTCACAAAATGTTTGCACAGGTATCAATTTTAAAACATTTAAATCATTATACACCTTTATAACCCAAACAATTTCACACACAACTGAAGCTAGAGCTCTGTACTCAGCCTCAGTTGAGGATCTAGAAACAGTTGCTTGTTTCTTACTCTTCCAAGATATAAGACTGTTACCAAAGAAAATACAAAATCCAGTAACAGACCTCCTTGTAGAAATACACTTACCATGGTCAGAATCAACCCAAGCAGTAAGTAGCTGACTAGAATTCTTATTGAACCACAAACCTTTACCAGGTGAACTTTTCAGATACTTTAGTAATCTGAAAGCTAATTTCATGTGAGAGTTTAAAGGTTTATGCATAAATGTACTTAAACACTGTACAACATATGAGATATCAGGCCTTGTGAGAGTTAAATAGATAAGTTTGCCTACCAATTTTTGATAATAAGTGAAATCAGTCAGCACAAAGTCATTTGCCAGTTTATTAGCTTCATCTGTAATGACTAAATTTACTTCTATAGGTGTTTTTATAGGTTTACTACCCAACACACCATATTCAGACAAGAGATCTAGGCAATACTTTCTCTGACTCAAACATAACCCATCTTTCTCATTAAGTACTTCAATGCCAAGAAAGTATTTTAGTACACCCAAGTCTTTGATTTTAAACTTGCTTTTTAAAAACTCTTTGCAATTATTCAGCTCATGTTCATCATTGCCAGTCAACACTATATCATCCACATATACCAACAGTGCAACAAACACATTATCAATCAATTTAGTAAAAAGTGAGTAATCATTTTTACTTTGAACAAAACCATTTTCAATTAAACAGGCAGTTAGTTTGGCATTCCACTGTCTAGGTGCCTGTTTTAACCCATATAATGACTTATTGAGCTTACATACTTTATCACTATTTTCATTATAAAATCCCAAAGGAAGAGTCATGTAAACATCTTCAGTTAAGTCACCATATAGAAAAGCATTGTTGACATCAAGTTGATACAAGTTCCAATTCATTTTCACAGCAAGACTAATTAAGCACCTCACAGTCACAATTTTCACAACAGGTGAGAAAGTTTCCTCATAGTCTACCCCTTCTCTTTGACTATATCCCTTAGCAACAAGTCTAGCTTTAAATCTCTCCACCTCACCAGTTGATTTATATTTAATCTTATAGAGCCACATACATCCTATAGGTGTTCTGTTACTAGGTCTAGTCACAACATCCCATGTATTGTTTCTAAGTAAAGCTTCAATTTCACAATTCATAGCCTCAACCCAATGTTTATATTTAACAGCTTCATAAAAGGTTTTTGGTTCCACATGTTGATTAAGACAGGTAACAAAACAGAAATTACCATCATTAAGCACAGAGTAATCAACAACCTTATTCACATTATATTTAACTTTATCACTAAGAATAAAATCCCCTAATTTAGCAGGCAACACAGAGGGTCTAGTGGATTTTCTAACAGTACTGGGTTCACCATCACCCTCAGGAGACTGACCCCTGAACTCAGGTACATGACCATTGTTCTGTTGACACACTTCAGTCTGTGTGTCAGGTTCTATGTCATTAGCATCACTTACAACATTGGTTTCTTCAACTGAACTATGACTATGTTCAAGGTTATTACCTACAGAACTATCATTAGGTTCAGGAAGGCTGCCTAATATTGAAGGCCTGCTTCTAGAAAGGGTATCAATCTTAGACTCATCATGGGGAGGTTCCTCATTAGAAAAGTAAGGGCTATCAAAGAAATTTAAGTGAGTGATATTTTTGTTAACTGCAGGGTCAACAAGATCTGTGTTTAAAACAAAGGGAAAAATATTTTCATAAAACTTTACATCCCTTGAGTAAACAAAAAGTTTACTATCCAAAGAATACAGCTTATAAGCCTTTTGAGTACTAGAATACCCAATCATAACACATTTTTCAGACCTTGCAGAGAACTTATCATGCACATTTAATTTCTTAGAAAAACAAAGACAACCAAAACTTCTCAAATGAGAAACATTAGGATCATAACCAAAAAGGACAGAAAAGGGACTCTTGCCAAGTAACACAGAAGAAGGTAACCTATTAATAAGATAACATGCAGTTAGAATACACTCAGACCACAAATGTAGAGGGATTCCCCCCTGAAACATAAGAGACCTTGCAACATTAAGGAGGTGTCTATGTTTCCTTTCAACTACTCCATTTTGTTGTGGTGTATAAGCTACAGAGGTCTGATGAATTATACCATGGTTATGACAAAAAGACTGCATAGAACTGTTTAGAAACTCAGTGCCATTATCTGATCTGAACACTTTAACCCTTTTTTGAAACTGTGTGTTAATTAGATTAAAAAAGGACACAATATTATCAAACACTTCACTTTTATTTTTAAGCAAATACACCCACACACATCTAGAGTAGTCATCCACAATGGTAAGGAAAAGCTTAAACCCTTCTTTAGAGGTCACCTTATAAGGCCCCCACACATCAAGATGTACTAGTTCTCCTACATGAGTTGACTTATGATCACTGAGTGGGAATGGTTCCCTGGTTTGTTTAGCCTTATGGCATATTTCACAGGGTAACAATTTTTCATTCCCTAAGTCAAGCTGTTTGTTGAGAACAAGTAATGCTTGATCAGATGGGTGCCCCAGTCTGGTATGCCAAATATATTTAGACACATAACAGGTAAACACATTATTACACATATTACCTCTATCTAAACTACACTCATCAAAGAAGTAAAGACCACCATGTTGATTACCAGTCACCCAAGTTTTGCCCATCAGGTTGTTTTGAGGTAAATCCTGTACATAGCACTTATCCTCATCAAATCCTATAAACATCTTACTATCTCTAGCAATCTTGTGAACAGACAGCAAATTAACAGTGTATTCAGGAACCACAAGAACATCAAATAAGACCACATTGTTATTCAACTTATAATTACCAATTTTAGTAATCTTAGCAGCAGTATTATTAGGGTGTTCAACAGTTAAATTCAACCCAGAAATATCAACAACATTATTCAGACTAGACTCATGGGTAATATAGTGTTGATTTGCCCCTGAATCAATTACCCAACCAGGTTTGGATACAGGAAGGAACCTACCTGCCATATTACACTTGGGAATATCTGAGGATCTGGGCTGATTGATAAGGGACCTGAGGACTGCTAATTGGTCATCTGAAAAAACATTAGTAGAAGAGGTACTAGGACTGGTATGTGTATCAACATGGGAATGGTTACTTGTAAACCTTTGATTACCCCCTCTGTTACTACCATTATTATTATTATTCTTTCTTGGAAAATTAGGTGGAAATCCAATGATTTTAAAACACTTCTCAACTGTGTGACCAATCAGTCCACATTCTGTGCACTTTATGTTTGGATTTTTAACCAAAAAATTATTAGAGTTTGAATTTCTTTTGAAAGAATTAGAGTTGGACCCTGTGTTACCCATAAAGGCAGAATTTTGACTCCTTTTTGACCCATCACTACCTCTGTGTGACTCCTCTCTAGAGATAGTGGCAAAAGCTGACTTAATAGAGGGCAGAGGTTCTCTAGTTAACAAGTTACTTCTTACAGGTTGATACACATCATCCAGACCCATAAGGAATTGCATTAATTTCATCAATTGACTAAACTCATGAAAAGCACTAGCACCTTGACAAGTACATACAGGCAGTTTAACTATAGCATCAAATTGTTTCCACAAAGAATTCAATTTATGGTAGTATTCAGAGACAGAGGATCCATTCTGTTTTAAAGAGTTTAATTTGTGATGCAAGTTAAAAATTACAGACCCATCAATCTTGTCATAAGTTTCCTTTAACTCAGACCAAACAACTGCAGGATTTGAAAATATTTGACCCAAATACAACTCTTCAGAAATGGATCCAAGTAACCAAGATAACACAACAGCATTACATCTATCCCACTGTCTGCCTAACACATCATCATCAACAGGTCTAACAGAGCTACCATCTATGAACTCAATTTTATTTTTGGTTTCCAAGGCAAGAGTGACAGCACAACTCCATATAGTGTAATTCTCAGTACCAGTAAGTTTTATATTAGTGAGAGGGGCACTGGAAATATCACTAGCATGTAGATACAGGGGATCACCAAAGTCCAGTTTGCTAACTTTGGTAACAGAAATCTCAGACTCAGTATCACTATGAACAACTTTGTCACCATTTTTTGGTGCTTCAGTCATTGTAGCAATAGGTAATCAAGTAAACAAGATGATAAAGATCACAGATAGACACACAAGAACAAACAACAGGCAGAGCAACAACCCTCAAGCAAGGGAGCAGATACACCTATCAAGACAACAAAGAAAGAACAACACACAGTCAAGAATAACAGGAAACTAGCAAGAAGTAATGCAGTAATGCTCCTAAGGAGGAGGGCAATCCTGCCAGGGACAATGTTTACCACAGTCAAGCTGGGCAATTAAGAGTCTAACCAGGGACCCTATCTAGGTCCAATATGACAATAGCCCCCAACACACCAACTCCGGACTCAGAGAGATGTGTGGTGCACAACAACAGTTCCGTATAGTGCACAAAAAAGAAAAAAATGGAGGAATAGAAACAGAAGTGCACAGTCTAAAAAGATGCACAGATATAGAACAAAACACAACCAAGAAAGGCAAACAAGAGACAAATAGCAAACAAAGATCCAAGCCAATGGTCCAAGTATTACTCTGAGGGGCATTATTCCTGTCCAACACAGAAACGCCTCAGAGAAGGAACTAGCCCTGAAAACAAGGTAGGAAGAGAAGATACCAAAGATGTCTTAAGATAGAACAATGAACAATTGTCAGATGCTTGATCGATTTATCTTCTAACTGTTTTTGTTTGACCAAGATGATCAATTTAGTCACCTTGGATCACGCAGCGGAATAACAGAGCACGATGGGAATCTTTAACAACACTCCACTTCCCAGATCACACCCAATCACACTAACACGAAGATTCAGAAACCCCCAATTCAAGAAACCCTAATTTTTGATTTTTAGAAAACCTAATTTTTGAGCGTCAGAACTGGTTTTGATAAAAGATTTTAAATCAAAGATGATTAGGTAATCAAGAGCCGTATCTCTGATACCATGAAGAATTTTGTAAAACAATAAAGAACAAATCTGATTGAATAACGAATTAGGGTTTCTTACAAAAACACAAACACAAACTGATCACCACTAATGAATCATACAAGATGAATGACTCATACCACTCTCATCTAACAATACCCTCTCACATGAACATCACCAACCTGAATCTAGAAAGCTAAACACCAAGCACCGTTTAGAGAGAGAATATTGATCACGATCATGATCTGCTTCAGTCATCCCAATATAAGCTGACCACTTGACCACCGACACTTCCTTCAGCATCTACAGATTAGACCTCATAGTTCCAAGTCTTCACATCTTGAGTCCTTCAAGTTTAGTCACCTTATATAACTACATCCAAACATAACAAGTTTGGTTGTGAATAAATGTTAGCACAAAGATGTGTTTACCTTGATACATATACCTCATTATACCCATTTCCAATATTTATACATCGTTGCTAATTTGAGTTAGTCTAAACCAAATTTTTTTATATATGATCAATTCAAAGTACAACAAATAATTTGCCAAATTAATTAAAGAAAATAAGGAAAACCCCTAAATCATATTTTAATTCATCAATTATTTATATCTATTGAATTGAATTTGAAACTGGTTATACCCATATGATAACAAAGTTATATAATTTTTGTTAAAAATAAAGTATTTATATCTATCTATACTACTATATAAAGCAAAATAGGTTATACCCATATGATAACAAAGTTATATAAATTTTTTTAAACAATAAATTATTTATATCTATCTATACTACTATATAAAGCAAAATTTGATATTCTAATTTTACAATATTCTTAAAATTAAGTTTTTGAAAACTTACTTTAATATAATTTTGTAACTCTCAAATAAATGTTCAAATATAATAATGATCATTTAAATTTCATGATAGTTCAATAAATTTTATATGATAAGTTTTAAAATTAATAAAAATAAAAATAATTATTTTTGAAAAGAAATGATGCATATGTGCAAGGTGCTAAGTACTATTATATAATTAGTAACAGTTAATAGTTATTCTACAAAATTTTAAATATTTGATGTAAACTTTGTCTTATAAACCAAGTTTCATTCTACTTACCCACCAATGTGGGATAAAAGTAGAAACATTTAAATAATTTTTATCTAGAAAAATAGTCTATTATTTTTTCTTAACACAAAGTATAATTAAAAAACAAATAATTTTTTTATTTAGAATACTCCTAATTTTAATGTTTTAAAACTAAAGATATTGTAACAACTCTTTAAATCATTAACCCACGTTGTTAATATACTTTCATCCACATCATACAATTTCGGATATTGGGTCATATAGATTCACTACATTTAATACAATTTCAAAGTTAGTTAATACATGAATCATTCTTTCTGTGTTTGTTCATAATATCAATGGAAAATTGAGATTGAGGTAAACACAACCAAAAAATATGATCTATCAAGAAGGTTGCGGGATGAATATGAAAAACATATATACGTGGTTCTCTATGATTGTAATTTCATTTTTTTCCAAACTAAAATGTAGTTAGAGAAAATTTCATATTATTGAAATTTTGTTGATGAGTTTATGTTTTGTATTTACAAGCATTTTGCTTTTACATTTAAAGTTTATGTTCTTAATTTATTTTGCATTCAACAAGGACATGTTGTAAAAGCACATGGTTGCCTACGCATAATTCTTTTTCCATAGTGACAGTTTACGTACAAAAATCTATAAGTAACACTACAAGTAAACTCAAAAAATAGTTTCTGTACGATTTCAAATGGAACGAAAAATTATCCGTCGCGTATCGCAGGTACACTCCTAGTACGTAATTATAAAGCATTTGAAGTGTTTTTCTTGATGTTAAAAATTAAGAATAAAATGACTAAAGTACCATTTCGTTTTCTTTTGTTATTAATTTACCCGCCAATTTTTGTCCTAATAACTATTAAACTTTCCAAAATACATATAATTCACATTTATTTGCTACGAATATTTAAATATAATTTAAAATTAAATCTAAATTTAAAGTTATTTTCTGTTTATTAATCTCATTTTCAAAAATTATTAACATAGTTTAAATAATTTTATTATTCATAGATTTTTTTTATCCCGCTACATCACGCGGATTTACTGTTAATTTACTTATAAACGAATGAAAAATGTAATTGAAGGAAGATGATTCTTCTTGGCTTTGCGCATTCACACATTAACTTGTTTGGTTACCTTGTCACTTGTCGTTTTATTATTAGGTTTATTTATTTTATCATAGTATTTTATGTTTTCAATATATATATATTTTAAAGTAATTTTTTTAATAAACTAATATCCTTTTGATACCTTCTCTATACCAAGTATAGCAATAGTGACAAATTAGTTTATTTTTATTTTAAATATTGGATATTTGAGCAAAAAGAGATAAAAACATAAATTATGATAGTCAACAACGTAATTTAGTAAGATATATGCTATACGTCACCACTTGCCGCCCCCTATTAGTCGCTAAAATTAGAGAGGTGATCACATATTCAAGGCAGATGGACTGTGTCCAGGTTGAACATGAGACTTTCACTAAAGATTACCACTTAGCCACAATAGTTGTATCATATCGTCAAGATGATATGTGGTACAAGCTATTTCATTATATCACGACAATATTAGGGATCTTTCAAAACAACAAGAATGGAATCTCCTGGCAGCATTCAAACACCTGTAGGGTGTGGAAAACACAGTCCAAGGGGAATCAAAACCATGTGAAAGATTTCATAATAATGTTTAACGTTTAGCTGACGCGAAAAGAGGAGGTGATCAAGAACCTAAAGCATTTTAACTTTCCAGCTTGACTGGGCTCGAGATAAAGTCAAGAATCTGAACGTGCCATCAACCAGTTACAAGACTGGGATCATTGATATAACAAAATTAAGGGGTAATACAAAAAAGAAAGAACGCTGACGAGACCTATTAATTTGTTAGTTTTATACTATAGGATTTGTGAACGAAACGAGACACATCAAGGCGCACATCATACTTATTTTACTTGATTCATGTAGGTTCATGATTTTTTTTTCTCACTTGAGCACTAACAACATATTGACAACGGCAGTTTTAGCATCACAGATATGGTATACACAAATGCAAGAATCTGAAATATCGGTGGACAGTCCAAGAGGATCAAAACCAGTTTGTTTGATAGATTTCATACTAATTGACCGAGGGGGAAGGGAGGTCAATACAAAGTCATGAATTCTGAACATACAATCAACCAGTTACTTATAGATCTAACTGTAAGATCCACTTACTCGACATAAGAAGAACTGACGACGAAATCTGCAAAATGGAGAGTATGGTATAGCATAATTAATGTTATTGATCTTAAACCATAACACAACCATTGGTACTTTATATTCATCTCCTACCTTGCGGTAGCAAAAAGAGCGTTTCCGCTTAGTAACTGCTAAAACAATAACTATCAACTAAGAGTCACCAAGGGATGGAGAATTATAACATTTAGCATCTGTCTAGAGAATTCAAAACACAAATGAAGAAGTAAGAACAAATTGCGGAAAATCACTATCAATGAAACCAAGATCATCTTGTAAATTTAATACGAAAAAAGTTATAATTAAAACACTCGGCCATCATATATACACAAGAAAGGTGATTCATTATGTAATCAAGGTTATATTCCTTGATCTAGTACTAAAATCAGGTTCCTCATGATAAATAATTCTAGTGCGACGACTATCAATCCAAACGTACTTCATATTATGCAGAGTTTAAACGTTTATCATTTCCATTATTCAAAGCAACCAGCTTCATATAGGTTTAAACAAGTAAGCATCTACACAAGACAATCATAATCTATCGATATTCATTATTCATAATATAATTCAATAACAAATTAACAGGTTAACGACTACAACATTTGCTCACCTTAAGTTCATTCAAGCATTTCATCAAACAGTTGATCTGCGTTCAAACGCGTCTGTCCCCGGATCCTCATTACAAGGACTCACATCCATCCCCGTAACCACAGCATACTGCGGTCCTCTACGACACCTTTCCTGCATTTCCCCAACCTTATCAACACTCCCTGAAAACAAAGCTTCAACCGAACCATCTCTTCGGTTCCTAACCCATCCTTTTAACCCCAATTCAGTTGCGTTTTCGATTGTCCAGTTCCGGTAAAACACACCTTGCACCTTCCCCTTAATCACCACCTTCACTGTTTTTATCTGTGAATCTGGTGGTGGGGGAACAGGGGAAGCTTGAGATGACATTTTAAGCGGGTTAGGGTGACAATGGAAATTAGGGTTTAAGGGTATTGGGGAAATTGGAAATTGGGGGAATTTTTTGGGAATTTGATTTTGATATTGTAATGTGTGTCTAATCTGGGATTTCAGTATGGTTGATGCTGCTATTGATATTTTAAGAATCATGACTTGATTGAATACAGTTTTAGAGACTTTGATTCGGTTTTTGTGGAGTATTACGAGAAATGATATATCGTCCTAATTATCTCTCTACTCTTCTTATCTATTTTGTCACGTGTCATTATCATGTTGTTAAAAGGATGAGGTAGGAGGATGTATCATTTCCTTTGTTTTATTTAAACTAAGTATATGCTTTAGTTTTTAACCATTTGATTATGTGATTATTTTAAAAACCGTATGGAGTTTACAGAGACGCCCTAATTTGAAATGCATTTTATTGATCGGATTAAAGGTGAACAAAACATGGGGAAAGCCTCCTAAAGTTCTAGAGACGGGAAGATGAAATTTTCGTACCCAACCATCATAGGCAGCCTAGTAAACCTGGCCCTACCAGCCGGCTACTAGGGAAACGGCTGAACTGATCAGCAAGAGCGACGAGTATGTTGTCTCGTTTATTGACTTCCAAAATTTAAGTTAGTAAAATTACTAAAAAAGAATTAATGACGAAAATAAGTTGGTGCATTTACTGACTGGGGAGGTCCGGTCACGGTTCAACCCCTGTCCAGAAGCCTTCTAGGGAAGGTTGAACCATGTTTCTTTTTGCCATATTTGGAGGGAAACCAGGGGGAACAAAATGGGTTTAAGGTGCTGTTTGTATCTCCGTAGGAATGGAATTTGTTTTTGAGGGAAGATGGGCAAGTTTGGAGGCATAGAGTATGCGTAGGGTCGTTTTTTCTGTCCTTTTTAACCGAATGTCAAAAATCAATTGCAGGGATTTTTGATCCTTGGATACCATAGTAAAATGTGTTGCTGTGTTTTTTCTAAGTATGCTTCTCTAATATTAAAAAGAAAACGAAAGAAGGTCAGGAATAACATGCTCCCATCATAACCATCCATGGAAAATCAATCTTTACACATTTACAAACCGATGTCTAATGAACGACAAATCATGTACCACATTATGCTTTCCTCGATATATACGATACTTGTGTAGCGAAATTGCTTTTAAAGAAAAAAATCCAGGGCGACAATATCCTTTGAAGAATATAAAGGAGAATATGTGTACCTGAAATCTACATAGCATGACTAAGCTTCCATCAAAAGCAAAGAGGCATTCGTTCTGTATAATCACAAGAAATTAATAGTAGGAAAGATCATAGTATATCTTTGTATTGTTATTGTGAAAAGTGGACGGGTTGGAAAAAGTACCTAGTATAACATTTACTGGTTCTAGTTAAACCCATGGAACACTGGAACTACTTGGCGATCATCATCGCGGCAAATTTCTGAACCATGCGGAGGTATCAAATATATCAAGGATTTGACATCTAATCCCATATTCTCCTGAATTTGAATTTTAAAAAAAGATTCAAGGAATTATAATTAAATTCTATTAGAAAGGATATTTTCTCTTGATGAACTGGATGGTTGAGCATCAGGAGATTATTGTTGTTGACGATAGATCGAACAAGTAAATCCTTTGCCTCCTCGTGTTTCTTTTTCAGCATGTTACAGATCTGCATTGAGAAAACACGTCTGCCATTAACTTATGCTACTTTGCCAAGTGTTTCAAATAGTATTTAACAGGAAAGAAGTTTTCCGAACAATACACTTGCAACTGATGATTGGCAAGTTTTCATTATAAAAGAGTGCCTACTTACATCATCAAGTTCCTTTGAACATGCCTCGGCCTTTTCAAAAATGCTGTCATTTTCTATCGTAGAAGCCATGTCCATGTCTATCTGTGAAAGATCAAGCCTAGGGGACTTCCCGTCTGTCACACTTGCATGGTTGCATATCTATAATTAAGATACCAAAAAGTTAAACTAATCATTCATTCCACCTTGGAAGTAATCCACGAATGTTTCTAGCAGAAATACCTGTTCGTCAATAACTCGTTCTGATGGTGCTCTGATATTGCTCCTGATTTCAAGATAAATAATTAAATACCATTTAGACAATATTTAAGGGAAAAAAAGATAAGTTTACAGAGATAAAGCTTTGATGGGACCTAGGTGATGGAGAAAGACGTTTTAATGGAGTTAATCTTGGTAATTCAGCATATTCCTGCTCAATTAATCATGATAAAGACTCGGTGTGCCAACTTAAGTGTCATAATTGTTTAGGAGAAAGGTTAAAATAAAAAAACGGAACCTCAGATGCTTTACGCTTCAGAGATGGAGTGGATGGTGTTTGCTTCTTTGTGTCAACAGACGGGTTTCTCTTTACCATGTTACCTTGCAATTCCTGATCTTTCTCCTTGTTTCTCATGGATGTCAAACCCTTTAGTACTAAGGAATTGAGCGGCTTTAACTTCTGTTCTGTAGCTCTGATGGATGATACATAAATTTCTTTAAAGATGTTTGATAGAGCACAAAACAACCCAGGAAATAAGAGAGATGAATCCAACATATTACCTCGTCTCAGCTTTTGAAGGTGATATCCTATTCTTGTCGACAGCAACTTTCCTTGTGTTAAGAGTAGATGCCATGCTTGTAAGTTGTAGCCCAGTAGTCATACCTTTCTGTGAGAGAGATTTTTTTGACTGTTCAACCGAACTAGATGGATGGACATCAGACCTGAAGATAAAGGCCCCAAAGATAAATGAATGTGTGTCGTGTCCCATATTTACATAAAAATGATTTAAAATTTATTAGCATCCTATAGCAAAATACAAGACTAAGCTCGTTATATAACCGAGCTAATAAGAAAACATTCAATCTTAAGCATGCAACTATTACTCGTGATATTTTTATTGAAGGGGGTCTGTTTTAGCAGACAAGTAAAAAGCTGCTGACACATAAAATTGATTTGGATGAACATTTAGAGCAGAGTAAAAATTCAGATATAGATATCCAACCTGAGTGCCATAACATGTTCAGTGTTTTGGTCGCCTCCCTTTGACACAAGTTCCTGCTTCGTTGGAACAATATCACATGTCACTGTTGTCACAACTGGTTCATTTCTGGGTTTTATTTTATCAGCATTCAAGGACTCCCTGTGATTAACCATATTTTAATAACCTTCAAAAAGTTTTTGACTTAAAGAGCTTCATAATGATATTCAGTTCAAAATACCAAAGTCTTACCGAGTATTATCAACGCCTTTAACATGGCCCGCCTCTGTGTTTTCAGTTTGAACAGGTGTGTCTCTGCTCAGCCCTTTTGGTAGTGGCCTTGAAATTCCAGTATATTTGCTAGTAGATTCTAAACCTCGAGAGCCAAAGTCCCTGTAGAATTATTTAGTAGGAGTTTCTTGATAAAGTTACTTGCATTAATAACACGTCTTACCTTTTCTCAGGTGCAGGATTATTTGGTATGGTGCTCATTCTTTTGTTACCAATGGAGATGAGTTTAGTTGAAGAGACTGATGCCTGCTTCAATTCAGATTCGCTTTCATTTTGTTTCATGAAATATTTTGACCGGATAGGAATACTCTCTCTTTCTTTCTCTGAAGCCAACTTGTCTATTTTGGTTCCACTGCATAAGATCAGAAACATAGTTATACACACCTATGTCTGGCATAAGGGTAAAGGATTTTGCCTGTCAGACCAAAGGCATTTTTGTTCAATCACATTCATCAAACTCCCGAATTTTATGGTATATAGTGTGTGATTATAATCTGCACATATAAAGGTTTTAAGTCGTTCCAAATGGTGTCAAACGTAATAAATAGTCTCACCCATTCAATGAGTCCACGTGAAGTCTGGAAAATGAATCTGCATTCCTCTTATCAACCATTTCCTCACGAACCAAATTCTCTATCCCAGATACCAACGGCCTTTCTGGATGTGAATCGGCCTTACTTGTATCATCACCATCAATATAGCCAATAAGTACATTATCATCCCCTTCCTCACACATTTCACCGGTTTGAGTTTGCGAATTCACATCCGCTGTAGGAACCGATCCAGCCATAGTCCTCACATTGCCATTCTGCTCATCCCCTGTGCCAGGACTCGCCATTCTAACAATAGTTCTAGATTCTTCTTCTTGCACATCTGATAAAATACCCTCAGTAGAGACACTGTGAGCTTCGGAATGACAAGGTGAATCTTGCACAACTTTTTGAGCAAAAGGTTCTGGAGAACATCGCTTCTCTGACGAGTGAGATTCTTGCATAGGTTCCTGAACGTTACATGAAATTATCTTCTCAGGTGTAATTGTTTTCTGTATCTCTCGTTCTTTAGCTTTTTCATTGTTTAGATGATAGCTTTCATCTGTTACGGATTTCATGTGGTCATCCTCTTTCATGGGCTCAGGACCCTTACTGTTATTCGTCCGTGTATCGACCTTTGAAATGGCAACACCCCGTGATGTTGGATGCTGTGACGATATATCATCACTGACAGATGCATCAACATTTTTGGTAAAAAAGTCTTCAGAGCCTTCTGTAGTACCTGCGTTTGACTGTCGTTCCTTATCTTTCGATTTATTAGAGTTGTCATCTGTCTTTTTCTTTTTTGACTCAAAATCTAATCCAAACCTACAAATACATTAACCAAGAGTCTTATAAAAAATACATGGTTAATATATAATTATATGATGCATAAAATACTCGGACATGACTATAAACTAACCCATTAAAATCAAATGAGAATCCAAAGCTGTCACTTTTCGATTGATTCTCTCCACCAGAAGATACTTCTTTAGTTTTTTCCTTTGATTTTCCAGATTTCTTTGTAGGGGAAGATACATCAAGACCAGTCATGTCCATCTTGAAAGGTTTGCCAAAGTCAGCATCGAGAGAAAAATCCATATCCCTGGAAGAAAAATTACATCATAAACGTCACTGGAAATCACTATATAGCACATATGACTCGTATCCAAATGCAAAATTTCCTCTCCAGATTAGCCAAAAAGTAATAAACTCAAAGCCAGAGTCAGTGTAAATATACAACTTAGAGTTTTGCAGAGCTTACATATTGTCAAATTTGAAAGCCTTTTTATTTCCTTTAGTCGTTGGTTCGAAGTCAAAATCCATACCATCATCCATCGACTTCCACGAGCCAAGAAAGTCTTTGTCAATGTCTAAATCTCCTATTGGACAAAAATAAGTTCCACAACAGTTACAGATGCTTAGTCAGAGATCAGCTTCTAGATAAATTTACAAAAATTTACTTAAGATAATCGACTAACTCCTGTCCAAACAGTCAACCGACTTTATAAAAAGTTACCTAGCAGTGAACTTTTCTCTTTTGACTTGACCGGAGCTGCTGTTTTTTCTGATTCCGCCATCTGCACAGCATATCAATGATTTATTATTATTATTTATCTCATCATATAACTAAAATAAACTAAACAATATAACATGAGAATAAACTTTCACTTTCCGATAAGCAACATTTCTATCAGAACTTGGCTACAACAGTCAAAAACCTATATCTCTTATGTGCAACTCAGGCACAAGTAGTTCAACGTAACACGGTAACAGCTTATATTTAATGACAATATAATAGGTCAAATAAAACCAGTAGCTGTAAAAATGCAACTCTGCAGAAATGCTTCAAAATCAAATCTATAGTTTGCTATCAGACCTTAACAAAAATAGTCAAATACCAGTATCTCAGTCAGGCACACGCAATTCAACCTAACAACTTATCATTAATGTATACAAATATAATAGGTCAAATAAAAAAAGTAACTGTATAAATGCACAAATCGAACTATAAAACAGCATAAAACATGATAAACAATTAAATTGAAACATTTCGAGTTTCAATTAGGCTAGAAATGCAGCAATAAATTAAAATCATCAAAGTATAATCACAGATCGATAAAATTGCACTGGAACAAACATAACATCTGCAAAAACGCTTTCAAAATCGAACCTATAGTTCTCAACTTCACGATTCAACGAGTCTAACAGAAACGTAGCTCGTAATTAATCAGATTCAACGATTGTAGCAAACTCGAACTATAAAACAGCAATAAACAGGATAAACAGCTGAACTGAAACATCTACGATTTCAGTTAAGCTGAGAATGCAACAATCAATTAAAATTATCAAGTATAATCACAGATTAATCGAAATTTTAATTCGAACATAGAAAATCTGCAGAAATGCTTTCAAAATCGAATCTATAGTTCGCGATTTCACGATTCAAAATTCTAACAGAAAAATTCAATCAAATTCAAACAGAGATTCAACTAATCAAATTCAGCTTGCGAAAACTCATTATAAAACCTCAATAAACAGGAAAAACAATTGAATTGAAACATTTAGGGTTTCAATTAATCTAGAAATGCAGCATTTGATCATTATCATCATCTATAATCACATATTAATCAAACTTCGCATTCAAACATAGCAAATCTGCAGAAATGACATCAAAATCGAATCTACATTTCTCGATTTCACGATTCAACGATTCTAGCAGAAAACTAATCAAATTCAAACAGAGATTCAATGATTCTAACAGAAACGTAGCGCGTTACTAATCAGATTCAGCGATTGTAGCAAAAAAGTAAAGCGTAATCAGATTAAAGTAGCGATAAACAGCAATAATTGACAGAAAATGAAGAAATTGAAAAATTATGATAAACAGGAAGAAGAAGAAGAATAGAGAGAGAAACCTGAAAATAATTTGAAATTTAGATTTGGCGCTATAATGATCGAACTGGTAGGCTTTTATAGGTGGTGTTTGGGATCCGGGTATTTTAAAAGGAATAATTACTTTGAACCGTTTACGAGGCTGTTGCGTAAGTGAAACTCACGGGTAGCGCAACAAGGGTTTCTCTGTAAAGACGGATACATTTTAAGTTGTAGTTCCGATTAGTTTGTTAAAAACCTCTACAAAAATAAAGGTTCGACTTTTAATTATTCCAGTTATAAACCGTAGCTACAAGCTATTCTTACAAAATGTACATGATGTATGGTCTTTTGTGTTTAGTGATTCAAAGACAAAGAATAAGAAAAAGGTTATTACTTAAACATTAATTGTCAAAATATAAAACCAAGTTTTTAAAGGATATGATGTATTATGAAAAGTATTTAACTTGGATGTAGTATAGCTTACGTGTAATGTAGAAATGATATGTTTTACTAGCAGTATTTAGCTTATGTTGTAACGTATGTCTACACCATTAACTGTTTAAGTTAGTTTTGCAAAAAATTTCGAGAATTAAATTAGCTATATATTTGTAACTTTGCCTTATACTCCTTTTGTTATTTTTTGAGAATGACATCGGGTGACCTTGTAACATGCTAATGTGACGATGTTTTTGTGATTCAAATCTCGTGCATATTATTCGATCAAGATTGTTTTCCCTTCAGTATTTCCATACATGGGATCGTTGCAAGCTTGTTAGAGTCTTTTCAAGTCAAACAAAATAAACCTTGAGATCTTTCATCGATATATGAGAGAGATCATTGCAAACTGATTTGGACTGCAAGTCTCAAGTTCTTCATGAGGATGTCTTCCCCATTACCCACAAGTTGTCGTTCTTTTGGTTATCCAACTGAACCACAAGGCATTTGCTTTAATTGGTCGAGGTGGATTTCTAATCCCTTGAGTGCGGTTTCAAGGATAGTAAGGTGAGTACTCTCCTCAATACAGAGCATTAAATTGCTCGACTCTTGTTAACTTTTACCTTCGAATATATTCATTGTTCAAATAGTGAATCTAGACATGAAACCACACAACTTCTTTTTACAGTAATATATAACGACTTATAAGTTTAAAGAGTTTTATATTCAGCAGAATCGCGTTGCCATTATTTTACTTCTGCGCAATTATTTGCTCCAACTGGTTCTCTTAAGCAATTAGATATCGCCATAACTGCAGCTTCAACAGATGCATCCTCTCCCTACAACAATTATATAAATTACTTTCTGCTTTTAAGAAAGGAAAAGCTTTTAAAAATACTCAAGAGATAAAGTCGATAGAGATATTTTTACGTTCTCTTTCCAGTAAAACATATTTCCATATTTGCCAGCCAAACGACTCCAAAAGCTACGTGGTACATCTAAATCCACGGTTTCCCCCACATTGAAGTTCAGAATATTCCCTGTTCAGTTTAAAAATAACGTATTAATCGTTATGAAGAAGCAATGGGCGTAAGATATGGCAGATGAAACCCTTACCAAAAGTAGGGTCAGCAACAAAAACGATAGTTCTATCATCCACTTTCCAGAAATCTTTAATTGCTAACCCTGTATAAGTTCGATAATTTGCATGAGAAGGCTAACATGATCAAACTACTAGTGCTTCATAGAAAATAGGTGGCAAAATGGGTGGGTCGGGCAAGCTGGGTAATAGGTCAAAACGCGGTAACTCTTTGATCCGGGTTCTCTTAAAATATGATCACAGAAGTTTATATTATTTCAATAAAAAGTCTAAATATGGTTTAGGAGGTTGTATTATGATACATTAAAAATAAAATTATATTTTGAGTGACTTCCAAACTGTTTGACCCGTTCCAGTTTTTAGCTGTGTTTTCTTTACCACGTACGACACGTAAGAAACGAAACATACCCCAAAATTGACCCATTCATATGTAAAAGGGTCGAAATTGCCTCATCAAACAATACCTGGTGTATCAGGATAGTTCTGAGCTAGAACTCGGAGCTTGAATCCAGTATCTTTTTCAATAGAATCAATTTCTTTTGCAAGTCTTTTCTCCTGGATATTACGTAACACAATTATAACGATACCTTTGTATATTTAAAAACATTAATCGCTATAATTCGTATGATCTTTTTTGAGTTTGATAATAAGGCCATCCGAGAGAGAGATATTGTAAATTTGTGATATGAAAAACTTGGTAGCTTACTAATCTTTCACGTATCACATAATATATGAAAGAAGATACCTACTTGACCATTTGAGAGAAATCCAGCAACATCAATAACCGTAGTGAATTCTTTAGGAAGTAATTCCGGCTTATTAACTCCAACTTTCGCCTCAGCAATTCCAACTCCTACATAGTAGTACATCTTTTATGCTCTGCATTCACTCTGATTCAACAAACACAAAACTAAAAAAAAACAGCTCCTAAAAACCTCACAACACTAACAAAAACAAAAAACTACTCCTCTCCGTTCCATTTTAATTGTCACACGTTTCTATTTTTGTTTGTCCTAAAATAATTGTCCACTTTCGGGAAATAGAAGTTTAATTTATTAGATTTCCTATTCTACCCCTAATTAAGGTCATCATTAGTTAGAAATTACTTGGGTGCTTTAAATGAAGGGCATAACTAACATTTTATTAACTTCAACCGATATTAATTGCACTCGTCTTAAGTCTAATAGTTTTTGTTTGTTTGTGGACAATTAAAATGGGACGGAGTGAGTATTACCCAATTCAATAAAACCAAACCTAAATCGTCAACTTACTTTCAGTTTTGTCATCTTTTAGGCAATGTACTTTGCTTTGTTCCTCCTGATTATCCAAAGTTGGTTCCGATATTTTTTTTGACAACATTTCTTTAATATTCGTATTTAGAACGTATCTTGCAATATGATTTAAATGTAGTCATATTTTAATGAAAAATATAAACTATATATAGAAGGGAAAGAAAATGTAAAACCCGGGTGTGTTTAGATGAAGAAAACTATGGGGGTTTTCTAGAAAAATTTTCAACGAAAACATAGAAAACAGAAAACGTGTTCAAATGTGATTTTTTCTAAATCATTTTTCATGAAAACAGAAAACTCAGTTTTTTAATTTATAACTACACTTAGAAAACTCACTTTTATAGTTTTCCAACTATTTTCCACTTCTAAAATGAAAAACTCGTTGTGTTTTCCATTTGACAACTAAACACATTTTCAAACTTTTTAAATGTTTTCTAGAGAAGAAAACTTTTTTTGTTTTTCTTGAAAACTAAAAATGGAAAATTAGAAAACGTTTTCTATAACTAAACGCAATACATTTTCAAAACGTCTCATTTAATTCGCTTTGAAACAAATTTTTTATACTTCTCACCCAAGTATGTGCCACATCAGCAAAATATGAACACGTCTATCATATAAAAAGTATAATATTTCAATATAAGCTTAAAATACGGATTAAAAACATCGTCAAAAAGAAATATTGGAACCAACTTTAAAGGGAAAATGCACTGTATAAAAAAATTCATCTGGGTCATTGTACAAATATTGTGTTTAAATACATCACTTTAGTACAAGAAACCTTCTAATTGAAATATTGTTTCTCATTTTCCCGTTTTTCACATATGAGAGTCAAGCGGAAGTTAAACACAATATTTGTATAATGACACATATGAACTTTTTTGGATAGTACGATGACTATACAGTGCACGCTACCTAAAACAAAAGATGAAATACAACAATGATGATTATACCTGAGAAAGTTAGTGCGAGAGCTACGGTTCCGGAGAGTGCGAAACTAATAGAATTTGATTTAAAGTTTGAAATTAACTGGGAAAAATTTGGTGATTTTGGTGTGGAATTAGCTTGATGTGAAGATACAGATGATGATAATGATGATGATTTAGCAAATATATGAGTGGAATTGAGTGGATGAATTTGTAAAACCGCCATTGTTGCTATGAATTGAAGTTTGAATATGAAACTGGTATTTATGGATATGGTTTTTAGAGAAGATGATGAAGATATAAAGACTGGCAGAAATGGTCCTTTAAGTTTTAAAAGTTTACAAGTTTTGCTGGTAAAGTTTAATTTTCTTACGATTTTAGTACGTGCGATTGGTTAATGACCGGATTTGGTTGAGTTAAAAACCGTTTTAATTTTATTGGTTTGCTTCATAAGGGTAAATGGTATGTCGTGGATATGTAGTTTATAAGCACCGATAGTTAGTTTTATTATAAAAACTCGTTGTTTGTTTTGTTTTATGGGTTCGGTTGTAAACACATCATATGTTTGTAATCTGACTATCGATGTCAGAGAAAAAAATTATAGGAAAAAATTTAGATTGTTTGGTGTATATATGCATTTTTTCTACTTAAAAACCGTTGTACATTGTTTAACACGTTATTAAGATATATTTAACTTTAATAAATGTTAGAAACATTAATAATAAGAGCACACGGTATAATATGGTTGCCGCCTCGTTTTAGGCTCGTTATCGAGCTGACCATCGATGTCAGAGAAAAAAAAATTAGAGGAAAAAAATTTAGATTGTTTGGTGTATATATGCACTTTTTTTTACTTAAATCGTTGTACATTGTTTAACACGTTATTAAGATATATTTAACTTTAATAAATGTTAGAAACATTAATAATAAGAGCACACGGTATAATATGGTTGTCGCCTCGTTATAGGCTCGTTATCGAGCTGACAACGAGCGAGGCCTCGTTATCATACCAGCTTGGGTCGTTGCGGGACTCGTTCTCGCTCACCGTTCTTTTCTACAACGGCCGTTTTGTTATTTTATTTTTTTTGTTTCAAACGGTTACATTTAAAAAAAATGTTTTTTAAACCTAACGGCTACATATATAACCGTTAGTATTTTATTTTATTTTATTGTTTTTTTTTTAATACCATTTCACCTATAAATACATCCTCAATTTAATCAAAAAATCACACCATTTCTCAATCTCATTCTATCTCAATCTTTTTCTAAAAAATATATACAACAAAAAATGAGTTCACATTCTTCAACCGATCCCGATGTTAGTGATTCGTCATCGTCCGACTCCGAATTGATCGAAATATAGTCTGTAACTATGTTTAATATTTTCTTATAACCATTTAACTGCTCTTAAATATAGTCTGTAAATTATAAAAAACCCATCTAAAAACTATCAACAAAAAATGCAAGGAATCATGATTTATTAATTGTATTATAACCATTTAACTGCTCTTAAATATAGTCCGTAACTATGTTTAATATTTTCTTACTTTATAAAAATTCATTGGAGAAGAAGTAAAGCAAACAAAATTTAGTTAAAAGTTAAAAAATGTTGTTAATGGGATTCGAACCTGGTTCAATGTTTAAAAAATGTTGGTAGTCAGAAAAATTTGGTGAGGAATTATATTGATGTGAAGATACATATATATGATTGGAATTGAGTGAATGGAGCTGTAAAAAACCGGCATTGTTTAATTTTCTTACGATTTTAGTACGTGTGATTCGTTAATGACCGGATTTGGTTAAGTTAAAAGCCGAATTCTCGTTAACTAATAATGCGCTGATTAGTAGAGCTTTTTCTTAGTCAAATACTCCATTTGTTTATCAGTAGCTTCTACGTACAACACTATTATACGTGTCTGAATTTCTTATCCATAACCCTAGGGCCATGTTTAGCAAAATCCTTATATTTGTGAACTTTTCATTACAAGAAGAAAGAAAAGGAAAACGAGTAAGAGATATCAAGACATTTGACAGTAAACGTTAACAATGAGACTAGAAATCCAACATGATACAAATTTGCTTCGCTTTTAACAAAATAACTGAAACATATATGATACAATGTTTTGCTTCAGTTTCAGCAACAGGTTTACTTCCAACATTCGAACAAAGGGACTTGTAACGAAATAACAATATGCACTATAACTACATTTTCATACCTTGCTTTCATGCTCCAAAAGTCGTTGGTTCTGAATTTCACACTTCCACGATGAAAGTTAAAATAAACGCTATAATCTCAGTGATCAAGCAAAAGTAGGCTCTCCGTGTAGCATTTCGCAGACAATGGATATGCTTTTCCGGAAATCCCAATATTATCCATGCGTTCAGAGTACGGGTCATAAACAAAAAGTGATAGATAATTCTCAGAATCATCCAAATCGCTTTTCAATATAACTACAGCATCATCATCAGGTTTATCATCATCATCATCAGAATTATCATCGTCGTCATCAGAATCATCGTGATCATTTTTCAATATAATTATAGCTTCACCATCAGAATTATCATCATCATTGTCATCAGAATCATCATTATCGTTTTTCATTACAATTATAGCTTCACCGCTCTTCCTAAATCCAAGTACCCTTTGTATACATCCATCTGGTGGATCAATACAGAACACATTGTTAAACGATTTTGTAACACCATGATCCATCATCCATACATCAGTTGTGTATCCCCCACACTCTGTATCGTATACAATCACAACAAGGGACCCTCTTAGCTTAGACATAATCAAATCTGTTTCATGACTGACGGGTAATAAACAATCGGGGAGGGATATTTTTGTAAATTCTTCATTTATCGTATCAAATGACATAATCACATAATTACTCTCATACAGACAAAGAACATTACCCTCAAAAGGTCTATCAACCATCCTACCCACATAAGGCCTATCAACGGAAAGGAAGTAAATAAACCCGTCTAAAACTTCTTGATCACCTGCCAATGCAATTCTTTCCGTAGGTAGATTAATAGACAAAGTTCTCCAAACCCCGGAGCTTAAAGTATAAACCTCAATACGCCAAGGTTCTCCACCATCAATATGAAGATGTTCAATAGGATTAGATATAATCTTGACAAGCTTAGGGTCATTAGTACGGGGACTGTTGACATAAGGTCCGACCACCTGATTCGGGTCGGACCGAACCAAGTGGTCCGGATTCCATGGTTTGACCAAGAAACGACAAAGAGGGTAAAAGACAAAAAGCATACGACAAAGAATCAACAAAAGAGGAAAGGAAAGATGCCCTGACGAAGGAACATCTCTTTAACCGCCGATAAAAGGAGTAAAGTTCAGGGAACACCTTATTATCCAGATGGTCTCCTATAAATACCCCGGTGAATAGTAAGTATCCGTAAGTTATTTCTATACAGTTTCATACTTTTATCCATTTATCCGAACTAGAAAACTTACTCTCACGCCCGAGTTGAATCAGGGGTATAGCCCCGCTCAACCTGGTGTCTTTTCTTAGTGCAGGATAGTCGAACCAAGGATTACAGAAGGATCTCTGAGGTTAATTCAAGGGAAAACGAACTTCGGGTCAGACTTAGATTGATTTGAGTCGGACTTAGGAGTTTAGTGGACTTTTGTATTAACATTTTGACGCATATAAGGGATACCACCAGATACAGATGGCCCGAGAAGATGAAGACAAGACAGGTTTCCACACGAACCAAGGAGTATACTGCTACAAGAAAATGCCATTTGGGCTCAAGAATGCTGGTGCCACATACCAAAGGCTTATAGACAAGGTATTCAAGAATCATATAGGCCGAAATATGGAGGCCTATGTAGATGATTTGGTAATCAAAAGTGAGACTGAAGAAGCAATGTTACGGGACATCAGAGAGATATTCGAGGTACTGAGAAAAGTAAACATGAAGCTGAACCCCAAGAAGTGTTCGTTTGGGGTGGAAGAAGGCAAGTTTTTGGGCCACATCATCATGCCTCAAAGCATACGGATCCATCCAGATAAAGTAAAGGCTATCACCAACATGGCGGCACCAAAAACGCTACAGGAGGTGCAAAGTTTGAATGGAAAGATAGTGGCATTGGGAAGATATCTCTCCAAATCTGCCGAAAGGGCGTTACCCTTTTTCAAGACACTGAAGCAGTGTATGAACAAGAAGGATTTCAGGTGGACGGAAGAAGCAGATAAGGCTTTCCAAGAAATGAAGAAGTACATAGTAAATCTACCATACTTAACGGCACCCCGAAAGGAAGAAACCTTATTGGTATACTTAGCAACCAATGGAGAAGTAGTAAGCGCTGTGCTACTAGTGGAAAGAGAGAAGAAGCAATTACCTGTCTACTTCATCAGTAAGGTGTTGCAGGGAGCGGAGCTTAACTACAATTCGTTAGAGAAGCTCTCCTTGGCTCTCTTGTTTACATCAAGGAGACTAGGAAGATACTTTCAAGCACACAAGATAAAGGTAATTACAGACCAGCCATTGAAGCAGATACTGACTCGTCCGGAAATGGCAGGAAGAATAGCAAAATGGGCTATCGAGTTAGGAGGCCATGACATAGAGTATGCCCCAAAGACAACAGCAAAAGGGCAGGTGTTGGCAGACTTCCTAAATGAAATTCCGGACCAAGGGGTAGTGTTGGCTGAACCAGAGACAATGTTGGGGAAAAGAAAGAGAACGAAAGGAACCACCTGGAAATTGTATACCGATGGAGCGGCCAGCAAAGAGGGAGCTGGAGCAGGTGTCATCCTCACTAGTCCGGAGAAGGAGGAATTTGCATATGCCATCCGTTTGAAGTTCCAAAGTTCTAACAACGAGGCAGAGTATGAAGGGGTGTTAGCCGGACTGAAGTTGGCTAAGGGCATGAAAGTGGAAAGATTGCGAGTCTATGTTGATTCGAAGCTCGTGGCAAATCAAGTGAATGAGGAGTACGGTGCAAAGGATGACCGGATGAGGAAGTATAGAGACAAAGTGGTGGCTCTTATGAAAGAGTTTGATTCTTGCAAAATTAAGCAAATACCAAGAAGCAAGAACAAAAGGACAGATGTTTTCAGCAAAGTGGCGTCTATAGCTGGGGCAGCAATAGAAGCCTTGGCTAGTAACATCTTCCTGGAAGCAATCGAGAGAAGATCCATTGACGAAGAGGTTGAGGTGAACGTTATAGTTGAAGAAGAAGGAGTCACATGGATGACACCTTTGGTGGAATATCTGACTAATGACACGCTACCTGAAAATGCAACAGAGGCAAGGAAAATCCGAATGAAGGCCACTCAATACGTCATGATGGAAGGAGTATTGTTCCGAAGGAACTACCTGGCACCACTACTCCGGTGCGTAGGCCCCTTACAGGCCAATTACGTAATCAGAGAAGTGCATGAAGGATCTTGCGGAATGCACGCGGGGCCAAGGGCAGTGGTAGCCAAAGTAATGAACCTGGGGTATTATTGGCCCACAATGCACCAAGACGCATACCAAGAGATAAGAAAGTGTGATTCGTGTCAAATCCATGCACCGATACCCAAGCTTCCCAAAAGTGACATGATCTCAGTTACAGCAGCGTGGCCCTTCTTCAAATGGGGAATGGATATAGTTGGACCATTTCCGGAAGGCCCAGGAAAGGTCAAATTTTTGTTGGTGGCGGTGGATTATTTCACTAAGTGGGTCGAAGCAAAGCCCTTAGCACGGATTACAGGGGCTCAGGTGTTGAAATTCTTCTGGGAAGATGTGGTGTGCAGATTCGGGTTACCGGCCGAAGTAGTGACCGACAATGGCAAACAGTTTGTAAATGAGCCCTTCAAAGGATGGTGTGAGCAGATGAAAATCAAACAAGTCAAAACATCCGTAGCACACCCTCAGGCCAATGGACAAGTAGAGCGAATAAACCGAAGTTTAGTGGAAGGAATCAAGACGCGTTTAGGGAGGTATGAGCGCAATTGGGTGGATCAAGTGCCAAACGTACTCTGGGCGCATCGAACCACAAAAAAGACAAGCACACAAGAGACACCATTCAGCTTGACTTATGGTTCGGAAGCAGTGATACCACCAGAGATAGGAATGCCTACTTACAGGAATGTGCAGCGAGAAGGTGTGGATAATGAAGGAGAGTTGCGTATTAATTTGATGTTGGCTGAGGAAAGGAGAGAAGCAGCTCACATTCGAGAAGCCCGATACAAGAAGAGGATTGAGCAGTATTATAATCAGAAGGTTCGGAAGATCAGTTTTAAGGAGGGTGAGTTCGTGTTTCGGAAGAACGAAGCAAGTAGACAGGAAGATGAGGGCAAGCTGGGTCCGAAATGGGAAGGACCGTATCAGGTGGTACAGAACAACGGAAATGGTTCATACAAATTGAAATGCCTGGATGGAACCCCAATCCCCCGAACCTGGAATGAAATGAACTTAAGAAAGTGCTACATGTGATACCGGGGTTTTCCCGAGGAGAAAGAACATTGTATTTTCTTTATGCCAAGTGGAGTCTTGAGGATTCAAAGACTTAAGTTCTTTTGTTTATTCCATTTTATTAGCAAGTAATAGTTTGTAATACCGGGTTTTTCCCGAGGCAACTTTTACCGTTGAAAGACGAGGAATGATAACAAGTGCATTTGGTTCGTTTATTGTGCTTGCTAATCATGTACCGGATCAAAATCCGAGGAAAATAACACGGCTTGACTTAACAGCCAAGTGCACCATAAAGGTGCAATTCCGAATGACGATTCGAAGTAATACCGAATCACTTGGTTCGAGGATAACAAGCAATTCAAAATAAAAAGTAATGACAAAACGCATGAAAACATAAAAGGCATCATCATCATTCAAAAGGGGGAGTTAAAAACCCCGAAGTAACCATACATAATGCAATAACAAAATCATGCCTTTTTCAGATTCTAAACATACATTGACATTCTAACAATAATCATGGATCAGGATTATCTTCTCCGGGAGTTTCCGGATCAGGCAAGACAGGTACAACGGACTTGAAGGCATCCAGCAGTTGAGTATCGGTAGTAGCTAGTGCATCCAGATACGAATAACGAGTATGCTCAAATGCTTCCTTTGCCGCGGTAAGGCCTGCTTCGGTGGAAGGATCGTAAAAGGGAGACTGCGTAAGCTTCTGCCCCATCCGATGCCCCTTGTAGCCTGCAACGATCCCATCATGACATCCTGAACGGTAATGAGCAACGTTCACACTGGAACTAGCCTCAACAAAATCCTTGCTTCTCAATACACCCTCTGTCACATGCCTTGGACCCTGAACAATCAACCACTTCCGATCTTCCCGTAAAGTAGCATTGGTGGCTTCTAATTCGGCAATGTGGGATTCAAGTTCCTTAACACGCTCCTTCTCCTGAGCTAAGTCACGTGTTGCCTGAGAACCTTGGGTTTCGGCTGCAGCTAAATCGGAAGAGATATTGGTAATTTGCTCCTTCAGCTCCTTCAGTTCCTTCATTGCTCTGCTATGAACAACATTCAATTCCCCCAGGGCCCGGACAGCATCATCATTCAGAGAGGAAGACTCGACGCCGGAGGTCCGAGCTTTCTTTAGCTCCTCTACCTCCTGGCGGAGTTGAGAGACTTGGCCTTCAAGCTCTTTCCTCTCCCCATCAAAACGAGCCTTCAATGCATCTGCTCTTTGGTTACTCAGTTTGGCATTTCTTTCAAGGGCCTTCATCGATCGAGTTTGATTCCGAACTTCATCCTCGGAAACAAGCCACCTCGACCGGACTTCGGGAGCAATAACTAGAAGCTGGGATACCAAGTAGTCAAGTTGTTCGGCTAAGGAGAAATCATTGGTCTGGTTCAAACGAATGACTTCGGCCGGAGTTGACAACGTATCCAAAAGATCACGACAGACAGTAGCTTCGGTGTATAAGGAACGATTGTACACTTCCTTGAAACGGGGTTGAAATTTTCTATTAGCAATCGAAGCTTCCACACCATTCAGATTTACAGCTTCGGGAGGGGACTCTGTATTCATTGGCTCTTTCCCCTTCGGATTCACAGGCTTGCCAGCACCCTTGATACCAAGACTTTTCTTTCGGCTGGTGGCATATGGCCTTTCCTTGAGAAGAGGAGACTTTCCTTTGCCAAGTTTAAACGGACTAGCCGTTTTTTCGGAAGAAGCAGGGGGTTGTTTAGATGAAGCAGTCTTCTTTGCCTCAGCAGAAGACCTGCTGGAAATAACAACGGGCGAAGCTTTAGAACCCTCAAGGTTCTCCTTTGGCGGCGATGGAACGGGGGTTTTCAAAGTTTTCTCACCTTTGGGACCAGGTCCGGATGACCCAGCACCAGCTCCTTCTGAAACTGTGGATTTCTGTTTTGGCAACTTGGGAGGTTGATCAACCTCACTCTCGTGATGAGAATAACCTTCCTCCTCCAAAATCTTCTGTATTTCGGACTCAGTTTTGCCTTTGGGAGTAGCGGGGCAGGATCTGTTAGAGTAAGTAGGGTTTTCTTCAAAAACAAATTCTTCTGATTCGGCCTGGTCGGAAGAAGAAGAGGATTCGTCAGCTTCGGAATGTAACCCATATTCTTCCGAGCCAGCTTCCTCGGAGGCAGCAAAAAGCTCCTCAGTATCGGGACTAGGCTCCTCAGCAGGAGGCGAAGGAGCTGAAGTTGAAGCATGTCTCTCTTTGGTTTTTGAAGCCTGGGAAGTAGGAACCTTCGGAGTTTCCTTGGTCTTCTTAACAGGGGGACCCGTCATAACTTTCTTGGATTGGGAGGATTTTCTTTTCCTCTTAACAGTAGCTCGTGCCTCAGCATCAGTGTAAGGCGCCGGAATAGTATTATTCGGAAGCACAACCCGGTCCAGAGTCGTGCTCAAAAAGCTGGGGGCACCCGCAGCAAGAGTAGCCGAACCAATCACCACGCCGTCCCAGTCTTTCATCTCCAGAAAGGATAGAAGAGGAAGCGCTGTTTTCCGGAATAATAAACATTAGTTGGTAATAACACATAAATACACATAAGCACAAGGAAGGGAAGCAAGAACGAACCTTTATCCTCGAACCTCAAACATGGACGAGCTTGGGGGCGAGTCCAGTTCCGGCTTAGTCCGGTCAACACTAGTATCCTTTCCGGATAAGAGCGGGCTCGGATCGGATGGGTTTGCAAGTCCATAACAAGCTCATGATCCAAGTCATTCTTATCAGGCTCCGGATCAGTGAGAACGTCACCCCTCGAACACCACCTCATACGGATCGGAGCCACCGAAGCATTGACGAAGAAAAAACGGTTTTTCCAGTTCTTTAGTGACGAAAGATACCAATCGATGCACTGGGGAGCATTTCGTCTCTTATCAACAGTGAGCCAATCTCCGTTTAGCCCCACCTTGTAAAAATAGCGAAAAGACAGTAGATCGGGGGCTTTGTTGAAGGCGCGGCAGTGGATCTCGAAGTTCGTGATCTTGTTTGCTCCTAGAGGGTTCATCTGAGACACATGACCCTTAAAGTATTGGATCACGTCGAGGTAGAAACGAGAAAAAGGTAATCGAAGGTTCGAATATTCGAACCACGCACAATAAACACCAAGTTTTCCCGGAGGAGCATCTCGGATAGTGTCATTTTCTCCGGGAAGGATAGCGCCATAAGAATCATCGATGTGATAAGTTTTACAGAACGAGGTAAAATCTTCGGCAGGCATGGTATTGAACATCTCTTTCATATTTTCTTTAGATTCTTTAGCCATGGTATAAAAAAGGATGAAGAATACCGGAGAAGGAAGAGGTCCGGAGTAGGAAGAGGTTTGAAGAAAATTGGACAGGGGTTCGGAGCAAAGATAAGGAATAAATGGAGAGGGAGCACCCCTATTTATAGGGGAGTGGCGGGCACCTCAAGGGTCGCGCGTGGCCACAACAGGGGCGTGACACGCAAACGACACGTGGATGAGTGGAAGCAAGCTGGCATCGTCCAAGCCACTAGAACACGACACGTGTCGAAGGTGTGATACAGCTGGATCGGTGATATCGCATATTTATATAGATATTTATATGCGATATTTGGTCATTTTCGTATTTAATCATGATGGATAGGTTAGGATTTTTACATTTAATTATGTGAAAGTATTTTATTCAAGTGACAGGTTAAATATGATCAGAAAGTGGATGTTTTGCCAAGGAAACACATGAAAATGGTCCAAAGACGAGAAATGGTGACATGGTCAAGTACCGCGACGCATTGGATGTATATGTGGCGCATTGAACATATATTAAAATGAATCTTGAATCGAAAAAGAACAGAAAAGGAGTTTAAACGAGTGAATATAAATCGAGATTCAAACTATTTAATGTTAAGATGAAAATTAATCCCGTTTACAAGTTGGCAATACATTGACGTAAAAATTAGAGAACTCAATATTTGTGTAGACTTTTGAATGTGGGCTTGAAAGGAAGTTTGGGCTTTGGCACACCTTTGCAATGCATTGTTTGGAATTGAATTCCAATTAGGCTTCTTCACGTGGAATTGAAAAAAAAGAAATAGAAATTTCAACAAGGAAACCACTTATCCATGGGAACAAATATAATATTATATTTAATTAGTTCTTATCAATATTTGAGTAGGTGACTTCACGTGGGTAGTTTGTTTTTTTTTACATGGCAAGCAGCACATGCTTAAAACCAAACCACGGCCATCATTGAATTTTTATACTTTTGGTGTTGGACTCGATTACGAATTCTATCTTAATTTTTGCCTATAAATACAAGACCAAAACATCCAAAAAAATCATTCAATTATTATTTTCAAGTCTTAGAGCTGGAGTTCAAGTTTAGAGGCAAGATTTCAAGCTAGGAGTTTCGTTTTCATTCAACATCGGTCACGACACGTTTGCAATTTTTAGTTTGTTTTCTCTTTTCCTTTTTAAGACTTTTTTTTTCTATTATGTTTTCTCTTATTATTAGTTTTATTTTGAACACGATCATGAGCAACTAAACTCTTTTTACGCTTGTTTGATTAACGGATCTTGTTTGAAGTTTACTTTTGCGTAATTGATTATTTATGTTTTTGTGTTTAATCGCTAATCCTTATTTGTTTAAGTTTTAACATATTATCATAAAGTTGTTTATATATAATTTAATTAATCAACATTCTAGGTATTCGAGAGGAATCTAGATAGGTTAAATAATTTATATGAAATAATCGGTCGGTCTATAATCGGTTTAAAATTATTAAGATTCGAGAGGACTTAGTAATAACAACTTAGGTAATTAAACTTAATTGAGTAAGTCTATTTGTTAAGATTCGGAAGGACTTAGTATTTAGAGGAGTTATTCGAGAGGAAACTCTATAAGATTAAATCACTAAAAACAGGCTTGTTACTTAATGCTTAACTATTAATAATTACAACTGTATTCGAGAGGAACGGTATAATTAGAAGTAGTTAAAGTTAATAAAAGATTCGAGAGGACTTTTACTATATTTTAGAAGTTTAATATTTAATCAATTTCGTAAATTTAAATGGAAAACAAGTGAAGTGTCAAACAAGTGTATTTTCTCTATTATTCGATAATCTCAATTACTTTTTCACTCGATTTTTATAATCACTTTTACTTTGCAAACTTTTAATCAATCTTTTTGTTACGATAAAAAACCCCCAAAAACAAATAGTATTATTTATTCGAAATATTAAAACAAATTAGTCCCTGCGAACGAACCTATACTTACTATTAAACTATATTACATACGAATAGGTCCACTGCCTATAAGTGTGTAATTGCGTGAAAAAGTAGGTTAAATTTAAGACTCGATTTTACACATCAAGTTTTTGGCGCCGCTGCCGGGGACTGATTTTTCGTTTTTGTTTCGAATTTGTAATACGATCCTTTTGAGTATTTATTTACTTAGAAGTTACTTTTTATTTGTTATTACACCGGTACGTTTTACGCTTTTCTTGTTTTTGTCTTTTCAGGTATTTCAGGTAGTTGATGAACACAAGGGCTTCGGGATTACCACTCGCGAGTCCAAAATCAAATCCAGGAGTATCAAGGAGACGAGGCAGGAGAAGAGGCAATTTATCACTTCAGACACCACCAAATTTTGATCAAGTTTCACCCGTCAAGTTTGAAGACATTGCGTCGTCAGAAAGCGGAGGAAGCGATTCAGAACCAGAGGTTGAAGAAGTATTTTGTGAAGACAAACCGGAACCGCAACCAGCTATGGATCCTTTGGACACACCAATGAACCGACGGGCCGCAGCTGTAGCAGTGCCACCCACCCGCGGGTCGGCAATCACCACCCCGGAATTGGGTGATGATTTTGTTGTCAAGGGTCATCATCTCAAGATGATCCAAGACAACACTTTCGATGGGAGATACAATTCAGATCCGCATAAACACATAGCCAAATTCAACGAGCTATGTGAGATGTTCAAATATGGAGCAGGAAAGAGCGAAAGTGTCAAGCTGAGGTTGTTCCCTTCGTCTCTCACCGGAGATGCGAAGGTTTGGTTTGAAGAACTCGAAGAAAACACAATCACAACATGGACGCAAATGCGCGAAACCTTCATCAAAAGATTTTTCCCACCCGCCTTGGGTAGGAAATTGCTCAGAGATATCAGAGGTTTCCGACAGGAAGATGGAGAGACTTCCACTGAAGCATGGGCTAGACTTAAGGAGTTGTTGCGAAGTTGTTATGGTCACGGACTGGGCAAAGACCATATAATTGAAATTTTCTTCTACGGATTAACCAAGGACTCTCAAAACGAATTGGATCTAGCTGGAGGAGGAGATTTCATGTACAAAACCACCAACGAAGCATACAACCTAATGGAAGACAAGCTGGTCATTAGCCTATCAAGGGAGTATCGGGATGATGGTCGAGGCCGAAGAAACAGGGGACAAGTTGCTCAAGCTGAGAGTAGCCATGAAATATCCTCGTTAGTTCAAGAGGTCAAGACACTAGCGGACAGAATTGATAAACGCATGGGACGAATGGAGAAGGACATGCATTTGGTAAAGAATGGGTGTGAAGGATGCGGAGGACCTCACTATGCTAGTGAGTGTAATCAAGTGGAGGATGCAAGCTACGCACAGTATGGTTATCCTAATCGGGGGTCAAACTGGCAAAACCGCGGAGGTAACTACAACCGCGGTGACAATCGAGACAACGGATGGCAAAGAAATAATACTCGCTCCCCACCACGACAAAGATATGACGAAGATGAAGATCCAAGCATGAAAGATCTTTTGAAATCGTTCATCAACACCCAGAAATCAACCAATGATGATACCCGGAAACAATTTAAAACTTTGACTGAACAAATCGAACAAGGACTGAGAAATCAGCAGGCAGCACATCAAGATTTAGAGAGAAGGTTCGACAGGATGAACGAACGGAACTCAAATCGACCACCGGGCCAAATACCAAGCAATACTCAACCGAATCCACGCCCACAGAATCAAGGAAACACCTCCAATAATCAAGCACCAAAATATCAACATCCCGGAACACGAGACGGAATGCCACCCTGTCCAAAACACCGAGATGAACATGTAAATGCAATCAATACACGCTCGGGACATACTTATGGAGGAGATCAAGCCGAAAATGGAGCAAAACAGAGCACAGGTGCGCAACACCTAGGTTCTGACCACGGAGGTGCGCAGCACCGGGCTGCTGGTCACACCGGTGCGCAGCACCAACCTAGTGGTGCGCAGCACCTATCTGCTGAACCCGTTATTGACGATTTCGAGATCGATGACGATGAGGACGAGGCACCACCAGTTCAGACCAAGACCACGACACCTGAACCAGTAGAGGAAGTTCCAATCAAAGCCTACAAGCCTCATGTTCCATATCCTCAACGATTACGAAAAGCAAGAATGAGGGAGCATTACGGTAAATTTTGTGACATGATCAAATCTGTTAATATTAACGTTCCTCTTGTAGATTTGATTGCAGGTATGCCAAATTACGCTAAATTCATCAAGGAATTGGTCACAAACAAAGGAAAGCCATCGGAGGAGCAAGCCGCATTCCTAAACACAGAATGTTCAGCCTTGGTGAAGAACACGATACCACCCAAGCTGGATGATCCAGGGAGCTTTCTGATTCAGTGCAACTTCAGTAATACCTACAGTTGCAGCGCTTTAGCAGACTTAGGAGCTAGCATAAACCTGATGCCGTATTCACTTTATGCTAAACTCGCCATTGGAGTGTTAAAACCAACCAGGATGAGCATTCGACTAGCAGACAGATCATTTCAGTACCCATTAGGAATTGCTGAGAACATGCTAGTGAACGAGGGAAAATTCACCTTTCCGGTTGATTTCGTGATTTTAGAGATGGATGAGGATGTCTCCGTTCCACTAATCCTTGGACGACCATTCCTAAACACTGCTGACGCAATTATTCGGGTTAAAAATGGGCAAATTTCATTAGGGGTTGGGAATGAAAGAATTGTTTTTAATTTAGATAGAGCTATGACTCATTCCTATTCTACTGATGAAACCTGTTTTCGGATTGATGTGTTTGATGAATTAGATTGGCAGGAAATTCTCGAGATAGAAACTAGCTTGGAGGAGGAGTTGAAAGACGAGAAGATCGATGAAGTGGAGGTTGAAGTTAAGGAAGAACTGAAGTTGGACCAAAACATGAGGATCAAATCCTCAATCGAGTCACCACCAACCGACTTGGAGCTAAAACAATTACCGGTACATTTAGAATATGCTTTTCTTGAAGGTACTAATTTATTACCGGTTGTTATTTCGTCATCACTTTCGGGTGACGAAAAAGCTCGATTATTGACAGTCCTTAAGGGTCATAAAAAGGCTTTTGCTTGGCGCATATCTGACATACCCGGAATTAGCCCCGATTTTTGCAAACACAAAATAAATTTTAATGATAATGTAAAACCCGTTGTTCAAAGACAACGGAGGCTAAATCCGAATATGACAGATGTCGTTAAAAAGGAAGTTGTGAAGTTGTTGGATGCAGGTATTATCTACCCTATTTCAGATAGCCCATGGGTTAGCCCCATTCACTGTGTGCCGAAAAAGGGAGGTATGACCGTGGTGATGAACGAGAAGAACGAGCTCGTGCCAACAAGGACAGTTACCGGATGGAGAGTTTGCATCGACTACCGCAAGCTGAACGAGGCCACCAGGAAGGACCATTTTCCACTACCGTTCATGGACCAAATGATCGAGAGACTAGCAGGAAATGAGTTCTACTGCTTCTTGGATGGATTCTCAGGATACTTTCAGATCCCCATCGATCCCGAAGATCAAGAAAAGACCACATTCACATGCCCGTTCGGAACCTACGCATATCGGAGGATGCCATTTGGTCTATGCAACGCACCCGCCACTTTTCAGCGGTGTATGCTAGCCATTTTTCAGGATATGGTGGAGAAGACAATGGAAGTGTTTATGGACGACTTTTCAGTTTTCGGAGATTCTTTCGACAACTGTCTGAAGAATTTAGATCAGATGCTGGGAAGATGCGAGGAAGCACACTTGGTCCTCAACTGGGAGAAATGCCACTTCATGGTTCGAGAGGGAATCGTATTGGGACACAAGATCTCAAAAGCTGGGATAGAGGTAGACAAAGCAAAGATCGAGGTCATTGCCAAACTACCACCACCGACGAACGAGAAGGCAATTCGGAGTTTTTTGGGACATGCAGGATTCTACCGAAGATTTATCAAGGATTTCTCGAAGATTACTCGTCCTATGACGAAACTCTTAGAGAAGGAGGTAGCTTTCAATTTTTCGGAGGACTGTTTACAAGCTTTCGAGCTACTCAAGGAACGAATCACCAATACACCTATTTTGGTAGCACCGGACTGGTCTCAACCTTTCGAGCTAATGTGTGACGCAAGCAATTTCGCAGTGGGTGCTGTTTTGGGGCAAAGGATCGAGAAACATTTTCGACCTATCTACTTCGCCAGCAAAACACTAAACGAAGCCCAACAGAATTACACCACTACGGAAAAAGAACTTTTGGCTGTCGTATTTGCTTTTGACAAATTCCGCTCATATTTAGTGATGAGCAAAACAATTGTTTTCACGGATCATTCTGCTTTAAAATTCTTATTTTCTAAATTAGATGCTAAACCTAGATTAATTCGTTGGATTTTATTGTTGCAGGAATTTGACATCGAGATCAAGGACAAGAAAGGAGCTGAAAATGTAGCTGCAGACCATTTGAGCCGATTGGAGAACCCAAGTTTGGGGGAGTTGAAGGAAGAGGACATCAATGACACTTTTCCGGGGGAGATGCTAGCCAGTATTAGTAACACAGACGGCGATACCCCATGGTTCGCGGACATTGCGAACTATCTAGCCGGAAAAGTCGTCAACAAAGACCTAACCTATCAACAGAGGCAGAAAGTGATCTCGGATGCTAAGTACTACTACTGGGACTCGCCATACTTGTTCCGTCGATGTGCTGATGGAATGGTGCGCCGATGTGTATACGGAGAAGAAACTCGAAAGATTTTGGATGAATGCCATCATGGACCCACCGGAGGACATTACGGACCAACGGTAACTGGGAAAAAGGTTTATGATGCAGGTTTCTATTGGCCAACAATTTTCAGGGAGGCTTATACACTCGTGAACACCTGCGATGCATGCCAACGCCAAGGGAATATCACGAAGCGGGACGAAATGCCACAGCAAGGGATCCAAGTTTGTGAAGTTTTCGATATCTGGGGAATCGACTTTATGGGCCCTTTCAAACCCTCAAACAGAAATATTTATATTCTAGTTGCTGTAGATTATGTTTCTAAATGGGTTGAAGCTAAAGCATTACCGACTAACAACGCTAACGTGGTTGTTGATTTTCTTAAAAGTTTGTTTTGCAGGTTTGGAGTGCCAAAGGCATTAATCAGTGATCGAGGAAGCCACTTCGCCAACGCTCAGCTTGCAAAAGTCTTGAAAAGATATGGAGTAAATCACCGGTTTGCGACTTCGTATCATCCTCAAACGAGCGGGCAAGTGGAAAATACAAACCGCGCACTCAAAAGAATTTTGGAAAAGACGGTCAACAACAATCCCAATATATGGTCAAAGAAACTGGAGGACGCACTATGGGCATTCAGGACGGCGTACAAAACGCCAATTGGAACCACCCCGTATCGACTACTCTACGGGAAAACATGTCACCTTCCGGTTGAAATAGAGCATAAGGCATACTGGGCCTTGAGGACATGCAACATTGATATGGATTTAGCGAGAGATTTGCGGATCCTACAACTCCACGAAATGGACGAGCTACGGTTACAGGCCTACGAGAGTTCTCGCCTTTACAAGGAGAGAACTAAGGAGTTCCATGACCGCAAAATTCGTAGGAAAGAGTTCAAGGAGGGCGATAAAGTACTTTTATTTCAATCGAAGTACAAATTCAAGGCTCCTAAATTACGCTCGAAGTGGACAGGACCGTACACCATCAAACAAGCTTATGCTTCCGGATATGTCGAGTTATGGAAAGGACAGGGAGAATCATTCATCGTCTCGGGCCAACGGGTCAAGTTATACCACGAGGAGGACGATAAAAATGGAATGATGATCGAGGATGGGTTCTATTCCATCAACACCTAATCAAGAGGCATATCGAGTCAAGCTAACGACTCGGTCGAAAAATTAGCGCTTCTCGGGAGGCAACCCGGGTTTGTTTTTATTTTCTTTCGTAGTTAATCTTTCATTTATTTTTACAAAAAAAAAAAAAAAAAAAAAAAAAAAAAAAAAAAAAAAAAAATTTCCAAAAACGAAAATTTAGAGGCAAAAATCTAAAGTTATTGTTTACACATGGTTGCCAATTAGAAAATAATAAATAGTCTACTATTTTTTTTATTCCATCGTAACTCTTTTTTTTCCATTTTTAAGTTTAATTTTTATTTCGTCACCTTTTCTTTAGGACTTTTTAACCTTTTACTTTGTAGTTTTTATTTAGCTAAAAAAAAAAAAAAAAAAAAAAAAAAAAAAAAAAAAAAACCGAAAATAAAATCTAAATTTTTTTTTGTAAAGTTATTGTTTACCTTTCTCCTCTATTAGAGTTTAATAAATAGTCTACTATTTTTTTTTTATTCCGTCGTAATTTGTAATTTGTATTTTTTTTATTTTATTCTTTATTTTTTGTTATTATTTTTTATTTTTTTTTTTCTTTTGTGTTTTTAATATTTGTTTTTAGTTTTTCTCTTTTAGTTTTTTTTTATATAGATTTGAAGTAAGTTCAACAACCGGTTTTGGGACTAGCATTCAGATCAGTAAAGCATTTTCACAAGAAATATTCGATATCTACAACCGGGTTCTATTTTCTTCTTTTCTTATTTTTGTATATTATTTTTCTTTTTAGATTTTATTTTTGTATAATTTCCCTTAGTTTTGAGTCGTAAACACATTAGGGACAATGTGTTACTTAAGTTTGGGGGGGTCATCGGGAAATTTTACATTTTATTTTTCGACCCTTAGCTTAGTTTCCATCGTGTTGAATTGTGTTCTTTTTGTACATTTTTTTTAGTCAGAAAAAACCAGAAAATCCAAAAAAAATGAAAAATTGAAAAAACCAAAAAAATATAACGTGTCTAGTCGGTAAATACCTTAAACTGTAAGCATAACCAGACGCATTTTTACCCCACTCAGAAAAATAGTGAGATTTTTGAGCCTTTGAAAGCATTCATTTTTAATGCTACTTTTTCGTTTCTTTGAGTGTGCCGATGGTTGATGACTTTAGAACTTGACATTGTTATACATCTCGATACCACATATGAGCAATTACATTAGGGAAACTTAGTGTGATTTTGGTACAATGATAGGGGCAATTAGGATTAACCCATTTGATTAGCCTTTTCGTTTCTTTTTATATTTTTATATATTTTCCGTCTAACCCTTGTAACACTTATTTTTAGTGTTAGAAACTCTAGTAAACCAATTTGCGCCTAAACCGTTTCGTTTCTAAACACTACTATATTATTTTGTACACTCGCCTTAATTTCGTTTCTTTTTAGATTAGTTCCGAACTAAGATATTTGATTGCTATATATGAAGTTAAGTTGAAGTTTATTAAGGCATGGAAGAAAAGTATCTATTATTATTGCCTTTTATTATTATTGTATTTGGAGAAATAGTAGAGAAAAAAATAAATAGTGATTATTAGCCTTTTGAGCATGTGTACTTACCACGAGAAAAAAATTATTTTGTAAGGCATGTACTAGGCTGAAAGAAGAAAAGAAAAAAAAAAGTAAAAAAAAAAATCAAGAAAAAACAGAAAAGCGAAAAAAAAAAAAAATTTTTAGTTGTAGATTTTAAGCGAAGTAGTGTATTATGAGTCGTGTATTACTTACGATACATGTATATTTGGAGGAAAAGAAAAAGTATAAGTTGGAGAAAAATTGAGCAATCCAGTACGTTAGAGATTATATTTAGTTCGGATTTAATCTAAGCTTTTTGTATATTTTTTATTTAACCCATTTACACTCCATTATATATTTTCACATGCCTTTACCTATAAATTATAACCCGAATAAAAGTCCCCGTTTAGTTGTACCTAGACTCTAGTGGTGGAGATTTGATACGTTATCAAGCCTATGATAGAATATTCACCATGACTGAGCAATTGAGCGATTCTACAGAATACGTTACACACCTTTTAGACTAGTTTGAGAGTTTGTGTGATTTTACTTCCAATAAAAATCGTGAGGTGTTTGGTTATGTTAAATTTTGGCTTTGATAATTAATTTAAACACAGTTTTTGCTTGAGGGCAAGCAAAAAGGCAAGTTTGGGGGGATTTGATATCGCATATTTATATAGATATTTATATGCGATATTTGGTCATTTTCGTATTTAATCATGATGGATAGGTTAGGATTTTTACATTTAATTATGTGAAAGTATTTTATTCAAGTGACAGGTTAAATATGATCAGAAAGTGGATGTTTTGCCAAGGAAACACATGAAAATGGTCCAAAGACGAGAAATGGTGACATGGTCAAGTACCGCGACGCATTGGATGTATATGTGGCGCATTGAACATATATTAAAATGAATCTTGAATCGAAAAGGAACAGAAAAGGAGTTTAAACGAGTGAATATAAATCGAGATTCAAACTATTTAATGTTAAGATGAAAATTAATCCCGTTTACAAGTTGGCAATACATTGACGTAAAAATTAGAGAACTCAATATTTGTGTAGACTTTTGAATGTGGGCTTGAAAGGAAGTTTGGGCTTTGGCACACCTTTGCAATGCATTGTTTGGAATTGAATTCCAATTAGGCTTCTTCACGTGGAATTGAAAAAAAAGAAATAGAAATTTCAACAAGGAAACCACTTATCCATGGGAACAAATATAATATTATATTTAATTAGTTCTTATCAATATTTGAGTAGGTGACTTCACGTGGGTAGTTTGTTTTTTTTACATGGCAAGCAGCACATGCTTAAAACCAAACCACGGCCATCATTGAATTTTTATACTTTTGGTGTTGGACTCGATTACGAATTCTATCTTAATTTTTGCCTATAAATACAAGACCAAAACATCCAAAAAAATCATTCAATTATTATTTTCAAGTCTTAGAGCTGGAGTTCAAGTTTAGAGGCAAGATTTCAAGCTAGGAGTTTCGTTTTCATTCAACATCGGTCACGACACGTTTGCAATTTTTAGTTTGTTTTCTCTTTTCCTTTTTAAGACTTTTTTTTTCTATTATGTTTTCTCTTATTATTAGTTTTATTTTGAACACGATCATGAGCAACTAAACTCTTTTTACGCTTGTTTGATTAACGGATCTTGTTTGAAGTTTACTTTTGCGTAATTGATTATTTATGTTTTTGTGTTTAATCGCTAATCCTTATTTGTTTAAGTTTTAACATATTATCATAAAGTTGTTTATATATAATTTAATTAATCAACATTCTAGGTATTCGAGAGGAATCTAGATAGGTTAAATAATTTATATGAAATAATCGGTCGGTCTATAATCGGTTTAAAATTATTAAGATTCGAGAGGACTTAGTAATAACAACTTAGGTAATTAAACTTAATTGAGTAAGTCTATTTGTTAAGATTCGGAAGGACTTAGTATTTAGAGGAGTTATTCGAGAGGAAACTCTATAAGATTAAATCACTAAAAACAGGCTTGTTACTTAATGCTTAACTATTAATAATTACAACTGTATTCGAGAGGAACGGTATAATTAGAAGTAGTTAAAGTTAATAAAAGATTCGAGAGGACTTTTACTATATTTTAGAAGTTTAATATTTAATCAATTTCGTAAATTTAAATGGAAAACAAGTGAAGTGTCAAACAAGTGTATTTTCTCTATTATTCGATAATCTCAATTACTTTTTCACTCGATTTTTATAATCACTTTTACTTTGCAAACTTTTAATCAATCTTTTTGTTACGATAAAAAACCCCCAAAAACAAATAGTATTATTTATTCGAAATATTAAAACAAATTAGTCCCTGCGAACGAACCTATACTTACTATTAAACTATATTACATACGAATAGGTCCACTGCCTATAAGTGTGTAATTGCGTGAAAAAGTAGGTTAAATTTAAGACTCGATTTTACACATCAATCGGTCAAACCACCAGGAGATGCCACGTGTAAAACGTTCAAAGACAGTTGGATTATTCGAGCCATAGGAATTGGACGCGTGGACACGAAGGAAGCAGCTAAGTCGAAGGAAAGAAGTACAAGAACATCGAAGCAACGACAATTTGAACAAAACATGCAGTCTTAAGTCCAGCATTGTGTCTCGACTTCTTCGGAACACAAAGCTAGACTTGGGGGAGTTGTTGACATAAGGTCCGACCACCTGATTCGGGTCGGACCGAACCAAGTGGTCCGGATTCCATGGTTTGACCAAGAAACGACAAAGAGGGTAAAAGACAAAAAGCATACGACAAAGAATCAACAAAAGAGGAAAGGAAAGATGCCCTGACGAAGGAACATCTCTTTAACCGCCGATAAAAGGAGTAAAGTTCAGGGAACACCTTATTATCCAGATGGTCTCCTATAAATACCCCGGTGAATAGTAAGTATCCGTAAGTTATTTCTATACAGTTTCATACTTTTATCCATTTATCCGAACTAGAAAACTTACTCTCACGCCCGAGTTGAATCAGGGGTATAGCCCCGCTCAACCTGGTGTCTTTTCTTAGTGCAGGATAGTCGAACCAAGGATTACAGAAGGATCTCTGAGGTTAATTCAAGGGAAAACGAACTTCGGGTCAGACTTAGATTGATTTGAGTCGGACTTAGGAGTTTAGTGGACTTTTGTATTAACAGGGACAAACCGCAAAACCAACATCAGTTTTATAGGGCTGATGTACTAACACATGAGGTACATTAATAACAACCGATTTACGAATAGAAGGGTTCCAAATAACAGCTGTTCCAGAATCTTCCCTTGGATATAGATTATGATTGTAAAAGCAAAACAAACCTTGAGAGCAACCCATTACTTTTGGGACGCCGAATGGGTGGAGTTGATTAACAGACGTAGGAACATCCAGGAAAGACTTGTGTCGAGGGAAAGTCTTATCATCTAAAACAGAAACATACTTTTCTTTAAAATCGGCGTATATCAATTGATGATGTTGCAGTTGAGGGTTGTTGACATGGTACTTAGAAATAAATTCTGAGCTATCGATTACAGACTTCCATAGTTTTGAGACAGAGCGGAATTGTATAAGTGATTTCACTGGAAACATTTTCATGATTTTCTTTTGGATATCGAGAGGTATGTTGTCGGACATTTTTTTTGCTTCGAGTTTAAAGAAGTGGAGACTGGAATGCGAAGATGAAGACTAGAAAATGAAAAGTAAACTAAAGCATCTAACATGCTAACAATTCATAAAGACTTTTCAATTTTAATTATATAAATCGTCCTGATGGTTTATCCAAAATTACGAATTTCGCTCATAAATTTAAAACGTTGCATAAATCGTCTAATTCTGAAAACTAATTAAGCTTTTCGTCCCTAAAATGGATGTCCATTAAAAATTTCTGTTAAAATTTTCGTTAACTATTTACACATTTCGTCCCTAAAATGGACGTCCGTTAGAAATTAGGGACGAAAAGCGTAATTAGTTTTCAAAAGTGGACGATTTATGTAACGTTTTAAACTCGGAACGAAATCCGTAATTTTGGGTAAACCTTAAGGACGATTTATGTAATTAACTCTTTACATTATCATCTTTCCACCAACTCCACTAAACATAAACCTATATTCCGTATTCGCTCGCTTTATACACATTTTATAGCACTAGTGGTGGCGTATACCATTTTATCGCAACAATCATACAAACAAACATTTGGACATGTGAGATGATCAACACTCAAAATATTATCATTTTATGTACGACTTGCGAATAAGAAAGGGAAATTGCAATTTAGAACTCGGGAGGAAAGTAAAGGTGAAGGCCAGAGCAGTCTCGAATGGCTTACACAACTTTTAACAGAATCCACAACATGATATTACTAAATGTTTTCAACTTCATTTGCTATAGAATGTGAAAATCTTAAGGGAAATAAACAGGCCAGTTGTAGTAGTATGAGTCACGTGCCGCTCTGCTCCAGTTCTCGTTCCACTATATTCAAGCAAAAAAAATCAGCTTAATTTACTATTTAACAATAGAATTATACGACATTATGTGTACATGTAAAATTAAAACATGTCCAACACGTACCGAGAATTTATATTTCTGTTTCTTTTGCAGTGCCTTCTTCCAATGGTATTGCTCAAATAGCATCGCATGATCATGCCAACTAAACATTAACGTATATAACATAGTTAAAACTAAACAACGTGCAAATCTGGGGGGAAAACCTTGGGAGAATCGTACGATTGAGTTTGTAAGACAATAAAGAAGAGATACAGATAAAACATCTAGAGGTAGCAAATTGTATAATGACAAATTGTGAAATCATATTATGCAGTCTATTGACCCATTCTACTTATAAATGGGTTATTTGGGTCGGGGTTTTTTTTTTATCTCAAATTGGTCAAATCAAAAACTTAAGCTAACGGAAGAAGCTGGAAGGAGTCAAATACGCCGAACGGATCATGGTGTATTAGTAAAGCATAAAACTTCCTATATTATTTTGCAAAAACCTCATATTATTATTTTTTGTAAGCATAAAAAAGAGACACCACACGTAGAAGTGGTAATTACGGGCCTAGTAGGTAGATTTGGGTTGTGTTTTATTTCAAATTAGTCACATGAAGACTAAGCTTATGCATAGGACTAAAGCTTCAAATCATCAAAGTAATAATCTTGATTTGTAATCTTGACCTAATCACTAATGAATAAAATATTAATTAGATGAATGGAAGACAAAGAAAATCCGATACCAAAAATGACATGTTTCAACTTGTAAGCGTTTTGACCCATTACCCGTTTATCTTAAAACAGACATTGTCTCTATAACTTCAAAACATAATATTGAAAAGTGACTTCACTTCAAGATAAACGCTTATTCAAATTCAAATTACTTATACATCGATAATCATGTTCGAGTAAACAAAACAAGGACCAAGCTTAGAACTAATACTATTTCAGTAACATCAACGATTATAAGGGGGTGTTTGTTTGGACTTATATAAGCGGCTTATGGCTTATTGACATTTCGGCTTATGTTTCATAATCCCGAATTTTCTGGTTTATGTAACCGTTTCTGGGCTTATTACTGTTTATTATGACATAATAAACAATAATAAGCCCATAAATGGTTACATAAGCCAGAAAATTCGAAAATTCGAGCTTATGAAACATAAATTAACACTAATAAGCCCATAAATGGTTACATAAGTCAAAAAATTCGGGTTTATGAAAAATAAGCCGAAATATCAATAAGTCATAAGCAACTTATATAAGCTCAAACAAACACCCCCTAAAATTAATCCCTCCTAAAAGAAATTGACCTAACAAAACATATAATTAATCCAAAATTATCAAAAATTAGATAAATATGAAACTGAAATTGAATAAAAAATATACTTGTGGCGATTAGAGAGTTGCCAAATGTAAGGCTGCGACCAAGTGATAGCCGAGAATGCCATTGACCCGACCCAAATACTCAAAAATTTCTCGGGACCCGAGTGCGGAACACCCGGGTCTCCTCTGTATGCGTTTCCGAAATATTTCTCCATTTCTAGGGTTTGTTAATTGGGGATGAAACTGAACAAGAGTAGTAGGTGTCACTTTATCTTGAATTATCCGATACTATTTTGTTATCTCTCTGATTTTGCAATAGCATCCCTTGTTTTTCCACTTATTTGCTTTTCAATTTTCTAGATTTGTAAAGTTTTTATGTATAAAGTTCGATCGAGCTCAAAGTTAAGTCGATTTTGACGTTGTGAGAATTTAATTACCCATCATAAGGGATATAGTTATGTTGGTTATTTTAGTGTTATATTGTATTTTTGATAGATAAGATCTACTTAAAAAGGTTAAATTTTGATATCGAATTTAATTAAAGATTAAAAGATGCAAATTATACTCTGATAATATAAGTTAAAAATGATATCGGTCAGACTTGAATATGGAATGTGAATAGGGTTATGACCCTTTGTGGAGTCGATGGTTTTTCTTAATGTTTTTTTGTTAGTTTGGAGTCGACATACTTAAACATTAAATATAAATGTTTTCATCTAAACAAAAATATGACGTAATTTTGTTTCAACTGATGTAACTGTCAATTTTTTATATAATATATATTAGTCTTATAGAAAAAGAAAAATTGAAATAATGAATCAAGATATAGACTATCCTCTCTCCGGATAGATATGCCCCTATGAACGACTATGCCAATCTTTATATATTTTGGCCACGTGCGTTTCCGTTATCAGTATACAAATAAAAGAATAATCTCTTTGGTTTTGCTTTGTTTTTTTTTCAACCCCTACCCTTACTCGTAATTTTCCCCATGTCTATAAATACCACCCAATATCCGGGTCATTCCCAATCAACTTCGGGTCATTTTGTAGGGTTTATAAAATCATCCCCAAATCAAGATCCAATTTCAATTTCATACCCAAATTTCCAAAATTCAACCAATTGGTAAGCTCAAAAACTCAATTATATTTCATATATATACATATACATATATATCTCTATATATACAGATTCAATTTCTTTAATTTCATTAATTTCGAATGAATAATTAAAAATTAAGAAAAATGAGCAATGGAGATAGAGTAGTATCTGATGAATTCGGTAGAGCGATAGCGAAAGTAGCCGTAGCTCAAGTATGTGAGCGTATCGGTTTTCGTAGCTTTAATGATTCTGTTTTAGAAGCATTTGCTGATATAGCTATTAGATATGTTCATAGTTTAGGTAAAACCGCTAAGTTTTACGCGAATGTGGCTAATAGAACCGAATGTAACGTGTTTGATGTTATTCAATGTTTAGAGGATTTAACTTCGTCAGTCGGTTTGCCTGGTGGTTCAGAACTATCTACTAGTGTAATAAAGTCTAGTGGTTTAAAAGAGTTAATGGAATATGTGGAAGTGATGGAGGAAATTCCGTTTGCTCAACCGGTTTATAGTTTTCCGGTAGTGAAGGATAGGAAGTTGACGCCGAGTTTTGTGCAAATGGGGGAAACGGTGGAAGGTAGACATGTACCTGAATGGTTACCTGCGTTTCCTGATCAGCATACTTATATACATTCGCCTGTTTGGAATGAGAGGACTTCTGATCCTAGAGCGGATAAAGTTGAACTTGCTAGACAAAGACGGAAAGCTGAGAGTTCGTTGTTGAGTTTGCAGAAACGTTTGTTGTCTAGTGGTTCGGGTGTGACGTCGACTTCGGGAGATGGGAATGGGAGTAAGAAAAGTAGGTTTTCTGTTGTTGATTCAGATAATGAGAAAGATAACGAGAAACCGGTTCTTGCTTCTGAACGTGTGAAGGAAACGAAGGTGGAGAATAATGTTTCGATATTGGAGACGTTTGCACCTGTTATACAAGCGTTGAATGGAAGGGTTTCTGAGTCGGGGGAAAATGAGGAAAGAGAGTTTCGGGATAAGAGGCCTGGTGTTCGATTACGCTTTAATAACGGCAGGAAAATGATTGGTGATTCGTTGGATTTACGACTGTGGAATAGGGGAACGGGAATAGTTTCGTCGTATTTTGGACGTGACGAGGTTATGGATGACAAGAAGAGGAGAGCTGAATATATTCTTAGACAATCCATAGACAACCGGTTGGATCTTCCTTTACTGTAGATGTTTTTACTGAATTGCCCACGAAAGGTGCTCAGTGTTCGTAATTCCTCTTTTTAACGTTTGCTATAGAATTGTAGCTTTTTTATGCAAAACAAAAAAATTATTCTGACAATTGAACAAATTAGTTCTCGGGATGATTCATTTCGAAGACATGTTGTATGTGATTATTTTGTTGTCTGTTTAAATTTGTTATTCTTGCGAAGTATATTACGGGTTTTAGTAACTTTGCCTTTCTGATGACGAGTTTAAGATACTGATACGTTAATATGTCTACTGTTGAATTCAGATGTAAATTTCATCTATATGTCCTTATAAGTTGTGTTTGTTTATGATGTAATTGATGCGTGTGGGTGAAACTTTGGGAATTTATTCGTAGAGCTGCTGCTTGAGCTGCAAACTTAAGTCGGGTTCTTTAGGTTTGTGTTGTCAAATAAAAGACCGCACATGGTTAGGCGTGACCACCTGTTAAGTGTATGCGCCATGCACTAAATAGTGAAGTCCTGTAGGATTAAGGACCATATAAACAGTTCAACAAAACATCATAAATAATCGAGATTCAATTCCTAATTATTTAGAACAATACCGAAAAGGGTTTACAGTTATCTCATGTTCAATTCATCTCAAAGAAATCGTGCAAATCAAACTTAGATGCTTTCAACAATACCTAATAAACATGTTTAGATATATAAAACCCAGCGTCATACTTCACTGCATCTACCTTCGAGTAAACTTGTGTCGTTCTAATTAGTTATGCTGAATTTTGGGGACACGAGGCTTTCAACATAAGTACCCATAACGGTAAAGTTTTTTAGTATCCCATCATAAACAATTTTACTAAAATTTTCTTTTTTAACATCGTAAACAAGCATCATATCGTCGTTGGCAAACAAAACTTTTCCATAGTCATTAAGAATCACCGGTTTAACCATCCAAGTTTCCTCGAATCCATTGACAAGGATCTTTCTCCACGATTCTTTTTTCCCATACTCGTTCATCAACCAAATCTCACTTTCCACGAAAATAGCAAGCTTCCCACCAAGAGCAAAAAGTGTGCAATCATTCTTGGACATGATATCAACATCATCACACAAATTAGGTGATGCCAATTCTATGAAAGTCTCATCTGCTAAACTAAAAGCAACAATTACCCGTGAACGATCAGAATTTTTCTCAACAATCCAATGAATGAAACCATTAACAAGAACACTTGGTGAATACGAATGATCATAAGGAAAATCAATCACTCGCCTCCATGTATTAGTTTTAAGGCTATAAACTTGCACATGTATATTATCAGCAGGCCGAGAAACAAAACGTGTATAATAAAAGAAAGTCACGATAACAACCTTGTACTCATCAGTCAACGAATCATAACCAAATCCATACATGAATTTAGTTTCTTTGAAGAAACTATCACAACGAGGGTTTGGCAATTCTACAGATTCCTTAGTAGTTGGGTTTATAAGCACCAATGTCTTAAAACCAGATTTATTATCAGTAGCAATTTTCGACGTCAAAAAAAGGCCATGAAACGAAGCACGGAAAGTTAAATTACCAACATAACGCGAATTGGGCAGGAATACTACTGGTGTTAGTACTGCATCATGATGGTGATCATGAAACGGGTTCGTATAAAATAAATAATTGTAGGAGCAGAAGATGATGTGATTTTGGTTTAGAGTTTTAAGATGGATTTTGATGAAATTTTGATCTGATATCAAAGAGAGCCAATCCTTTGAAACGCACCTGAACCGGCCAAGAGATTTCGCAGGAAGACGATATAGAATATCAGTCATGATCTCTGCTGGTATTCTGCTTCCAGGACCAGGCGCCATTCAATCTGATATATTCAAGGTTGACTAATCTGATATAAATTACTTAAAACTATATCTTAATCTACCTATTAAATCATTTATTTCCCTTTATATTTAATAAAGTCAACAATTTATTTATTTTTAACAAATTAACTAAAAGAGTTAATTATATAAATCGTCCCTGTAGTTTATCAAAAATTATGGATTTTGCCTTTAAGTTTAAAAAGTTGCATAAATCGTTCAAGTTTAGAAATTAATTACGCTTTTCGTCCTTAATTTCAATTTGCACCGTAATTGGGACAAACCTTAGGGGCCAAATCCGTAATTGAGGACAAACTTTAGGGACGAGATCCGTAATTGGAGCAAATCTTAGGGACGAAATAGGTAATTAGTTTCTAAAAAATGGATGATTTATACAACTTTTTAAACTTAAGGACGAAATCAGTTATTTGAGATAAACCTTAGGGACGATTTTTGTAAGATGAACTTATAATTTTAACAAGTTTTAGAAAATCATATAATGTTTTTAACAAATTACTCATACGTAATTTCAATTTAGCCAATTAATTTTTAACAAATTACTCATACGTAATTTCAATTTAGCCAATTAATTTTTAACAAATTAAAATAAATAATTTATTAATTCAATTTAACATTTTTTTTTACAAAATTTAATCTATTTTATTTTCAACCAATTACTAAATAGTCTTAACTTTTATATTTCTTCGATACTAATAATATCTCATATCCATTAATCCAACAAGATTTTAAATTGTATGTTAAAAATAGTTATTAGTAAAATTTTATTAAAACATTATACTGTTTCTTCTTCTTTTTAAAAGCACACGGAACATGATCGTTATAGGCTCGTTGTCAGCTCGACAACGAGCGTGGCCGTCGTTATTACTCCGCCTACGGTCGTTGTGGGGGCTTGTGTTGGGTTATAACTTAGTTGACATAGTTTAACCATAAACAATGAAACCTAACAAACAAGCAAAAGTAACTTAAACGTTCAGTTTGAAGTTAAGAAGTTACTACGGAAGAAAACAATAACAAGTTAGTGCGGCTGTTCAACGTATTACAAATGTTACTACGGTAGATGGAGTTACTACGGACAAAGTCAGAATCAAGATAAGGAGGAAGTCAAGCCAAGATACGCGGAAGACAAGACTTATCTTACAAAAATCAAATCTAATTAGATAGAGTTATAATTAGATTAGATTTCCTTTTGTTAAATAAGTAAAGTTTCCTTATTTAATGTTTAGATAAGGATAGATGTAGATTTCTAGTTTATCTAGAACGAGCCTCAAGGTCTATAAATAGATAGATCCTTGGAGAATAGAAAACACGTTGTATTGATATAATTTGATTAATGCAATTGAGGCTTATAGTTCGACAATAATTTGTTTATTCATTATTCATTATTAGTTGTTCGATAACTCGTAATATTGAAGTGTTCATCCGCTGCTGAACTTCTTCAATAGATCTCGATCTTAATCGTTAGCAAACTTATTAGTTTATCCAGACTAATACGATCCTGACAGCTTGTTATCGCGCTCGTTTTCCATACAACGACTCGTTTTGTTTTTGTTTTTATTTTTTTATTTTTTGAATAGGATCCAATATAAACAATGGCAACTCTACACACCAATAAGTACGTTTTAAAAAATTATTAAAAAACAGTAAAAAAAAGTTTTTTCACATTTTTTTTTTGGAGAATATTCCTAAAATAATCTCCAGAATCTTTTTGTGAAATAAAAAAAATTGACTTTTTTCGGAAAAAAAAGTAGATGTATATTTTCGGTAGATGCATTTTTCTAATTTTACGAAAAATGCATCTAATTTTTTCCAAATATACAATTACTTTATGGATAAAACTGTATCTTCTTATTAATATTTAAAAAAAATTGAGTTAAAATACACCTTATTTTTTAAAATGCATCGTCTTTTCTAAGAAAATGCATCTACCGAAAAAATACATCAAGTTTTTAAAAATCAAAAAGTTTTTTATTTCATAAAATGATTCTAGAGGTTATTTTAGGATGATCCGAAACAGTTTTGAAAAAAATATTCTTTTACTATTTTAAAATTAATTTTTAATTGATTTTGTAGTGTTCCTATCGGTATGTATTTTAAGCATGGAGTGTAGCGGAACCTCACCATATATATATGGATGTCCATTTTCGTCTCTAAAATGGATGTCCATTAAAAATCAGGGACGAAAGGCTAATTAGTTACCTAAGATGGACAATGTATGTAATTTTTTAAACTTAACGACAAAATCAATAATTTGAAATATACAGAGGCGATTTATGTAATTAACTCAATAAATTATTATCTCCTTTCACATTTTTTTTTTTTTGCCACCGTTTCCATCAAAATAATGTTAGCAAAAAATATCACTAGTGTTTTATATTTTACAAACACGCTATCAAAAAAAAGTAAAATGACAATTCTATCGTTGTTAAAAACATGTTTTAAGGACGACTCTTGTAAGAAAACTCCAATTCATTTTTCACCATATTATGTAATCTCCGATTTTTTCACTTTTTATAATAAGAGTGCTAATAACAACAGACTTATAGATTATGTTTAAAATTTATTAGATGCATCAGAATTGTGTATATCTTTAATCTTTAATATATAATAAAAGAGAGGCCTTAAATGCCACATGGCGAAGTAAGGACCCTTAGATGGGTTAACTTATTTGATTTCAACCGTTAGATCAAATTGATGATGTCATCAAACACTATTTTCATTAATAAAAGAGAGGCCTTAAATGCCACATGGCGAAGTAAGGACCCTTAGATGGGTTAACTTATTTGATTTCAACCGTTAGATCAAATTGATGATGTCATCAAACACTATTTTCATTAATAAAAGAGAGGCCTTAAATGCCACATGGCGAAGTAAGGACCCTTAGATGGGTTAACTTATTTGATTTCAACCGTTAGATCAAATTGATGATGTCATCAAACACTATTTTCATTTTAGTTGTCCCACATCGCTTCAGTTATGAAACTTTTTCATACTTCTAGCCTATATATATATCATATGCCTTTAGTTTTTCCTACTTTGTCCCACATCGCTTCATGTATGAAACTCTTTCAGACTTCTAGCTTATATATATCATATGCCTTTAGTTTTTCCTACTTTGTCCCACATCGCTTCATGTATGAAACTCTTTCAGACTTCTAGCTTATATATATCATATGCCTTTGGATTAAAATATAGTTCGACGGTAATTTTCGGGTCAATCGGGTCAAACCCGAAACCCGACAAACTGGAACTATTCTATCCGAAACCCGACCCTATTTATGAATCGGGTGTTGCCTTAAATGCCACATGGCGAAGTAAGGACCCTTAGATGGGTTAACTTATTTGATTTCAACCGTTAGATCAAATTGATGATGTCATCAAACACTATTTTCATTTTATACCCTTTTACAAAACATAATTACATTATCTCTTTAATTCCAATCTCTACTTAAATAAAAATAAAATTCCAATTTACTTAAAAAAAATCTCACTCAATTTGAACTATGATTTACATTATTTTTATTTAAAATCTCCTAATAAAAAATATTAAAACATGTGTATAAACGTAAAAGTGTTTATGTTATTATAACTATAAACAACATGTGTATAAACGTAAAGGTATATATATGTTATTATACGTATAACATTGTCTTTTTATAATAACCTAAAATCTACATAAACATAAAGTTTACAATTCAATTTTTATTTTTTTCCGCGCTATCGCGGGACAATAATCTAGTTAATTAACAAAGAGATGATTCCGAAAATACAAAGGATATTATTTATAAATATACATGTAATTACAGCATGTCTTAAACCGAGCACCGTCTTAGACCCAACACCGAACCGAATGTTGTTGCTATCATTTTCCTTATAATTATGAATGTGATTTTGAGTGTCCGTAATCAAATTTGTTTAGTTAGTTTCATAACATTTATAACAGCTTTAAATGTTTAGTGAACTCTTGTTCAACATCAAGATATATCTTCACGAGCCAATTTAAACTTAAACATTTTGCAAGTTGATTTTTTACTTTTGACATGGTTAAAAACAAACTATTTATTACTATAATACGAAATAGCTGGAAAGAGGAAAAAAAAAAAAAAAAAAAAAAAAAAACTCGAAGAACTAATACTTGTAACAAAAGATTAGTTCATGGCTCAGAATAAAATCTATCAAGAAAGCAATGTGTATCCTGATTCCTGAGGAAAATAATACTCGTAACAAACAAAGAGGAAATACAGATATCAAAAAACATGTAACGATCGAAATTTTGCCATTTTAGCACAATATTCTACTTCATCAAACACAGGTAACTAAGATCCCATGGTATACATATGCTAAAAGGATATCTAGTTCTTTCAGTTGAGCTTCAAACCAGTTTCCGTAGGGAACGCCTTTCCACGGTGATTGAAGATCATAAAGTTCATATTTGAGGGTAGAGATACCACCCTGCATAATAACAAATTCCAAATTTTACAAATTTGCTACATGAAAAAACTATTTTATCATCAAACCACGGAATTCAAATACAAGTGTGATCCTATATATAATCATATGGCATGTTCTCTGCATTCCGAAAACTTTTTGTCCAAATCTACGTTTTTATATTTGGGTGTTAAATGTAATTACAAAGAAATAAATTACACTAATAAAGTAACCTTTTCTTAAAAACGATTTAGCAAACAATAATACGCTCTGGGAAGACTTTGGATCCATTGGCCACTGGACATGGATTTTTCAGTTTTTTTTATTTACCCATTTGACCCATTAGAGATCATACATAACGTAAATCGGCCAGTTCATCAGTAAACGAGTCGCCTATCAAGCATTGTAAAAGAGTCTCAAAGGGCACATCCAGGAAGTGCATGAACAATGGCATTAGGAGACGATATTTCATCTTAAGTAACTCAGGTTACTTCCAAGTAAATGGAAGTTAGAAACTTTGGTGTGTGTGACATTTAAACTGGTATATAAGAAGAAATCGAAACAACGAACTTGTACATTCCTAGTTCTTTCACGTCATAATTTTTCATGCTAGATATCCTATTTATAATGAATAAGAAGCGATTTTATGCAGAAAATAACATGATACAATAGAGAGCAGAGTTTATTTTTTCTAAATGTGCTTAATCGAGAGGGAGCTTAATCAGGTAATTCATATAGGTTTTGTCAAAATTCCAATTTATCATTTTTCATAAAACTAGTGTGGCACGACAATGATAGCCTTAAACTCTAAGTTGTTACAGATTAGAAGATAAAGGGTACTTGGTTTAAAGTAGACTAAATTAATCACAACCAACTTATCCTTGACTGGAGTTATACTATGTACGATTAAATTTTATAGTTACATGATTTAAAAGGGAATTCCTTAGGTTATACATTATCTTACAAGAAAACAGAATCGATGAGTTTAACAACAAATAACAAGTGAGATAAATATAAAAAGACTAGCCAATAGGGGCTCAAAGCACCGGATATATAAGTCAAAGCATACAATTTCTAGTTTAACTATCTGCTAGTGCCAACATACCATCCCAATCATAGTAAGCGTCACCGTATCCCTATTGAACATGCCCTCAACTATGGAAGAACTTGCGGTCGATAGTCAATTATTAAGACTCGTAACGTTTTGCCTAGAGGTGGAAAAGGTGCAGGTGGGTAGCATCACCAGTCAAAAGGGGTATTTTTGGTACGACTTGAAACGGGTTGAGTTGACCTTGAAGCCCTATAATTCCAAAATTTCGAGGGATATTTTTTTTGGAAATAATTAGTGTGATTGCAATAAGTACACTATGTCATTAGTAACCTAAGTTTGAATGACACGAATTCGGGAACATTATGCATTAAAAATACACTTAGGGCGACCCTAAACTCGTTGTCTTCTAAGCCAATTTGACTCTACCCGTTTCCTTGAATGCTAATTTGATTCTACCTGTTTCACAAGTTAGAGATAAACATAACCATATTTGACCCATTTACAAGTAAACGGGTCAAAATGGAGTTGATAGTTTTCTACTAAAGTAGCACCAAAATGTACTCTTTTCTAGAATATATCTCTTACATCGTCAACAATATAGCTTAATTCTTCACACGATCCACAAGATGCATGTATACTTAAAATCTTTAAACCACTATCGAACATTACACTTTTAACTTTAACGCAGACTAAAAACACTTTAGACAAAACCAACAAGGCTCACTTAAAAATTTCTACGTATACAACAACGAAACCTACACATTCAACCTATAACATAACATACTGATATCACAGTTCAGTAATCAATAGATCTGTACCTATTCTCATCTGAATCTGGCAGAATAGAGCGAAAATTTCCGGGCACAGTTAATCCAGCAAACAAACTCAAAATCAATACTAATATCAACTCAACCATCACCTGCAAATTAAACCCATAAAAAAAAAATTAAATTAAATTAAAATCAAAATTAAATTCCCAAAAAAAAAAAAGAAAAAAAAAATCCAAGATTACTTCATAAGGAGGTCCAGTAAACTCATCCTCAGTGATCTTGAGCAAAGCCCTATCTAATTACAAAAAAAAAAAAAAAAAGTTAGGATTTTTATTGATTAAAATTAAATAATAATGATAAAGATTATGGCTACATTGAATAGTGGAGTAAGCTGCGTGTGATAGCATGAGAAGGGCGATTATGCCTACGGCGAAGCTCATGGTGGTCATGGTCGGAGATATCGCCGGCGATGATGGTTGATTTTGGATTTGGGATTTTTGAGATTTTGGGTGGAGAAATCAATTGGTTGGGAAAAGTAAGAATTATTGATTGGCAAAAATGGTCCTTGTAGTTGTAGTTAGTTGACACTTTTTGTTCTTTTAGAAAATTAGGTTAATAAATGTGAAGGTTAGATAGTTATTTCGAAAAGTTGTATACGGATTGAGGGAAGGGGTGAGCGTGGTAGCGGGCGAGTATCGTGCCAAAATGGAATGGTTCAATTTTATATTGAATTAAGTCGGTATTGATCGTACATCATACTGAATTTTATATAAAATCGAGTATCAGATCGATTATATTCGGTTGGTATTGATGTTGGTATGTGGATGCTTTTGCTTAATTTCGGTCGAGAGTAATTCATGTAAATGAGAAAGAACATAGAAGGATCTTGAAGACTATTCGTTGTTATGGTCACAAAGTATGTCGAAGTTTATAGAATTTTTATAAGATGGCTCAAACATATTTTGTAACTATTAGATATAGGGTAGATGTTGGTCGTCGATTTTGGGGTTGGATGTTCATGTAGAGGTGATAGATTATTTTTGGAGAAAATATGAAATATTTGTCTTTACAAACAATCACTTAGAGTAACGTGACGAGTTGCTATTTTCTTTTTTATTATATGTTTGGCTTTATTTATGAACATGACCAAAATAATCTCGTTTTGTTCAGGAAACAAGTGTTGTGTGAGAACTTGTAGAAACAAGTATGTAACATCAATGTTGAGTTGTTACTTAAACGTTGTTATCCCTTATAATATGATCCGAATTAAATTCTTAAGTTAAATATGTGTAGCATTCATTGGCTAATTGGATGTAAGAGGGGGTTAGACATTAACCAAATATTAATCATGAGATATATAATTAACCATGAGGAGATTAAGACATTATGACATATTTAGTTTTGGATGGAATTATAGGGAAAACTTAACCAATCATATATTAGAGATTCAACACTTTTGAACTACTTGCTTACTTCTTAACTCGATTAACCATATATTATAAAACAGAATTTCCCTAATAAAGACTAATAGAGACGAACATAAACCAATGCTACCTCTATGATGTCGGTAAGTACATCCTTCGAATAACAAATTGATATCTTCAATAAAGAAATACTTCGATCGTTGAATATAAAGTTGCATAAATTCCCTAGCAAATGATTTCAACCTAATAAAAATGGTAAAGATAAAGAGGCGGAAATGGTATCATCTAATATGTCTTTTGAAAGATTGGTGTTGCTTGTAGTGGTATAACTTTGTAACAAAAGGATCTTATAAGTAATATTAAAGTTTGGTGTAGTAAGATGTTATTAAAACTTGGTGTAGTAAGATGTATACTCTCATAAATAGGTTCAAAATGAACCTATTTATAATTTAATATATATGCAATTTATAAAATTTCAACAGCTTTATAATTTGTACACATAGATTTATATATTAAAATGTCTATAAATTAATGATTCGGTATGAATATTTTTTATCCTCCCAAGTGGTCAGTTATGACAAAATCAAGCCAACAGCTTGTAACAATCAAAAATAAATTTTCGTTTGTAGTTTTGTATCTAATTCGGTATCACTTTACAAGAATAAAAAAAACGCATACAAATTTATTGTATTGTTTTCTTTCTTCTGCCTTAGAATCAAAGTGAATTATATATTATCCAGTTCTAGATTTCGTGATACCAAAGACATATAATTAGTTCGAAATACGAAAATCTAAAAGTGTTCAACATGATTCAGAAATCATATCCGGGTTATCGCCCCTATAAACCCAAAAAATTCAAGATATCATAAAATTAAAGTTACATAACCAACGAATGTATAATTAAATGAATTCGACATAAATCAAATCAAACAATATAAACTATCAAAACGAAATAAACGAACAACCTAACAAATGTGACACGTGTGTTTAATTATTATAACTAAATTATGTAGTAATTTTGTTGTACAAAAATAAGATAAGTACATATTTTATTATTATATTATATAGAATTAAGATTGAGATTGAATTATGATAAATAACAAATTCAGATATACAAATTATGCTATGATTCTATCACTTAACTCCGTATTATTTGGTAAATTGATTATATTTAAACAACTTCAAAGTCCTCCCTCAGTCAACCACTTGTCCCCCATGGATTCTCATAACTCGTCCGGCAATGCTAGCAACCATGCCACCGCCGGAGACAAAGGAAAGCGCAAGGCGGATACTCTAGCTAATGACGTTAACGATGGCGGTGCTGGTCCTTCGGTTTGTTGTCCATGTGTTCATTGTGATCGTCAGTGCGAATGTCATGAGGTGGATGAAGCTACTTATCTTGATTCCCTTCCAATTGGGTACCGGTTCAAGCCTACCGACGAAGAGCTTATTATTCATTATCTACGCAAGAAGATCCTGAAGGAGAAGCTTCCTCAGAACAAGATTCATGAAGTTTATATTTATGGAGACCGTCACCCCAAAGACTTTGTTGGTACGTGATATTTTCTTTAAAACTCAACACGGACATCACACAACACATACACAATTGTATCCATAACGAGAATTAAACACACAACCTCTAAATCAACATAATACCTCTACCATGATACCGCTGGACTAAAAGCGAGTTGGTATCAAATATATTATCTCAAGCTCTAACACCTTATTAGAATTAATGATATATTTAAAGGAGAATAAAATAATTTAAACCTAGATTAAAGGCTTGGTTATCTGTAAGGTGACTGTCCATAAGTGATTTAGTTCCCTTGTTATTTGTTAGTATTTTAATGGTAGTGATTTAGTGAATACAATACAACGGTGGGTTTTTTTAATTTTATTTTGCATTGGGTAAAAAACTTTTGCCAATAAAAGTTCAGAATATAATTTTCTAACCTTTTGAGAACTATTTATTTTTTCTTAAGTTTTCAAATTGTTTTTTTTAAACTAGAAAAAGTTTTGAAGATAGTTTTCTCTTTCACTCTCTCTAACAATAGCCCTCAATTATGTCTATAGTAGATCACAAATTTTTGACAAAAAAGGAAGAAATTTTGAGACATATGTCAAAGGTTGTAAAAATCGAATTAATCTTAGGATTAATCGACTGTTAAACCCTAGACGGAATTTTTGAAAGAAATTTATCCAAATCGGTAAGTTAATCGGTATATGGGATTAATAGGATTATTAGTCGACTAATCTCTAAAAAATCGCTATTCAAATAATTTCGAAAAATCCTAAGTTTAGGCTGATTTTAGTTATGAACTATAAACTATTCTATGGTGTTTGTCTATTTAAAGTATTTTGTTCATGTCATGCATATATATTTGAAAATTTTCTCATAAAAAATAGGAAAACGATTAATTCGATTAATCCCGATTAAACCCTAGTCCCTGTTTTACCGACTACGTTCGCCTAGCGTCATCTACAACATTGCATTTGTCATACTTTTACGTTCTCAACTAATGAAAAATAGAAGATACCGAAAATTATATAAATTATTAATTTATAGGTAACATATGGTTTAGAGAAACATATTAATTCAAACTTTAGTCTTTTATCGACTTAAACTCGCAATTTATAGATTAATGAAATAATTCAAATATTTTTATATAATACAAATTGAACAATGAATTAATTTTTAAAACAACTGTTATTAACATTAAGGTGGGTGAACTTTGAAACATAGATTATCTTTCTTTTGTTCTTACAAAAATGTAAGGAGGGTGAACTTTGAAACAATATATCCACGAAAGTATATAAAATCAATTTGATTAGTGTAGTGATTATATCCTTTGATCTAATTCGATGTACATTTCGTCAACAGTAAATTACCCGCAAGCTGTAGAAGGTGAATGGTATTTTTTCACGTCAAGAACCAGGAAGTATGTCAATGGTAAGCGACCAAGTCGAAAAGCTGGTTCAGGTTATTGGAAAGCCACGGGTCTTGATAAAGATATCATGTACAACAAGACTAAAATTGGTGGGAAGAAAGCGTTAGTTTATCATGTAGGGAGTTCACCAAAAGGGGTTAAAACAGAATGGATGATGCATGAATACGTCACCGAGGGAGAGATATATGAAAGAAAACGATCTAATTTACAAGATATGAAGGTTTTGAATCCTTGTTTAATCCTTTTTTTTGTGTCTACTAATGATTTTATTTTTATGTATCTATTTTGTAACTTTGGTTATTTTTTGCAGCTTGATGACTATGTGATATGTAAGATCTATACTAAAAAGGGTAATGGAAAAGATAACGAGGAAGGTGTTAACGATCAGCAGCCTCGTGAAGAAAACGTTGTTACAGAAGCTAGAGAGCAGGTTATGGTTCCTGATCAACAGGCTCGTGTGGTCTCAAATCAACACATAAATCCGACTAGTTTTCAGGTTAGGAACAACAATGTCGTTCGTTCTAATCAAAGCTCGAGTTCTATTATTCCTCATGTTGAAAACGGTTCACCAAATATGGGTAGGCAAGTTATGGTTCCTGATCAACAGGCTCGAATGGTTTCAAATCATCAAGGCATAAATCCCACTAGTTTTCAGGTTCATGTTGAAAATAGTTCACCAAGTATGGGTAGGCAAGTTATGATTACTGCTGATCAACAGGCTCGTAACACTATTAATCTTCGATTCGAAAACAACTTGGTTATGCAAAATTATCAAAATATGGGAACTTTCAATAACCTAATGGGACCCTGCTCGAGTTCTCTTCAACCCGTCCAAAGAACACGCTTTACTAAATTAAGAGCTCCTGATCCATTGATGCATGACTATTCTCTAACTCCATTCAACAACAATTACTCATTGCCGAATAATGCATATTTTCCCCCAACACCTCGGAAGTCTCCTCCCATACCGCCAAATAATGTGAACTCTCCACTTGAGTATGCGCATGTCAATCCAGAGATGTACCAGCCTGGTTCAAGTTTTAATCCTCGATCGCCAGCTTTTCAAGAAAGCAATGGTGATGATGAGGATAGTCTGCTTATTAGTGCAAATTTTAAAAATATGTTCTCGCAAGATGGAAATTGTAGTCTTGATGATATTTATCCGCTCTTGTTTGATGGAAATGAACAATTGGATATTGATAAAATTGAACAATTGGATTTCGATGCATCAAAGAAGAAGCACGATGGACGGCATTAGGTTTTACTTAACAAATATTATATTAGTAGTTTTTTTTTCGGTCGTAATTATGAACATAGTTCTTCATATTTTGGTGTCTTAGAAAGCCTAAGTCTTGTTATTTTATAATCTGGAAGTGTATAAACATAATACAAATATATGTAATGTCTATTTTACTTGTTCCTAATTTCTTCTTGTATCTGTAATCATTATTTTTCCTTATGCTCTAAACACGAAAAAAAAGTTGCTAAAAAATTGGACCAAGCTTTCGCTAGAAAAGGAATTGATATCGAGAATTTGACGGATAGCCAGGAAAAGTTTATAGAATGTTTAGCTCAAACCCACCTAGCTTAACCAAACATATATTGGAGATTCAACACTATTAACCATTGTTGTTATTAGTGTTGTTATCAGTAGATAACCGCAACAAAGAAGAAAAAAGATATGGAAACAAAAAAAAAAAACGAAAACAGCCATAGTGGTAAGAAATTAATCGATTAATGTGAATTGTTTGGCCGTTTCAATTGATCAAACCGTCTTAGCTACATTGGTTTGACATTTCCTGGCTGATTTGCTAAACCGGAGCGTGAACACCCCACCCCTAGGCCCTAGCAAACATCCAAATTGTTTTAATCTTTAGTTTCTAGATGGTGTAAATATTTGATTACTGATAGCCACCATAAGACCGTTTACATGAGGGAGAAACAAGATTACAATGTTAACCTTTTTATATCGTGTACGGATTTTTTACCCTACATTTGAAAGATTCCTTTATTTTCTTCACAACGTTCTTCGAGAAGCAAGAAATGTTCCATCGTCGTCAATTTTCTACTTTTCTAAATTCGTTATTCACTGCTACACGGAGCCTCATTGACTCCTTTTACTCATGTTATGTAATGATAAATTTATGGTTGTTTTAATATAAGTAATATATATAAATCAATTATATAGCGCAAAATTAAACTTGCATAACAAACCTGTATAATCTTTTCTATCTAATTAATGGAAGACTAGGATGATGTTATATTGCTGACGTGTCATCTTATTAGGCTATCCACCTAGGATAACTTTTATAAATGCTGATGTCATAATTCAAAATCTAAACAAATAGCTTTTTAAAAACAATAATGCTTGGTTAGAGTGAAACGTATAGAGAAAGTTTTGCAGGTAACTGAATAGTCAGCCAATTTGAATTTTCTTTTATCTTACACAAACCCTTTCAGTCACCTCCTTCATCTTCATTTTAACCAAACCCTAACAATCTTAAATTCTTCTGATTGTCTTTCTCCCAGGTAAATTATATCTTCTTTTTTTATTATTGTCTTTTTTAACTACTTGCAATGCATTGTGTTTTTCTTCCTTTTTAGTGAGATTAGCTAGTTAGATTTTAGGTTTCTGTATTTCTTTAACATGGCTTTTCGTTTCAGTATTGTTCTTCATTCGGTAGATTAGAATTTGTTAAAAAAAATTTGATTTCCAGGTTTTGACAATAGAATCCAAGAATCAATATACTGCAAGCCTCACGTTGTGCTTATGGTATGTTTAATTATTCGTTTGCTTATATTGAACATTTATGTGTTTGTGGGATCAAATGTAAAAATCTGTTATTTTGCAGTTTCAATAAGTTCAAAACATACAAGAAAGATTGAACACCAAGTGTTCAATAAAATGCCTAAATAAAAAAAGGTTTGAGAATTTACCTTCAAATCGTTGTTTTGTCTAAAGATTATGTAAAATAAGAACAAATATTTTTGTAACAATTATTAGTTGTTTTATTCATTCTGCTAATTGAAATTTTGCTGAAGTTTCAGTTGTAAGTCCACGAGGTTGAAAAATACATAGATAGGTGTTCGTATTAGAAGAATTGATCCCACAACATCTGAACATTAAATTCTAAAATCAACAGTTTCGATGGGGTTGATATTGCGAATGAGGGTTGATATTGCCAATGATGGAGCAGGTACAGATGCGTAAATACTTTTGGTTTATAGTTGTCTTGATTTTCCAAAATCGTTATTATCAACATCTGAATACAAATGGCTAAATATATTGTTTAAATAGTGGCATTACCTTTTATATTAATTTTGTTGATCCTATATAGGACTGTTCTCATATGCGTTTTTAAAGTGGATGTGTTATAAAATCATCCGAATTTGATAATCAATGATTGAGCGGGCGTAGAAGATAGATTTTGTATGTGCTTTTGCTTAAGGTAAAAAAAAAAAAATGTTGTAAAGATGATTGATGAAACTTCATCTCGATCTTCTTCAAAATCTTTAGTATAGATTTTGTTTAGCAATATAATTTTGGTTTTTAGTTGCTCAAATGAGGTATGTCTTTCTTTTTACCTTGTGACAGAGTTGCAAAATGGCACTGATGGTCATGGTTGCAGCTCAAATAAAACGGAAATAAGAAATCAGATTTCAGTTCAAATAAAGTCGAATAGTCGGTCTCGGTACGTAGATATGAATTGTTTTGATAGGATTTCTTTTGTATGGGAAAAGGAATCCAGAATACTCCATACCTGCAATAATAGGAAACCGGTAACAATATTTTATTCAAAGTCATTATGATTAATTTTACAAACCGTATTGAAAACAAATCTTTTGATTAAAACTTATAATTAGATCAGGCAATGTATGTTTCTGTCAAATCTAATGTTTTATTTGTGTTTTTTGTTTTTATCTATGAACTAAGTGGCAACATGGCGGGTCAGGAGGTGAGTTGTTTATTGTTTAACAGGCTCATGTTGAAATCAAATGAGTCATTTTCATATGGACTCAGACGGAATAGGTTCACGTGTTACAACTTTTTTCGCTCATATCTTAAACTTTTTACGGTTCATTAATGTACTAATTTTGATTAAAGAAACAATTTAAAAAAAATAACGATGTAAATCCTGGCACAAAACGATTTACAACTTATATACATAAAATATAGATTTTTAGCTTCCTTCAGTGGGTATTAACTTTATTAATGTTTCATACTTTTGCAGGACCCACTAGCCTGGAGTTAACTGTGTGGCGGTGTAATTTTGTCTTTAGATCCTTGGACAAACTCATCATCAATCTTATACATCTTTTACCAGGTACTTATAGCATCTAATCTAAATTTAAAGGATCCCGGAGTCATGACTTGTTCTATTTCACACTGCATCATGATACTAATTAAGTAGTTTATTAAAAGACAGTAAAACTTGCATCATGATAATTGATTAGTAGTTTCTCCTAAATGGGTCAAAAGGGAATATGATACAACTAGCCAGATGGGGAAATCGTGTCAGATGTTTGAAACATAAATGGTTTATAGTTTACTGTTTCTAGAAACATAAACAAGAAAACACAGAATAAATTTTTTTATCAAACGGAGGCCTTACCAATGAATACTTAATTCGGTCCAAAAACCATATACACATTTTGACTTTTTCAAGTCAATCTCCTAAGATTCAAAACCTTTATGCAGTCATTAACCTTTTGAAATCCGTAGGGATGTAAATAGTAGACGGTCTACTATTACATCTCTATGGATTTCAAAATCTTAATGACTTCATAAGAAACACTTATATTCCCATCTTTTTAACCAAAGTTCTCCAAAATTTCTTTAACAAGTCTTATTTGATCTCTCTTTTCAGAAAATTAAATTTTCTATTTTTTTTTTTTTTTTCTCCAATTTTACAGTGTGATGAGCTAAAGAACATGGTGCTTCAGTAGAAGAACTTTCAGCACTGGTAATCAAAAAGTGCAAGGACACTATTGGGATGCTACATATGTTCACTTATATTTTAGGTTTGTCTCCATATGTTCATACTCTTTTCCTTTTAAACATCTTTATAAAATATTTGGTAATATGAAACGGCTTCTTATATTTTGAGGTTAAATTCATTTTATAGCATACTGATTAGATAGATAGTTAAATTCATTTTATGTTTTGAATTGTTAAATTCATTTTCATCATTCAAAATAAGATATCAAATATGTTAAATTTTGTAGCATACTAATTAGATGGATAGGATTTTATAAAAGAAGTAAATGTTTTTATTAGAGGATACATACATATACTGCATATACATGTCTACTTTGTTTGTTGTTTAAACTGTGTTAGAAGTGGACACTTATGGTTATGTATGTTTTTTCGAACTTGCAGCAACGAACTATATAAATGGATAGATTTGGTCAAGGTTTCATCGCAAGCATGTCAAATATTTTTAATGTTGAGAGGAATGGGTCAAATGGGTTGTCATTTTGCAGAACAACTTGAAAGTTGTGTGAAGTCTAATTTATACAACTTCCTAAATTATCTTATCCATATCTATTATATAAGGTTATAAAATTATACAAAATGAAGCGATTTGGGATTGGGAGGTCCAAACATGTGACAACACTTTGGGTTGACCATGTCAAACCAGTTTGACCCGCTTACAATAAATCTCTTGTAGAAGTCAATATTATGTTTTGTGATACTTAACTGCTTATTTTGACAACTTTACACTTCATTTGAACAGTTATTTCGACCGCTTATACCGATGATTTAGAGTTTATTTGTCACTGAAGGGAGTTCGAACAAACAAAAATACTCCTCATTGAATATGAGTCACGAAGTTTTTTTCCTTGGCCACCAACTTCTTTAAATATATTAAGGGTCACATTAATTTCAAGGAATACTTTTTAGCTCGATAAGTTTTATTGACCGGGATACTTGAATGTTTCTTAAATTTTTAAGTATTTGTAATTTGTTATGTGTCTTGATTCGTTATGTTTTTAGACGATTATTTTAATCAATGTGTTAGTGGCAATAATCATTAAGAACACTATATGATTAAATGTTCATCTTATGTGTATAATCTTCATCTTTGTGATATTAATATTTGTCTTTACAACATTTATTTTGTTTTACCTAAAGAAAATCGATAAAGATAGTAATTATTCGGTTGGTTATAACATTAAAGATTGGTGTTGCTCATTTGATAGTAATCAAATAAAAATTGATACCGTCCTAACAAATCAAGTTAATACCATATACTGTAACACCTATAATGAAATATATGACAATGAACCACACCTACGCTCAATACAGTAGTTTTCTATATGCATTGGAAACAAAATTAGTACGTTACCTTAACATATTTGTTTTTTCTATTTTTTCATTAGCATACTAAGCAGTAAACACCTACAATAAAGTCAATGAAATAGAGGTACAATGGATTATTGGTCGAGTGATTGAACTATTTTGTTTCATCTTATAAGCACATTTTGGATTTATTTGTTCTAAACTTGGATATATAGATGATTCAACTTTTTGTACTTAAGGTACTAACAAGGTTATTATGACCACAATAAGTAGCAAGCTGTTGGATGACAACATAATATCTTTAAATTATTATGATCACAATAACTTTTTGTAAAAAGCAGATTATTAATGTATGTTTTGAATGTTTGTATTGTTAATCTGTGAATGACTTTATTATACTATCATATCTTTACGCTAATATATATGTATAAACCACATAAAACACTATTAACAAGATACATTTTAGACTAATATTTTTTAACAAAACAACAAAACTATTACTTACGTTAATATTTTTTAATAATTCAAATATAAATTATTTATACAATACGGTGTATCACACGGGTACTAAGTTAGTTTAACAAATCAAAAGAAAGAAACAAAACAAAGTCAACAAGATAAACGAACGAAACAAAATAAACAAATAACCTAACACAAACGAAACCAGATATCAAACAAAACTACGATACAAATAAACAATAAGTTACATTCAACTATTAACTATGCACATTTTATAAGAATCATTAAACAAAAAAATATTTGAATCTCACAATGCCAGGTTGGACGTTTTTTCCTTTGGCCATCTACATACTCTAAAAATGTACCATTTATTCATTCTAATCATACTATATTATAAAGCATTTGGGTACTTTTTTCTAAAATTGAAATTTAAGAAGGAAATTACTCTTTTGCCCTTATCATCCATATTAATTACATAAATCCCTTGATTTATTTGATTAACTTGATTTAATATTGTTTCCATATTAACTTAACTTATAAAATGAACAAATTAAATTAACTTATAACTACTAAACAAATCAATTTCCCACCAATATATTTTCCTAATTAATAATAAAAATTTAAAAAATTAAAAATACAAAACCAAAAATATCCCTATACTCCCTGATTTGTAATTTTTGATTATTGTAGAATTTGCTATAATTACACTTAATTCGTTGAAAATTGGTGAATTGACAACATGAATAATATGTTTTCAGAATTTTCATTGTTAGTTAGTTAGGATAATTTTTAATCATGATTTTATAATATTTCTAGAATCTATAATTTGTTATTCCACATTGAAGTTTGACAAAATAATATTTAAGTAAGTTGTATAATTATTTTACCATATAATTATAAAGTGTAAATATTCAAATGATTTTTTTAATCATGATTTTTAAATCGTTATGATTTGTTATTCCACATTGAAGTTTGACAAAATCGTTATGATTTGTTATTCCACATTGAAGTTTACCATAAATCGTTATGATTTTTTTAATCATGATTTTATAATATTTCTAGAATCTATAATTTGTTATTTCACATTGAAGTTTGACAAAATAATATTTAAGTAAGCTGTATAATTATTTTACCACATTTTATACTATTTAACATTTACTTTTTTTCATACCAAATAGATAGTTTTCTATTTTTTTCAATTTCCCAATATAATTTTGTCAAATTAACTATATGGGACGAAAATAATACAGAGTGGAACTGCTCAACTACTTTGATGTGCAAAAATAATAATATGGGACGAAGCATCTATGGCAAAGAGGCAAGCAGTAGAGGCGGTAGACAGAACCATGCAAGACATAACGGGGGTAAGACTACCATTTGGTGGGAAAATAATGGTTCTTGGTGGTAATTTCAGACAGGTATTGCCGGTAACGAGACATGGAACGCGCGCCCAGATAGTAGACTCGAGCCTACGTATGTCGCCTCTTTGGTGTTCTATTAAGAAGATCCCCCTCACTCTAAATATGAGAGCACTGACAGACCCATGGTTTTCGGATTTTCTACTTCGAGTTGGAAACGGAGATGACGAAACGATTGATGGAAGTTATATCCGAATACCTGATGACATGGTCATACCTTACACAGATGAAAGTACATCAAAAAATGATTTCATCGATGCTATCTTCCCAGATTTGCATATCAATGGTGGTTCTTCGGATTACATCATTTCTAGGGCAATATTATCAACGAAAAATGAGAACGTGGACGAGATTAACGATCAGTTAATAGACAGGTTTTGCGGCGAAGAAAAAAAAAATCTACTATAGTTTCGATGAAGCTGTAGATGATACTAATAACTATTATCCAGTCGAATTCTTAAACTCACTAACTGTTAGTGGGTTGCCGCCTCATTACCTTTGACTCAAAGTTGGGTGTCCGATTATACTGTTAAGGAATATTGACCCCTCTAATGGATTATGCAACGACACAAGATTGATATGTAAAGCTTTTCAGCCAAACGTCATTGACGCGGAAATAGCTGTTGGTCAGCATGCTGGAAAAAGAGTGTTTGTTCCCAGAATTCCGTTATGCCCTTCAGAAAGTGACATGTTTCCGTTCAAGCTGAAAAGAAAACAATTTCCTGTCCGACTTAGCTTTGCTATGACAATTAACAAGGCTCAAGGGCAGACAATTCCAAACGTGGGTGTGTATCTACCAGAATCGGTATTCTCCCATGGACAACTTTACGTGGCGCTATCTAGAGGGATTTCACGTGGAAATACAAAGGTATTAGTAAAGGGTGCCAAAAATTTTGATCGAGATGGAGTGTACACTTCGAACGTAGTGTATCGAGAAGTTCTACATGACAAATAAAGTATGCATGTGTGTAGTTGTTGAATACCGCAAGTTATGTTTTCTTATGAATATCATATATGTATTCTTTTAGTACCAACAATTATATACTACTCGATTTTTACATCATTCTAAAAAAGTTGTGAACCATTTCACACAATCTATCTTTGCATTAATCTAAGTTATATTTATGATAACTAAAAGTCATCGCTATCCGTTATCCGTTTCCATTCGTCTCGATTGCCAAAATAAATCAAATTGCATATACATTAAATAACTATAGTTGCCGCTGCAACGCGTGGGTACCCTACTAGTTCTATTTAAATCGTATAGAAAAATGACACGTGTTTTTTTTTATTATAACTAAATTAAATCGTATATTTTATTATTCTATTATTAAAATTATAAGATAAAATTAGCGTAAGTAACAAATTCAGATAGGAATTCTATCACTTATCCCGAATTATTTGGTAAATTAATTATATTTAAACAATTTCAAAGAGTTTCACCTCATTAAAACATCTACCAAAGTCCTCCCTCAGTCAACCTCTTGTCCCCATGGATTCTCATAACTCAACCGGCAATGCTAGCAACCATGCCAGGACCGGCGCAGACAAAGGAAAGCGCAAGGCGGATACTCTAGCTAATGATGTTAACGATGGCGGTGTTGGTCCTTCGGTTTGTTGTCCATGTGTTCATTGTGATCGTCAATGTGAATGTCATGAGGTGGATGAAGCCAATCATGTTGATTCTGTTCCAATTGGGTACCGGTTCAAGCCTACCGACGAAGAGCTTATTATTCATTATCTACGCAAGAAGATCGAGAATGAGAAGCTTCCTCCGAACAAGATTAATGATGTTAATCTTTATGGAGATTATCACCCCAAAGACTTTGTTGGTACGTAATATTTTCTTCAAAACTCAACATGGACATCACACAACACATATACAATTCTATCCGTAACAAGAATTAAACACACAACCTCTTGATAATCGATTATCAATGTAAAAGCACCAAGATAATCGATTATTCTTGTGATGACTTTTAAAGTTTAACCTCTTAAACTTTTAAAAGACATATTAATCCTTTGCTTATAAGAACTATGACACAGATGTGTAAATGGATCGGCATAGAAATTGTTCCCAAGTAACAATTATTTTATTTAAAAATCATTGAATACTTATTAAATAATTCAATATTTTGTTTTAAATAAAATAAATATAATCAAATATAGTTTATCTGCAACATTTATAACTAGAATTGAAAATAGTTGCAATATAGATCGTATCGTTTTAAACGGTAATACGTGCCATCTCCATAATTATTTTAGTCCTCTTTTAGTTATATATATATATATATATATATATATATATATATATATATATATATATATATATATATATATATATATATATATATATATATAGATTAGACATAGAACAATGAATGTTTCTATTACGTTTATTACAGTTCTTATTAACATTACTAGCCTCGGGAAATATTGTTAACGGAACTCTAGTTTTTTTTACTAGCCTTAAATAAAAGGTTTTCTAAACGCTTTTATTATTGTACTTGGGTAAAAACTTTTTAAATAAAAGGAGATAATTTTCTAACCCATTGCATGAAAACCAAAAAGTAAAAAATAAAATAAAGTTTACGACTAGATAGGTTGTTAATACTTTGTTGAAAATAACATTTAGAGTTAATTACATAAATCGTTTCTAAGGTTTATTTTAAATTACGGATTTCGTCTTCAAGTTTAAAAGGTTGCATAAAACAATTATCTTTTTCGTCCCTTAAATTTGCTCCAATTATGGATTTCGTCCCTAAGGTTTGCCCTCAATTACAGACTTGGTCCCTAAGGTTTGCCCCAATTAATTTCTAAACTTGGACGATATATGCAACTTTTTAAACTTATTGACGAAATCCGTAATTTTAGGTAAACCACATGGATGATTTATGTAATTAACTCTAAAATTTACAAGCTAAGGAGGGTGTAAACAAGTACATTATCTTTTTACAAGTACATTATTTTTCTTGTTCTTACAAATATGTAAGGAGGGTGAACTCAGTTGATTAGTGTAGTGATTATTTCCATTGATCTAATTCGACGTATATTTCATCAACAGTAAATTACCCGCAAGCTGTAGAAGGTGAATGGTATTTTTTCACGTCAAGAACCAGGAAATATGTCAACGGTACGCGACCAGATCGAACAGCTGGTCCAGGTTATTGGAAAGCCACGGGTGGTGATAAAGATATCAAACATGTAAAGTATGACAATGGTGACATTGGGGAAGAGAGAAAATAACAAAAGATTAACTGAATTAATTAACCAAAATGAAAGTTTGTTACAGTTATAACGAGGGAACTAACAGAATACAAAATATTTACAATCTGACACCCTGAACAATCTAAAGTTTACAATCTGACACCCTGAACAATCTAAAGTTTACAATCTGACCTACACTATTCTTTATACTCCCCTGCAAGTTGAGAGTGAGTTAATGATGAAACTCCCAACTTGGATAAAAGAGTATGATGTTGATTAACGGGAAGAATTTTGGTAAAGACATCTGCCAGTTGTTTTGAAGTGTGAAGATATGTGGGTTTAACAGTCCCATCTTTGACTTGATCTCTTACATAATGACAATCCACTTCAATGTGTTTAGTTCTAGCATGAAAAACAGGGTTAGCAGCTATATGTATAGCTGCTTGATTATCACAGTGTAAAGTTATAGGATGTAAATCTTTGAGACCAAGATCTTTTAATAAACTGAGTAACCAAGTAACTTCACAACAGGTAACAGCCATTGCTCTGTATTCAGCTTCAGCTGAACTTCTGGATACCACACCTTGTTTCTTTGATTTCCAGGAAATAGGAGAGTCCCCTAGGAGAATACAATAACCAGTGGTTGATCTCCTGGTCATAGGACAACTTGCCCAATCTGAATCACAATAGGCAGTCAACTGAACCTTTGATTTGTGAGCTAATAAAATCCCTTGTCCTGGAGAATTTAGAAGATATCTGAGAAGATGTTTTACAACCTGCATATGTACAGAAGTTGGTGTTTGCATGAATTGACTTAACAACTGCACTGTGTAACAAATGTCAGGCCTAGTGATAGTGAGGTAGATTAGTTTGCCAATGTATCTTCTATAAATCTCTGGATCATGTAAAGGAGTACCCATATCAACTTGTAGTTTCAAATTAGGATCCATTGGAAGCTTGTAAGGTTTACTTGCCAAGAGCCCTGCTTCCTTCAACAACTCAAGAGTATACTTTTTCTGAGAAACAAACAGTCCTGAACTTGCTTTAGTAACCTCCAAACCCAGAAAATAGTGCAGTGCTCCTAGATCCTTCATGTGAAAAGTGGAATTGAGTTGATTCTTCAAATGTTGAATCTGAGCAGAATCATTACCAGTGATCATAAGATCATCTACATACACCAAAATAGCAGTAAATGTCTCACCTTCCTTCTTTGTGAACAATGAATAGTCTGCCTTGGATTGTTGGAAACCAAATGAAGTTAGTGCAGAAGACAATTTAGAGAACCATTGTCTTGGAGCTTGCTTCAATCCATACAAGGATTTCTTTAATCTGCAAACTTGAGTAGACCCAGACTTAACATTCTGCACTGGCTCCCCTGTTCCAACATATCCCAATGGTATTTGCATATAAACTTCTTCCATCAAATCTCCATGTAAAAAGGCATTGGACACATCCATTTGACATATGTCCCATCCTTGCATAGCAGCAACTGCCAATAATGATCTTACAGTCACCATTTTGGCAACAGGGGCAAAAGTCTCATCATAGTCTTCACCTTTTCTTTGTCTATTCCCTTGAATTACCAACCTAGCTTTCTTTCTGTCTACTGAACCATCAGCATTCAATTTAGTCTTGTACAACCAGTGACAAGAAATAGCCTTCTTATTAGGTGGAAGAGGAGTAAGATCCCATGTACCATTTTCCTCCAAAGCTCTCAGTTCTTTATTCATAGCCTCACACCACTGAGGATCATTTATTGCCTCTCTAAAACTCTTAGGATCACTGGGAACTAACAGAATACAAAATATTTACAATCTGACACCCTGAACAATCTAAAGTTTACAATCTGACACCCTGAACAATCTAAAGTTTACAATCTGACCTACACTATTCTTTATAAAACACAACAAGACTATTATTGGTCGGAAGAAGTCATTGGTTTATCGTGTAGGACGTTCACCAAAAGGAGCTAAAACAGAATGGATGATGCATGAATACGTCGTCAAGGATTATAAAAGAAAACGGTCTAATTTACAAGATATGAAGGTTTTGATCGAATTCATGTTTTTTTTTTGTCTAATGATAACTTATTTATGTTTTATTAAATTCTATTATGTAACTTTGATTACTTTTTGCAGCTTGATGACTATGTGCTATGTAAGATCTATACTAAAAACGGTAATGGAAAAGATAACGAGGAAGGTGTTGACGATCAGCAGCCTCGTGAAGAAAATGTTGTTACAGAAGCTAGAGAGCAGGTTATGGTTCCTGATCACCAGGCTCGTGTGGTCTCAAATCAACACATAAACGCTACTAGTTTTCAGGTTGGGAACAACAAAGTTGTTTGTTCTAATCAGAGCTCGAGTTCTACCATTCCTCACGTTGAAAACAGTTCATCAAGTATGGGTAGGCAGTTTATGGTTCCTGATCAACAGGTTGAAAACAACAACTTCGTTCGTTTTAATCAAAGCTCGAGTTCTACAATTCGTCATGTTGAAAACAGTTCATCAAGTATGGGTAGGCAAGTTATGGTTCCTGATCAACAGGCTCGTCCCATTATTAATGTTCAATACGAAAACAACGTGGTTATGCAAAATTATCAAAATATGGGAACTTTCAATTACTTAATGGGACCCTACTCGAGTTCTCTTCAACCCGTCCAAAGAACATGCTTTCCTAAATTAAGAGCTCCTGATCCATTGATGCATGACTATTCTCTAACACCATTCAACAACAATTACTCATTGCCGAATAATTCATATTTTCCACCAACACCTCGGAAGTCTCCTCCCCTACCGCGAAATAATGTGAACTCTCCACTTGAGGATGCGCAGGTCAATCCAGAGATGTACCAACCTGGTTCAAGTGCTAATCCTCGATCGCCAGCTTTTCAAGAAAGCAATGCTTGTGATGACGATAAGCTTCTTATTGGTCCAAACATTGAAAATATGTTCTCGCAAGATGGAAATAGTAGTCTTCTTGATGATAATTACTCGCTCTCGTTTGATGGAAATGAACAATTGGATTTTAATGGAATTGAACAATTGGATTTCGATGAATCAAAGAAGAAGCACGATGGACCGCATTAGGTTTTACTTAAGTATATTAGGTTAGTATTTTTCCGGTCTTAATTATGAACTTATTTTTTTAATATTTTGGTGTCTTAATTAGAAAGCCTAACCCTTTGATTACGGGGATGGCAAAGGGATTAAGTCTTGTTATTCTATAATCTGGATGTGTATAGTGATATAATTTTCGAATGCTTAACGTTTTATGTTCTTTGGCTCGTGTTAGAGCGAACTGTTGCTTATGTGTATTCATAATACTCTGTTAGAAACTAACAATGTCTTACTTCCTAACATGGAGAAAGCTTTATTTCTTCTTAAAAACGGAGAGAAAAAAGAGTGCAAGAATTGATCTTCTTGATGATGGTAGGTAGATACTTGATAGAATGTTCGCTATAACATGGATGACCGGATATATGCCAACTATTAGCGAGCGTCGTATGAGTACCATGATTATTGCAATGGGTTTGCCGAGTTACAAGAATGGTCTTCTCTACTTGACATGTGAATCACTCGAATCTATCACAGCTACATCTATGCGTTGTTGGGATAAAGTTACAATTTTCTAGAACTGTTTGAACATCTAACTGGGAGTATATAATACATCACCTCCTCAACTTTTATCAACTAGATGTGTTGGTTTTTTCTATTTACTCCAAAAGGGTTTCTACACATTTTTTTGTTCTGGTAAATTGAAATTTTGTGTAAACGGTTGAAATTTTGTTCGTGTTAAAATAAGTAGCTTTAAAGTATGATGTTACGAGGCGCAAATTCTGCCCGGAACGATCTCTTTGATGCCAAAAAACTTCTAGAACTCTCGAGAGGAATCATGGATGACCCTAGAGTATTCTAGTAAATACCCTATATTTCGTAGCTAGATCTATCTAGATTAGTGTCAAGCATTCTAGATTGGTCCTTATGTAAAGTCTGGCTCTATATTATTCTAGAGATATCTATATTGGTCTAGTTAGGAACTACTCCATAACTATCTAGAAAAGCCTGAATCTAAAATGATCCATGGAGGGTTATAAATATGTAAACTATCTATCATTTGTGATCATCAGATTTCCTTGTATCAATAAACATCAAGCTTTCATAACCTCCTAGCAAGTGTTCTCGTAAGACATTCCAAGTCTTTTTGGCTTCCTTAGTCGCCAGAAATCAGTGACCTAAGTGTCACACGAGTTCAAGAATTTAACCCCGTGACAGAGCCCAGCTCAACTTAGGTCAGGCCGGATACTTGGATTCAACCATCCATACTTTCTTTATCTACTTACTTTCAGTTTTATGAATATGATCACATAGAGCATACTACTAAAAAAAAAAACAATCTAATCTTTTTAATGTAGTGTGTTTTTATTAAAATTATCTAATGAGGAGCGACCTAAAGCACATGGGGTCGTGGGAATTCGCGACTGCACATACCCAACAACTTAGAACACTTTTTTTTTTTTTTATCATCCATGCATAAATATTAGGGCAATGATAAACTTCTAAAGATCATGATTGAGATGTTGGTGATTTTGTGTCACCAATATAATTTAAGTGTAATGGGATTAATTTGTCTGAACCAATGTAATCTTGATAAATATCGAACAAGTTCGGGAAAGTATGGATTGCACACTTGTTCGGATTTATCTTGATTGTTTAGGGGCGAAGCCCCTACATAACGGGGGTTTCGGGACAGCACCCTTCGTATTAATATTTTTATATTAAATATGTCATAAAAATTAGTTTGACCCTTTTATGACCCTAAATAATGGATTCCACCCATTTTATGGTTAATAAAACTGCAATATGCAGTTTTATAAAACCATCTATAACTCCTAATTTTTTGGTTAAGAGAAACTGGTATGTTACATATTCATTTACACAAAAATTCGTCACTTTCATCTGTTCAAATTACTGAGTTTTATCCGATCGAAAATTTCAAGCATACCACCGAAATATTCTGATATGAAAGTGTTCACACGACTCTCAGTTCATCCAATTTGAAACCCTATATACAACATGAGATTCTATATCGTCTTCACGCGAAATCTCTTGGCCGGTTCAGGTGTGTTTCAAAGGATTGGCTCTTTTTGATTTCAGATCACAAATTTATCAAAACCCATCTAAGAACCTTAAACCAAGATCATATCATCAACTATTTATTATATGCTTCTTTCCATGGCCTTGTTACTCCTCGTGACTTAGTTAGTAGCTAAACATTCGACTTATTTGGTAGCAAAGCATTCGCGCTTTCAAACCCAACTACAGATGAATCCGTGGAATTGCCAAAATTCCATTATGGTGGCGATTTCTTCTTAGAAACTAAAATCTTGTATGGATTTGGTTATGATTCGTTGACCGATGATTACAAGATTGTTATCATTCATTTATCTTATAATTTTACCTTACATTTTACTCGTCAAAGTAATATTAGTACGTATGAGCAAGTTTATAGCCTTAAAACTAATACATGGGGGTCGCGGGAGATTGATTTTCTTTGTAATTATTCACATTCCCCGAGTGTTTTTGTTAATGGGTTCATTCATTGGATTGTTCGTTTTGTTCAAATAAATATAAGGTAAATTGAGTTTAACAAACTTTAAGAGTTACATTTTATTGAATGCATTGAAGTATGATTGTTCGTTTTGTTCAAATAAATATAAGGTAAATTGTTCGTTAATGCCAAGGTAAATGCATTGAAGCATGACTTGGTTTTTATATATCCAAACATGTTTATTATATTTAAGTTTGTTTTGTTCGATTTATTTGAGTTGAATTCAACATGACATAATTGTAAACCCTTTTCTCTAGTGTTCTAAATGATTAGGAATAAAATTTATATTGATTGTAAGTGTTTGTTTTTACTTAAATCGCGATCATTAATGATGTTTTGTTGTACCATTTATATGGTGTTGAACTGTTGATCCTAACGGGGAGAATGTCACTGTTAGTATATGTATAGTTCGCTTAAGGCGAAGCCCAATGGTCTCACAGACCTTAGTGTTTTCGTATTCCCATGTTGATGTCGATATATTTGGTGCAATGCTTTACGTTTTGAATCATCAAATATATATGAAAACTTTTATAGTATCCAAGCTTTGAGTTATCTACCTTTTTTCAAGTATTACTTGATTCGGCCCACGTCGACCATTACACCTCTAGAACGTTATTGTCACACCTAATATAATTAAAAACCGTATTTCTCAAAAATACGCCTTGATTTAAGTTTGAGTCTTATAGTATCGGTACTATCTACCGGTTCCTATAGATTATTTTCTCTTTTCAAAACTGCTAATTCAGCCATTAGAAAGGAATGGTAATGAACATTTTCATTAAATATTACTTAACAAATTTCATACAACTTAGAGAAAGCCTTATTATATTGATTTGATATTGATAATAATAATGATAATAATTGATTTTCTAATTTAATAACATTATAAATGTTTAATATTTAATTGATAATAATATTAACACGTTTACTATTGAATTTTAACATGTGGAATAATTAGTATACATATATATATATATATTAGTAATTGATGACTATATTTTTATTATTATATTATTAAAACTAAGATTAAGTTTATTAAGATTAAGATAAACACACAAAATTCAAATAAAAAATATAAATAAATACTCATCACTAATCACTAAACCCATAATATAAGTTAAATTGAGTTCAACAAACTTTTAAGAGTTACATTTTAACTAAATTACATTCACCACCATAACCATCTTCTCCCGCCATGGATCCTCAAATCACCACGGGCAATGCTAGCAACCATGCCTCCGGTGACAAGCGAAAACGCAATGCGGATACTCTACCAGACGATGTTAACGATGGCGGTGTTGGTTCTTCTAGTTCATGTGTTCATTGTAGATAACGATATTTCGAGTCAATAATGACTACTAGAAGATATCGATCATTCGTGTCAATAATGACGAATAGAAGGTATCGATTGAAGGTTGAATATTGACCAAATTTTTTTTGTCAGAGTTCACCAAGTTCAACGTTTTTAGGATAATTGACTTTAGCCAAGTCAACGTTTACGACTAGGAGTCGAAGTCAAGTAAAAAGTTAACATTCGACATTTGAAGAATTTAAAAATTTTGAGTAAAAATAGTTTGAAAATAATTTTTATAAGAGTTTAACGAAAGTTGTATTTTACTATTAAAACTTAAGATTGCGATCACATTTTTGAGAAAAGTATATTTATCGAAAATATATTAGAGTGTATTAAGTCCAATAAAAAGGTCACAATATCAATATTTTATTAAACTCAGTCCCAAATTATTAGTCTCGAAAAACCAGAACGTATACATAATTTTTAAACGTCAAAACGACGATTTTCGGGAAGGACAGCAGCTCGCTGCGTCGTCCTGGGCTACTGGGACGGCGCACAACTGCTGTCTTTTTCCCGTTTTCGATTTTTCTTGCAAAAATGATTAGTTAAGTCATAGATTTCGACATGCAATCGGTAGATACTTCATAATATGTCATTTTTTCAGTTTCTACACAACTTTTAACCATAAAAATATAGATCTAATTGTTATTTCGGTATAAATCCGTTTTTGTACAAAAAGTGTTATAAATCTTTATAAAAACTCATTTTTGTGCCATGGATCATCCATGCAAATGATGAAAACAGTAAATAAAGTAAAATGAAGGATTTCTACCAAAGGAAAAGCTTGGATGACGGTTTAGAAGAGTTTTGAGCTCCAAAAACGGTAGAAAAGCTTTTTAACCGAAATACTTTGATTCTTCTTGCTTCCTTTTGATATTTGGACGATTTTTATGTATGTTTTAGTGGGTTTTAATGGCTGTAAAAGACTGGAAATGGAGGAGATATTGGAGGTTTTTGAGAGAGAATTAAAGAAAGTGTGTTTGTATGTGTGTTTTTAGTTTATGAAAATGAAAATGAAAAGAAATGAAAAGGAAGTGGTAATAATGGTCTTTGGGACTGTTAAAATGGCAGTAGAGAAGTCAAATCTCGAGAGTGGTTGGGTGGAGTTTTTATAAAAACGAGACAAAGCTTTAAAACCATTTTTTTTTTAAATCTGCACGTCCTGTGCGTCGCACAGGTTGGTATGTGTGGCGCACAGGTCCAATTTTTCAGTATTTTCTGATTTTTCGCTTTTTACGTTTTTGCTCCGTTGGACCTTTTCGTTAACTGAAAGTTTTTGATTATGGTACGTTATGAACTTAGGAAAGTTCCTTAGGTGCTTTCTTGGTATTAGGACTTACATAAATTGATTCCGAAGTTGATTCCGACACTGACGTGTTTCCGGTAAAAGTACAGTTAAAAGACAACGGCAGACATTTAAAGAGATGTAAAACACGAATTTTACCTGAAATTTTGACGGTTGTCAAATTCTCCCCGGGTTGAAAGAAATTTCGTCCCATCATGAAGAAGTGTTCTCGAATAGATGTGGATACTTTTGACGGATTTGGTCCTCACGTTCCCACGTGAATTCATGACCACGTCGTGAATTCACTTAAACTATGCGAATTATTTACCAACATTATGTTGACTTCGTATTTTAACGTTTTTCAGGAGATTGAGATTTGCATCGATTTTAAAGTTACATTCTTTGCCTTTTGATTTTTTGTGGACTTTTGAAGAGACATAGCTAGATGTAATTTAGTTTCTGTTTAAGCCACAAACTGATTTTCTTTATGTTGTTTTATTTGGTATTGTTGTAACTCTTGAACTTTATTATTGTAAACTTAATGTTGTAGTTTTGTTCGATGTAATCTTGGTCTTCTGATACCTATGATACTGTACACCTCGGATTTCCGCCTGAGCGGGGTGTGACATATATTGGAATCAGAGCCAATGGTTATAGTGAACTAAGTGGTTTACTATGTGAATCACGTAGACTATGACCTTTGGCTTAAATCGATTTCTCTGAAAACTTTCTGTGTGCATTCCCTTTGACTTTTATATGTTTTGTCTTTACTCGTTTCAGCGTTGAGTTTAATCTCGAGTTATGCACACACTCAGAATCCTTTTTTATTTTCCTTCTAGAAGATGAAGCCCAGAGAACTCCTTAACGTAAGCAGCAGACACCGCTGAACAACGAGAGTAGTTTGTTTGATCAGTTTGAAATGATACTTACGGAAAGTATTGCCGCTATCATACCCGACCTCGTGGCGAAAGTCAGTGAGAACATTTTGCAGAGTATTCGAGGCTCTACACCTGGTGGAGCGAGTTTGGTACTGGAATCGATGGTGCCAAACATAGTGACTTACCACAAGAGACTAAGGTTCAACGAAAGTCTAGTGGTAAGCGGAACCAAAATTCCCGTTGCAAGAAGAAATGCCGCAAGCGTAATCAAAGACCACAAAAAACTAGGGCTTATGTGTTATATCCTCAGATGGTCGGAGCAATCGCCCTAAGTGTGGCAAATGTGGATGTGCCCATGATAGAGAGACTTCATGTTGGTTTTGCACGAGATGCAAGAGATTGGGACACAAGGAACGTTACTATAGGTTTACTCCTGGTTCGTGTTACGGGTGTGGTGATTTTGGACACCACCGTGAAAAATGTCCAAGATAGATTTCCTCTTCTTCTAGCCTTCCTTCTAGTACCAGCGCATCTGGTGATCAAGTGTTCATCGGCATGTGCACTTCCTTTGACAATCTTGTTACACCTCTTTTCATTTCAGTTATTGCAACTTGTGATTTTGAACCTTACTTTTCACTAAGTCTTGCAGTAGCCGATGATTAGATTATTCTAAGCCTTCTTAGTGACTCACATTATTCTTTTGCTTAACCAACTATCCTTATTCCTGTATGCGTTTCCTTCTCTTAATCGCATCCACGCCTCGCCGTAGTTAACTCTAGAATAGATGAGAGTATTACGACTCGTGACATTTCCAGGTCTTACTTCTTCGTATCCCTAGTAGGTTAGACTTTACCTACGAAACAGAGTTAGTAGACTAATAGCTGTCGAAGAACTTCGAAGACTTTTTAGGAATTGCATTTTTGTCTTATCGACCATCCTCTTTCCTATCGATTCTAATTCGTTGAAGCTGAGAGTCCCAATATCGTTGCTAGCATGGATTGGTTATCTGTGCATCGTGCCGAGTTTGTTTACCGCGAGAGGATTCGAACGTCTTTACGAGCAGTGATCCGTTGTTCAATCCACGTTGCAGATCCGTGTGGAGCCGACGTCTGTGTTATTGATTTTACTTGTCATATTGTATTCGCGACATTCCCTGTTGTTACGAATTCGTGATCATTCCTCGTTCACTTCAGGATTATATGATCTTTCACTCATATCCTTAGTGATTTATTCACCAATATCATATTTCCAATGAACCTTTGTTCACTGCACATTCTTAAACGTTCCTCGCTCATATCATGTTCTTGAATATTTCACCGTTCTCTTCGCGTTCGGGATTATTTCATCGCTCATATCATTTCATCTTTTTGATCACTTTTCTTCATCCTTTTCGCCTTCGTGATTTCTTCTTCGTTAATTCGTGTTTCCGGTCATTGTAAATCTGAAGATTCGTGAGTATATTTGCTTGGTCCACCTGATGACGAGGTATGCTGCAACGAAGATAAGGGATCAGCCTGATACACGTGAGTAAGTGGAAGTATTCCCGTGGAATTGCTTGAACTTCCTCTAAGTCGACAAACTGAGTTTAAGATTTACCTTATTCTTGGAACAACGCCTTTTGCGAAGTTCCCTTGATTTTTATTAGCGCCTTCGGAGGCGGCAGAGTTTCCTAGTCATAATTATTAATTATTTGATAGGGGTATTATACGCCTTGGTCACTCTCCGTTAAGTGAACATGTGAGACTTTCAAAGAAGAAAGATGAGTCAATATAGTTGGATTATTACTGAGAGCTTAATAAGCTGACGGTTGAGAACCGTTAATTTTACTCCTACGACTGATGACTCATTTCATCAGTTCTAGTTTGTTACCTTTCAAAGGTTGATATTCGTTCTGGTTATCATCAGCGAAGGATGGCATTTTCAAGATTATTTCCGTATGCATTACGATAATTGTGAGTTCTTGCAATGTCGTTTGGTCTGACAAACGCGCCAGCAACTCTGATAGTTTTGAGGAATCGTGCTCACCATTTTTTTTTATCTCGTCAAGTTCGTGATTGTCCTTACCAACGACATTCTTATTCATTCTCATAGTCGTAAAGAGCATAAGGAATGTCCTAGTTTATTTTTGAATTTGTTTCAGAGGAAGCGTTTGTGCGCTAAATATTCAAAGTGTAAGCTGGATGGTCTGAGGTTCAGTTTCTCGACCACGTATATAGCGCAAAGAATATTCTTGTAATCTTACCAAGATCTAAACCGTGAAGAAATAAATTTTACCGAAACGTCTATCAAGATTCGTTCATCTTGAGAATATTCAATCTTTTTCATAAATTCATTGAGAATTCTTCTAAATGTCGCCTTTGATGGTGAAGTTTTTGCGTTAAAATGAACCGTATTTGTGACAACCACGAATTCGAGGTACCTTTCCGTGTTTCGTTTGTCTTTTTATTTATCGTTATTTGTTTCGACCCAATTTTTATTTCGTTATTTCGTTTTATCACGATTTTATTTGGTCGGGTTTTATATTACTTATTGTTTTTGTCCTTCGTGACGAAAACGTTTAGTTACCTAAGTGCCTATTAGATATAAGTATTCTCGTAGTTAAGTACGGGTGATTTATGCCTTCGTCTATACGATAAAGATTCACGTTAAAAATATGTTACAAAGTTAGTCCTTAACGGCACTGGCGTTAAATCGTTACAAATTCAGTCCTTTTAACGGACAATTAACAACTGTCTAACTGAGCCTTGACTGTGCCGCAGTCGTGCTCTGGACAGACCAAGACAAAAACGCTTTTTGGCTTTCTTGAGATCCCACACCACATGCAATCACGTGGAATCTGCCCAAAACCTTCCCAAAATGGTGCTAGATGAGTAAAATGTGGATCCTTGACCAATTTACATCATCTCTAGTACCATGATTCAATCTTTAACCATTTTCAACTTCATTTCATATTCTTTCATCTTTTCTCTAACACAAACTCTCTCAAAGTTCTCTCCATTTCCAGAACTTTGGTGAGACCTTAGTCACATTCCAAAGTGATTTTTGTGTTAGAAAAGATCGTTCAACATCTTCTCTTGGATCATACTTCATTTGGTAAGCATTTTCATCTTTAACTCTATCTTTTTCTACCTTATTCTCCTACTTTGTTACAAGAGAGTTCTAACCTAAACTTTAATGTTCTTGCAAGGAAACCATCCACCACATCTTCCTCTTCCATCCACATATTATTCATCAGTATGGAGGATTCCACCTCTTGAAGATTGGTAAGCAAAAACAATCCTTAAACTTTATCAAATTCCTACTTTCCTTGAGTTCTAGTTTCCTAACAAGTGGTTTGTTTGTGTTTGGAGTTTGATTTCTTCACTCTACCGCTTTTGGAGCTCATTTCCGGGAAAACTTCAATATTTGAGTAGATTTTGCGGAGGTCTTCGGTACTCCCTAATAATCTCTTAACTCTTATTTTAGCTTACCTATTTTCACATAATATTCACCTTAATAACTTATATAAAATTTAAAATGACTAAAATGGTTGAAAACGTAAAAGTTGACATAATATACCAGTAATTAACATGTTAATAGGTTATTAGCTAACTTATCCTAAAAATGTCGTATTATGAACTTATGTAAAAACAAGGATAATTTTCATATAGGAAATATTAGAAAATTCCTACTAAAAACGTTCTTAACATATTCTTGGACATTTTGGACTTTTTACCTAAGTATCCTATATAAATACTCACTATAAACACTTTTGGTAAAAAACAATGACTAAACACCATGTAAAATCTTAAAAAATTACTATATCTATAAATTTGTATAAGTTACCTAAATTCAAATATGGACTAATATACAAAAAATCTTAAAACAACAATCTGGAAATATTCACATAAGACTTGAAATAACTTATCGACACTAAAACGTAAAAACTAAAAACACAAACTTTGCCACTGTTGTCTTACTGCATCGCAACAACCCTCTACTGCGACACAGTAGCTTGGTCACAAACACAGTGCGACACACTGATGTCCCTGTGCGCCGCAGTGTTTTGGTCACAAACTCGGTGCGACGCACTGAAGTCCCCGTGTGCCACACGAGCTGCTGATTTCTTAATTTCACGTATTTTAAACGAAAATAAGTATACGTAAACATATATTATCATATATAAAGTAATATATACCGATAAATATACGTTTTGGACTCAAAACGTAATCTCTATCTTAAACATAACATATATTACTATTTTACTCACAAAACGTACATATTTTCGTCAAATACCTTTTTCCTTAAATACGATCGAAATATTGGATTTTAAACCTTATCTTTCGTTAACTTTCATAAAATTGTTTTTAAACTATGTTGACTCAAAATATTCAAAAGATTTCTTAAATTATTCAATATGTCGAATGTTGACTTTTAGTTGACTTTGACTTCTTCCAAAATCGTTGACTTTGACCAAGTCAACTATCCTTTGATGTTGACTTTGGTTGACTTCGACTAAACTTTGATACCAATATTACTTTCAATCGATATTTATGTAAGTCATTTTCGGCTCGAAATATCATTCCTTTCTAATCGTCTTTATAGACTTAAACAATCGATATCTTCTAATAGTCATTATTGACTCGAAATATTAAATATCTTTTACTTGTCACTTTGACACGAACTATCGCTATCTTTTTATTCGACAAATTTAACTCGATATATTATTCTTTCGAACACTTTTAAAATATAATATATAATACAACGTTAATCATATAAGGCTAAACCCTACTACGTTATAGATACTTAGACCTTCTATGTCTTTATGCTAGGGAACTTAGGAGGTGGAGCGTTATTCTCCCGACCTTGATCTACCCGATGCTTTTTACGCTTATTCGTGAGTTATTCGTTGCCCTTTTACCGCTTTATTTTTGGGCATGATTAGTGTTACTTTAACTTAAATATATCTTGTTTATACGGATTTAGATTATGATTCCTTAGTTTTAGCGTTACCTTTACTTATATGGCCTTAGTGGTAGTATAAGACCCCGTTTACAAACCCGTCAACTCTATTTGAGCCACCAGTTATATATATAGATCTATATGGGTCTAATAAACTCTCATCGTTGATATGGGATTTTTTCGGTGTGCGGTCCCTATGAGTCGATGTTATTACCATAGTTATTCGAGAATGACCTTAGTTTAACGCACTGAGGTGGGGGTTGTTGCCTTGATTGTTAGGTTCAGGTGTATTTAATATTCTAAGGTGTAAGCATGATTCTTATTTGTTATAAATCAAGATATATACATTTTACTTATGATTTTATAAACATTTCCCAAATTTGGGTCAAAACCTTTTATACTTAATGTTTTTATAAAAAATGCGAATAACCCACCAACTTTATGTTGAAGTCGTGTTTTTAGCGCTTTTCAGGGATTTGAGGTTACTTTGATGATGCATGCTTTTGTGACTACGTGGATCATTGCTTGGAACTTGTTTTGTTACTTTAGTTCCGTTAGGATCCATATGATGTCTTTTGTATCGTACTATTTCAAATTTATATAAACTTTTGTAATTTGAAAACTTATATTTATTCGATGATGCTTTTTTCATTTATATTGTTGTAACCTTAAACTCTGATATTACTTATACTGTTTGCACCTCGGAAGTCTCCTCCCGCACAATACAAACGTCCCGACCACGAGAATGTTTCCCAGTAACTGAAACAACGTTTGTATTGTGCCCATTCTAAGTTGGCCGGTGAGTACCGAGAATTTCTATTTAGTATCGAAATACTGGTAGGACTAGGTGTACCGTGTACACTGAATTTAAAAATCTCCCGTACATTTCGATTTGAAATTTTCTAGTATTGAGACCACACCGTTGAGAAGAGTTGCTTAAGGATGTGATTGTGATATTTAATATCGTCCGAGTAGAGTAAGTGAGAACACCGATGTGTTAAATCGTATAAAGAAAATCCAGCCCGTGATTATTACTGTCCAGTGAGCCTGAAAGCTCAAGCAATTCAGTCATAGAAGACTGAATGTTTGTTTGGTTCAGCTTAACATCTAGAGTCAAAGGATGACAATGCATTGCATTTCCTTGATCGCACTAGCGTCCGTTTCTTTGAAACTTCGCATGATCGCAAATGTACGTCTCCCTTTTGTTTCACCAAGCTTGTGAAATATATGTGGATAGATTGTTTTTGACCCGAAAGACGATTCGAGTTCGTCTCTTGGTTATCCATTAGGTATCGTTCTATTCAATCTCTTATCTTTCGATGTCGAGTGAAGGGACTGCGATTATTGGAGGATAGAAGACGAGAAGTCACTTGTAGATCACTTCATGTTTAATCTGTCCGCTCGTATCTCACGGTTTCGTATTCCACGTCCTGTTTGGATAATCGTGATGTAGCTGCTATTAGCTCGTATCTCACGATTTCGTATTCCACGTCCTTGCCAACCGGCGGTTGGTTGTGGTTAGAAGGGACTGCCCCGCAGTAACCATAGTGTGCGACGCAGTTAGGGTGTCGGACACAAAATGTTAAAAACGCCATTTTCCATCTTTTTGAGATCCACAACCTGCTTTTCACATGATATTCCCTGGATTATGCCTAATATGGGTCATTTGACCATATTCTAGATCTATCAAGACATTCCAAACATCTCTCATTCCAATTTCTATATTTTTTATTTACATCTTTCATTTCTCTTTTCATTCACTCATTTCACCTACACAATTCTCTCATTTATCTCCCAAAGTTCCAGAAAACAAATGAGTAAAATAACCCTCATAAATATGAATTCATAACTCGAAGAAAGTTCTCCACATTATCCATCTTCCTCTTCTTGATTCATATCTATCGGTAAGGGATTCTAACACAAATTCTTCATCTTCTAATTCCCTTTTTCTCCTATGTTTATGTTACTAATCCTAACATAAAATCTTTGTGTTGTTACAAGGTTCATCTTTCACCATCGTCTTATATTTTCAGATTTGAGCTTACCATCATGAGGTTTCTTCATTTTGAATTTTGTAAGTTAAAATCTCTCTCAAATTTACTCTATTCTTCTTATACTAAGCTCTTATATTTAATAAGTGTGTGTTTTTGTGTGTTTGGAGTCGGATCCTCACCACCACCACTTTTGGAGCTCATTTTCTGAGAGATTTCTAGACCTTTTCCGGCGATTTGTAGATATTTGCGGAGGTCTTCGGTACTTTCTAAAGTTTCACCCAAGTTATTTACGTTTTCCTTATTTAACTTAATCTTCGTCTAAGTTATATATAAAATAGATTATATGGTTAATAATGGAAAACGATTAAAGTATTAACATATTATATATAAAACCTTCATATTATATGTTATTCATTAATAATAATATACATTGGTGAAATTATAAGTAAATATGTATAAATAGTATAATTATTCTGTATTTGGACTTTTTGGACTTTTTGGACTTGTTGAACTAAGTTGGACATAAATATACATATAAGATGTCGTTTGGACTTTAATTAGTATAACTAATTATTATGTAAAAATTTGCATATTTACTATCTATATATATATATATATATATATATATATATATATATATATATATATATATATATATATATATATATATATATATATATATATATATATATATATATATATATATATATATATATATATTGATATATTAAGTATAAATATGGACTTATATACATAGCTATATATTATAACATTCTTGACATATTATTTATTATTAATAAGACTTAATATAGACGTTAACGATAATTAGACCGTATAAAAGAAAGCCTAAAAAGTGAGTTTTTGGCATACTGCGTCGCAGTACTTGTTGACTGCGACGCATCGGGTTGCGGAACCAAGCTCACTGCGCCACAATGAAGCTGCAGTACGTATTTTGCCCGGTTTTGCTACCTAAATCATATATATTTGAACAAACGCGAATATACAAACATATATTATTATACATAAAGTAATATATATTGACAAATAAACGTTCTGGACTTAAGACGAAATCGCAATCATTAAACATAAAAGTTATTACTATGATATTCTCAAAACGTATATATTTTCGATAAATATATACTTTTCTCAAAAATGTGATCGCAATCTTAAGTTTTAATAGTAAAATACAACTTTCGTTAAACTCTTATAAAAATTGTTTTCAAACTATTTTTACTCAAAATATTTAAATTCTTCAAATGTCGAATGTTAACTTTTTACTTGACTTCGACTCCTAGTCGTAAACGTTGACTTGGCTAAAGCCAATTATCCTAAAAACGTTGAACTTGGTGAACTCTGACAAAAAAAATTTGGTCAATATTCAACCTTCAATCGATACCTTCTATTCGTCATTATTGACACGAATGATCGATATCTTCTAGTAGTCATTATTGACTCGAAATATCGTTATCTACAATGAACACATGAACTAGAAGAACCAACACTGCCATCGTTAACATAGTCTGGTAGAGTATCCGCATTGCGTTTTCGCTTGTCACCGGAGGCATGGTTGCTAGCATTGCCCGTGGTGATTTGAGGATCCATGGCGGGAGAAGATGGTTATGGTGGTGAATGTAATTTAGTTAAAATGTAAAGAAAAGCTTCCCCAGAACAAGATTCATGAAGTTTATATTTATGGAGACCGTCACCCCAAAGACTTTGTTGGTACGTGATATTTTCTTTAAAACTCAACACGGACATCACATAACACATACACAATTGTATCATAACGAGAATTAAACACACAACCTCTAAATCAATTTTTTGACAAAAAAAAGTAGGAATTTTGAAACATATGTCATATTTTTACGTTCTCAACTAATGAAAAATAGAAGATAACGAAAATTGTTTAAATTATAATTTATAGGTAATATATGGTTTTGAGAAACATATTAATTCAAACTTTTGTCTTTCATCGACTTAAACTCGCAATTTATAGATTAATGAAACAACTGTTATTAACATTAATAGCCTCATAGACTATTGTTAGGGAACTCTAGGTTTTGTAATAATACAAAATTACTAGAAACAATAATTTGACAACAATAAAAAGCCTTAAATAAAAGTTTTCTTTATAGATTTTTATTTATTGGGGTAGAAAACTTTTTAAATAAAAGGATATAATTTTATAACCCTTTTGCATGAAAATATCAAGAGAATGTATAGATTTTTATCGCATTGAAAAAGGTTTTTTTTATATATAATAGGAGTGCAAAATTACCCAAAAAAAAAAATGATTTCACAAAAGAATAAGGCAGAAAAAAAAATTTCATTATCTTTTTTTTTGTTCTTACAAAAATGTAAGGATGGTGAACTTTGAAACAATATATCCACAAAAGTATATAAAATCAATTTGATTAGTGTAGTGATTATTTCGTTTGATCTAATTCGATGTACATTTCGTCAACAGTAAATTACCCGCAAGCTGTAGAAGGTGAATGGTATTTTTTCACGTCAAGAACCAGGAAATATGTCAATGGTAAGCGACCATGTCGAAAAGCTGGTTCAGGTTATTGGAAAGCCACGGGTCTTGATAAAGATATCATGTACAACAAGAAAAAAATTGGTGGGAAGAAAGCGTTAGTTTATCATGTAGGGAGTTCACCAAAAGGGGTTAAAACAGAATGGATGATGCATGAATACGTCACCGAGGGCGAGGGTTTTGAAAGAAAACGATCTAATTTACAAGATATGAAGGTTTTGAATCCTTGTTTAATCCTTTTTTTGTGTGTCTACTAATGATTTTATTTTTATGTATCTATTTTGTAACTTTGATTACTTTTTGCAGCTTGATGACTATGTGATATGTAAGATCTATACTAAAAAGGGTAATGGAAAAGATAACGAGGAAGGTGTTAACGATCAGCAGCCTCGTGAAGAAAACGTTGTTATAGAAGCTAGAGAGCAGGTTATGGTTCCTGATCAACAGACTCGTGTGGTCTCAAATCAACACATAAATCCGACTAGATTTCAGGTTAGGAACAACAATGTCGTTCGTTCTAATCAAAGCTCGAGTTCTATTATTCCTCATGTTGAAAACGGTTCACCAAGTATGGGTAGGCAAGTTATGGTTTCAAATCATCAAGGCATAAATCCAACTAGTTTTCAGTTTCATGTTGAAAATAGTTCACCAAGTATGGGTAGGCAAGTTATGATTCCTGCTGATCAACAGGCTCGTAACACTATTAATCTTCGATTCGAAAACAACTTGGTTATGCAAAATTATCAAAATATGGGAACTTTCAATAACCTAATGGGACCCTGCTCGAGTTCTCTTCAACCCGTCGAAAGAACACGCTTTACTAAATTAAGAGCTCTTGATCCATTGATGCATGACTATTCTCTAACTCCATTCAACAACAATTACTCATTGCCGAATAATGCATATTTTCCCCCAACACCTCGGAAGTCTCCTCCCATACCGCCAAATAATGTGAACTCTCCACTTGAGTATGCGCATGTCAATCCACCATCTTTTCAAGAAAGCAATGGTGATGATAAGGATAGTCTGCTTATTAGTGCAAATATTAAAAATATGTTCTCGCAAGATGGAAATTGTAGTCTTGATGATATTTATCCGCTCTTGTTTGATGGAAATGAACAATTGGATTTCGATGCATCAAAGAACAAGCACGATGGACGGCATTAGGTTTTACTTAACAAATATTATATTAGTAGTTTTTATTTCGGTCGTAATTATGAACATAGTTCTTAATATTTTTGTGTCTTAGAAAGCTTAAGTCTTGTTATTTTATAATCTAGAAGTGTTATATTGTTATTTGATACATTATTATAAACATAATACAAATATATGTAATGTCTATTTTACTTGTTCCTAATTTCTTCTTGTATGTGGTAAAGATGTTGGTATACAAACCATTGTTGTTATCAGTAGATAACCAGAACAAAGAAGAAAAAATATATGGAAACCAAGACAATACCAAAACAGCCATAGCGGTAAGAAATTAATCGGCTAATGTGAATTGTTTGGCCGTTTAAATTGATCAAATGGTCTTAACTACTTTGGTTTGACATTTCCTTGCTGATTTGCTAAACCGGAGCGTGAACACCCCAACCCTAGGACCTAGCAAACATCCAAATAGCGCAAAATTAAACTTGCATAACAAACCTTAATAATTTATCTACAACATTTATAATTAGAATTGAAATTGGTATATATATATATACCTGTGAAGTTTTTGATACGAGCGGAAAAGAATCTTGGAAGTCAAATTCAGTTTGGTTTTCTGTGAAGTTTTTGACCCGGTGTATCAAAAACTTCACAAGTATATATATATATTTATACACACCAAAACAAAGCAAACAAGTAAACGAACGAAACAAAATAAACAAACAACCTAACACAAACGAAACCAAATATTAGTCTCGAAATAAGCTTAATCGATCTAATCAAAGATAAAACAAAACTACGATACAAAAAAACAATAAGTTACATTCAACTATTAACTATACACATTTGATAAGAAACATTAAACAAAAATTATTCATTCTAATTCTATTTAAATCGTATAGAAAAATGACATGTGTTTTTTCTTTATTATAACTAAATTAAAGAAAATTTTGTTAGGAAAAAAATAATTTGATAACAACATATTTTATTATTTTATTATTAAAATTATAAAATAAAATTAGGGTAAGTAACAAATTCAAATAGACGAATTATACTTATCACTTAAATCCGTATTATTTGGTAAATTAATTATATTTAAACAATTTCAAAGAGTTTCACCTCATTAAAACCTCTACTGTGACAACTCGTCTTTTCGAGTTATTATTCTTTACCGACATTTACTCTTTTTATTCGCAATGATTTGGACCCTTGTATTTCGCTTTATTTTACTCACGTTTATTGCATTTGAGTCGGGTTTATGTGTTTTATTACTTTGTCTCTCGAGACGGAAGCTTTAGAATCACCTAAGTGCCTAATACCTAGTATTCTCACATTATTAAAGTATTGCGTTTACGCCATAATCGTCGGTTAAGAAAATCATTATTTCGAAATCTCATTACAAAGTTAGTCCTCTAACTAAATCTGTTACAAAGTTAGTCCTTTAACGGAGAACTAACGGAATCTGTTACAAATCTGGTCCTTTAACGAAAAGTTAACGGAAACTGACCAGGAAAAGGCCCGGTGCGCAGCACCAAGGTCAGGGGTGCGCAGCACCATGGCCAATTTCGGCTAAAATCCATTTTTTCGAGTTTTGGTCAATTTCTTGAGATGCTACAACTCCTTTCACGTGATTTCTTCTGCAAACACCTCCTTTTGGTTATGCTAGATCCATTTGTGGATCTCTAAGCATGTCTTGACCCTTTCTCTTTCCAAAATTTCAAACTTACATTCAAACACTTTGTCACTTTTCTTTCTATTCTCACTTTTGTTACCCACACATATTTCTCTCTCAAAAGTCCAGAAAATAGAAGTGCAAAACACCATTAACAAGTGAGAATCCAAGTAAGAAGGATTGGAGAAATAATCTCTTACAACCAACCTTCCATTCTACACATTTCGGTAAGTTACTCCTTGTTGTTTTCTTTCACTTTTCTTCTCTTTTCACCTATTTTGAGAGAATTTTCCTAATATAAAATCTTATTCTTTTATGTTGCAAGCTCTTACATTCATTTTCCCATCTTGAGACCAAGAGTTTTCGGTGACTTTCGTTGTAGAAACGTCACATTTGTTTTGGTAAGAAAACTCTCCGAATCTTTCTCTATTTTCTTTTCATCTAGTAACTTCTAACACATATTTCTTGTTTGTGGTCTAAATGGAAGTCCTTGCTTACCCGGAATCCTCCCATTTCCTTTGGAGCCTAGTGACTTTTCGGTGAAAGTAACATCTTGAAAAGTTGGTAAGTAAATTCCTCCGAAAATCCTTTTCACATCTTTTCTTTTAAGACCTTGACTAATGATGGGCATTTTTGGTATTTTGGAGCTCTTTACCTCCTCACCACCACCATCATAAAGTCTCCCTTTCCGAAGTCCTTGCAAGTATCAATAATCGACACGTCTTGCGGGTGAAATCGGTAAAATATTCTTAATCTCTTATCCTTCATTTCATCACTTATAAATTCGGTTTTAAGCCTTGAAAATGGTTAGGTTAACATATTAGACCAACACCAATCGATCTCAGAAACTTTGGACTTAAAACGAATAAAATATGTAAAGATAAGATATTTACCGAAATTAACGTATCTTATGATAAATATATGTAAAACCACACATTTAGACATATATGACACTTGGTAAATGTTAAATGAACCTAAACTAACAATTGATCAGTTTACACTTTCGCCTAAAAACGTCAAACGAAACAGTTAGCAACAAAAACGTAAATTTCGTAAAGTTGGAAAATGGCTCGGTGCTAAGCACCACCCCCTTGGTGCGCAGCACCAAGGGTCTGATCTCCAAAATCTTGTTTTCTTGTTACTTTTCGACTTAGACTCGTAACGTGTTTTGACCTTAAACTTATATCAGTAACTTATCATGTATAAAAGTATCATATAAGCCAAACTAACGTCTTTGGACTCAAAGACATATCGCAATCTTAAACATTAATCGAGAATATGTAATCAAACGTTTACTTACTTTTACGGAAAATTGTTAAAACCGTCATAAATCATTTTTACTCCATTATTCTGAAAATCAAAGTATTTTTACTCTTAAAGTGTCAAGTTAACTTCCATTCTATAAATCGTTGACTTTGACTTTTATTCAAAATTGTTGACTTTTGACTAATCTAAATCAATATCTTTAATTTTGACTTTCCTTTCAAATGGTTGACTTTGACTTTGACCAAGTCAACATCTTTGACTTTGACCAAGTCAACATCTTCGACGTTGACTTTGGTTGACTTCAATAAACTTTGGTAACGGTATTCCTTTCAATCGACGTTCCTGTTAGTCAAGTTCGGCTCGGAATGTTATTCCTTTCTAAAAGTCATTATGACGTGAAACTTATCGATATTTTTCCCATCGTCCCTATCGGCGCGGAACATCGACACCATGAACCGTCATCACGACTCGACTTGGAAATCGTTGGAATACTTTAATAAATCTTAAACTCTAAACTTAACTGACAAGCTAAACCGAACTATGTTATTGAGATACTTAGACTTCTTATATTGATCTGGGGCACTTAGGCGGCGGATTATTAGCTTCATATTGATTATTACCCGATCTCTTGCCGAGCTTATTTTGTGAGTTATTCGTAGCCCCTTTTCTCTTACTATTTTTGGGCTGGAAAGCGTATTTTTGAACTGTTTAAATGAATGTATATCTTGTATGCCTAGTGTATCAGTATCACCTCAGATTAGATGGTTCATAGGCTTGGTTAAGCCCCCCTTATGCACTTGTTAGCTTATTGCCCACGGTACATATATATAGATCTATATGGGATCGGCCTACCCTCATTGCTCAATAGGATATCCCTATGAGTGGATGTTATGACCGTATGATTATTACCTTTGGTTTACCATCACCTTAGGACAGGGGATACAATGTGGTCAGGTTCAGTGTATGCTTAATCTAGGTATCTATACTCACACTTAGGTTATGATTTCAAGATATACTATTTGAAACTTATCATATTTATTAAATCTTTTATTGGGTCAACTTTTATTTACATATTGCGAATAATTCACCAACATTGTGTTGATGTCGTTTTTAACGCTTTTTCAGGAGTTTGAGGATTTATTTTGATCATGCCTTGCTTATTTTGGGATCATCTATTTATTGTATTTGGAATTCATTATGTTGATGTAATTCATTTATGATCCACCTTATGACATTGATCTGTATTTGTATCTGACGTTTGGTCACTTTTGACTTTGTATTGTATTTGATAAACCTTTGGCATGATTAATATATTCCGATGTTTTGTTTATTGGTTGTAAATGTTGTAATCCTTGACTCTTGATATCTTTAACTGGAACACTCTGCGTTCCGCTTTTAGCGGGGTGTTACAGAAATTGGTATCAGAGCCAATGGTTATAGCGAACCAAGTGGCTTTATGAAGGAAATCACTTGGACTATGACCGTAGGCTTTTCAAATCGATTTTTCTCTGATTTGCTATGTGTGCACCATTTTGCCTTATGTGCTTATTTTCGTTTTCGTTATTTTTAGCACTTGGCCTTATCCCTTCGTGTTACACACATTTTGCTTATCGGGTTCTTTCTTTTTAGTTTCAGAACGATGCCGCCTGTGAAGACGACAGCGACGAGATGGTCAGCGAGACATGGTCGTCCGAGCGCGAGAATTTGTAACACGAATCCGAGTGTGGAAGTCAGTGATGAAGAAACGGATATGACGACAGACATCGGTCAGCTCATCGCCGAGCAGTTGACAGCTATGATACCCACTATTGTCGCCCAGATCAGGGATAGCACAGTACAGAGTAGCGATGTTGGGTTACCGCCAGTTGTAGTTAAACAGAATCCCGGAAAGAAACGAAGTGGTAGCTCTCTTCATGGTAAGTCGTGGAAGAAAGCTAGGAGACAGAATATTCGTCGGGTGGTGACTCCAGAGATCCGGGGTACGTATCAGCAGTGTGGACGGTGTGGTAATTATCATGCTCAGGAGGTGAAGTGTTGGGAATGTGGGAAGTGTAAGAAGCTAGGACACACTGATAGATTTTGCCGTGCCCAGAGGGGTAAGTGTTACGAGTGTGGTTCTGCCGAGCATCTTAGGAACGGGTGTCCCGAGTTGGTTGCAGTTGGTGTCGATACTTCGTCCGATTTGGATTCCCGTGGTAAAGCACTTGTTATTGAAGCTCAGGAGGCTCAACAGGATCCTCGCGTCGTTACGGGTATTTTCCCTTACCTAACCTTAGTATGCAGTTATTCTATTTTTGATTTTAACGTTTGTCCCAGATTCTCTTAGGGTTGCGCATTTCCTTTTTCCTTTTTCTTTATTTTCGTCTTCTTTTTACGTCTCTTTCGCGTTGGAACCGAAGAAAGCTCCTATCTACAAAGAAGTCGACGAGACGAAGTTGTCCTACTATGGCGATTCCGAGAAGTTCGACTCCAGATTCTAGACCGCTATTTGAAGAATTTTATATCTGATGAGTATAGGACTGTGTTTGCTCGTACTTCTAGGCTGATAGTGTTTTCTTCGAGATAGAGTTAGCCGATGGTGAGTTTTGCCTACTACTGAAGTACTTTCTGCCTGTAGTGTTAGTTTCGACGATCATCTTTTTCCTATCGACTTGATCCCGATTACGTTGGGTAGCTTCGACGTTATTATCAGTATGGATTGGTTAACGACACACCGTGTAGAGATCGTATGTTTCGAGGAGATGATTTGTATAACCGTTATCAGTTGGTGGACCGTTGTTAGATCAGGAGAATAAGGCGAGGAAGCGTCTTAAGATCGTTCCGTGTATAAAGGTTCGGGAGTACATCAAACAGGATCGCACACTCTTTCTTGCAAACCTTGTGAAGAAAGACTCCACGTAGCAAATGGAGGAGAATCCAGTGGTTGGTAATTTTTCCCGATGTATTCCAGAGGATTACCTGGTTTACCCCTAGTAGACAGGTAGAGTTCCATATAGATTTGGTTCCTGGAGCAGCGCCGATGGCGAAGACTCCTTATCGGTTGGCACCTCCGGAGATGTTAGAGCTTCCGAAGCAGATTCAGGAATTGGTGGATAAAGGAATTGTTAGACCGAGTTTCTCTCCGTGGGGCGCGCCAGTACTCTTCGTGAGAGCTAAGTAAGCTGACAGTGAAGGACCAGTATCTTTTACCACGTATAGATGATTTGTTCGATCAGCGTCAGGGTTTTTGCTTCTTTTCAAAGATTAATTTACGATCCGGATATCATCAGGTGAGAGTGCAGGAGGAGGACATTCCGAAGACCGCCTTCAGAACGCGTTATGGCCATTTCGAGTTTTAGTTATGCCTTTCGGTCTCACGAATGCGCCTGCAGCTTTCATAGACATGATGAACCGTATATGTCGTCCTTACTCCGACTAGTTCGTGATCGTTTTCATTGACGACATTCTGATATATTCTCGTAGCCGGGAAGAGCACGAGGAGCATTGAGACTAGTGTTGGAATTGCGTAGACAAGAGAAACTCTATGCTAAGTTCTCGAAATGCGAAGTTTTGATTATCTGCGGTTCAGTTTCTTGGCCACGTGGTCAGCAGTGAGGGCATTCACGTTGATCCTGCCAAGATTGAAGCCGTTAGAGATTGGGTCGCTCCGAAGACACCCACTGAGATCCGGTCATTCTTGGGTTTAGCAGGATACTATTGTCGGTTCATCGAGAATTTCTCGAAGATAGCCTCGCCTATGACTAAATTGACCCTGAAGAGTGAGGAGTTTGTCTGGGGTGTAGAGCAGGAAGTTATAATACCATCTGGGTTACCGTCGATCGACTGACTAAGTCAGCGCACTTTCTCCCTATTCGTGAAGAACACCGAGTAGAGAAATTATCTAGATTGTACATCGACGAGATCGTGGATAGACATGGTATTCCAGTATACGTAAATTTTGGACCGTGATGCATGATTCACTTCGAGGTTTTATCAGTCTTTACAACGAGCTTTGGGTATCAGATTAGACATGAGTGCGGCTTACCATCTTCGGATTGATGATCAGAGTGAGCGTACTATTCCGACATTGAAGGATATGCTTCGAGCGTGTGCGTTAGATTTTGGTGGGAGTTGGGATCGACACTTACCATTAGTCGAGTTCTCGTATAATAATAATTACCACTCCAGCATCAACTACGCTCCATTTGAGGCTCTTTACGGTAGGAAGTGTAGATCTCCAATATGTTGGGCCGAGGTAGGAGACAGTCAGATTTCAGGTCCCGAGTTGATTCAGGAGCCGACATATAAGATCTTCAGGATCAAGGATCGTTTGATAGCCGCCAGAGATCGTCAGAAGAAGTACGCGGATTTGCGTAGGAGACCTTTGGAGTTCCAAGTTGGGGATATGGTGTTACTGACAGTTTCTCCGTGGAAGAGTGTGTTTTGATTTGAGAAGCGCAGCAAGCTTAGTCCACGTTTTACGGGTCCTTTCAGAATATTGTCTCGTGTTGGTCCAGTGGCTTATCGTCTTGAGTTGCCACCTGAGTTGTGCGGTGTGCACAACGTATTTCATGTATCCCATCTCAAGAAGTGCCTTGCGGATGAGACCCTGATTGTGCCACTGGAGAAACTATGTTTGGATGACTCGCTTCATGTGATAGAGGAGCCGGTGGAGATTGTTGACCGAGATGTTAAAAAGTTACGGCGGAGTCGGACTCCGATACTGAAGGTCCGATGGAACTCGAAGATTGGAGCTGAGTTTACATGGGAGCGGGAGGACAAGATGCAGAAGAAGTATCCACATCTCTTTGCTAGCAGCAGGGTTCAGTAGAATTTCGAGGACGAAATTCCTTTTTACTGGGGGATGCTGTGACAACTCGTCTTTTCGAGTTATTATTCTTTACCGACATTTACTCTTTTTATTCGCAATGATTTGGACCCTTGTATTTCGCTTTATTTTACTCACGTTTATTGCATTTGAGTCGGGTTTATGTGTTTTATTACTTTGTCTCTCGAGACGGAAGCTTTAGAATCACCTAAGTGCCTAATACCTAGTATTCTCACATTATTAAAGTATTGCGTTTACGCCATAATCGTCGGTTAAGAAAATCATTATTTCGAAATCTCATTACAAAGTTAGTCCTCTAACTAAATCTGTTACAAAGTTAGTCCTTTAACGGAGAACTAACGGAATCTGTTACAAATCTGGTCCTTTAACGAAAAGTTAACGGAAACTGACCAGGAAAAGGCCCGGTGCGCAGCACCAAGGTCAGGGGTGCGCAGCACCATGGCCAATTTCGGCTAAAATCCATTTTTTCGAGTTTTGGTCAATTTCTTGAGATGCTACAACTCCTTTCACGTGATTTCTTCTGCAAACACCTCCTTTTGGTTATGCTAGATCCATTTGTGGATCTCTAAGCATGTCTTGACCCTTTCTCTTTCCAAAATTTCAAACTTACATTCAAACACTTTGTCACTTTTCTTTCTATTCTCACTTTTGTTACCCACACATATTTCTCTCTCAAAAGTCCAGAAAATAGAAGTGCAAAACACCATTAACAAGTGAGAATCCAAGTAAGAAGGATTGGAGAAATAATCTCTTACAACCAACCTTCCATTCTACACATTTCGGTAAGTTACTCCTTGTTGTTTTCTTTCACTTTTCTTCTCTTTTCACCTATTTTGAGAGAATTTTCCTAATATAAAATCTTATTCTTTTATGTTGCAAGCTCTTACATTCATTTTCCCATCTTGAGACCAAGAGTTTTCGGTGACTTTCGTTGTAGAAACGTCACATTTGTTTTGGTAAGAAAACTCTCCGAATCTTTCTCTATTTTCTTTTCATCTAGTAACTTCTAACACATATTTCTTGTTTGTGGTCTAAATGGAAGTCCTTGCTTACCCGGAATCCTCCCATTTCCTTTGGAGCCTAGTGACTTTTCGGTGAAAGTAACATCTTGAAAAGTTGGTAAGTAAATTCCTCCGAAAATCCTTTTCACATCTTTTCTTTTAAGACCTTGACTAATGATGGGCATTTTTGGTATTTTGGAGCTCTTTACCTCCTCACCACCACCATCATAAAGTCTCCCTTTCCGAAGTCCTTGCAAGTATCAATAATCGACACGTCTTGCGGGTGAAATCGGTAAAATATTCTTAATCTCTTATCCTTCATTTCATCACTTATAAATTCGGTTTTAAGCCTTGAAAATGGTTAGGTTAACATATTAGACCAACACCAATCGATCTCAGAAACTTTGGACTTAAAACGAATAAAATATGTAAAGATAAGATATTTACCGAAATTAACGTATCTTATGATAAATATATGTAAAACCACACATTTAGACATATATGACACTTGGTAAATGTTAAATGAACCTAAACTAACAATTGATCAGTTTACACTTTCGCCTAAAAACGTCAAACGAAACAGTTAGCAACAAAAACGTAAATTTCGTAAAGTTGGAAAATGGCGCGCACCAAGGGTCTGATCTCCAAAATCTTGTTTTCTTGTTACTTTTCGACTTAGACTCGTAACGTGTTTTGACCTTAAACTTATATCAGTAACTTATCATGTATAAAAGTATCATATAAGCCAAACTAACGTCTTTGGACTCAAAGACATATCGCAATCTTAAACATTAATCGAGAATATGTAATCAAACGTTTACTTACTTTTACGGAAAATTGTTAAAACCGTCATAAATCATTTTTACTCCATTATTCTGAAAATCAAAGTATTTTTACTCTTAAAGTGTCAAGTTAACTTCCATTCTATAAATCGTTGACTTTGACTTTTATTCAAAATTGTTGACTTTTGACTAATCTAAATCAATATCTTTAATTTTGACTTTCCTTTCAAATGGTTGACTTTGACTTTGACCAAGTCAACATCTTTGACTTTGACCAAGTCAACATCTTCGACGTTGACTTTGGTTGACTTCAATAAACTTTGGTAACGGTATTCCTTTCAATCGACGTTCCTGTTAGTCAAGTTCGGCTCGGAATGTTATTCCTTTCTAAAAGTCATTATGACGTGAAACTTATCGATATTTTTCCCATCGTCCCTATCGGCGCGGAACATCGACACCATGAACCGTCATCACGACTCGACTTGGAAATCGTTGGAATACTTTAATAAATCTTAAACTCTAAACTTAACCGACAAGGCTAAACCGAACTATGTTATTGAGATACTTAGACTTGTTATATTGATCTAGGGCACTTAGGCGGCGGATTATTAGCTTCATATTGATTATTACCCGATCTCTTGCCGAGCTTATTTTGTGAGTTATTCGTAGCCCCTTTTCTCTTACTATTTTTGGGCTGGAAAGCGTATTTTTGAACTGTTTAAATGAATGTATATCTTGTATGCCTAGTGTATCAGTATCACCTCAGATTAGATGGTTCATAGGCTTGGTTAAGCCCCCCTTATGCACTTGTTAGCTTATTGCCCACGGTACATATATATAGATCTATATGGGATCGGCCTACCCTCATTGCTCAATAGGATATCCCTATGAGTGGATGTTATGACCGTATGATTATTACCTTTGGTTTACCATCACCTTAGGACAGGGGATACAATGTGGTCAGGTTCAGTGTATGCTTAATCTAGGTATCTATACTCACACTTAGGTTATGATTTCAAGATATACTATTTGAAACTTATCATATTTATTAAATCTTTTATTGGGTCAACTTTTATTTACATATTGCGAATAATTCACCAACATTGTGTTGATGTCGTTTTTAACGCTTTTTCAGGAGTTTGAGGATTTATTTTGATCATGCCTTGCTTATTTTGGGATAATCTATTTATTGTATTTGGAATTCATTATGTTGATGTAATTCATTTATGATCCACCTTATGACATTGATCTGTATTTGTATCTGACGTTTGGTCACTTTTGACTTTGTATTGTATTTGATAAACCTTTGGCATGATTAATATATTCCGATGTTTTGTTTATTGGTTGTAAATGTTGTAATCCTTGACTCTTGATATCATTAACTGGAACACTCTGCGTTCCGCTTTTAGCGGGGTGTTACATCTACCAAGGTCCTCCTCAGTCAACCTTTTGTCCCCATGGATTCTCATAACTCAACCGGCAATGCTAGCAACCATGCCACGACCGACGGAGACAAAGGAAAGCGCAAGGCGGATACTCTAGCTAATGATGTTAACGATGGCGGTGCTGGTCCTTCGGTTTGTTGTCCATGTGTTCATTGTGATCGTCAATGTGAATGTCATGAGGTGGATGAAGCCAATAATCTTGATTCCGTTCCAATTGGGTACCGGTTCAAGCCTACCGACGAAGAGCTTATTATTCATTATCTACGCAAGAAGATCGAGAATGAGAAGCTTCCTCCGAACAAGATTAATGATGTTAATCTTTATGGAGATTATCACCCCAAAGACTTTGTTGGTACGTAATATTTTCTTCAAAACTCAACATGGACATCACACAACACATATACAATTGTATCCGTAACAAGAATTAAACACACAACCTCTTGATAATCGATTATTAATGTAAAAGCACCAAGATAATCGATTATTCTTGTGATGACTTTTAAAGTTTAACCTCTTAAACTTTTAAAAGACATATTAATCCTTTGCTTATAAGAACTATGACACAGATGTGTAAATGGATCGGCATAGAAATTGTTCCCAAGTAACAATTATTTTATTTAAAAATCATTGAATACTTATTAAATAATTCAATATTTTGTTTTAAATTAAATAGATATAATCAAATATAGTTTATCTGCAACATTTATAACTAGAATTGAAAATAGTTGCAATATAGATCGTATCGTTTCAAACGTGCCATCTCCATAATTATTTTAGTCCTCTTTTAGTTAGTTATATATATATATATATATATATATATATATATATATATATATATATATATATATATATATATATATATATATATATATATATATATATATATATATAGATTAGACATAGAACAATGAATGTTTCTATTACGTTTATTACAGTTCTTATTAACATTACTAGCCTCGGGAAATATTGTTAACGGAACTCTAGTTTTTTTTACTAGCCTTAAATAAAAGGTTTTCTAAACGCTTTTATTATTGTACTTGGGTAAAAACTTTTTAAATAAAAGGAGATAATTTTCTAACCCATTGCATGAAAACCAAAAAGTAAAAAATAAAATAAAGTTTACGACTAGATAGGTTGTTAATACTTTGTTGAAAATAACATTTAGAGTTAATTACATAAATCGTTTCTAAGGTTTATTTTAAATTACGGATTTCGTCTTCAAGTTTAAAAGGTTGCATAAAACAATTATCTTTTTCGTCCCTTAAATTTGCTCCAATTATGGATTTCGTCCCTAAGGTTTGCCCTCAATTACAGACTTGGTCCCTAAGGTTTGCCCCAATTAATTTCTAAACTTGGACGATATATGCAACTTTTTAAACTTATTGACGAAATCCGTAATTTTAGGTAAACCACATGGATGATTTATGTAATTAACTCTAAAATTTACAAGCTAAGGAGGGTGTAAACAAGTACATTATCTTTTTACAAGTACATTATTTTTCTTGTTCTTACAAATATGTAAGGAGGGTGAACTCAGTTGATTAGTGTAGTGATTATTTCCATTGATCTAATTCGACGTATATTTCATCAACAGTAAATTACCCGCAAGCTGTAGAAGGTGAATGGTATTTTTTCACGTCAAGAACCAGGAAATATGTCAACGGTACGCGACCAGATCGAACAGCTGGTCCAGGTTATTGGAAAGCCACGGGTGGTGATAAAGATATCAAACACAACAAGACTATTATTGGTCGGAAGAAGTCATTGGTTTATCGTGTAGGACGTTCACCAAAAGGAGCTAAAACAGAATGGATGATGCATGAATACGTCGTCAAGGATTATAAAAGAAAACGGTCTAATTTACAAGATATGAAGGTTTTGATCGAATTCATGTTTTTTTTTGTCTAATGATAACTTATTTATGTTTTATTAAATTCTATTATGTAACTTTGATTACTTTTTGCAGTTTGATGACTATGTGCTATGTAAGATCTATACTAAAAACGGTAATGGAAAAGATAACGAGGAAGGTGTTGACGATCAGCAGCCTCGTGAAGAAAATGTTGTTACAGAAGCTAGAGAGCAGGTTATGGTTCCTGATCACCAGGCTCGTGTGGTCTCAAATCAACACATAAACGCTACTAGTTTTCAGGTTGGGAACAACAAAGTTGTCTGTTCTAATCAGAGCTCGAGTTCTACCATTCCTCACGTAGAAAACAGTTCATCAAGTATGGGTAGGCAATTCATGGTTCCTGATCAACAGGTTGAAAACAACAACTTCGTTCGTTTTAATCAAAGCTCGAGTTCTACAATTCGTCATGTTGAAAACAGTTCATCAAGTATGGGTAGGCAAGTTATGGTTCCTGATCAACAAGCTCGTTCCATTATTAATGTTCAATACGAAAACAACGTGGTTATGCAAAATTATCAAAATATGGGAACTTTCAATTACTTAATGGGACCCTACTCGAGTTCTCTTCAACCCGTCCAAAGAACAGGCTTTCCTAAATCAAGAGCTCCTCCATTGATGCATGATTATTCTCTAACACCATTCAACAACAATTACTCATTGCCGAATAATTCATATTTTCCACCAACACCTCGGAAGTCTCCTCCCCTACCGGCAAATAATGTGAACTCTCCACTTGAGGATGCGCAGGTCAATCCAGAGATGTACCAACCTGGTTCAAGTGCTAATCCTCGATCGCCAGCTTTTCAAGAAAGCAATGCTTGTGATGACGATAAGCTTCTTATTGGTCCAAACATTGAAAATATGTTCTCGCAAGATGGAAATAGTACTCTTCTTGATGATATTTACTCGCTCTCTTTTGATGGAAATGAACAATTGGATTTTAATGGAATTGAACAATTGGATTTCGATGAATCAAAGAAGAAGCACAATGGACAGCATTAGGTTTTACTTAAGTATATTAGGTTAGTATTTTTCTGGTCTTAATTATGAACATTTTTCTTAATATTTTGGTGTCTTAATTAGAAAGCCTAACCCTTTGATTACGGGGATGGCAAAGGGATTAAGTTTTGTTATTCTATAATCTGGATGTGTATAGTGATATAATTTTCGAATGCTTAACGTTTTATGTTCTTTGGCTCGTGTTAGAGCGAAGTGTTGCTTATGTGTATTCATAATACTCTGTTAGAAACTAACAACGTTTAAACTCAAACTGAATCTGATATGTTTTTCTTTTATTTGTTTTCATTTATTTAAATATAGTTAGAGTAATATTAATGTCAATGTTTTAGGAGGGTGATTTTTATCATTCACTTTTCGACTATAAACCTTGTCACGCTAGCCCAATTTGTTGTTAAAGTCTATCACAAGTATCAACTAAAAGAAGCTGCAATCAGCTATCTTGAATCGGTGATTAAAAAATTGCAACCTATATTATCAAAAGGTATATATCGAGGAGTCCATCTTACTTCTTAACATGGAGAAATCTTTATTTCTTCTTAAAAACGGAGAGAAAAAAGAGTGCAATTGATCTTCTTGATGATTTTAGGTAGATACTTGATAGAATGTTCGCTATAACATAGATGACCGTATATATGCCAACTATTAGCGAGCGTCGTATGAGTACCATGATTATTGCAATGGGTTTTCCGGAGTTACAAGAATGGTCTTCTCTACTTGGCATGTGAATCACTCGAATCTATCACAGCTACATCTATGCGTTGTTGGGATAAAGTTACAATTTTCTAGAACTGTTTAAACATCTAACTGGGAGTATATAATACATCACCTCCTCAACTTTTATCAACTAGATGTGTTGATTTTTTCTATTTAGTCCAAAAGGGTTTCTACACATTTTTTGTTCTGGTAAATTGATGTTGAAGAATGTACGTTCACTTCTTTGTGTAAACGGTTGAAATTTTGTTCGTGTTAAAATAAGTAGCTTTAAAGTACGATGTTACGAGGCGCACATTCTGCCCGGAACGATCTCTTTGATGCCAAAAAACTTCTAGAACTCTTGGGAGGAATCATAGATGACCCTAGAGTATTCTAGTAAATACCCTATATTTCCTAGCTAGATCTATCTAGATTAGTGTCAAGCATTCTAGATTGGTCCTTATGTAAAGTCCTTATGTAAAGTCTGGCTCTAGATTATTCTAGAGATATCTATATTGGTCTAGTTAGGAACTACTCCATAACTATCTAGAAAAGCCTGAATCTAGAATGATCCATGGAGGGTTATAAATATGTAAACTATCTATCATTTGTGATCATCAGATTTCCTTATATCAATAAACATCAAGCTTTAACCCTTTAGAAAGTGTTCTTATAAGACATTCCAAGTTTTTTTTGGCTTACTTAGTCGCCAGAAATCAGTAACCTAAGTGTCACACTAGTTCAAGAATTTAACCCCGTGACAGAGGTCGGCTCAACTTAGGTCAGGTTGGATACTTGGATTCAACCATCCATACTTTCTTTATCTACTTACTTTCACTTTTATGAATATGATCACATAGAGGATACTACTAAAAAAAACAATCTAATCTTTTTAATGTAGTGTGTTTTCATTAAAATTATCTAATGAGGAGCGACCTAAAGCACATGGGGTCGTGGGAATTCGCGACTGCACATACCCAACGACTTAGAACACATTTTTTTTTTATCATCCATGCATAAATATTAGGGCAATGATAAACTTCTAAAGATCATGACTGAGATGTTGGTGATTTTGTGTGACCAATATAATTTAAGTGTAATGGGATTAATTTGTCTGAACCAATGTAATTTTGATAAATATCGAACAAGTTCGGGAAAATATGGATTGCACACTTGTTCGAATTTATCTTGATTGTTTAGGGGCGAAGCCCCTAAATAACGGGGGTTTCGGGGCAGCACCCTTCGTATTAATATTTTTATATTAAATATGTCATAAAAATTAGTTTGACCCTAAATAATGGATTCGGTTTTGACCCATTTTATGGCTAATAAAACTGCAATATGCAGTTTTATAAAACCGTCTATAACTCCTAATTTTTTGGTTAAGAGAAACTGGTATGTTACAAATTCATTTACACAAAAATTCGTCACTTTCATCTGTTCAAATTACTGAGTTTTATCCGATCGAAAATTTCAAGCATACCACCGAAATATTCTGATATGAAAGTGTTCACACGACTCTCAGTTCATCCAATTTGAAACCCTATATACAACATGAGATTCTATATCGTCTTCACGCGAAATCTCTTGGCCGGTTCAGGTGTGTTTCAAAGGATTGGCTCTTTTTGATTTCAGATCACAAATTTATCAAAACCCATCTAAGAACCTTAAACCAAGATCATATCATCAACTATTTATTATATGCTTCTTGCCATGGCCTTGTTACTCCTCGTGACTTAGTTAGTAGCTAAACATTCGACTTATTTGGTAGCAAAGCATTCGCGCTTTCAAACCCAACTACAGATGAATCCGTGGAATTGCCAAAATTCCATTATGGTGGCGATTTCTTCTTAGAAACTAAAATCTTGTATGGATTTGGTTATGATTCGTTGACTGATGATTACAAGATTGTTATCATTCATTTATCTTATAATTTTACCTTACTTTTTACTCGTCAAAGTAATATTAGTACGTATGTGCAAGTTTATAGCCTTAAAACTAATACATGGAGGTCGCGGGAGATTGATTTTCTTTATAATTATTCACATTCCCCGAGTGTTTTTGTTAATGGGTTCATTCATTGGATTGTTCGTCTTGTTCAAATAAATATAAGGTAAATTGAGTTTAACAAACTTAAGAGTTACATTTTATTGAATGCATTGAAGTATGATTGTTCGTTTTGTTCAAATAAATATAAGGTAAATTGTTCGTTAATGCCAAGATAAATGCATTGAAGCATGACTTGGTTTTTATATATCCAAACATGTTTATTATATTTAAGTTTGTTTTGTTCGATTTATTTGAGTTGAATTCAACATGAGATAATTGTAAACCCTTTTCTCTAGTGTTCTAAATGATTAGGAATAAAATTTATATTGATTGTAAGTGTTTGTTTTTACTTAAATCGCGATCATTAATGATGTTTTGTTGTACCATTTATATGGTGTTGAACTGTTGATCCTAACGGGGAGAATGTCACTGTTAGTATATGTATAGTTGCTTAAGGCGAAGCCCAATGGTCTCACAGACCTTAGTGTTTTCGTATTCCCATGTTGATGTCGATATATTTGGTGCAATGCTTTACGTTTTGAATCATAAAATATATATGAAAACTTTTATAGTATCCAAGCTTTGAGTTATCTACCTTTTTTCAAGTATTACTTGATTCGGCCCACATCAACCATTACACCTCAAGAACGTTATTGTCACACCTAATATAATTAAAAACCGTATTTCTCAAAAATACGCCTTGATTTAAGTTTGAGTCTTAATAGTATCGGTACTATCTACCGGTTCCTATAGATTATTTTCTCTTTACAAAACTGCTAATTCAGCCATTAGAAAGGAATGGTAATGTCCATTTTCATTAAATATTACTTAACAAATGTCATACAACTTAAAAAAAGCCTTATTATATTTTTGATATTGATAATAATAATGATAAACATAATTAATTTTCTAAATTAATAACATTATAAATGTTTAATATTTTATTGATAATAATATTAACACGTTTACTATTGAATTTTAACATGTGGAATAATAGTATGTATATATATATATATATATATAATATTAGTAATTGATGACTACATTTTTATTATTATATTATTAAAACTAAGATTTAGTTTATTAAGATTAAGATAAACAAACAAAATTCAAATAAAAAATATAAATAAATACTTATCACTAATTACTAAACCCATAATATAAGGTAAAGAGTTACCTTTTAACTAAATTACATTCACCACCATAACCATCTTCTCCCGCCATGGATCCTCAAAACACCACGGGCAATGCTAGCAACCATGCCTCGGGCGACAAGCGAAAACGCAATGCGGATAATCTACCAGACGATGTTAACGATGGCGGTGTTGGTTGTTCTAGTTCATGTGTTCATTGTAGTTGTGGATGTCATCATAACTTGGGTAAGGCCACAACGGATGAAGGCTATCTTGATTCTCTTCCTATAGGGTACCGATTCGACCCTACTGATGAAGAGCTTATTACTCATTATCTTTGGAAGAAGATTAAACATAAGGATCTTCCGAAGAATAAGATTGGTGACGCGAATATTTATGGAAATCACCCGAGAGACATTGTAGGTACGTAAAATATTGTATTATCATAGAGGCTCTGATACCATATTATAATATTATTCAATATAGTTATGCAAAAAACTCGTTAAAGTTAAGTAGTTTACATGTTTCTAGAAAAATAGAGATGATACCACTCTAAGAGTGCGTTTAGTTGTCGGAATATTTTTTCTATTTTTCTAGGGAAGATGTTTTCATTCTCGAAAATGGTGTAAAATTTTAAAAACTCGTTAGTCGAAAACAATAGACATGAGTTTTAAAAGTGAAAACCTTTTTTTGAACGTGTTTTCTATTGTCTAAGTTATAAGTTTTTTATTTTCTAGAAAACCGTCTAGTTTTCTCAAACTAAACATGCCCTTAGATATTCAACAAATTTATATATTGCCGTTAATCTAATTCAATATAATGTATATATAAACAGTGAATTACCCGCAAGCTATAGAAGGTGCGTGGTACTTTTTCACACCAAGAAACAGAAAGTATGTTAACGGCAATAGACCAAATCGAAAAGCTGGTTTTGGTTATTGGAAAGCAACTGGTCCTGATAATCCTATCGTAGCAAACGGGGAGAAAATAGGTGGACGGAAGTCGTTGGTTTATCATGAAGGACATCCACCAAAAGGAACTAAAACAGTTTGGATGATGCAAGAATTTGTCGTTGATGGTTATAAAAGAGAACGATCTGACTTACAAGACATGAAGGTTTTATAATCCTTATTTACTCTTTATATATGTCCATTTATAAGATTGTATGAAATTATCTGTTGATGCTACTTTGATTACTTTTTGCAGCTTGATGACTATGTTCTATGTAAGATCTATACTAACACGAAAAGCGGAAAAGAGAATAATGAGCAACAGCAGCCTCGTGTAGCAACAAACGATCAAGCTGTGGTGTCAAAACAAGAAACGAATCCTACTAATTTTCAGATGGAGAACAAGAATGTGGGAGTTCAACATTTTCAAAACTCGATTCATCCTACAGTTCGGAGTTCTGATCAGCACATGAATCCCACTATTGCTGTTAAAGAAGTGAATCCGTCTATTTTTCATCTTGAGAACGACGGGGATGTTCAAGATTCTAATCATGTTGAAAATAGTTCACCAGTTATGGATTCTAATCAGCACATGATGAATCCTACTGTCGAAAATGGAGTTAGAGAAGCGAAAAGGCACCTTTTAGTTAATGACCAACAGACTCGTCCCACTATCAATTTTCAATTCGAAAACAACGTGGTCGTGCAAAATAATTATCAACATCTGGGATCTTTTTTTGACCCAATGACACCTTACCCGAGCCCCATTCTACCCGTCCAAAGAACAAGCTTTCCTAGAATAGGAGCTCCATTAGGGCATGGTTATCCTCTAACACGATTCAACCACAATTACTCGTTGCCAAATCCTCCAAACCTTCCACCAACACCGACGAAGTCTGCTCCCCCGCCACCACGCATTACGAATGCTCCACATATGCAAATGCATCAAGGGGGGTATTGGCCTGGTTCAAGTTTCAGTCCAACTTTTCAAGAAGGATATGATTATGACGGGAGTGAACTTTTGAACAATCACATTGTAGACATGTACTCGCAAGATGGTTTTCTTGGCGATATATATCACCTCCCGTCTGATGGACATGATGAAGTGGATGTTAATGGACTTGAAGAAGTGGATGTCAATGAACAAAAGAAGCATTAAGCACCCAAAGTTGAAGACTCGAGTTACTACTAGAAAATGGTCGTCATTAGGTTTTACTTAGGGGCTAGGTTTTACTTAGAGGCTGTTTGCAAGCATCAGACTACGGACTTGGACTACGGACTCTGACTGTGGTCCGAGCGTTTGATTCGAGTCCGTCCGAGCGTTTGATTCGAGTCCGAGTCTGATGCTTGCAAACAGGCCCTTAGCTATAGATTAGTTTGATTTGACGTCTTTTATGAACTTATTTTTGTTTTTGGTTTGGGGTAAACCCTTTTATCACTAGAATGTAATGAACGTTATCTGTCTATACATTAACATTCATAAAACAAGTTTTTATTTTGCAAGCGTGTTTTGGACCGAACCTGGTTTCAGTTTGGTTTCCATTTCAATACGATGAATCCTTTCCTTCTTTTCATAGACATAACACGAAACAAAGCCATCAATTTGCTCAAATAAGCAAAGTTACTCAGCTCGTAACGAACTTGAAAAAACAATCTTTTGAATTATATCTTTCACATTAAAACAAACTCAAGTACGTTTTTCGTTTAGATACAATTTGAGACCAAGATGGTTCTAAAACAAAACAAAACAAAAGCAGTTAAGGCTGCTTTGAAACTTCCGTATAGAGCAAAATAATACGATTAACAACCAACGAACATCTGCGAATTGAGCATTGAAACAGAAGCCGTCCCTGTAAACATATAAAGCAGTGGAACACGACCCAAGGCACAACGTTAAGCTGGATCCATAACTTTTACAGAAAAGTAATTAAAAACATTTGAAGAAGCATATACCAGAGTGATGTAATCTACTCATTCGTGACATCATCTCTAACGTATTCATCCCGGATATGAAGATCACCAATCAACTCCTCCAAAGGCACACCAGGTGCATCATCGTCATCATCATTCACAGATTCCATCTCTGATTGCGGCTGCTGGTACTCTCTGTTGTGATATAACGAGACGTTGAATCTCATGTCAGGGTTCTCCTCCAAATCTTCAATGAATCTTTCATACTCCGCGTTCATCCTTTCTTCATCAACTCTACCTCTCGTAGCACTCAAATCGACCTCCATATCAAGAGATTTTAGTTTCCACGGTCTGGGCTTTCCACGCTTCTTTTGCTTCTTCTCCTCGTAACTCTTCTTAACCAAAATCACTTCCGGAACCACTAACCCTTTATACTTATCAAGCTCCATATCGTTACTATTCGCAGAGTACAAATCATAACCAAGAGCATAATCCCCCACATTTAAAACACGCCCTAAATGAGTCTTCACAAAAAAGGTCGTATCATTTTTACCAAAATCCGACACACGAGCCACTTGAACCTCAGCCAAAACATACTTAGAACCACCAACGCTTACCTCTGAGGACGGAACTATATCCACATCCAAAACCACATATTCAACCAGCTGCTTGCAAGTAAGAAGCGATTTGAACGAGGACCTAAAGTATTGTTCAGCGTCAAGATAACAGTTCCTTAAGGATGAAGGATCTATTAAAGCGACACTGTTGCTTACTTTTAGGCATATAACAAGCGGACCGAGATTTCCAAGACTATTAACAAGTTTTGGAGGGAGACAAACAAGATCTTCACGACAAATGGGACAAATTTCAACCGAGAAAGTATACTTATAGTTGAAGTTATTACTCTTCTGATCATGTGAAACGAGTTGTTTATCATTACGGGTTTTAACAGGAGCAACTTTTCCAACAAAGTCTACAAACTTCATTGCATTACTACGACTCGAAAAAAAGAAATCAATCCCTTGTTCCATTTGTTTAATCCTAATAGCTCGAGCCGCTGCATCATGTTTAAGAATAAGCTGTTCCAAGTAATAGAAAGTTCTTCTATGAGACACGTGTTGCCTTAACTGCACCGCAGCCACCCACTGATCAGGATTAGCTTGACCACGAGAACACGAGTCACACATTTGATCAGTAATCACATACTCAACAGTGTGAGCTTGTTCAAGAACCGCACCATTCAAAACTTCTTTCTGAACCCGTACCTTAACTTTGAGTCGTTTCGAGTGAGGCTCAGTCCAAATAAACTCGGCATGAATCAACTTCAATTTACTAAGATTCTTCATTCGTCTAAGACAGAAACTTAAGAGCTGTTTAGATTCTAGTTGCGCCTTAATCCATGTTCTTGGAGGTTGTAAGTAAGTATCACATTCGGGACAATGAATTAACGTTATTCGATCTTCTAAACCTTCTGTAATGTCTACTTCAGAACGTAGACAATTAACACACATGTTCGCTGCGTTTGGATTCATAAGGATCCCACATTTGCAACATCTAACACTCCCCATCGTTTGCTGTACAACAAACATCCCCGATTCCTCGTCCATTGCTTTCTGTCAATCAAGTAAACAAAAAACATATATCAAACGGGTCGAAAGACTTCTAAAGTGTATTCAGCTACTTAAACAACCTCCTAACATTTATTTCGGTAATAAAACTTAAATCTTGCTAAACATAACCCTATGCTTAAAATATCCAGACACGTATAAAAACGTTGTACTAAGGGGTATAAAGAAATACGCATTTGTTTTTAAGCAAAAACGCAGTTTTAAGTGTTTGGGTAAAACGTCTTGACTTTATTTTAAATCAGAAAAACGCACTTATTTCAAAACGCACTTATTTCGTAACACACTTTTATAATAACTTGTATAATATTACAACAACAAAAAATCATGTTAATCAATATTTTTAAACAATTAAATGAAAAATGTAAAACCCTAATTAAACAAGAAATTAGAAACTTATAGATACAGAATCTGAAACCCTAATATAAAATTTACAATCAGAAAATTAGGGTTTCTTTACCTGTTTTGTGAGAGCTCAGAAATTGCGTGTGAATTCGATTGTTCGTGAGAGTATTGCAGAGATTTTTTATGCGTGTGCAGAAAGTGTGTAAATGGAAAATATGGGCTGAAATTTGATACTTGGGCTAAACTTTGTGGGTTTGTTTTGTAAAGTCGGTTCTTACTTATCGGTATTGAAATATCGGTACCGTATTAATACTATTGGTATCAATTTTTATTATAATGGAAAATATAATGTAATTACATATTGTAAAAGAGTGTAAAATGACATCATCAATATGATCTAACGGCTTAAATCAAAGTAGTTAATACATAAAAAAAAAAAAAAACCTTATTTCGCCATATATTAAAAAATTAAAGATTTAAGATATGTGACCAAAAATTTTTCTCACTACTTTCTTTTTAGTATTTGTAATAAACTGATTCAGTTACATTTAATAGGTCAAAGTTATATACAAATTAATTTTTAACATTTAATATCTTTTTATGGGTTCAATTTGTTTTTAAAAAAATAATGTCGTATTTTTTCTTTCTTGTTTTTAAGATTAGTATTTTAAAATATTACCTATAAAACTATAATTGACTATACATATAGACAAAAAAAATGAATAAAACTACAATTATATATATGTAGTACATTATCTATTTCAATGATTTTTTCGAAAATTACTAAAGTTGTATTAGAAAAATAAAGTTAAATTAAAAAAAAAAACAAAACAAAAACAAAACAAAAAAATCTCCCACCCACACACACACACCCCCCACGTACATAATACCTTCGGACTCTCTATTTCTTTATTTTTTATTGGTTAACTTCTAATCAATATTTAATCAATGGCTTGAAAATATTACCGCTTTAATCTAAGGAATATCAAAAATAGGTAATTATAACAAATATCAAAAATTGACAATTATAGTCAAACACCTCCGATTTCCAGTCAATCATGCCACGTAAGCAGGTAATTTTACATACATTTAGTGACGTATTTCGTTAGTCTGTGCTTTTATACTGATGATTTAGTGACGTAGTCCATAGTCCGAGTCTGTTATAATTTCAAACGGCACCTAAATATTTGTAAGTTGGCACAAACAATAGATTTTGGAGTAAATTTAGATACATTTTGTGACTTACTTCGTTAGTTTATGCTTTTATACTGATGATTTGGTGTAATATGAGAAGGAAAACCGCGGCGAGATGTCTGCAGAAGCTGTTACTAATGGAGTTAATAGGCTTTGTATTGCTGAAAATGATGCACAACAGTCGCATGTTCGAGTACCACAGTTGGGGAATGTTAGAGTAGATGAGACATTGTCTGCTGCTGATACGGTTGATACTGCTATGTTAAATAAATGGTCGCAGAATTTCGCTGTCGATAAATGTACTTATGCAGTTGGGAAAATAAGAGCAACGTTTTATCCGAAATTTGAAAATGAGAAGCCCGCGAAAGATGTAACTTACCTGACCTTGTCATTATCTCGTTTCCTATATATGCACATTATTCATTATGACTCGTTTCATACAGTTGACCACTTAGTGGTTATAGCATGTTGCCTATCTGTGGGAGGTCTCGGGTTTAAGTCTCTCTCAGGGTGGGTAATTTACCGGCACATGTCCCTTGCATGATGGGATTGGTGGGTATACAAATGTATAACAGGGGCTAGGAGGCACCTTCCAATAAAGCCCATACAATTGACAATAGTTTTATTTCTGGGTTCTTGGTTTAGACGACTACTTTTTTTGCTGATGAAATCGTTATATTTGTTTGATTCCAGGTCAGGGACCGGATGATTGAATTGGTATCAAATGACCGTGCAACATTGGAAGTACGCTGTGCCCCTAATCCCTTTTAATATTTTTCTTGACCATAGTTTTTAATGTGTATGATTTCATGTTTTAATTAGGTCTCACTAAAACACTCGGGATCACTTTTCATGTATGCTGGTCATAAAGGTGGAGCATATGCAAAGAACAGCTTTGGCAATATGTATGTCGAGATCCTTTTTTGCTTTATATCATAAAGGTTACGAGTGCATCATACAGTTTAGCCATTTTACTTTCTCGTTACTAAACTTTGTATCGGTCTTATAGTTTTACTGCAGTTGGAGTCTTTGTTCTTGGAAGAACATTTCGCCAGGCATGGGGCACTGAAGCCAGCAAAAAACAAGCGGAATTTAATGATTTTCTTGAGGTACGAGTCATGATAAACATATGGATGGAATTATTATATTATTAGGCAGTTTTTCTTCTTGTTAAATATCTTTAACACGGATATACCACTCTTTAGCGAGAGCACATGAACGTGTCGATGGAATTAGTGACTGCTGTTCTAGGAGATCATGGACAACGACCTCTTGAAGATTATGGTAAGAGTGAATGAATATTTATAATTGCTTATATCATTTCTCACTTGCTTTCTAATTCTTGATTTTTGATATTTTTGTTTGTAATTGTTTATGTCATTTCCTTGTCTTACGTTTGACAGTTGTTGTGACTGCTGTTACCGAATTGGGCAGCGGAAAGCCTAAGTTCTACTCCACTCCAGAGATTATTGCATTTTGCAGAAAATGGCGGTTGCCAACAAATCATATTTGGTTGTTCTCAACAAGGTGATTATCTAAAATGTTATATACGTGAACATCTATCGTTTATCTTCACTCCATTCCAAATTAATGCGACATTTTATCTTATACCAACTCTTAAGCAATGTCGACATAATTTTTTTTGGTGGTTTTTTTTATTGAAAACATATAAATAAAAATAAGCAATCATGAATTTCTTCTCGTAATCATCAGTTTTAGCTAATTAAAATGAGGAATTGTTGCTTCTAGGAGTTCAGTAGAATCATTTTTCGCTGCTTATGATGCTCTATACGAGGAAAGCATAGCTACAACGGTGTGCGAAGTTCTTGATGATTTGGCAGATATGTCTGTGCCAGGTACAACTATTTATTCCCATCAAACAAATCTATTTTATAATTTACTAAAATAAATTTGAACGATTACATGATCAATAGATCATATGAAGATGCAGGGTGAAATTTTGGAAGGCCTTGTTGCACGTATTGTAAGCCCCGAGAGCAAAAACCAGATGGAACTGGTTTTAGAAAAGTATCCTTCACCAGTAGCAGAAGGTTTGCCACATTATTTAACATATATATTGCTCGGGATACAATGCCATACATTTTTCTTAGATTTGATTCTTTTGCTGATGTGGCAGCCCATCAAGATTTGGGACCGAGCCTGCGGGAATTATGTGCTGCAAATAGATTTGACGAGAAGCAGGTAATACTACGTTAAAACTAAATGTTTGTAGAGACTTTTGATCGTTAGCTACTCGTAACATACATGTTTCATGATCTAAATTCAGCGAATAAAGGCACTTCTTCAGAGTACGGGTACCTCTTTCTGTCCTGATTATGTGGACTGGTTTGGTGTTGAAGCTGCTGATGTAACTCCAATAAATGCTGATAAATCAATTGTTTCCAAATTTTTACAAGCAAACCCAACTGATTATTCTACCACCAAGTTAAAGGTACCAGCTCTTATCGACAGAGTGTTAAACTTACATAGAATATGTTATAATTTGGGCAAAAGTGTTTCGGGTCAACCCAACCAACAGTTAGTTGTTTTGAACCGAACCCATTTTAACCCATTGCCTGACTTGCCCATGTTGCCACCTCAGTATTTCTTGTTATGTCTATTTGTGCTATGTTATTCAAGTGCATGATATTTTACCCAGGAAATGGTTCGTTTAATGGAAGATTGGAAAAAAATTTCACCTGATTTCAAGTGCTACCATAACTACCGCAAAATCGATTCAATATCTGGTGACAATCTTCATTATAAAATGGTGATCCATGTACGTCGTGATAAAACCTTCAAGAAGTATCAAAAATCAATGAGGTATGGATTATCCTATAAAATATCAATTTCTAATATCTTGTTACATAAAACGACGGTTTAAATTGTCAAGTTTCCACTTATTCTCTGGTTATATGCATTATTGACTTCTACTTGGTGTCTCTTAGGACCAAGCCAGACCTGTGGCCGCTATATCGAGGTAAATGATTAAACTACTAAATTTATACAACTGAATTGTAACTTTGTTAATCTTACATTGATTTTATAATTATCATCATAAATGATTCTATATGAATTTTTGAAACACATAAATATTACACTCAGAAGATATTTGAATCAATTCTCAGGTTTTTTTGTCGAGATTAACTTATTCAAGGCAAGTAATGAGAAAGCTGCAGATATTGCCAAAAATAGCCCCGATGTTGAAAAAAATGACGGTTTTAGTGATGACACGACTACAAAAAATGGTTTAGCAGATGAAGATGCAAATCTTATGATCAAGATGAAATTTCTTACGTATAAGGTATGCTAATTGTTAACCGAATTCCACGTACATATTCTGTTTTATTTTCTTCTGATTCCGCATTTTTTTTATTTAATTGTATTATGGCACAGTTGAGAACATTTATAATTCGCAATGGTTTATCAACTCTTTTCAAAGACGGTCTAGAGGCCTACAGAAAGTACTACCTCAAGTAAGATATGAGTTTAGTTATTAACGGGTCAATTTGGGTTGTGTTTAATCTCAAGTGGGTCAAATCAAAATGGAATGGGTCAAATGGGTCAAACATGTGGAAAGTCGAAAGTCAAATTCCGATGCATACAACCTCCAACATATTTTTGTTAGAAGGGTTTTGATTATTACCTATGATAGTATTGTTTGATAACCGTTACCCTGGTAAATGAAATTGCACATGTGTCTGAGCGGTAAATGAAATTGCACTACATGTATCTGAGCGTGTCTTATACATCAATATTTTCCTTTTGTTGTTATTTTTTAAGTTTCAAGGGGGTTACTGAGTTATTTACAGGTTTCTTAATACTGATGACTCTATGGAAAGTTTGAATGCATTGTCGGAAAATCAAAAAGCCCTCATAAAGATGCTGGATGAGTGGTAATGAAAGATTAAGTCTATGTTTTATATGCCTACACTTTCTTTATTTTTCATCGAATAAAACTATAAAAATAATATATTCTTTCAGGGCAAAGTTCATAAAAGGGAAATACAAAGACAGACAACTGTCGTCGTCTACTTACTTGAGTGAAGCCGAACCTTTCCTTGAACAATATGCAAAACTCTGTCCACAGAATCAAGCTTTGATAGGATATGCTGGCGACTTAGTGCGTACTGAAGATTTTTTGGCCATTGATGATGTTAGAGCTGGTATATAGTTGTAATAGTGTCAGTAATTAGCTGTTAAAAGGGCTGTTTAAAGTTGTCGTTAGTTTCCTATTATTGGAAGAGGGAATAAGTTTATACAATCTTCATACAAAGAAACATGGGAGGTTGGTTTTTTATCTTTCAGATACTCAATTATATTTTTTTTATCTTTTATTATAAGTTTGACAAGAGTTGGTTTTAGTTTCTGTCAAATACTTCAATTATATTGTGTGTACAATATAAATTAGAATCCCGACATATGGATCATTAGAATCCCAAACTTATGGATCACTACTTCTAACACTTTTTCTGGCATTAAAGGCTTCTAAAATGTAGTTTTTTGTTTCTGATATGCACAGATTAGAGTCCACCAAAGGGACGTATATAAGTCAATGGGTTTCATGGGAGAAGCAACTGCGTGAGGTCTTACATGAAAATGGCGAGTATTTAAGATCTATTCAGGTATAATGCAGTGCCCTTTATGGCCTCCCTCAACATAATTGCTTCGGTATTTTATCATTTTCTTTTGAAATTTGTTATTAAGGTTTGGTCAAATGCTACTCTTTTTTGTTGGTTCCTTTCGAAACTGCTGTTAATAAAGTGTTGGAACAGCTAAAAAAAATAATGAAGGGAAAATACGTTGCACCCATAAGTGCAGCTATAGTTTTTGCTGCCATCGACGTTCCTGTGGCAGACATTCATAATCTTCTTTCAGATGTGAGTATCTACCTTGATTTCTTCTATACATGCACTAGATGTGGCAGAATGGGCGGGTTGGGTAACAGGTCAAAACATGTGATTTTCGGCACCACATTTTTTTTTGTAAATAATAAGTGTCAAATATGGATACAAAGATTATTTTGTTTCGATTATTCAACGCTTTCAAAGTCGAAAGACTTGGGAGGTTTTATGCATTAAGAAAAACTTTGGGCGACTTTCGACTGTTTGATCTGTTTGACCATTTGAACTTTTTTCGTTTAACTTGTTAAAGATCAAACATGACCAAATTGACCCATTCATAAGTAAATGGGCCAAATTTCCCACATTTAACATGCATGATCAGTTGGGAAACAACTTTGGAATTTGACAGATCTTTTTTTTTCTCCCTTAAACAGATATCCGGGAAAGACACAGAGGTCAAAACTTTCTTGGAAAATAAAAACATGGAGAACGACCTTACGCAGGCACACGTTACTCTTGCTCACATAGGAAGTCATAGTGTAGCCGATGTGGCGAATTATGGTCAATTCAAGAACCAAAATGTTCCTGTAGATGTAACCGCACTATTATTTTCAGACAAACTAGCTGCATTGGAAGCTCACCCAGGCTCGGCTGATGGTCAGAGAATCAATTCTAAAAACGAGTGGCCCCATCTCACTCTATGGACTGCTAAAGGCATTCCCCCCAAGGAAGCCAATACGTTACCCCAATTGGTTTTGCAGGGGATGGCTACTCATGTTGAGATCCACCCGCCTTTTAGGATTACTGGCGTTTTACAGCTCCATTGAGGATGGTTTCTAACTATCACCAATTTTGTTAAACTACAGTGTTGTAGGATTAGTCGGTTTTACTACAAGAAAACACAGAATCAGATAATGTTGAATGTTACTTATGAGCTCGATTGATAATAGAGGTTTAGATAGAATTAAAGATTACATGTTCCGTTTCATCCTTGAATGTTGCATGGCTTAACTATAATATGAGTTGTAAACGGGTCGATATGACAAACCTGTTAAAAATAATATAGAACACATGTATTCCATTCAAGTTAGATAGATTATAAATTCGATAAAACGCTAATCATTGCATAATTGTATACAACGAAAACTAATAATCTGATTTTCAAGGGATAGCCAACAAGTGTATTCATTATTAGGCTAATCGAAAACTAATAATACCATAAGCAAAACAAGTTTCAGCTTTCAAGAGCTATCCTCTATTCTTGCAGATTCGGGGCAATACAGAGGGAAAATTGCATTACTATTCTGCCTTACGAGACTCGTAGATGATGATGACGAGTTCCCAATATCTTTAAACGGGGATCTTACCAAGTTGTACCCTTTTCGTCGTCCATCATTTGAGATTTCAATATTGTTTAGCCGGTTTTCTTTCAGTTTTGAAATTAGTATTCGCTTTTCCTTTGCAAGTTGTTTCCCTAATGATAACGGTTGTGAGTCTTTCTTACTTTGTTCGGGTTTCTCGTGTTTAGTACTACTAATGACATCACATTGTCCCTTCATTCGACAGCTCAGCCCGTTCTTTGTCTCTCGTTCAAGCTGTTTACTTAATGAAACAATCGCTGCTTTTGGAGCTGTGGTGTTTTCCTTTACTTGATCTTTTTTCAACTTTTCAAGCTCACCCTTTACCAAATTAACCTCGGTTTGAAGCGTATTGGACTTTGTTTCATACTCGATAGCCTTCTCTCTCCATTCGTCAACCTTAAATTACCAAAAAAATAAACAATTTAGCTTCTGAAAAACAAAAACTCAAACAATACGCAAAATCACACGGGACTTACATCGGACATGAGAGATTGGATTTCTTGATTCGAAGCAACAGCTTGAGTCTCCCAAAAGTTCTTTGAAGTTTGAAGCTCTTCCATTTCTTGTCTCAACTGTCCAAGCATTTCTTGCATTTGTGACCATTGTTCGGTTTCCGCTCTCACTTGCTCCACAATCCTTCTCACTAACACCTTGCAACGTCCCGAGCATTTGTTGTTTCCCTCTTGTGACACCAATGGATCCTGTTACAAAAAAGTAGTTTCCCGATTCATAAACCATTCAACAAACAACACACATGTTTAACAAAACCCGTGTTTAATAGTACCTTTGTGTGATTAGAGAATCTGTTAGAGAAAGAAAAGTGATCGGGGAAATCAATCCGCTTTGAAGTAGAAGCAGAACTTGCAGCCGAACTGTTTATAATTGATCCATACTCTTTCTCCATACGATCTAGCATTCCCATCGATAACCCTTCCATTTTCCTTTCCAACGTTTCCACCTGCAATAACTTATAATTATAACGAACGAAAAATAATGATTTATAACATACATGAAGGGACTACTAAAACTTACATCATTAGACTTGGTTCGACTTTTACAATTCATAACGAAACTATCTTCATTCACTTCATTCTTGATCTCTTTTTGACATTCATCTTCTTTTAACTTTTCAAGCTTCTCTAATCTACGTTGTAAACGTGACGCCTTTTTATCAAAATTCCTGCATTTTCTAAGCTCGCGGTTTTCACTTCCGTTATAACTACTTTGTAACTCTTCGAGCTTTTCCGCTAATTCTTTCATTTCTTCTTCCAATACCACATCCGTATTCTTCCCTTCACAAAGCTTCTTTCTTCCCTATAAAACATTTTCAAAAACATTCAAATGAACATCAAAATTTACTATGTTTGTAAAACGCAAATAATCAGAAAATAGTGTTTGTCAAAACGTATAAAAAATATTACATTTTATTGCTTTTTACAAACTCGTATAATCATAAAATAGCGTAAATCAAACGTTATATAAAAAAAGATGAATAGTGCTAGTCAAAGACAATACGTTGTTTTGACAAAGCAGGTTGAGACATGTTTTCTTAACCGTCTTTTCAAAAAACAAATAATCACTTTCAAAACCCAAATAATCAAAAATTAGTATTAGTCAAAACATCTAAAATAAAAAAGAAGTAATTATACGTTAGTTTTGAAAAAGCGGGTTGAGACATACTTTCTAAGACGTATTTTTAAAAAACACATAATCACTTTCAAAACGCGCAACATTTAAACCAAAACAAAAAACATACATTGGCAAGATTTTGTAAAGCAGATTTAAGTGTCTTTTCAATCCTAACTCGATTCTTCTCCAATTTCTTCAACGCGAACTTCCGCTCCATTCTCAAATAATTACATTCCGCTCGCAATATCTCCGCTTGAAAGCGCCATTTCTCTTCTTCCACCACCACCACCTCCTCTTGTTCAACTCTCTCCCTCCTCTCCAAACCAAACAAACTACCAAGTTTAGCATTATAAGCATACGTGTGTATCGTTGTCTCGGGTGTCTTGACAACGGGCTTTCTTCTTCGACGAGTGCAACGACGAGGTAAGTTGATGATCTTTGGACTAGGTGGTTGTGGTGTAGTATGCCATTTTAGTTTCTTTGTGTTTGTTGACATTTTTTTGTGTGTGTTTTTTTTTGTAAATTTGAAATGGGTTTAAAGGGGGTTTTGTAGCGTGCAAAAGAACCTCGGAAAAAGGAAACAACATGGATTTGAAATTTTGTTGTTGGTTTTTTTTATAAGAAATAAAAAATTAATTTAAAACGTTTTTATGGTTTATTTTAATTTATGTATTTAGTTCTTAAATTTAACATCAACAGGGCGGAAAAGTTGTACCAGGAAGCTCGTGTTGTACGCTTCGTCCTCGCCCATCGCACGGAACCGAAATCATTTTTATCTAGCATTAACTTGAATTTTAAATCGTCAACTTTTATAAACTAGTTATCTTTTTTGTTCCTAAAATAGATGTCTTTATTAAAAAAAAATCGATAAAATCATCGTTAATTAATTAAACATTTTGTCCCTTAAATGAATGTCTATTACAATTTAGTGACAAAAACATATATATAGTTTGTAAAACTGGACGATTAATATAACTTTTTAAAGTTACGAACGAAATTTATATTTGGAGTAAATCATACGATTTGTATAATTGAATTTTAGTTTTTGTTTAATTTATATGAAGGTTTTTTGTTGTTGTTGTTTTTTTTTATAAAAAGTAAAAATGTTATTTTATTAAAAAAAATGTAAAAATGGAATAAGTTGGTTGGAGTGAAACTAAAAAGGAGTAAACGGAGATTCTACGGAGCCTTGTATGCTTTAAATGTCAACACATATTTCTTGTTTATTTATTACTCCACTATGTTAATGGAAATGTTCGTACTTTTGAGTTTTTTTCTCAATAACGCTAGTAGCTGAGACGGATTTATCGAAACCTCAAATCAAACAGATTCGATCATATAACCATACCAAGTAGTGGCATGACAAGATGTAGGGACGGATGTCGAAGGATATATTCATGATAGTAAGATCTCTAAGACCGGAAGAAGAAAAAAAAACTCGTTACCAAAACAACGACAATACCAATCAAAATCCCTAGACTTTGAACCAATGCCCCAACCACAAATGTCAAAATGTGATGAAAACAAATGATAAAATTATTTTATTATAATTTTTTTTTTCTTTTTTTTCTTTTTTTTTATCTTGAAATAATATCGAAACTTGAAAATACAACATACATGATCCAATTAGGACAACCAAACCCAAGATTGTGGAGTCGAGAAAGAACCCATATACCAAAGATGCTACCCGACTATGAACCGACCAAACGACTTGAGTCAAACATCCAAAATGTCCAGTTTCGAAGACACTCATGAGTTCAAAATTGAATAAACCAACTTAAAACATTTCATACCCATGTACGGTCTTGAATGTTTCCTTAAACTCTAGGAGGCCAATGATTAATCAAAAGTTATCAAATACAAAAATACATACTCTAACGAACCAATAACTATCTCCCGCTTTTAAAAATGATTTTGTTTATGTTTTTTCATTTAGTTGAACTCGTGTTTTATTATAAAACGATTAAAATTATTTGTTGGTTATATATAAAACAAATACTATTTTTGAAAATTATTTATTAAAAATAATCCTATGGACTATTGTTAATAAAAACAGTCTTTAAATGGTTTAGAGATTACATATACAAATGCATATTTGCCTTAATTGCTATTTAATTTAACTTAGTAATTCCTTCTTGAAACTTGATAGAATTGTATAAATACAATTAAATTGTATAAATATAATTAAATGAACTATTAATGAACTATTTCTTTCCATGTAAAATAATATATTCCCTAATTAATGATAACATATTAATATTTACTATATATATATGGAAATTATTAGTTCATTAAATAGCATTAATTCAATTTTGATGATTTTAACCATTGCCTAGCATTTCCCATAAATTTATTTAATTACATAGAATATTAATATAAGAATTTTTCTGAATGTGTATACATACATAATTAACAACATTAATCAAACTATTAAAATAAAAAAAACTTTCTTTTTAAAATGAAAATTACATTTAATTAGTATTAAATTTACGGAAAATTTGAATTTATTAAATGCATTGTTTAATTAAACAAAAAAGGAAATTATGAGATATTCAAGTCATTATATCTTGTGCCTTATCTGGGCATTTTAATATAATTCAGACCCGTGTAAATATAATTATTATATATGTATATCTATTATACATTTTAAATTTTAAATATGCAACTATCAATCAAATTTAAATAACTAAACATGTGTATATCAATAAAATAATCATAAATCAACATTCATGTATTATAATCATAATCAATATCATATGATTATATAATAATAATAATTACTTTCTTTTTATCTTAGTTTAATTTAATTTAAGTCGCCCATGCTAATTTAATTTAATTATGGAACAAATAATTTAAGAAGAAATATTCAACGTACTATTAGGAGCAGAAATCACGTGAGGGAAAATACGGCATAGATATATTGGGAAAGATATATGCATTTAAAACTAGTTGTAGAGAAGAAGGAGCCAAAATGACATAAATTACACCACACGAGGTCTATGCTTCATTTACTATATATATATCATTCATTTTTATTCACTTTAATTAATTCTACTATTTAATGAACTTATATATTTCTTTTGTATATATATATATTTTTCTCGATAAACAAAGGAAATTTTATTAAAGAGCCAAGAGGCCACGAGTCAACGGTCACGAGTACAATAAAGGATATTATCTTGCACACGGTATATATCCGGAGTGGTCTACATTGTTAAAACTTTTTTCTACCCATTTGACGAACCGCAAAATTCAAACGTTTTCAAGAGAGTGTCAGAAAGGATATCGAACGGGCATTCAGTGTTCTTCATAGTCGTTGGGGATTATAAAACATGTAGCGATATTTTACAAGATGAACAAGTTAAGAAGAGTTATGTATGGGGTATCATATTGCACAATATGATTGTTGAAGACAATAGACGGTCGATTTGTGATGCCCAAGAATGGTATGCTCCTGCAGTTACACGTATTCCGAGAACTTATAACGAGAGAGTGACTGAACGTATCCGGATTAATAGAGAGATTAGAGACAATACCACATACAACATACTCCACGAGGATCTCGTGGCCTACATTTCGACAATTTCGGATAACTATCGACAACGTTAGCTATTTTTATTTTATGTATTTGTATTTTTATTTTAATTATTGTATTTTAGTTTTATTTTTTATTTTAATAAAATTTTATTTAAATGTTTTAAAAAGAAAGAAACTGAGGCTCTCACATCTCCCACAATCACCTATAATCATCATTATCACACCATCAAAAAACTCACAATCATGATTCTGGATGCCACGTCAGGAAAAAAAATCTCATAATCACTCAGAATCACGATTATCATACCGTGTGCTCTTATAGAAATATAAGTTAGAAAATTTATTAAAGAATTGTAAGCTCTTGCGGTTAAGAAGAAAGAACGCCAAAACAAGAACATGGAGCGTTTCAAATAAACGTCAAAACTACTTTCTCTTGTCTTCAGAGTTCTTATCTCAATATTTCATACTATCATCAAGATCTAAGTAGGCTTACAAGTTTTTCGCAGGTAAACATGCCTCTAGAATATAAAAACAAAGACGAAGCTAAAAAATTAATCAAATACAAAAGACAAAATATACACTAAGATCACATGGAGTGGGATGATTCTCACTCTCGTTCTCAGCAAATTCCTCGTTGTCCACTCCGTCACTCCTCGTTCTTGGGCTCGTTGTGGGACTCGTTAGCGGGATAACAAGTCGTTTTTTTTTTTTTTTCATTTTTTTTCTTTGGTTTTTCTAACTTGTGCCCTAGGGGCACATGTTAACACCATTTTTAAATATTAAAAGTACAATCAAAATTATCAAAAAGTACAATTTTTTTATTGATTTATTAACTTTTGATACTTTTGATTGTACTTTTAATATTTAAAAATGATGTTAACATGTGCCCTAGGGTACAAGTTAGAAAAACCATTTTTTTCTATAATATGAATACATATGTATGATTAATTTTAGCTTTGTTTTAATTTGTATATCATATTTCTAACCTTTTTTCTTTTTTTTCTTTTTGCAGGTCTACAATGCAGGTGGAAGAAGATAGATTTGTTTTTTTAAAAATTTTCATTTTTGACTTTGTTTTTTTAGTTTTTTGCATTTTTTTATTCTGAAGTATTTTATTTACACTTTTGATATTTTTTAACTTAATATTTTCAAAGAGCAATAATTTACATCTTTATGTAGTAGTTTCTATTTAATTTATATGGATTAGTTTTAATTTAATATAATGTTTTTAATTTAATATAAATGTTTAAAAAAAATCAAAAATATAAATGTTGCTCTCACATCTTTCACAATCATCCATAATCATCATTATCATTCCACCAAAAAACTCACAACCATCATTTTGGATGTCACATCAATAGAAAAATCTCACAATCATCCACAATCTTGATTATCATACCGTATATTCTTAGTATTAATTTTATGAGTAGTAATAAAAAGAAGAAAAAAAAGATGAGTAGGTGTAAACTGCAAAGCAAATATGAATGGGTGGTTATGGTTAAAGTTCTAGTGTAAGAATGCAATACCCAGAGAAAGACAGACCCATGCACAACACCATGTGCACTGCCATGCCCACTCATCGAATCACAAGTGTACTCTCCTTATTTGGTTGCATTTATTTCAAATTAGATTTCTTTTTTATTGAAAATATCTTTATTTTAAACGAATAAAATATAAAAAAAAAGATTCAGTATTACCATCACCCCATAAGACAAATGCTCGCTAGTCCTTCTTGTTTAGTTGACTAAAATCTTCCTCCTAATTGTAGTTACTAGTTATCATATGACTGCTAGTTCAAAGACGACGTCCCTTGAACCTTCAGATCTTTGATGTGTTGTCTCAGATACCTCGTTAGAAAGTAGACATAGGTTTTGAAATGACCGATTTGCTTTCCGGTGGTACATTGACGCTTGTCCCTCATTCCGTTACAACTTTGTTAAAGAACGTTTTGCGATTGGCAATGTTTGTATGTTGAATTTACCATCCACTTAACAATTTGTAACTATATTTACCATAGGCAATGTTCAGTGAACCATTGTAAGGATTAGGTTACGTTTATGTTAATAACAATGTAGATGTCTTTATATATATGTGTAAATAATTTGCATTATTAATACCGATAAACATGAATTATTACCCTAACCGATATTCTCTGAATCTAACACATCCTGGGGGGTTTTCTAAAGTTTACTAACTATATATCGGTAACGATTATATGTAATACAAATAAATTGGGTGTTATGATTTCTTATAAATATGAAAATAGTGTCGATATATTTAACAAAAAATTTGTACAAAGAGGGTCATTTTCGTATATTGCATAAGATATAATTAAACCAATGTTCTGATTGAAGAAATGATCGATATAAACTAATTTTGATTAAACAACATATTCAAATTCAAACACTATATTCATGCAACATATTTTGTTATAACCAACTATTTGATATTAATCTTTAATATATAATAAAAGAAATGTTTTAAATGCTACATGGCGAAGTAAGGGCACTTGGATAGGTTAACTTTTTTTATTTCAACCATTAGATTAAATTGATGATTTCATCAAATATTACTTTCATTTTACACCCTCTTACAATACATAATAACATTCTCTATTTAATTCTCATGTCAACTAAAATAAAAAACAAAATTCTAATTTACTTATAAAATTACTCAATTTGGACTATGATTTACCTTATTATTATTTTAAAATGTTCCAATAAAAAATATTAAAACAATTGTATAAACGTAAAGGTGTATATGTTATTATAATCATAACCAACATGTGTATAAACGTAAAGGTATATATGCTATTATTCGTATAACATCGTCTTTTCATAATAACTTAAAATTTACATAAACATAATGTTTACAATTTAATTTTTATATATGTTCGCGCTATCGCGGGACAATAATCTAGTTAATCTTATATCGAATATTAATAATATTTATTTATATGTATAGTATTTATTTGTAGTTGTCTTAATATTGAAGATTGAAACAAAAGTTTAGAAATCGATAACGCTTATATTACAAGCATGGAATCTCAACATTCATTTCAAAGAGTAATATAACGTATTTTTCACACATAGAAAAGTGATTATTAATTAATTATAATAATTAATAAAAAAACAAGAGGACGTTTTTTCGCGAATAATTTACAAATACATAAACTTCTGAAATGTCAACAATTAAATTTTATTTTTATATAAAACATAGATATAGATTTTGACATATAATTTTTACTAATCAAGACAAAAAAAGACTTTGTCATGTTCTATCATGTTTTTCTCATTTAAAGGTATGTGGATTTGAACTCTTATGATTTAGAATCTAGCATTGCATTGTCAATGAGTATTAAGTTTTATGTAATATAGATACAAAAATAAACTAGAAAAATCGATTACTATTTAATAGAAAAGGCAAATAGTATTTTTTTTTTTTTTTTTTTAACGGCAATGTTAGTGATTCGGGGCCACAGTTACATCCAACTGGGCAGTATGCGACTCACAAACCTTACACCAAAGTTAGTTACATATCTCATAATATTCACATAAGAAGGAAACCTCAGAGGGAGGTCCTAAGGGAGGACAACCTCCTACCAATTATTATTTATTTATATCGTAGTTCCTAGAAAAAAAAAAGGTGATATATTGTATATCACATTCGAGAAGTTAATATTGATCACCATTTGCATGGATTAGTGGCGTATACATAATCAAATTTGAAATGTATTCGGAATAATTGCTTTTATAGACTTTTAAATTAAAATATAAAGAAACTCTTTAAATTTTTTAGGAAACAAAACTAGTTGTTCGATAAGTTGAATTATACAGTTGATTATTAATTATAAAAGTACACTAATAAACATATGAACGGTGAATAATGTATTTGGACATAATTAACTATAATCTATAGGGTTTTGGTTATTATAATCTATATATCTATATAGGGGCGAGTTTAGGCATGCCAAGGCAGATCCTCGGACCTACCTAAATTTCAAAAATCATATATAAACGATGTCGTAATTTCTAGTAGGACATGCCTAAAAAATCCGAAAGGACCTACGTAAAATGTTTGTTTTACAACTTCCAACCAAACAGTAATCTTGGTGGAGTGGTTTCCAAGTCTTGGTTTTCTAATCAACCAGGTTCAAACCTTGTTAACCCCACTTTTAATTTTTGATAAAATTAAACCCATTACCGATGTTACTTAATTTTTTTTGCTATAATTTTTTTTGCTTATATGACCCATTGACCCGATCCGCTAATAGTTTTTTTTTTTCACTTATTCATAATTATCGGTTTCAATTAAATAGTGACCTACGTGTATTTGAGTTCTAGACTCGCCACTGTATCTATATTATAATTTATTTTCAAAACGTTTCTTAAACAATATTAGCTCGGATAAAACTAGTACATAATTAGACCGTTAGGGTAAATATGGAATCTCAAAATTGAATTTAGAATATAATATAATGTATGAGTAGTTAACAACATGGAAACACCACAAACGCCAATATTTTACAAGTAAACTACTTGTTTAATTCGACATTTAGATTCTAAATGTATTTTATATTATGTTATATGCAAATAATTAGTATATAGTACACACCAAATCCAAGGTCAATTATTAAAAAATGAAATTGATCCTAACAAATATAGTAAATTTTCTGGAACTCACAAAGTGACCTCAAAGTTTATTTCGATACTTTAAAAAAATTTCAAAATCGAAAATCTTAAGAAAACAAATTTTGAAATATAATTAGTTAAGAAACATACGGTTGTTCAAAATGATGAGTTTAATATATAATTGTATATTAAATACGAATCGACTTATTAAAAACTATTCATATATATCTAATTGGTATCGTATGTATTGTATTTCAAAAGTTATGATTGTTTCAACTGATCATTTAATGTTTTGAATTATATATTCTGATAACCTCTTTAAAGTTATGATTGTTTCAACCGATCATTCAATGTTTTGAATTATATATATCTGATAACCTCTTTATTATCTAACAATATTTTCTAGTGCTAGCTTGACATTAGTGCAACAATTTATCGTTAACTTATGTTATATTTGATAGTGCAACAATTGAATCGTCCAAACCCCGTAAATCGTTATGTTTCTTATACTTCTCTATTTTTTTTGTCCAACATTTTATAATCGGTTATGTTATCGAGATAATATATAACATAATTAATTGAGATTAGACCGTTAGGTAGTTTTTAGCTTTTAAACTAAACTTCAAATCTATATTTACTTATAATGGAGGATCGTCGGATGGCTAATATTCGAGAATTTCCAAATAGTGGAATCGTATGCATTTGAAACTCCTGACTCTTTGTTTACCTTATGTTTTAATTACCATAATGTGATTAATGGCATACTTATGCATTTGAAACTCTTGACTCTTTGGTTGTCCTATTTTTTAATTACCATAATACATTTGAAACTCCTGACTCTTTGGTTGCCCTATGTTTTAATTACCATAATATGATTAATGGCATACTTATGCATTTGAAACTCCTGACTCTTTGGTTGCCCTATGTTTTAATTACCATAATGTGATTAATGGCATACTTATGCATTTGAAACTCCTGACTCTTTGGTTGCCCTATGTTTTAATTACCATAATGTGATTAATGGCATACTAATTATTGAGGTATTCCAAAGGTTGGTGGTTTTTTGTTTTTCTATATAAGTTAGTTCGAAAAGTTACATTTGCATCAACAAGCCCCGTAACTACGTACAATCATGTCTCTTTCGAAAAACATGTCTCACTCCAAGATTGGCGCCCTTGACCCAACTAGAGAAGATTGGGTCGTTCATGTACGACTTTGTAGAATGTGGGAGGCAGGTTGGAGATGGTTATGGCTGATGATGAGGTAATTTCTAATTTGTTTGATACAATAATTTCTACCATGTTAAATTAGTTTCTTACATGTTTTTTTTTTACCAAAAAGGGCGGTTCGATACAAGGTTTCATCACTAGAAATCATATACGAAAGTTTAAGCCTCTTCTCGAAGAGGGCCAGGTATATCAAATCTCGAGGTTCAGAGTGATTGAAGGTCAAATGGGATATAAAGTTGTCCCGAATCAATACCGCATCGGTCATGTAAGGGTTTGTAGAATGTGGGAGGCAGTAAATACGAAACTCGGTGATGTCTTACTTGGGTTGGAGATGATTATGGCTGATGATGAGATAATTTCTAAATTGTTTAATTTCTAATTTGTTTGAAAATTTTAAAAGCCGGAAAAAGGGTACGCCACGAAAATGTGGAAAATGTGGGGGGTTAAATTAGTTTCTTACATGTTTTTTTTTAACCAAAAAGGGTGGTTCGATACAAGGTTTCATCACTAGAAATCATATACGAAAGTTTAAGGCTCTTCTCGAAGAGGGCCAGGTATATCAAATCTCGAGGTCCATAGTGATTGAAGGTCAAATGGGATATAAAGTTGTCCCGAATCAATACCGCATCCGTTTCAACATTGCAACATCGGTTCGTAAACTTGAAGTATCCTATGATAAGGTTATTGTTCTGAGTTGTTTTATGTAGGGACTATGGTATTAACCTACCCAATTCATGCTTTTTGTAATGTTTGTTTTCGTTGTTGTAGGTATAGGGTCCATGTGCATGTTGTTGATGAGGCAAGCGATACAATATTTACCATTTTCAATTCCGTGGTGGAGAAGGTGTTTGAGGAAATAAATGTGTTATTGTTGGAAGTTAAAGACACAAAATTCCCTATTCTGATCATTGTTCGTGACAAATCTCTTTAGAAATTGTCACCGCGCAACGCGCGGGAATACGTCTAGTAGTATTATAATGATGTTTAAACTACTAGTATTAGTTAAAAACAAGAGGTTGCTTTTAGCATGTAAAACACCACAACTGCCACAGTTTAACAAGTACATGTAAAGTATATTATATTTTAATTCTATATTAATTTTTATTAACTTTAAAAAAAGGTTTGAATTTATCTATACAATAAATTATTATTATAATTATAATTTGAGTTAATTACATAAATTGTCCCTATGATTTACCTAAAATTACGGATTTCGTCCCTAAGTTTAAAACATTGCATAATTCGTCCACTTTTAAAAACTAATTACCCTTTTCGTCTCTAAAATGAATGTCCGTTAATAATTTCAGTTAAAATTAACGCTAACTAATTTCACATTTCGTCCCTAAAATGGATGTCCGTTAGAAATTAGGGACGAAAAACGTAATTAGTTTCAAGAAATGGATGATTTACGCAATATTTTAAACTTAAGAACGAAATCTGTAATTTAGAGTAAACCATAGGAACGATTTATATAATTAACTCTTATAATTATAACTTACTATCAATTTCAATTTTCAAAGTGTTGGCTAGTGAATATTGTTATTTTGGTAATTTCAGTTTCAATTCCCATAGACGGGCTTGGTCAACATATGTCACCGATGGAATATCGCACTATTCTTAAGTATCGTCTTATGATCCATTATTCCCGGTTGATGCGATATGCCCTGTTTGTCGCAAGGCATGTTTGGATTCCTTTGGGGAACACGCGGTTCATTGTAAAGAGCTCCCGGGATTCAAATACCGACACGATATGGTTAGAGACGTCCTCTTTGACATATGTAGACGTGCCGAGATCTCCGCCAAGAAAGAAGCACCTGTAAACTTTTTAACAGACCCGTCGGATGGAAGATCTACACTTAGACCGGCCGACGTTTTGGTTTTTGGATGGGTTGGAGGGAAACATGCGTGTGTGGATCTGACCGGGGTTTCTCCTCTCGTGGGGTTACGTAGTAGCGGTTTTACAGCGGGTGAGGCTGCTTTGAAGGCCGCTTCAGGCAAAGTGACAAAACACGAGAAAGCATGCATTGAAAATCAGCACGTGTTTATTCCCTTTGCTTTTGATACCTTCGGTTTCCTTGCACCGGAGGCGGTAGAGCTACTCAGTCGATTTCAACGGGTTATGCATAGCAATGTTATGACTCCTAGACGTTTTGATGTAGTTTTTAAACGTATTGGCTTTGCAATCCAAAAAGGGGTAGCGGCGCAGCTTGTTGCCCGCTTGCCTTCTGTCACTTTGTAAATTCTTACGTTCTCATAATATTAAAAGAGTTGTTTATTAAAAAAAAAAAAAAAAAAAAAAATTTCAATTTATACATCAAAATTATTGTTATTTTGGTTATTTATTTATTTCTTATTTTAAGATCATATATAAATTAAAATAGCTCGGACTTTGCAAATGTTTTATGAACGGAAAAAAATCATTAGACTTTATTATATTTAGAAAATTCAAATGAAAATGAAATGATAAACTGTAACTCGACTTAATCATAGTCTTAACCTGACGTAAAGTCTGGACAAGTAATTCTTGTTATTTTCATTTTATAAGCTAGCATAACATTTTGCAATTTCCAATGTATCTTTTTTCGTTACAATTTTACACCAACTAAGCTATTTTTAAAAGGAATATTTAATGACAAAAAATATAATTGAAAGTGAAAATTTATAGGACATAGTTAAACTACGTCTATCGGAGAGTTATTTATGTAATTAAAGTGAAAAAAATTGAACAAAAGGAAACAGAAAAATAATAAACTTTTCTGCAAATAGACCTACAAATCCTCTAAATTACACGTGTCATAATTTCATTATACTTAAAATGTGATCCACTTACTCAGAAATCCAATAACAATGACACTCGGTGTATATTTAACGTAAGTAGTTGGAGCTTAAGCTTAATCTTAAGATGGAACTGGAGCTTGAATTTATACGGACTGAAGCTTATATATAAAGATAAAAAACATGTTTGGTAAAGTAGTTCTGTAGTTGAAGTTTGAGCTTATTAGGATAAATTGACATAAAAAGATATATAAAAATATGTAATTTAATTAGTATAAAGGGTATTTATGTAATTTTATTTAACATAAACTCAAACTCCTTTCATAAGCTACTTCCAGTAGCTTATGATTTTGGGTTTATCTTTTTAATAAGCCCCTTTTAAACTTGAGAACCAAACAAAGCTTATATATAAAAACATAAGCTCAAGCTCTAATAAGTTTCAATAAGTCTCCAACCAAACATACCCTAGTTAGTAGGATGATTTGTATATGTAGGAGAATTTAACATTTTCTCTACGTTTTCTAATTAACCGTTAACCGTTAACTGATTAACTTAATTAGAAAATCAGGAACTTAAATCGAAACCGAACCTAATATTTCTTTTACTTCCTCTTGTTGGAAAAAAAAGGACCACAATATTAAATTGTGAAACTGTAACATTCTGTTTTACACAAATGAAGCTAAAAAAAAAATAAAAAATTATGAATGTGAAAACATGCAGGAGTTGTACCCAACAATTCTGACACTATACCTTAGGTTTGTTAAAACATGTAAATTTTCAAATTTATGTACTATTTCATTCCATTCTTAGATATACTTTTTCATTCATATATATGCTTTATAATTTATACTTTAATCATTTTTCTTGAATATCGAAAAAATTTATGTTTATAAAACCCGAAAATTGGTATGACTTTGAACGTTACATAGAATGTTGCTTGTTTTTCTTATTGATAATTTTGTGATAACCATTTTAACTAGGTGGCATCTTCGATTATGTTATTATATACATTTGAATCAAATAACCGGCATCATAATATAATCTAATAACATTCAAGAAAATCGTAGCGAAAACCACTCAAAATGTGATATGTTTACTAACAATTGTGAGGTGAGAGGTAACTTACAACTCTTGTTAGCAAGGACGGACTTCATGGAGTCCCAGGGACTGCGCCCCTCCCAAAGTTCGGGGTTTATAGTGTAAATGTATTATAACTTAAAGTTATTTTTTGTAATTTTCGTGTTTGGCCCTCCCGAGAAATATTAGTTGTCTTTTAATATAGTTGTCTACTTTTAAACTTTTGGTATTTTCAGAGTTTCGACCTCCCGCTTAAAAATTTCATGTTCCCTCTATGTTTGTTAGTATATCTATATCATTCAAAATTTCAAATCAAAAGCAAGGTTTGTTGATCAATAATTTTCGTAAGCCCATTTGGAGTGTTTACCTAAAAAATTATTGATTTGGGGAGGCCCATTTAATAGGCCCAACCAAATAGCTCTGAATCCTGCACTTTGTAGTATGTTTCTACTTTTTTTTGTCTTGATTATCTGGGTATCTGACTTGATTTGCGAGTGACCTCCGGTCGTTGCGGGTGAAGTGGTGAACCTCTATGAAATTAAGGGGTATATCATTTTGCTCATAGGATCCGTACTTGGGAAAAAATCATTAACGTAACCTAATTATAAGACGTTATGATATCTTTTGATAGATCTTGGTTACGAACCTTTTTAAATAACATCCTGGGTGATATAAATTATTTTTAGAAATGGTCAGAGAGATACCTTGGTTGGTCACGTCACGTGCATATGAGTTAAAAAGAATCATCCATAGATAATATGAATAAAAAAACCTCATCCATTTACCTATTTTAGAATACTATATGAAATTGATTTCAGTTCGAAGATATTTTGACATAAACTTGACCATTAGGAATACGATATGAAGTTACTTAATACATATACTCATATGACCCGTTTGATTCTTATTATACCAAAATAACTCATTACTCAAAACTTATACTGCTAGATAACTGATACGTTCTCGAAGAGTTGTATTAATGGTAATTTTAAATAGAACTATTACACAAATAAAAAAGCTACCAAATTTATCTAAATTTTAAACATTATCGGTTCAAAGAATCATTATCAAAAGATAATATAATTTTTAAATTTTAAATGATGTTAAATTATAATGTTTATATTTATTGTTTAATATATAGGAAATAATAGTCCATTTAGGGTCTGTTTGCAAGTATCGGACTACGGACTCGGACTCGGTCCGTGTTTCAAGCGTTTGATTCGTAATGAAAAGCTCGGACCATGGACTGAGTCTGTGATTTTGCCTTGTTCTCAGTCTGCGGTTTTTCCAAACGGACCGAATCCGAGGCACGATCACGAACTCGATCCGTGATCCGAGCTTTTTTTGACGAATCAAACACTCGAACCACGAACCGAGTCCGCAGTCCGAGTCCAAATCCAAATCTAAATTTGATGTTTGCAAAGAGGCCCCTTAGCTTAAACAAAAGCCAAAACACTCAAATTAGGGTCAAGATGTACAAAGAGACCAAGACCACATAAAATTTTAAGCTTTTGCACAAGATAAAATATTCCACGTGTCACCAACCCATTTGTGCTAACCATAAATTTTAGATAAGAAAATGGATCACCTTTCACTAGCAAACTCTTTCTAACTAAAAAACCCACACTTGTTCCAAACCAAAACACAAAACCCTTAGCCAATCTACACAACAAATGGCATCCATGACAATAACCTCCTCATTCCTCGGTGGCTCCGCGGCTATCGCGGCCACCAAACAACCCTCGACCACCACCCGTCGCGGCTTGGTAGTCATGTCCAACTCCTCAAAAGTGTCAAACATTGAGAAAGTTGTGGTTGATGAGACCAAGGAAGGAAAGAACGTGAATGGAAGGAGAGACATGATGTTTGCGGTTGCAGCGGCCGCAGCAATGTCGGTCGCTAACGTTGTTTCGGCTGATGAAGAGCCGAAACGTGGGACAGAAGCCGCGAAAAAGAAGTATGCACAGATTTGTGTGACGATGCCTACTGCACGTATTTGCCGTTACTAATTATAAGTGCATGGGATAATTATACGTACATGCATGTATGTATAATATTTTTAGCAAGTTAAAATCTGTGCATGGAGCATTGTAAAATTGATCATGCTTTTGCTTGTTTGTTTTATTGTGTTTCTTAATGGTAAATGTTTATTTTGCTCTCAAAATATTATGCATTTTGTTATATTTATTGGTCTTAATTATTATATATAATGAATAACGAATATCGAATTCGAGTATTTACATTCGATCTTGATTGATCTAGGCAAATGGAAATGGTATGTTGAATTGATATTGTATCGTATTGGGTGTTCAATCAATCATATGTAGGTCAGGGTTCGATCCTTGTTGTAATCATATTATTAGTTAATTAATTAGTTTGACCGTTTAAAAAATATATCATATTGTATGAAGGATTTGAAGTTAAGGTGGTACAACTAAAGATTTTTTGTGAATTTGAGATATTAGCGTTATTTTACATAGAAATTTGGATTAGTTGGAGGCGGCCGAGCACCCTCCAGCCCCTCTACTAGCTCCGCCCCTAGTTATAATGAACGCTGGTATGTCTTGGTTTTGTATTTGAAGATTACATAGACGAATGTTAGAATGTACATGTACAATTGTACGTACATACATTTTATACTCGGTATTGATATTTAGGACCGTTTATCTTTAGTACGAATTAGACACACATGATACATATATGCATACATATCATACTCTCTTTTGGTGTAAGTGTGACCACCATTGAATACACGAAAAGGTAATTTGCATGGACAAACCTTATTTAGATACAGAGTCGATAACTATCATGGGTGGGTTGAGTCGGATAACAAGTTAACTAAGTCCACTTGAAATAGACAACTCTACAAACGAACTACTCAGCTAAGCTATGTGTCTCGTACGAAGTCCAAAAGCCACACCAGTCAGTTATTCATTCTAGTTAAAATACACCATGATTAACAGAAAAACGTACTTGACATACGTACATACATCATTATTGCGTGTTATTACAATGTATGATACATATGAAAGCCGTTAATTATTTATATAAATGGCAGTAAAGATGATCATAATTTCAGAAAGTTCTTCTCTATCAAGCTCTCAACAGTTTCCTTGACGCTTTGCTCAAGGGGAATGTAGTCGATTCCCAAGCTCTTCGTCTTTTCTTTTGAGACTTGAAAAATTGGAGCGAAAGGCTTGTCATCGGCACACCTGCAAAGTTTATTTAACCAAGAAAAACATATTCGGTAAATTGTTATGTAAAAATACTTATTCGTACTTCAAAAGTGCAGAACACTAACTTCTCTGGAAGTTTGGTAGACGGGTAAAGCTTTCGTAGTATTTCAATTAACTCGGAATAGTGAACAACACTCTCCACCAAACAATATCTTCCATTAGCCGAAGGGATCTCGAATGCTTGAATATGTGCATTTGCAACATCTTTAACGTTAACCCACCCGAGACTTGAATTTGAATACGTTTCTGCCCCTGCAAAACAATATCAACTATTATATCGTTAAGTAATATTTTATAGATAATGCTATTAGAAGCATATATACCGTTTAATAGTTTTAGGATTGCTTCGGAACTAGTGTTGAGAGTTGACTGTAATAATGGACCGATAACCATTGCTGGATTTATGGTGACTATGTCCATGCCTTTTTCTTCTAATGTTTTTGACAGCACATACCACAGCTGGTATAACAAAATTAGAAATATCAGATTTCTTAAGATATAATTGAAATCTTGGGACAAAAAGCGTAAACCCGAACCATTACACCCTACACCAAAAAAAGTACTTATTTTGACCCGTTACCCAACCCGTCCATTTTGCCACCTCTAGAAATAACACTAAAAGTACGTATGATTACTTTCATTTCCTTGCAAAGTTGTGGATCAGAGAACCAAGTTTCATCAATTACAACTTCAGGAGTTTTAGGTCTTGCGTTAAAAGCGACTGCAGCTAGGGATGATGTCACAACAACTCGTTTAACTGATAAAGCTTTCGAACAGGAACCAAGAACATTAAGTGTTCCTTTCAATGCAGGTTCAATCAACTCTGTCTGAAACAAATAGTAAAGTCTCAGTTTAAAATGTAACTAAAAGCTAGATTTTGGTGTTTTGTAAGATACCTCTGGATCTGTGACTGCAGTGAAAAAAGGAGAAGCGGTATGGAAAACACCGTCGCATCCATTAATAGCAGAATCAAAGGAACCTTCTTCAAGTAGGTCTGCTTTGAACAGGTGAAGCCTTTCTTTAGCTCCGTCGAGTTTTAACAAATGGTTTGTTTTTGTTGGATTGTCTGAAGTTATCCAAAAAACTAATCGTTACTAGGAATTCGTAAAGAACAAGAAATCAATCATGTTTTACTTTTATTTTTTTACCAACTTAGGATATAGTAGAGAGAGATAGAAACTGACTGGGAGAGCGAACGGAGGCTTTGACGGAGTAACCTCGCTGGAGTAAAAGCTTTACAAGATTGGAAGCAATATAGCCTGAAGCTCCAGTTACGCAGACTGTCTTCCCTACACCGCTCATTGTCTCCATTACCAGTGCTACTACTAAGAAATTTTTCACCGTGTGATTGTTGAGTTTTTGTTTGGGATGAGTGGGAATTACCGGTGATTAGTTTCATTTTCTTGTGGTTCACAGTCGTCTGTCCCTACTGTTATTTCTGAGTTCATTTGTATACCGTTGATCAGCGCGCCTTATCTTTGATGTTTAAATTTAAACCTTACTTACATGTAGTACAATTACAATATGATAACAGAAGGGACCATCTTCAGATCTATGCATTTTTCCCCCCTTATTTTTGACCGCAGATTTATATTAGTCGTGTTTATTTCATCTAGAAGACGAAATGATATTGTAAGCTTTTACATAGACGGGGTTTATAATGACTTATTTCGCTACTATCCTTGTGTAAGAATGAAGAATTATAAACATCATGGTTTTTTCGCTATAATTTATTGAAATGTTGCAGATTTGTTTCAACTTGCAAATCAGTTTCATATAGAACCGATATAGAAAATCATCTCTCGGTCTTAAGCTCTCACATATGACATATTGGGCATGCACACACAAAGCAGAAACTAATACACAAGTCTAGTTTACGTAATAACGTCAAATGATAGAAAACATAAGCTTGTCATGGTCATATGGTTGATAGAATTTTCTTCTCTTTTAAGCTCTCAACGGTCTCTTTGATGCCTTCTTCAAGAGGCGTAAAGTCAATGCCCAAGCTTTTCGCTCTTTCTTTAGAAAACTGATACTTCACAATTGGTGCATCGTCTACACACCTGCAACATTCCAATGTACTCAATTCAGTACCTGATTATCTTAGATTTAGGAAGTTTGTTTAACTTGGACGTCAACCTAATCATCTTTCCATTTTAATAAGTCGAGTGTCATTGGATTTGAGTCTTTGGTCATGTTATTTTTCATACGGGTCAAAAAAGGCAAGGTCGGTTTTGGGTTGACCCATAAACAATTTTTTCTTTATATGAAAATAGGAATTTTTTATACTAAATGCGTTAAATATGATTACAGAAATGATATTATTACGGAATATTTGTTAAATGCTATGGTACGCATAAGAATAGACTTTGGGTGACTTTCAGCTGGTTTTAGTCAACGCGTCCCTATTTTAGCCAACTTTTTAGATTTGACACGTTTCACTGAAAATTGTCACCTCTAGATATTTACGAGCTTACTTGTCCGGAAGGTTGAACGAAGGATAAAGCTTTCGTAGTATCTGGACTAGTTCGGAAAAATGAACAACGCTCTCGGCAATGCAGTATCTTCCACTTGCAGAAGGCGTCTCGAATGATAAAATATGTGCATTTGCTACATCCTTGACATGAACACACCCAACAGTAATATTCTGATATGTTGATGCTGCGTTTTAGTGTCAATTTACCAGCCAAAAGTTAATAAATCAAATTTAAATTACTGAAGAAAGATCACAACGGAAAAATGTTACATAAATCAGAATTCAGATAGAAGGGTGGCGTAGCGGGTCAACATGGGTTGGGTCAGGTTGCCACCTCTAGCCATTATACTTTGGATGTATAATGAGAATTAAAGTTAATGCATACCGTTGATCAAGCTGAATATGACGCGTGCACTTGTATTGAGAGTTGGTTGCAGGAGAGGGCCGATGACCATAGCAGGGTTGACGGTGACCATGTCTATGGATTTCTCTTTAGCAAATTTCCATGCAGCTTCTTCAGCCAACGTCTTTGAAAGCGGATACCACAGCTATAATATAAACCAAATAGCAAGCCACATCATAATAATATAATATGATCTTTTGTAAAAATGTATCGACTTTTGAAGTTGAATGCATTAAAATAAATTTTGGATGATTTTCGACCAAGAACTCAAATCGGCCCATTCATATTTAAACGAAATGGTTGCTTTGAACAGTCTAAGAAATTGGCGGAAATGTAGAATTACACCCACCTTTGTTTCTTTACAAAACCCTTGATCGGAAAACCAGCTTTCATCAACCACAACTTCCTGTGTCAATGGCAAACCATTGAACATAACTGCCACTACCGATGAAGTCAAAACCACTCTTTTGATCGATGGAACCTTAGCACATGAACTCAAAACATTCAGTGTTCCCTTCAACGCTGGATCAATCAGATCCTCCTAAAAAACCGTAAAAACCATCATCACCAAAAAAAGACGCCTTGATTTGAAGTCACAAAATGAGAAAGAAAAAGTAAATGAAAGATCAAAGGCACCTGCGGGTTATCAGTATGAATGAAGAAGGGAGATGCAGTATGAAAAACACCATCACAGCCTTCAACGACAGCATCAAACGAACCATCTTTTAATAAGTCTGCTTGAAACAAACGAAGCCTTTCCTTGGCTCCATCAAGTGCAAGCAAATGCTCGGTTTTCTTTGGATCATCTGAATATGAAGGAATTAATAAGCAAAGTTATTTACATGTAGCCCCAACCTATAACTAACAAGTAACTAAATTACGATATATATTTAAAGAGACATAGAATGAGAGGGACTAACTGAGGTCACGAACAGTAGCATGGACAGTGTAGCCACGGTGAAGCAAGAGCTTAACGAGCCATGAAGCTATGTAACCAGAAGCTCCAGTCACACACACCACCGTCTTCTTTCCTTCTTCCTGCACGTTCATCACTGCGTTTGTTTTAGTCTTTGTGCAAGATTTGGTGAGCATCATTGTTGCATATTAATCTTTTTGTACATGTCAAACATCTTTTGCTGATTTTTTTTTTTTAATAATCAATGACTCATTTTAAGACGGTAAATGTATTTTTGGTTAAATAATCTAGTTTGACCCATTTATACGTATCTGTATTGAAATTGACACCTCTAACTCTCTAGCTAGTATATTTTTGGATATACTTTTACGTGTGTACAAAAGGAGATATACGGAAACTTGACATAACATAACATACTAATATCAGCAATGGCGTCTTATAGCTAAAATTTCCGTTACTTGCTATGAATCCTATTTCGAGTAGTTTCAACTTTTCGTTAGTATGTCAATGTCACAAGAGCCAAGCACAATACAAACTCGTCTATTTTCATGATGTTAACATATTTCTATTTCGGCATAATTAACATTGTTAAGAAAAAAAACCCGAAAAAGCTATATTTCCTTACCACCAAGTATTAGTGGCTTAGAGTAGGTAAACACTCATAATTAATCATTGTTAAACCACTATGTAAAACACTCATAATTAATCACTGGTAAACCACTATTCTAAACACCAATCGGTATAATGGTGACCTATTAACATATAGGTTGAGGGTTCAAATTCTGCTTAAGACAAATGTTAATATTCGTAGTGACTTTGATTCTTTCCGTGTAAAAAACCCCCGATAAAACGAAGGTTATGTTAATTAGCATAGGTGAGATGATTTGGGGTTGTAGCCATCTATTATTATTTACAATGTAAGAAAACCGTTTGTTATTTTTTAAATTTTGTCCCTACAAAAGTCAATCTAAAGAACGTTAATAATAAAAGGAAAAAGTTGAAACCCGATTAACACAACTTCATATGAGAAGATTTCGAAAAGCTTACACTAATTGTTAGTATTAAGGTTAAGAACAAAGAAGAATTAACAAGTAAGGAAAACAAAATTAACTCAAGTTCGTCTTCGAATATTACAAAAAGTATAAAAAAAATTCTAACTAACGAAGGTTTTATATTTTTATATATTTGTTGTCACCAGTTAGCATAAATATACAAAAAGTATGAAAAAAATTCTAAAATTTATGCTACATGACGTCAGCAGTTAGCATAATTTTTTATTTTTTTTTAAATAGGGTTAGCATTAGTTCGCATATGCTAAGTGGTTCGCATATGCGAACTCCATGTAGCATATACGAACTCCGTGACATTTTGTAATTTCTTTTTACTGATTTTGACATTTTGTAAAATACCCCCTTACCTTTTGGTATTTTCGTAATTTTCCCAAAAAAAAAATCAAATGTTTGATTGAATAATATTGGGCTATTGCATTTGTAGTGTTGGGCCTAACTTTTATTAAATGGTGCGGCCTTTTGATAACTGTTATGAATATAAAAATCACTAAATTGAAACCCAAAACTAATAAACATATAATTTGATTTAGAAAACACTAAAAGACGAGAGGTTGTAGGTTCAAGTCTCGACATAGTGTAATAGTGATGTGTACTAAATTATCGTTGGAGACCTTACATGAATAACACGTCGGTTGTGAACTTGGGAAATGCTGGCTTGATACGTAAAAATTGGACTTATTCGATAGGTAGGAGTAGTATGAGGATGAGTGACCTCTTGAGAAGTCATCACTATGTCTTCAAGAACAAAGTCGGGCACCTACAAACAAAATGAGAAATGCTATGATCGCAGAAGACAATATGTTACAACAATGCTTTTGAAGTTCTTTACACTTCTTTTTAAATGTCCTTCCCTCGTCGTTATCTATCTTTAATAAAACAGATCAAGAAGATTTTTGGAAAGTTACATGAAAAGCTTCATTAGGCCTTTGAAGAAAACTCATTGGCACTAAGGTGCTCGAGTTTTTATCAAGAAACTCTAGCTCGGCTCGAGCTCGGCTACATTCAAGTCTAACTCAAACATAAAAATGAGCTCGAACTATCTAACAAGCCGAGCTCGAACATTTAATGCCTCAGCACAAGTTCTTATCAAGCTTTTCAAGGCTCACACATATTCTATTTTTTCTAAATTTTAAATTTCCAAATATGTTTCGTGTGTTTTTATTTTATTTCTTCGCACATTTTTTTCCTTCTAGTTCTAAAACTTGAGGATTTTTTTCCTTCTAGTTCTAAAACTTGAGATCTCAAGTCCGAGCCTCGTATGAGGGTTTTAGATCAGTAAGATTACTCTTTGTGAGTTTGTGGGTTACATATTGCCCAATTGGATGTCACTGAGACCCGAACCGTTATACTTGGCTTTCAAAAAAAGAAAAACTTGTATATACACGCAAAATGAGTTACGTTACTGAATAATCTTTTCTACATATATTTGAACTAAATTTAAATATAAAAATAAATTTTATTCATAAATTCTTGCTTTTCAAGTCGAGTCCGAGCTGATCTTGAATTCTTTTCGATTCAGCTCGAACCTTCATCATTAAAACCCTTCAAGCTCGAGCTATTGAGTCAAGATTGAGCTCATTCTAAACTGTTCGAACCGAGCTCGATCCCTTCAAGCTCGAGCTTAGTTCGGATCGTTAAGAGATTAAAAATCTATGGTTTCCTTTCAATATCAAGGGTTAAGTTTGACACCAACCCTTTTTAAGTATATAAAACATGAGAATGACTAAATAGTCTTTCATCAATCTCTCCCATGGCAATATCATCTCTAAACCTCTCATCATCTTTCCAAAACCCTAATTCCAAACTACATCAATCTTTCCCTAATCTTCTTTTCCAAACACCCCTAAAACCCAATTACCAAAACAAACCCATATCTTGCTCATCTCTCCCGATCCTAACGTCGAAAACCCACATCCAAAACTCCCCAAAACACGAAAAACTCGAAAAAGATGAAGAAGTTAAAGTCGTTTCACAAGATAATAGACCTCTTAGTCATATATGGCAAGAAATCCAAGGCTCTAATAATTGGAATGGTCTATTAGACCCCATGAACTCCCACCTTCGCGGAGAAATCATTCGCTATGGCGAGTTTGCTCAAGCGTGCTACGACTCATTCGACTTCGACCCACGATCCAAATATTGTGGAACTTGTAAATACCAAGGTACTCATTTCTTTGAGAAGCTTGATATGGCTGAGTATGGATATCGTATTAGTCGATATCTATATGCTACTTCCAATATAAATCTACCAAATTTCTTTCAAAGGTCGAAATTATCGAGTGTTTGGAGCCAACACGCGAATTGGATGGGATATGTTGCGGTTACAACAGACGAAAAGGAGGTAAAACGGTTAGGCCGTAGAGATATTGTGATCGCATGGCGAGGTACTGTAACGTACCTCGAATGGATCCATGACTTAAAAGATATATTACATCCTGCTCATTTTAGTGACGATCCGTTAATCAAGATCGAATCAGGGTTTTTCGATTTGTACACGACGAAAGAACATTCGTGCCATTATTGTTCCTTTTCGGCTCGTGAACAAATTCTTTCCGAGATCAAAAGAATTAAAGAAAGATATGAAGGTGAGGAACTCAGTATAACGATCACAGGACATAGTCTTGGAGCCGCGCTGGCTCTATTAAGCGCTTACGACTTGGCCGAGATGAAACTAAACTTTACAAACACAGGAAAAAGAATTCCCATCACGGTATACTCATTTTCAGGTCCAAGAGTAGGTAACTTGAAGTTCAAGGAACGTTGTGAAAGCCTAGGAATAAAAGTTTTACGAGTTGTTAACGTGCATGACAAGGTACCAAAAGTACCCGGTATTTTCGCTAACGAAAAAACAAAACATCAAAAGTACATAGAAGAAAAGATATCATTTCCTTGGAGTTATGCTCATGTTGGAACCGAGCTTCAACTAGATCAAAACGATTCGCCTTTTTTAAAAAGAACGAATGATATAAGTTGTGCTCATAATCTCGAAGCGTTGTTACATTTAGTTGATGGTTTTGGTGGTAAAAAGTCCGGGTTTTGTTCTAAAACAAATAGAGATATTGCACTTGTGAACAAGAGTTGCGATTTTTTGAAGGACGAGTATGGCGTCCCGGCATATTGGCGGCAAGATGAGAACAAGGGGATGGTTAGAGGTGGCGATGGGCGGTGGATGTTGCCAGAACGTCAACGGTTGGATTCGCATCCGCCCGATACGGCTTATCATCTTGAACAAGTTCTTAAGTTTGCTGCTAAATCTACTTTGAAAGCACTTTAGTTTGATTATGTATGTGCTTGTGGTTGTATACATAAAAGAATTGTCCATGAAATATGTTGGTACTAATATTTCTAAACAACTTTTAAGTTACTTATTTTTTAACATGAGTTAGTGTATTTATTGACTTATAGTGTATTTATCGAGTTGAGTTTTAGATATTTTTGTTACATGGTAGATAATTTTCTCGGATAGACTTTTGTGGGTCGAAAGGTCAAATATAACTTTCTCTTACATTCGACGGACAATGTGAGTGGGGCATCTGCCTACCCCGTTTCCAAACTATCTTTGCCATGTATTTATTGCGGTTTCAGGCAAGCGCTTGTCAAATCCGACCATCATGACTAGTAATGTACATCTGGCATGTGTGTAACCACGCTTGGTGAAAATGGAGTCAACAATGGGTTCGAATCAAAATTTAAAATGGACTTAAGGGACCATATACCGTTGGCCATAAGTTCTTGATTCAATAAACACCAATCATATTCGCCATAAATATCTGGAGTTTGAAACTACTTTTTGAAAGAATTTAGTTTTCTGATTTAGGATATGTTTGACCCAAACGTTTGTAACTGTACATAGAGATACGAGTTGAATCGTTATATACGAGTTGTAGTAAGTTTTTGTTTTTTGAAAGCTATTATAATTATTTGTTCATTTTATAGTTTCTTAAGGCTTTTAAGAGCACCCTAACAGCAAAAAGGTTCAACTTGTAAGCTAACACAAGTTCTTGTAAGGTTTTCGATATTAAGGTCACCCTTGGAATTGAACCCGAGACCTCAATGAAGAGATGTAACTTGATTTGATTACCATCTAAATGATTTTCTATAATTAACTTGTTTTATTTCATTAGTGGTGTACATAGGAAATTTGATGGTTACGAATCACCTCCCCTTATAGGTCGCCCACGTTGCTAGTTCAAGCACGGGGGCAAAAAGTGAAGATTTTTATAATGCGTTGCTATAATCAGCGAATGATGAAACGTCCATGAAAGTTGATGCTCGTTAAACTTTCATTTTCTTTTCTTGTATGTTTAAGGAATACAATTATTGTATCCAAATTGAGTTTCTCTAAACCATGAAATTATATTCAAAGTCGATAGTGACATGTCGATTCATGATTTTGTATCGCACAATAACAATTACCACTCTTGCTGCCCATGAAAGCTACCACCAAAACCAACACTACGAGTTTCTTTATTTATAGCACTCGTTTTTCACACGTCGTTTCAAGTGGGAAGTGGGAACCAACCATAAGTCAAGCACCCACTCATGTCTTTCAAAACATGTTCAGACAAAGATTGATGCTTAACAGAGACTCTAAACGGGTCAAATGTGTTGCAAAACGCTCATATAACACGTTCTATTTACACTTCTTTGATTTGTCGACATTTCAATTTCTCACATATAGCAAGCATACAAGGCGTGTATCAGTTGAGATTATTATTGTATATCACTTGGGGAATAAATAGACACCGACCCTCTTGAGCAAATCCTATCACATGGTACATAGTTTAACAAAACAAAGATCTACTGTTACACAAACGGGGACATATAGATGAAAGAGGAAAACATGAACAAAATCGAGATATTACAACCAAAGTTTAGAAGTTTGAACTAATCATATACGAGCAACATAAGAATTGGCTTGGGTAACATATCTCACCCACCGATATGGATTATAAGTTTTCGACTTCTTAGCAATTTGCAAGTATTTCACCTACATGACAAAAGAAAAAATGGTTACTGAAAGATTTCGATCTCTAACTGCATCATAAATAATCATCCTAACTGTTTCAAGCCCCTATCTAAAGTATATTTCATAAGAGATTTGATTCCTACTTGTACTGAATCTAGACGAGAGCATTTACAACATTATTTTGTGTCTTTGTAAAAGACTTTGAGAAAGATGATTAATGGTCTCAAAAGGTTTTGACCGTATAAATGTAAGTATGTATGTATTTATAAAAGTTGATACTATCAACAATATGATCAACGTTTCAAGTGTTGATTAATGGAGCAACATTGGTTTTACATACGCATAGATGGCAATTGCGACCCCTTTAGTAAACTGTAAAGAATGGATCGATTTAGGTTATGTTATATTTGTAACTTTCGGGTCATGGAAAAGATATAAATTAAAAGGAAACATGTTGAAAGAGCCCCAAAGTGTATTTTACTGCATTAAACCACATAAATCATTTTACTAAATAAACAATATCATTAATGAGAATAAATTACTTGTTTTCCCGATCCACCCATTTTGTCACCTCTAAGCCACACATGTACAACTAAATTATGATGAAAACTAGTCACCGGTCACCACTAATGCACAAAATTTGTGCAGAAAGCACCAAAAGGTGCTTCATGATAAGCACTTTGGGTGGGGCACTCACTTCGTGCACAAATTTAGTGCACTTATTATTCATATGTTTTCCTTTAAAAGTTGAAACAGCTTCTTACCTGGAGTCTTGAACAGTTGTACATTGGTATGGTGAAGGTCATGCTGACTGGCCCCGCTTCTTTTGTTATATTACCTATCATGCAACAGTTCACAAAGTTAGAATAAGTTCACGACATGACAATAAAGATAAGCGTCGAAGAAAGAGACATTATAAATTATATAAAACATACCATGTGATTCATGTGAAAATGTTAATTTGGCACGCAGTGTATGCTCAGATCCACCAACAATCTGGAGTGAATAGTGATATCAGTACCGTTATAAAATAAACGTAAATCCAAATAACATTGGAGCTTCAGGAGAAGAATTAACCTTCTTTAACCCCCACTCGATTTTTTTATTTGATTCCTTGAAATCAGTCACTTGTCCAACTGCTCCGCTTTCCAGCTCAAAACTAACTCTAAATTTGTAAACAAAATAGCATTAGAATAATAAAACATATTTATCAAAAACAATATATATCAAAACAGAAGCAATCATTTGCCTATAAAATGTACTTTTGCTTAAAATGCAATATATTCGAAAATTTAAAATTTCAATAGACACTTGATGCCTAATAGATTGTGTTCGGACATATATTAATTTATCTGACATGAAAGAAAATGAAAATAATTTAAGCCTCACCCGTCTACTTTAGCAACTAATTATTGATTATGAGAAGAACTTTTGCACTAGTAGGTGTAGAAATAGATTAAATTTGTATTAAATGTAATAAAATATTATAATCTTACAAATACATGATGTAAATTGCTGGTATATATAACGAAATCTGACCATCCAAATTAACTAGGAACAAATTTTTTATTAGTATCATAAAAATATCGTTGTACAATACTGATAAGTACCTGGATGTGTATTTTGGCACCGGCATTTGCACTACAATTGTATTTGCAGTAATATTTGAAGGAAACTCAGCACGTATCTTCAGAATCACCTCAGCCTTAGAAAAATATACATGATATAATTCAGAATTGTAATATATTTAGTGAGCATTGATATGCTGATGACATATATAACTACAACATCTATAACTTTGGTTTAACTTACAACCCGTTTGACCTGTTTCCTATTTAATCTTTTAGCTTAAACATTCCAAACGGCTATGTTTAAAGAAAGCAACTACTGTTATGAATATATCTTTTAATCATCTTTAACATATTAACTTTTACAAAAACTCTGTTTGCAGGTCGAACCCGACCTTTTTTACCTGAACCCGTTTTGACCTCTTACCCAACCTAGGACCATGCATGAGATAGTGATGTATAATTGAATGGACAAGATAATCAACCTTAAGCGATCCTGCTTCTTCGATCAGAGTGTTAATGCGGAATGGTGGCTTAAATTCTTGAGTCATGCGATAATTCATTACAGGGAATTCACCATCAGGTGGAACCTGACAAACATGAGAAAGATCCAACGTTAAATTCAACACAAACACAGGTTAGGTGTGTCATGTAAAAGAGCTAAAACTTTAGTACATAACTTACAAGAGTTAAAGTTCTATCCACATCAAAACTATCAAGATGCACTGATTCATGGAAATTGCAGTCGTCTAGTATAACCGCTCCTGATCCACCAGAACCACCATAGTCTGTTGAGCAAAGCATACTTAATGAGCTTACGAAGACAGATAACCCTCACAGTCAATAAGTTGTTAGCTTGAACATGTCAATATTACTCACTACTAGACATGGCAAAATGGGTAAAAGGTCGACACAGGGTAATTTCTATGTGCGGGTCAAAACAGTTTGCGTTGGGCAACCCACCAACATTTTTTAACCATCTTTCTTTAATTTTATAATTACTTAATATATTAAAACTACAAAGATGATAATATAACAGCTTCCAGAAAGAAAAAAAATTAGGAACCTCTAAGCATTTGAATTCAGGTTAGGCAACTTTTGACCAATTCGACTCGTTCCATTTTAACTGGGGTTTTTTTTGTATATATTTGACAAGCTACCAATAAAATACAACCAGAATAGACCTATCTATATATAAAAGGGTTGAAAACGCCACCTCTACTAGTTTCATGGTTATATTACTGGATATAGAAAAAACTGAAAAAGAAATTTACATGTATATCAAGTATGAAAGGACAGTTAAAAATATATATATATTTCAATGGTGGATAAATATACCATATACTGATCTGCCACCTCTTCCTATATTCAGGTCCTCGTTGAGGGCTAATCGAATTTCCGGATTCCCAGAAAGATAACTCTTCATTTGAATGGTGCCGTCTATCTCTGAAGTTAGTATATAGCCCTGTTACGGTCAGAAGGAAGTTACATATAAGAATTATTAACAGTTTATGACATGGTGATTAAGAAAAACATTCATATATATAATAGTATGTCAAGACTAACAGTAGATGCAAACTAGAAGATACAAATAGAGTTAAACACATAACAATACTCACACTAGAGCTGAATGTAAGACTTATTTTTTCAATTATATCCACGAAAATTTCCTCCCTCTTCCGACCCCCAGGTTCATTAGCAACAACTGATTTTGTGACAGCTGTCCCTGGCATTCTTTTGTTCCCTTGCTGCATCCATCAAATGTTGCAAGTTACTAAATAATCGATATGCAAGTAAACATGATAACAACATCAAATAATTTGATTGCATATACCATAAACAGGGCAGCCGGACCAAGAGGCGGCATATGTGTCGCATCTATCATGATTGGCTCATTAAATACAGACGACTTTAAAACTTCGGTTGATGTCGTTTGCACATAACCAAAATCCTGGGTTCAAAATAATGAAGTAAAAGGTATAAAAAGTTGTTTGTCCCCTGATCGATATAATTTGCAAATATTACATTCAAACTTTAGTACACTTAACAATGTCAAATAGACGAAAATACTTACAATAACTTCATCGAGTAATTCATACACAAGCACAAAGTTTTTCCTTATAGAATCTTCATTGAGGATGCCAAGGTAATCTTTGGTAACACGAGCTATTCTTTGTAGAAGCTCCAAGACAAGAGAAGGTGACACATTTGCTCTAGTGGTTGCAACAAACAGCAATCCAACCACCTTGACATGAAAGTAGTTGACACCATCCACGTTCTATCATAACAGATCAAGAAATCACATCAGCAGCAGCCATGATGTTAACATAAACAGTCAGATTAAGATTTAACATCTGCCTATAGTTATTGAAAGTAATAACCAAGGGAACAGTTACTTAATAACTATAACTAATGAAAGTTTAGTTGTCTTTGCTAATTATAATTGTAGTTAGAATGGCATCATCATCGGATCCACCTTCAGGAACCACAACTAATGAAACTCTTAAACGAAATTCGGACGATATTGGATGGATTTATGGAGAGTTGGTGGACAAAACGAATAAAGATAGGGTGAAATGTAACTTATGTGGGAAACCTATGGGTGGAGGAATTTATACAATGAAACAACATATTGCGGGTGTAGGGACAAATGTTAAGTCTTGTAAAATAGCAACAAAAGGAGATATGATGTTATGTCAAAATGCTCTTGAGGAGAACATACACAAAAAGAAGGCTAAACTAGTTTATGATAAAGCTTTGAGATCGGAGGTGAATATTCGTGATAATGAAACCATTGGAAGATTGTTTTGGAGAATTGAAGGAATCACGTTATTTTGGTCCTATGGAGAGATTTGCAACTTCCAAAGGAGTTAAGGAAAAGAGCTCACAAGGTAATATTTCCAAAGTTGTCCGAAATGAACAAGTGATTCGTGTGAAGGAATATATTTGTAAGTGGGCGTATGAATGTGCGATTCCATTTCATGCATTTGAAAGGGATAGCTTCAAAGCTTTAGTGGAGGCGATTAGTCAATTTGGACCCAATGTTTCACCTCCAACGAGATACAAGATGGGAGATACTTTTCTTAAAAAAGAGGTTGAAAAAACTAAAATCTCTTTGAAAATGTACGAAGAAGAATGGAAAATTATTGGATGCTCTATTATGACCGATGCATGGTCCGATAGAAAACGAAGAGGCATCGTGAACTTATGTGTCAATTCAAAGTTAGGCACGGTTTTTTTGTCCTCCAAAGAATGTCCGGATAAAGCTCACACAAGTGATAACATTTTTGAGTAAGTGGATAAATGCATCGAAGATGTTGGTCCAAAAATGTTGTTCAAGTTGTGACCGATAATGCGGCTAATAATATGGGAGCGGCAAAACTATTTAAGGATAAGAGACCAACAATCTTTTGGACATCATCATGTGCGACGCATACTATTAATCTCATGCTTGAAGGTAATAAGTATTACCGTGCTTGTTTTTTCCTTTATTGCGACACATACTTTTAATCTCATACTTTTAATTTGTTTTTAAAGCTATTGGCGGACTGCCGAGGTATAAAAAAAACTCTCGATCAAGCAAAGAAGCTAGCGGTGTTTATTTACGCCCACCACAAAACATTGGCTATGATGAGACAACATACTAAGAAAAGGGATATCGTGAGACCGGGGGTTACAAGATTTGCTTCCGCGTTTCTCACTTAAAGAGTTTGATGGAAAAAAAGTGTACTTAGGCAAATGTTTACTAGAGAAGATTGGGAAAAATGCAAGTTTTGTAAGAAGGGTAAAGGTCCGAAAGCTTATGGAACGGTGATATCTCCCTCATTTTGGAGCGGTGTAACATTATGTTTAAAGGTTTTTGCACCGTTAGTCAAAGTTCTTAGGATGGTTGATGCCAATTGGAAGTTCCATGGGCTTTATATATGGTGAGTTAGAGAAGGCGAAAAAAGAAATTATTGTTGCTTTTAACGATAATGAAAAAGAATATAAGCCTATTATGACCATCATCTCCAAAAAGTCATCCAAAAGGCTTGATACATTTCTACATATTGCGGCATACATTTTAAACCCGTATTATTTCTATAATAATTTGGAGGTCCGAAATGATTTAGACGCGAATGATGCGGTAGTTGAGCTTGTTGGTATTTTATTTCCCGAAGACTTTGACATGGAAACCCAAATCTTGTCGGTCGAGTTCCCATTATACAAGTGTAAACTAGAAAAATTTGGTCGAAAAATTGCACTTAAAGCATGTGAGGTGAATGGCGAGAAATTTGATCCAGGTAATGCAAATTCCAATAATATATTTGTTTTAAACTTAGGTAGCATTTTAATAACATATTTGCATTAACTTTTGTAGCAAATCGGTGGGAAACTTATCGAGGCTCGACTCCTAATTTGAGGACAATTGCTATAAGGATACTTTCGTTAACTACTAGTTCATCGGGATGTGAACGAAATTGGAGCACGTTTGAAGGGGTTAGCAACTTTAAACATACCATATTCTATTAAATATATACCATATATAATATATTTACTAAATATTATTATATTATTAATACATAATTTAAACTTCTTAGGTGCATACAAAAAAAAAAAAAATCGACTAGAGGCAACTAAAATGAACAATCTTGTTTTTGTTCAATTTAATGTCAATTTAATGGAGAAAAACAAGAAAAGAAAGGCAAGAGGTCGTGAAGTACTTCTAGCGAAAGATAGTAGTCAAGCTAAAGATTGGACTGTTGATGGTGGTGTTGATGTTCGTGTTGATGGTGGTGTGGATAAAGTTGAGTCGGGTCTAAGTTGGGAGGTGGTTAGTAGCGGAAGATAGTAGTCAAGCTAAAGATTGGATTGTTGATGGTGGTGTTGATGTTCGTGTTGATGGTGGTGTGGATGAAGTTGAGTTGGGTCTAAGTTGGGAGGTTGTTAGTGAAGCCGCCGGTGTTGATGAAGTATTGACTAATAGGACAAGTGGTAGGACAAGTTCATCAAGAGAACTTTTTGATGAAGAATTTGAGTCGGAGAATGAGGAGGAACCAAATGAAGAGGAGGATGATGATTTTGAATACGAGTCGGATGGAGTTCAAATCATGGAACAATACGAACAAGACGCGAATTAATTTTAAGCTACTTGAACTTTGAAGTTTATTTGAACTAATATGTATATGTTTGACCTATTAATTAGTTGATTTTGTATGTTTAATTGTCAACTAAATGTAAACTTTGAACTATTTATGGTATTTGTCTATTTGAAGTATTTTATTCATGTCATACATACATATTTGAAAATTTACACATAGAAAATGGGAAAACGATTAATTCGATTAATCCCGATTAATCTCTAGTCCCTATTTTACCGACTACGTTCGCCTAACGTCATTTACAACATTGAGCTGAACATGGGGGTACATCTATCAAATTTTTCAACACACTTAGAAAATAAAGAGCATTAAGATAGATAACTATAGACTCTACGGTTCTGTTGTGGTGTTACTCTATCAGCCGTCAAAATACAATCATAAACGGGAAGATTGCAAAAAACTGAAAAACTTATAAACAACCTTTTGAAAAGAATTTAATGTTGAGAACACAATTAACTAAATGTCCCATGTCAAATGAAGATATATTAAACACCAATAAGTAAAGAGTGCATATCTTAGAAGGTACCTACAAAGACAGGTGGAGCCTCGGTTTCTCCGTCCTCTTTCCAGAACTTTACTTTACGAAAAAATATCTCTGCACTTCCTTTCTGCACATCACCGCGATCTGCATCCGTGGAAAAAGTCAAATATATGAAAATATGATTCAGCAAGCACTAGACTAACTATTAACACGCTCAACTGATCCGATCAACAGTGCAATAAAATTGGCATTTATGTGAGCTACAATATTGGACAAAAAACTGGATGGTTATATATTATGTGCAGATATGCATACAAGTTTTTCTTGTATTAATAACTGGAGTTGGTCTAATCATCATTTATAATAGGAAACGGTATACATCTTCTTCCTCCAATCCCCTTAGAAACATTAATAACCAACTTTTAACAACGGAATATTGTCTAAACCTAACAAATCTTTAGATTCACTGAAACATCTGAACAAATTTGACATCCTTAGTCTATGCTTTCATCTAAGTTTATCTCTTTAAGCTAATTTAAGACGATTAACTGTGGATTAAAAGCGGCATTTATATAAGCTACAATCATGGACAAAACTGGATAGGTATGTAATACAAGTCCATCTTCTTCCTTCATTCTTAACAACAAACTTTCATAAACGCAAAATCATTTACAAAACCTAAAAAATCTCCAAATACATTGAAATTTAAAATGCCTGGACAAATTTTTCATAAGCTAATTCCACTTGCATATGCATTGAGATCCTAAGTCTATGCTTTCATCTATAGTTCATCTGCCTCGACTTGCACAACTTAATTCTTAAATCTAATTTTACTCGTTTCTTCGCAACTAAAATGTGCAAAATGCAGTTTATATAACCTACAACAAGTACAAGTTCATCATCAGTCTCCTTTCTCCTTAGAAACATTAACAACAAACTTTCATGAACGGAGAATCGTTTTACAAAACCTAATAAATCTCCAAATACACTGAAATGCCTAGACAAATTTTAGCTATTCCAACAACACGTTCAAATGCATCGAAATCCTAAGTCTATACTTTCATCTATAGTCCATCTAAATCCAAGTCACTACACTTCCTACACATCGAAATCCCCTGACCTGCACAACTTAATCCTTATATCTAGTTTCGCTAGTTTCTTCACAACTAAAATGCACAATATAACCACAAATCGAATCGAATACCGATACATTAAATCAACCTAAAAACATTTTTCACAATCTAGATTTACTAAACTACAATCAAATCAAATTCAAATTCAACAGCTAGAAAAAACTTACAATCACGAAACACGATATTATCGCCTCGCTGCGATAACACAAAAAACTGCGAGATCATATCAACTAATCACTTTTGTTCACCGATTCAGCTACTTTTCTGTTAAAATCAAACAAACAAAAATTCGATTAGAGGTAAATTGAATCAAAATTGAAGCAATTGAAATGAAATTGATGAAATTAATGAAATTAATAACAATGTAGATCATGAAAACAGGTTGAATTTGAGTTAATTGTGGATTAATTTGAGTGAGAATGAATGAATGAATCGATGAGATCTGATGAACATACAGGTAACGCGAGGTTGTTGTGTGCAGGTTCAGACTTTGTGTCGATGATACATTTGGGGTGACTATTGTATAATACTCCTTAGTGTCCGTTTTTCGAGTAACGAGTTAACAACTATTCATTTAATTAAAAATTAAATTTGTTACGAGAGTTGGATGAGACATGGGATATGAGACGAGTTAAATTATATCTTTTTTTTTTTTAGTCTAGGATTATTATCTAACTTGGACGAGTTTAACTAACTCTTAACTTGTTTAAGTTAAAGATGACGAGGAGAATGATGAAAATAACATATAGAAACGAATCTATATGATCATTAGTTGTCATTGTATTTTATGTATTTCGTATTATGTAAAACCTTGTATCTTGAAATTTCCATTTAATTTGATGATGTTTTGTTATTGTAAATGTTTGTGACCTCTGATACTATTGAAATTGTTCGCACTTCGAGTTTTCGCCTGAGCGGGGTGTGACAAAAATTGTATTTAAAATCATATATAGTTTTTCACGTATATTTTTCGATGACCATTCGTCACCGTCGATCATCTTAGCCGCCACCACCACCACTTCCGTTGAAAATCACGTGTGATTTAAAAACATAATTATTGTAGGTTTTTCAACCTACAAAAATTATGTTTTTAAAAAATCACATATTATTCCATGGAGACGGTATGAAATTTCAGTTTTTAAATCACATATGATTTTCAATAGAAGAGTTGGTGGTCACAACGACGATGATCGACTCTGACGAATCGTCATCGTAAAACATATGTGAAAAATTGAATGTGATTTTAAATATAATTTTTGTATGCGAAAAAGCACATATGATTTTTATAAAAAAAAAAAAAAAAAAAAAAAAAAATAATAATAATAATAATAATAATAATAATAATAATAATAATAATAATAATAATAATAATAATAATAATAATAATAATAATAATAATAATAATAATAAATAAAAATAAATAAATTTTATATCATTTCAGTTAGCTCAGTTAAAACTTAACGGTAAAAAACTAACTGTAACTTGACGGAGGGACAAAAGAAAGGAAAAATAACGAGTTATGGACGCAAATTGCGAAGAAAAAAAAGTTTAAGAACGAAATCAACAAATTAGAGAGTTTTGAGGGACAAAAATTAAAATTTACGCTTTTAAAACTATGTTTATCAAACTATTTTTATTTATGAAAAAATAATAGGCGATGGTGTGATGATAGAAGCATTTATATGATGCAAAAGATAAAAATTAAGAGATATGAAGTAGTTTGTGTTAGAACCCGAAAATACAGAATGGATAATTATTTTCATAAAAAAAACTTATATGTTTTAATTATGATATATGATACTAGCAACACTTATTATTTTTACCCTATTTGTATACGATTAGTTTTATTTGGTCGGTTATTGATTAACCATTTATAAGTTATAACCCATAACTAGATTGTTCAAGAGGTTGGGTTTGGGCCCAAACATTAACAGAGCAACTAGTTTAAAATTGCAAAATTGTATTAAGCCGAACAAATGCTAGTTATAGTTACGGCCCATAACTCAACATATTATTTTGCTAATTCAAATTTTTATAAATGAAACATCAGTTGTTAATTCTGATTAACTCGGTTTTCAACTCACCCCTAGCACACTGCGTTTTGGTCGCTACGTGATGTGCATTGAAGTTAGTAACATCAACAGGTGTTGCTCATCTCGAAACTGGGTCGAGTCATAGTGTAACAACGAAGTGAATTAAAAATTTGTGAATATTGAACCAGTTCTTCTTTTTTCTAGGATATGCATAGGGAAAACTTGGACTCGGTTAAGGGTGTATGAATATATTTTACATACAAAACTACTCACATTTGTTTATAACTTCGATTACAAAGAAAAGGATAGCAATAAGTTTATAGTGCAACGGAATGTGTGTTGAAAACTAGACTCAGTTAAGTTTGTATGAATATTATTCGAATTATAAAACTATTGATAATCTTTGTTGTAACCCTATAAGAAAACTAAAAGGACTCACATCTAGGTCCAACTCATGGGTCATGTCAAAAATCACGAGTTGCATCACAGACGGGTCTTCATGAATCCGAGTATTTCTCTAGTTGTATACTTGTATCTATGTCCGCATTAAGGATTCACCCGTTTTACCAATATAAGATAGTATATATGCATAAATATTAAGGTCGTTAAACTAAGACTTTTAACTAGTATATATATGTTACTCATTTTATATCCTTTTGTGAACGAGTCTAAAACTCTTAACTAGTGATATAAGCACCAATACACTATCATTTAAGGTAGCTAATACAAAAATAAAAACGGGTTTGGTCTTAACCGAATATTATATTACGAAAAACACTTTTATATTATCAAGTGACATGACAATTTCTTTCTTTATAGAAATTATAATAGTTCATGACAAATCTATAAAACATAAAAACAAATAAATCATTTCTTATTATTATCTAAAAGTTGTACACCTTTATATAATCTTAAAAAACTTATCATTATGTTAGGCACACATACAATCTAACATTAATATTGGGGAGCTATTATTTGACTAATGGTGTTTGCTTACATCGCCAGATTGCAATATCTACATATATAGAATATTATTTGCCGTTAAAAAAAAAAACATATATAGAATATTATTTATATTTATATTATATCATAATAGAATCTATATAATATTATATAATAATAATAATTATTATTTTATTTTTAATTATTATTCGTGTTATAACTTTTTATATTACTTTTATTGTAATTATACTTCGATTATTATTATAAACCTTTTGTTATTATTATCACTATTATTATTATTATTATTATTATTATTATTATTATTATTATTATTATTATTTCTAATAATATATATATATATATATATATATATATATATATATATATATATATATATATATATATATATATATATATATATATATATATATATATATATATATATATATATATATATATATATATATATATATATATATTTATTTTGGAACTAAGAGGTTGTTTGTGCTTATATAAGCGCTTATAGCGTATTGTCAATTCGATATGCCCGAATTTTTCGACTTATGTATTAATTATGAACTTATTACTGTTTATTACGTCATAATAAACAATAATAAGCCTATAAACGGTTACATAAGCCGAAAAATCCAGACTTATGAAACATAAACCGAAATGTCAATAAACCAATAAACAATAAGTTTCTTATATAAACACAAACAAACACCCCTAAATATAAATCAAATCATGAGAATCAAATTCCATAGAATCAGATTCTAGTCCCATCAACATATTTCATTCCTCCAAAACATTATGTGGATCAAAGTCATCTTTAACACATTCTACTTTTTAGAAAATAACTTTACGAATATTATGGTATATTTTTAACATGACCAAACATCTATTTGACATTGCTACGACAAAAAACATACAATGGGGCCGAAAGTACGAACCTGTTGCGACACCGGAATATCACAAACACAGGGGTAGAAGGTTCGGATCCGGAAGAGCTGATCCGAAGAAGACCTTCAGCCTGATCCTTATCTTCAATCTTAAAACTATCTGCACAAGCAAGCAACGCACGAGTAAACGGAGCGGGGATGGTCCCCTGGTTTACCTCGGGCGTGAGAGTAAGATATCGAAGAGTAAGGGATAAAATGTAAAGTAAAAGTATATTGTGTGTGTAAACGTTACCCTTGAAGTGAAGTGCGAGCTTGGTATTTATAGACCTTGAGCTTCGGATAATAGCGTGCTCTTAGTACAATACCTTGTTTATCCTGAAGGTATTCTGAGGTATTGTACTCTTTGTCGAGAAGTCATCCTTCGGCCTCCTGGTCCTTAGGATGTTCTTCGGATAATGGATGTTGCTTAGATTCCTTTTATCAAAGATTGTGTCCAGCCTGTTAGATCATTCGGCGTACCATTGGGCTGGCCGATAGACTTCTATCGGCCAGCCGATGGTACGTCATCAGCCCCCCTAGTCCAGTATTACGTAGTTAAGACTATGTAATGCTTGACTAGAAGAAAAAATAAAATATTTGGTTCTTTCGGGTGTTCTTTCGATTGTTCTATCGGTTGCCAGAAGCAAGTTTCTTGGGTTTTTTCGGAAAATGATAACTGTCCGCCTATTTAGGCGGGATAATTATGGTTTTGCTTGGGCGGGAAGTTTTTTCAAACTGTGGTAATTAATGCTTGTGCCACCTGTCACTACGCTATTGGCCGAGGGAGGCGGTGGAATTAGACGCGCGTCCCATCGTCTGACTTACACTTCCCTATAAATACCCCGTTTTTACCCCATTTGTAACTTTTTTCTACCGATTTCTCTTTTTCACCTTTAACTGTGTGCTTTTCTTCCCTCGATCTTCTTTCGTTTTCTTCTTATTTCTTATTGTCACCATGTCGAAGCGAGATAAAGAAAACCTTCGGAGGTGTTTTACTACTTTAACTCAAGAATATCTTGACGCCTTTTTGGAAAGGTATGCCATTGGTGAGGGATATGGTGCTGTTCTCCCGGGCCCGAACGACACAATACTAGACGCCCCTCCTGGAAAGATAGGCGTATATGCTGAATGGTTCGAATTTTCAAACCTCCGACTTCCATTCTCCAAGCTTTTCCTGGAGTTTTGTGAGTATTACAAACTCACGCCTACACAACTGAACCCTCTCGGAGCTTTGAGACTTGCTTGTTTTGAGGTTCAAAGTTGGGCTCTTGGCTACGAGCCTTCGTTAAATCTCTTTCGGACGTTCTATAAGTTGGGGAAGGCCGGTGACTGGTTCACTATTGACAAGAGGAGAAAACCCAGCCCCGCTTGTTCTTCCGGAGCTCCCTCCGGCCGTAAGAATTGGAAGACGAAGTTCTTTTATGTTAATGCTGGCGTGGCTCCTATCCGGATGAGGTGGAAGCATAAGGATGAGTCTGTTTCGGATGAGCCAGTTAAACAGGGAGTTGTTCCGGCTGCTGCTCTCTTGGCCTTCACGACTCATAAGATAGAGTGTCGGACGCTGCCGGAACATGTGTTGGTGATGGCTGGTGTAAGTCGGGTATGGACGTCTAATATCTCCAGGCCCTGTTTGCAGTTGAATGACCGAGGTACGTCGAGTATTTATGTTCCCTCTACCGATAGTTCCCTGCTGATCCTTATTTTGACTTTTCTTTCTTTTTTGCAGATTTGCCTCTGATAGATTTCTTGGAACTGAGTGATTGGGATGGAGTTAAGTATATCTCTCGCAACATAGCTGAAGGTGAGGCAGCCTGGTTGGTCCGGATGAACTCCAGGGTGGTACATATGTCTACGAACGAGCTTCCCCCTCCTTATACCGATGCTGACGCAGTTTTTCCAGCGGGTTACACAATGAGAGATCCTTCGGATGAAGACTTTATTCAGCCAGCCCCTGGGACCATTATGGGTAGTGGAAATCATCCGGCAAAGAGTGGTAACAATACTATTCCCTTGCTTTTCAATGCTTTGTTTGCAAAGACATCATCTTCTATGGGAAATGCAGCTGCCAGGAAAAGGAAGGCTACTGACTGGTTCGCCCTCGGTGGATCGTCTGAGGAACCAAAAGTTGATGATGTTGAGGGTGGGGAATCCGGGGAAGAGAATGCACCGAAAGTTGAGATGTCTAAGAAGAAGAAAAAGATTTCTGTTTCTGCCAAAAGTTTGGCCATCAGGGAAAGGAGAGAGGACCAACAATCCGAGGTTCCTGAGGTAGATAAGGCCGATACTTCTAAGCCTGGAGAGAAAAACAAGGAGGCTGTCACTTCCGTCTTTCAGAGTAAGTTTGTCGTCCTTGAAAGTTCAGAGGAGGGAGATGCTTCTCTAGATGGTACGGAGTTCTATCGTAATCCCCCCTCTTGCGAGACTTCTTCCGAAACAAGAATTGCTCTAGGACTGATAGTTGATGATGATTTCTCGACAGGTCCTCATGTTGATCCGGAAGTGGTTACTTCTATTCCGGAAAAGGTTGTTGAGGAAGCGAGTGCCGGCGCTGATGATATGAGTGAGAGACCCTTAGAAGACATTTCTTCGGCTGTTCCGATGGACGAGGGGAACGAGGAGCTTGTAGCTCCTAAGTTGGTTAATGAACCTCTGCAACTGACCCATTCAGAGGATATGCTGGAGCAGGAAGATATGGATACGGGACCTTCGTCACCGAAGGATTTAATTCATCAGACCACATCTTTAATTGTATCTCAACCGGAACAGAGTGAGAACTTGATGGACGAAACTTCTACTCAAGTTTCGGTAGATAAAGTGGAAGGTACTTTTCCTTTCTCGGGCATCGTTCAACCTTCTCCTGTTTCAGAGCTTGCAGGGTCATGTGCCCGGACTCGGATCTGGGTGAAAGGTAGAAACTTGATGCGTTTATGTGTTTTTTGCTAACTTTCCTTCTGTCATTTACTGATTTTCATTTATCTTCTTCCAGGTGAGCAGAAGGAAATTGAACACAGGGAAGATGCTGGTGTTCACTCTGAAGGTGAACAATCGGATACCGAATCCGAGGGTTTGAGTGCTGCTTTGGCCGGGACATCATTTGTGCCGGCGGTGAGTAAGATAAAGTGCGGGGATCTTTTCAAGTCAAGAACTTATGAGATTAACCGGGATCTCATTGACAACCTTGCTACTCCAGCCGAGACTCTTCGTCTGGGAAAACTTGGCAATGTCCAAGTGGGTCGTGAATTCGACTTTGCTCTTGCCTCTCTAAATGTCATTGGCCCTGACCTCCGTCGTCGAATGGAATCATCGGCGCGGGAACCGGAAGAGCAGAGATTCCGAGCCTTAGGACTTCAAGGTAAACTTTCAGAGGCTCTTGACAGGAAAAAACATTATCGTAACAAAAGCCATAGCCTATCGAAAGAGATAGCAGCGATGAAAGCTTCTTCGTCTCAACTTAATGAGGCTGCTGTCCGGGAGCTTACTGACAAGTTAAAGAGTGAGCACCAGGCTGAGATGGAGAAGTTGAGGGACTTACTGAAGGCGAGTCATTCGGCTGCCATAGCCAACTTGAAGACGGAGCACGAGACTGCTATGGCCGAAACTCGAGCTCAGTATGATTCCCATGGTGATGTGCTCAGGTCCTTGGAGGAAAGGTTGAGGAAACAAGACTCTGAGTTAGCTGTACTTCGCTCGGACAGAAGTTGGTTGGTAACAACGGGTCCGAAGCATGTCGTTAAGAAGCTACACTCTAGTCCCTCCCGTCCCCAAGAGAATATTCGGATGCTTAACTACAGACTTGGGTGTCATGATGGTTTGGTTGCCGGTGTCAACCTTGGCCGTCTGAAGCAGAAACCCTCGTCTTCTCCATTCTTCAACTCTGCTGCTGCTTCAGAACTGGAGAAGGCCATGGCCGATGCTTCAGATCTTGATTACCCCTATCTTGAGGCACTGTCTGCCACCGATGGTTCTCCCCTGGAAGACTTTCAGGCTGTTGAACCTGCTGTGGGTCCTCCTTCGGATGAGGAGTGAAGCTTTTGTACTATCTTTTCTTTTGCTATGTAACAATGAGACATGTCTTCGACCTGTGAAGATATGTTTCCACAAAACAAGTTATGATAAATATAATTTTCAGTTGCTTGTTTAATTTCCGAATTCACTTGCATTTTTTATTTACTTGTTGTGATTTAGTATGTTGTTTAAATGCTTTGTGTGAATGTTTCTTCATTTTTCATTCGGAGTTAGGTCCGATACTTGTTGAGGTTAGGCTCAATTTATCATTCGGAGTTAGGTCCGATACTCATTGAGGTTAGGCTCAATTTATCATTCGGAGTTAGGTCCGATACTTATTGAGGTTAGGCTCAATTTATCATTCGGAGTTAGATCCGATACTTATTGAGGTTAGGCTCAATTTATCATTCGGAGTTAGATCCGATACTTATTGAGGTTCTGCTCAATTTATCATTCGGAGTTAGATCCGATACTTATTGAGGTTAGGCTCAATTTATCATTCGGAGTTAGGTCCGATACTCATTGAGGTTAGGCTCAATGATTGCAAAATTTCATCCTTATTTTTTCGTAGACTATCTGAATTAGCTGTATGTTCAGACATTTCGTCAAATGCCATGAACATTCATTCGAATAGTACTAGTAGTAAAATGAAGGGAAAAACTGGCTGTGAAAGCCTTTCATTCATAATAATAAAAAGAAAAGGTTACATTACACACTATCGGCTAATGATAGTATTTTCGAAGATTCATCGCATTCCACGTTCTGGGTATTGGAGTACCGGCCATGTCTTCCAGCTCGTATGCTCCGTTACCCTTATCCTTGGTCACCTTGTAGGGACCTTCCCATTTTGGTCCCATTTTTCCTTCGTTCTCCTGTTGACTTGCTTCATTCTTTCGGAGGACCAAATCACCTTCTTCCAGCACCAGTTTCCTTACCTTCTTGTTGTAAGTCCCTTCAAGTTTTTCTTTGTACTTGGCTTCCCGAACTGCTGCTGTATTTCTTCGTTCCTCCAACAACACCAGATTGAGTCGGATCTCTTCTTGATTAGTTTGATCATTTTCGGATGTCATGCGATGGCTTGGCATTCCTACTTCGGCTGGGATGACAGCTTCGGATCCATAAGTTAGGCTAAAGGGTGTTTCTCCAGTGCTTGTTTTCTGGGTGGTTCGGTGTGCCCATAACACATGGGATATTTGATCCACCCAGTCCGTTCCTTCTCTTCCCAACCTTGCCTTAATTCCATCACCTATACTCCGGTTAATTCTTTCGACCTGGCCGTTGCTTTGTGGATGCGCTACCGAAGTGAAGGTTTGTTTGATTTTCATTTCATTGCACCATCGCCGCAATGGGTTGTCCGAAAACTGCTTGCCATTATCCGAGATTAATTCATTCGGCAGACCGAACCTGCATACGATATTCTCCCATACAAATTTCTGCACTTGTTTTCCTGTGATCCGGACGACAGGCTTTGCTTCAACCCACTTCGTGAAGTAGTCTACTGCCACAATCAGGAATTTCATTCCACCCGTCCCTGTTGGAAATTTGCCAACAATATCAATCCCCCACTTCTGGAAGGGCCACGCCGACAGTATTGACACCAAGTTGTGCTTGGGGAGTCTCGGTATAGGTGCATGAATTTGGCAAGGATCACACGTGCGAATCACCTCAATGGCATCAAAATGCATTGTGGGCCAGAAATATCCCAATCCGGTGATCTTCGAGACAATGCTACGTGGTCCGGCGTGCATGCCACATGCTCCCTCATGCATCTCTCGGATCACGTAGTTGGCCTGCAATGGTCCCAAACAACGAAGCAGTGGTGAAAGTGGATTTTTTCGATAGAGTGTGGTACCTTTTATTACGTAGTTCGGTGCTTTCATCCTGATCTTTCGCGCTTCGTTCGGATCCTGTGGTAAACTTCCCTCTTTCAGAAACATTATGATCGGTGTCATCCAAGTTATTCCTTCGTCTTCGACGATCATTAATGTTTCCTTCGGGTTAGCTATCGCCCGTTGGTCTTGTGTTTCCACCATCACTTCCATTGCGGTGTGTCCGAATGCTATCGACGCTAATTTGCTCAGGGTGTCAGCAACCTTATTCTTCGTTCTTGAAACTTGTTCAATTGTACATGACTGAAAGGTGGCCATCAAACTCTTTGCTTTCTCCTTGTATCTGTTCATTCGGTCCTTCTTGGCCTCGTACGTTTCATTGATCTGGTTAGCAACCAACTTGGAGTCCACTTTAACCTTCAAATGCTCCACTCCTTTTCCTTTGGCTTTTTGTAATCCGGCCAACAGGGCTTCGTACTCGGACTCGTTATTTGTGTTATCAAAACCAAAACGGATAGAGAACGAAAACTCTTTTCCTTCCGGGCTGACGAGGAGAATTCCCGCCCCCGAACCTTCTGAGCTGGAGGATCCATCAGTGAAGAGGTACCAGGTGTGATCTTGCTTCTTCGTTTTCTCTTTCGGACAGGATTCCGCCGGTCTCTTTCTCTTTCTGTCCTTTGTGGGCGGTTCGACACTCTTTTCTTCCGGAGTAGTTTCTTTAGGAGCAATCTCGTCTGGGACTTCGGCTATGAAATCCGCCAAAACTTGTCCTTTGATGGATGTCCTAGGGACATACTCTATGTCATAACTCCCTAATTCGATGGCCCACTTGGTAAGCCTTCCGGCCGTTTCCACATTCCTTAAGATTTGTTTCAATGGTTGATTAGTGATTACTCGGATGTTATGGGCTTGAAAGTATCTCTTCAACCTTCGGGAGGTGTAAACCAAAGCCAACGCTATTTTCTCTATCTGAGTATAATTGTTTTCGGGGCCTTGTAGTACCTTGCTAACAAAGTAGATAGGCGTTTGCTCTCCCTTTCTTTCGGCCTGAAGTGCTGAACTAATGACTTCGGCCGTCGCTGATAAATATAAGATCAAGGTTTCTCCTTCCTTAGGCGCGGTCAAAGTGGGAAGCGCCATTACAAACCTCTTTATCTCATGTAAAGCTTCTTCGGCTTCAGGTGTCCACCAAAAATCACCCTTTTTTACACAATTCTTTAAGGTTCGAAAGATGGGTAGTGATTTTTCGGCAGACTTCGAGAGATAACGTCCCAGGGCTATGACCTTGCCATTTAGGCTTTGAACTTCCTTCATCGTCTTAGGAGACGATATTCCTTCTATATCCCGAACTTTCTCTGGGTTTACTTTGATACCATCTGGAGTAACAATATGACCAAGGAATTTGCCCTCTTCCATCCCAAAAGAGCATTTCTTCGGATTGAGTTTCATGTTTATTCTCCGGAGATTAGCGAATGTTTCTCGGATGTCTTGGATCATCTCTTCTTCTGATATGGATTTTATGACTAAATCATCAACATAGGCTTCCAAATTCCTTCCTATCTGTTCCGAAAAAGCTTTGTCTATCAGCCTTTGATAGGTAGCTCCAGCGTTCTTCAGACCGAAGGGCATTTTTCTATAGCAGAAGATTCCCATATCGGTGTGGAAAGCCGTCTTGTCCTCGTCTTCTTTAGCCATTTGTATATGATGGTATCCCTTGTATGCATCCAAGAAACATTTGAATCTGAAGCCCACCAATGCTTCCACTTTTAAATCCACTTCCGGTAATGGATATGCGTCTTTCGGGCAAGCATCATTGAGATCCTTGAAATCAACGCACATTCTCCATGTTTATCACTTTTCAGAATCATGACCGGATTTGTTACCCAGGTTCGGTATCGGACTTCGCGGAGAATTCCAGCTTCGGTCAATTGTTTAACTTCTTCACAAGCAGCCCTACTTCGGTCAGGTGCTAGACCTCGTTTCTTCTGCACTATTGGGCTTTTTCCTTTCTGGATGGCTAGCTTATGTTCGGCTAACCCCCTTGGTACTCCAGTCATGTCCGAGGGTTTCCAAGCAAAGATGTCTCTGCTTTGTCGGAGAAGTGTGATGAGTTTTTCCTTGCCCTCCTCGGTGAACGTATCTCCAATCGTAACAGTTTGTTCCGGGTGATCCGGATGAATGATAATCTTTCCCGGTTTGATTTCCCCTTCCTCCTTCTGCAATATCCTCTCAATTTTTTGACATTCCAATACTTTGTGAGCTTCCGGACGTATTTCGACGATTCCTCCGGGTGAAAGAAATTTCATGAGAGAGTGGGCTGTTGAAACAATGGCTCGGAGCTTGGCTATTCCGGGTCTTCCGATAATGATGTTATATGGGGAGTGAGCTCGGACTACTAGGAAGTTGATCTCCACAGTCCGAAACTTGTCTTCATTTCCGATGGTGAAGGGTAGTCGGATCTGACCTATCGGCTTCACCGCCTCTCCGGAAAATCCGACTAAGTACTGGGAGCATCTTTCCATCCTGCATCGTACCTCGGGATCCAACTCTAGAAAACAACGTTCAAAGAGTATTTCCGAAGCACTTCCATTGTCAATGTATATTCTATGGACCGTTTGGTTTCCAATATCTCCTACCACAACCATTGGATCTGTGACCCCCTTAGAGGTATTGACCGGAGGAAAAGACATATCCTGCATCATCCAGGACTCTACTCTTTCATCGCGGAGCTCACTGCTTTCTCCCTTACAGAAAACCATCTGTATCTCTTTCCCTTTTCCTTTTCCGGGGTGCGCCATGCCTTGCTTCTTTTGGCCACCCTGTTTGATCCCTTCCATCAAGTGATCTAGCTGTCCGGTTCTCACTGCCTCCTCGATTTGTTTCTTTAGCTGAAAACAATCATTCGTGTAGTGCCCTTTATCCCGATGGAACTCGCACCATCGGTCTAAGAATCTTTTATCCGGGGTACCGACTAAGGGAGCCGGGGCAGCGAAGTGAATTCTTCCTTTCTCGGTAGCATAGATCTCGCTGGGTGTTTTGTTGAGTTCAGTGAAGTTTACGTGTCGGCGAGATTCTCCGGAAGAGATGAAAGGAGAGGCACGGACAAGTCCCCGTCCGAACCTTCTTTCATGACTACCGGGAGAAAAGCTTTTCCGGTTTGGGGAAGACCTCCACGGAGGACTTGCAGCAGGGGATACCATTTTCAACCCCTTTCGGGATGCAGCTGTGCTAGACTCGACATATTGTCTCGAAGCTTCTTTCCCATTCTGAAATCTTTTAACACGTTCCATCATTTTATCCACCGTCACGGGCACTCGAGCATTGAGCTTTGCAATGAGGGCCGGTATCCGAATCCCTTCCATGAATCCCGATACTTTCAGCATATCATCCCCTCCTTTGATCTGTAGAAGCTCCCGCTTCCATCTTTCTACAAAGTCCTGGAGACTTTCGTTCTCCCTTTGCTTGATCTTAGCAATATATGTCGGACCTCGAGTATACCTACGCTGTTGCATGAAATAAGTCTCAAACTTCTTCTTCATGTCTTTGAAACTGTCTATACTTTCTTCCGGCAATTCTCCGAACCACACTCTTGCTGGTCCGACGAAGGTTTGGGCGAACATTCGGCATAGGCCAACCTTCGGTATCAGCTGCGCCGGAGAAAATTGCCAAATGGTCGTCTGGGTCACCACTTCCGTCGTAGGTGCGCACAATGCTAGACATCTTCGCTTTTCGAGGCATCGTAAATGTTGAGATTCTTCTGATGAACTTGGAAGCGAAATCTGATTGATAAGGAAGGCTCAGATCATCTTCTTCATCACTACAATCTTGCTCCGACTCGCTCGAATAGATTATCTATCGAGCCACTGGAGGACTCTTTCGGGAACGATCTTTCTTCTTCTTCCGTTCATGCTCCTCCAGCATGGTCTTGAGTGCGTCATAATTCTTTTCCAGGAACTCTTCAGAGATCCCAGTACCTTTCTCCTTATCATTCTGATCGTTCCTTGGCGTTTCATCTTCAACTATTGGTTCCCTGTTACTTCCTGAGGTATTAGCCGTAAACGTCACAAATGGTCATGTAGAAGCCATGTGGGTCCCACGGATGGCGCCAAATGTTGCGACACCGGAATATCACAAACACAGGGGGGTAGAAGGTTCGGATCCGGAAGAGCTGATCCGAAGAAGACCTTCAGCCTGATCCTTATCTTCAATCTTAAAACTATCTGCACAAGCAAGCAACGCACGAGTAAACGGAGCGGGGATGGTCCCCTGGTTTACCTCGGGCGTGAGAGTAAGATATCGAAGAGTAAGGGATAAAATGTAAAGTAAAAGTATATTGTGTGTGTAAACGTTACCCTTGAAGTGAAGTGCGAGCTTGGTATTTATAGACCTTGAGCTTCGGATAATAGCGTGCTCTTAGTACAATACCTTGTTTATCCTGAAGGTATTCCGAGGTATTGTACTCTTTGTCGAGAAGTCATCCTTCGGCCTCCTGGTCCTTAGGATGTTCTTCGGATAATGGATGTTGCTTAGATTCCTTTTATCAAAGATTGTGTCCAGCCTGTTAGATCATTCGGCGTACCATTGGGCTGGCCGATAGACTTCTATCGGCCAGCCGATGGTACGTCATCAGAACCCAAACAATACTTTTGACCTATTATTTTCCCAATAGTAGGCTCAATAAAGGTGAAAGGCTTTCGAGTTTCTCCGAGATTTGCATGAAATACATTTCGAACTTCCTTTTTTAATCCTTGAATCTACTAACCTTTTTCTCTACCTCTCCGAATAATACAATGGTAAGATCTAAGTACTACGGTTTGGACGAACAGTTGGCCCTTGCTTTCTTTGCCATTGAGAAGGATACTATTGTTCATGTAAACTTTAAAGCATAATCGTATTGATAAAATGTATTAAGATCGTTCTCCTTGCATTATCGTCAGTTGAATCCGGAAATATAATCCTTTTTTGGTGAAATTCATCTTCTTCATTAATTCATTATCATGTTCTTTCTTTCGGAGTTTCCGTTCATGATCTTCTATCATGACTTTCAAGTACTCATAGGTGTACATCAAGAACACAATGGTAACTCCTCCGTCTTATCTTATAATTAAGTCACGTTTCTCAACGTCTACCGGATTAATAGATCTTCTAGAGGTATCTCTAAAGCCATGGAGCATGTTGGTCTTCAAGAGTGGGATGAGTTTTGTTCTAGTCGGGCCCAAGATGGCACCAAATGTCGCTACATAAATTTGTCACCACACAACGGGGACGAAGGTTTGAATCCGAAGAAGACCTTCTACCTAATATTCCGTATAAACACTCTCTATATTAAAAAGATAATTAGGTTAACCAGACAGAAAATGTTTCGTCAATTTACCTCGATTATGATAGTGAGTATTGAATTAGAGAGAAAAGTTAAATATTAAGTATGTGAGTAAATTCTTAATGTTAATACCTTTGAAATGGTCAAGGTACTCACTATATATAGAGCTTGAGATTCATGTAATCGAGTTCATTCTTGGTCACAAAGTTTTGTCTTTGTGGTAATTTCCCTATCTCTATGGCAAATATCCAGACTATCTTTTTTAGACGGTCACAATGCTCCATAGATCTTAAAGTGTGATGCGAGACGACTTCCTTTAGACGGTTGGTGAACTTGTTAGTCCTTTTTGTCTTGTTCCAAAGCTTCCTTCGAACATAACAAAATCGAACTTGATCGCGACGTCCATATAGGGGTGAGCAAACTATCATAGTACCAATACTTTACCGTACCAGTTATATCCAATACTAGATTTAGAAGAAAAAATCTTGTACCTAATGATACAAAACACATATAAGAGTAAACAAAACTACCATAGTACCTATCAATACTGTACAAATTATATTCGATATTAGATTTGAAAAAAAGAAACAGGATACCAATCAATACGGAACAAATACAAAAGTGAACAAAATATCATGATACCGATACCAACCAATACCATATTTATTATATACAATATAATATTTCTTTTTAAAAAATAAACCAATACCAAACGATACAATACCGATCTAATACGAGACATATAGTCCATAATAACCGTAAGACCAAACCAATAGTTGAGTTCGATGAAAACAAGATTGTAAAGACTCATAAATACATAAGTAGTCATAGCTGCCACCTTCCGAAATCTCCGGATGTAACCTCATTTTTTAACGTTTTCCTTGTTAATACTTTACATACAAATACCCCCACAACACACTTTCACGTATTCTCAACTCTGAAACTAACGCCACCATGTCTGCGGCGGCGATGTCAGCCATGAGCTACACCTCCTCCTCCTCAAGAGATCTCACCAAATTCAAAATCTACATTCCAATTATCCAACCCTCACTTTCCCTCTCCTTAAAATCCTCAAAACCCATCAAACATTCATCCTCAATCCAAAAAAACAACACCCAGAAGAATTTTCCGGTGTTACTAGCTTTTTCCGGCGACGGGAATGATTCCGGCGGTCACGGGAATGATTCCGGCGGCGGTGGGAATGATTCCGGTGGAAATGGGAATGGGAATGGGAATGGGAATGATGGATATGGGAATGAGAAAGAGGCGTTGATGGTGTTGTTGGAATCGGGTCGGACTTTGGATAGTTTACCGAAAGATTTGGCGGCGGCGATTGGGTCGGGTCGGATACCCGGGTTGATTGTGAAAAGGTATTTGGAGCTTGAGAAGTCTCCGTTTATGAAATGGTTGATGAAGTTTGGAGGGTTTAAGGAAAGGTTGCTTGCTGATGATTTGTTTTTGGCCAAAGTCGGAATCGAATGCGGTGTTGGGATGTTTACTAAGGTATATTGTTTGTTTAACCTAATGTTTTTCGAATGTTGTTTTGTATAATTTGTTATGATTTAAGATTTTAGTGCGTTTTCGGAATTTTAATTGTAACATTAGTACACGAAATGTGTTTGTGAGCCGAAAATACTAAGACGTTATTGAGGCGTTTATGTTTAAAACAAGTTAATCTTAGGGGCTGTTTGATAGTTGTAGACTGAGTAAGCTCGGACTGAGTTAGACGTCAGACTGGGTTTAAGTTCAGACTGGTCTACACACCCTTACCAAACGCACATACTCCGGACCGAGTCCGTGCTATGTCGGGTACGAAGGGCAAAATCACAGTCTCCTAAGAGGACCGAGTCCGAGGCAAAATCTCCGGACCGAGTCCGAGCTTTTCATGAACTTATCAAACATGCAGACCACGGACCGAGTCTGTCGTCTGTTGTGCAATCAAACAGCCCCTTAGTTTACATATTGTTTTTTAGTTGAGAAGGATGGAGGATGAAGTTGTTAGGTAGTACTTATATGTCAAAAGTTAGGTAAAACGTAGAAACACTCGCGTTCATTTAGAGACTTTCCTTTTCGTGATATTCCGTCTGTAGTATGAAATTTAAATCATTTCTTTTTTTGGATGTAAGAGTTACCTAGCGTCTTGTTATTGTTGTTAGAATATGAAGAAGTTGTTTCTTTGATCAGTCGAGAGGTCTTTGATTTGAATATTTTATTCTATGACGTAGCAAGATGTTACTTGTTTAGGTTTGGCTCGTTGATTTTGGAATATGATCATTATAGAAAATTTGCGATTGCTAGAATTCTGATTCCCTTTTTTGCCCTTGTAAGCTATCAATCGTTATACTCTCTAGAGATTGCTTCCAGGTTTGTTGAACAAATAATATTAAGACAAGGTTAGTTAAAATCGTCAAGTGGCGAAACGTATCAGAACAGGGGAGTAGTTGCTAGTTATTGCTATATCCGTTAATTACGTCCAGTGTTTTAGAACCTTTTATAGAACTTCATCACACGCAGTGTGATTTTCTTTATTCCTAGTCATTAATTCTATGATTAATATGAGCGGAAATGTATAAAATGGTAATAATATTTGCTCATGTAAGATCAAATACAATTACAAACCCAGACGAGACTCATATCGTATTTGATATATGTATCCAGACTGCTGCTGAATATGAAAAACGCAAAGAAAATTTCTCCAAGGAGCTGGAAATTGTTTTTGCAGATGTGGTAAGCTGTTTTTAGAGCCAAATATCAAATTTTTGCATAAACACGACATTTATTTTATTAAGTAATTAATAGTTATTTATTCCACTTTGTTACATGCGTAGGTGATGGCTGTAATTGCCGATTTCATGCTTGTTTTCCTTCCTGCCCCTACTGTATCTCTTCGAGCTCCAATATCTCTAAACGCTGGACGTTTTGCCACTTTCTTCTATAACTGTCCCGATAATGCCTTCCAGGTTATTTCATTGTTACTATATTTACGTAATTTTTTAAAACTATTTCATTAACATAGAATAATTTATTTTTTTCATATGTTTTTCAGACTGCTATTGGTGGAGCATCGTATTCGTTACTTCAGAGATTTGGTGCCATAGCGGTATGATTTTTGATTTGTATGTTAAATATTCAAAACTGAAAATGCATACATACTTATTCATATATTAAAGTTATATGGATTTTTTTTTCAGCGTAACGGGGCCAAGCTTTTTGGTGTGGGCACTGCGTCATCACTGGTATATATTATGCTTTATAGTTAATTTGTGATTTTTACAGGCTTGAATTTTAATTTATTATTGGTGTAATGTTATATAGGTTGGCACGGTTGTTACAAATACGCTGATAAATGCTAAGAAGGCGGTTCAAAGCTCTTCTGATGATGAGCTCGAGAATATACCTGTATTGTCTACCAGTGTGGGATACGGTGTTTATATGGCAATTTCTAGCAATCTCCGGTAAGATTTATTTGGCATCATTATTTTAGTATGTAGCTTACTTTGAAATGACAAATGAGCTTTTCTCACACCAATTTACGCCAATTAATTTTCTAGCGTGATGCTTAATTTAAAATAAACACCACTAATGGCGAGAAAGAAAATGATTTTGGACAAAATTTGTCTACTGTAATGTTTCTTTTTGCATGTATTTTACCCGTTTGATCCAGTTAAAGATAGAACATAACTCGGATCAACCCAATCATATGTAAGTGGGTCTGAGTGTTGAAAGAGTTTTAGCACCGAGTCTTTCTAACCAATAATATTGTTTTTTTTTGGTCGAACAGGTATCAAATTCTTGCGGGAGTTGTTGAACAACGGTTTTTAGAACCTTTGTTACACCAACACAAGCTAATGCTCAGTGCAGCCTGTTTTATTGTTCGAACAGGAAACACGTATTTGGGTTCATTATTGTAAGATTCGTCGACTTTTTCCTCGTACAATCCTTTTTTTTTTTTTTTTTTTATAATTCCGCGTTTAATCGAACATTTCATATGTTTATAAAACAGGTGGGTGGATTATGCCCGTTTGGTAGGCCTTCAGAAAGCTCATGATGTGGAAGAAGTCTAGATTCTTGATCCCCGAATTAGCTTCAGATTAGCCGACATTATTTGACTTGTTCGTGATTGTGTCTCGAGGGGTGGCTGATTCCCCGAATTTTCAAGGATTTACAAAGTTTTTATTTTGTTGTTTGGTTTTGAGACATTGTAATACGACTTGTTTCCAGTTTCTAATCGTTACACAAGAGTTTCTTGCACTTTCATAGCGTTGGAATGTGACTTGTTCTCGCTCTGGAAACGAAAAGTCTCTTGCGTTTTCGTGTGCTAAATAATATCATAAGTTCAGTTGAAATTGGATCTGTAGTTTAGATATCTATTTACAATCTTCATGTGGTTATGTCTATCAGAAAGATTTCGTTCGAAGATGAAAATATTGTGTTTCAGATAAATTTCATAAGCGTATTACAGGTAAATTCATCGTCTTTCACATTACAAAAGCATAGTTGACAATATTATTACTCGAAAGTCAAGTTTACAAATTAACAAGAAAACTGCAAATCCTTATTTCCAACTCTAATTGTGAGCTATCGTTCTCCTTTTCTTCTTACCAAAAAGGACAGGACTAGACGACCGTCTAGTCGTCTACTGAGATACTGTATCCCATAACTTGTAGAAAGAAAGCAATTGCTTTAACCATATGGAAACCTTGATATTCCCGGCAGAAAAGTGCGATATATTTAAATTAACCCAAACTGACCCGTATCAAGACTATACAAAATGCATGTTTTAACCCAAATCCGTTTTGACCCATTACCAAACTTCACCCTGCACTTTGCCACATTATATAAATAGATTATCTATGGATACTAAAAAGGTGCCAGTTTACCGCTTCTTTTGGACCTAAGTTGAAATAGTTTTACTCCAATTTTCACAAAGCCTCAAACAACATAAGCACATTCAAAGAATAGTTTTTATATCTGGTTTTATAGCAGTTAATTATCTAATCCTGATTACTTACACAAAGAGTTTCAAAAAGAACGTCGAGGCAACCCTAAGTTTAAGGTGGACGTTTGATATGAGGAACTCGTTACATCTCTCTTTTTGCAACAAAGTTGTCGATTGTAGGAAAATAATGTTGGATTTTTCATGTAAAAATCAATTTGAATTTATAAAATCGTCACTTTACGTTGTCCTATTAACCTTGATCATATAGGAAAATAATGTTGGATTTTTGCTTCGTGAAGGTGGGGGTACAGAAATCATTGATAAGTGATAACTAGCTGATAGTTTTCGATGAAACAAGTTCATAAACCCACTACAGTTAAACGACTAAGGTTCATACGACACCGAGGTTAATTCAAGTCAAGAAAAACCTCTTGACAAGTAGTCTCGATTTTACCAGGAACAAGAGCTCGCGTAAACAGCAGAATGTCATTCTTCTTTTCCCTTACGATCTTACAGATAGCATAGTCAAGCTGCACAAAGTAATTCAAGATACATCATTCAATCAACATATAATAAAACACAACCATAAATTATCCGAAGGGAATTGATATACGAATAACCTGCTTTCTCGTAGTCAGATTTTTCAATAGCTATATCTATACTACTCTATAAAGCATGTTTTACACTCTATATAGCTATTGAAATAAAGCATATTTCAATAGCTATATCTATACTACTCTATAGAGTGTAAAATAGGCTTTACACCGGCAAATAACACTTGAATTCATTTTAAAAAAAAAACAATACGATAACTAACTTCATTTCCTAACAACAAATTATCTTCATAAACTTTCATCACACGTGTACACTATTCATCATCAAATAAAAACTAAAATAGAAAGATAGACAATTATCGTTCAAGGCGGTCAAGAGTTATCTCTATATAAAACTCTTTCAAATCTTAAGCTCAAATATCGAAAAAATCTTTGAGTTATGTCTATATAAACTTTTTTTATCGTTTTACATGCGTCAATTGGCGTTATGTTAATTTTGCCTACGGTGTGTTCTTTACATGAAATCTTTTAATTGATTAACAAAAATTTACAAAGTGGCAGAAGACAAGCGGGCAACAAGCTGCGCCGATAACCCTTTTTGGATTGCAAAGCCAATACGTTTAAAACTACATCTGTTGATCTAGGTGTCATAACATTGCTATGCATAACCCGTTGAACTCGACTGAGTAGCTCTACCGCCTCCGGTGCAAGGAAACCGAAGGTATCAAAAGCAAAGGGAATAAACACGTCACGTAATTAGCCCTGCTAAAAATTGGTCGAACATTTCGATTCTACAAATGATAAAATTTAATAATAGCTCTCTTCTAAGGTCACTCACTACGACAACATTTTTTCTCCGTCTTAAAAAGACACCATATGCACAAGCTCATCTTTCACATGTCTTAGAAAAATCCTCCTTTTTTTGGATGGGGAAGACGAAACAAATGGTGTGACCGAATGGGTTTTCAGTGCAAAGTTATAAACGAAAGAAATGTTGAAGCTTATACAAGTTTAGTCTTAATAGACAATGTTTAGTGTTGGAGTATATATGGATATACTCCAAAACAGCCTTCTACCTTCGGCCAATATGATCACCTACCTTCGGCCAGCTGAAAGGAGCGTTATGCCGAAGGTAATTGTCTTTAACTAAGCGGACGTCACCAAACCGTCAGAAGGGGAAACACCAAACATGTCACGTGCTCAACTGACATAAAGTACCTTAGAGGCGGCTAAAAACACTGTACCACGTGGAAGAGCAGAAAAGGTACTGACAGCTTATCAATCGCCCGCTGGATAATAAGGAGAGGCCGAAGGTACTGTCTATGGACCGGATTCATCAAGGAAGGGAACGCAGTGCGCCGAAAGAAGGAACAATCTATTATCCAGAGGATAATGGACCGAAGCACCAGGTAATATAAATAGGGCCAGACCCATTCCAGGAAAAGGGATGAGAACCTCATATAACCTAAATCAAGAACATTCTCCTTCTTAAATGTTCTTGATTATTCTTTCATCTCTTTGATAACATTAACTTCACATACACTTTAAATCTAGAATCCTTATCATGAATACTGATTCTCACGCCCGAGCCTTATCGGGGACACCTCCCCGATAAGCTTTAGGCGTTTGTTTCTTATGACAGATTCCGAGTAGGAAGACTATCTCGAAGATTTCTTGCAGTACAAGTCCAGGAGATTTTTTACTTTAACATTTAGTCTGTTTGAAAGCTTGGTTTCACGACATTAAACTAACAATACAATTATTCGGTTCTTACGTTATCATAGTGGGTGGTCTAGTTTAGGGGTGTAAAGAGGCGAGACAACTCTCATAGCTTGAGTAGTTACCCAGGCAACCTTGTTGTAGATATTTTACCGATTACCCAAGTCCGATTTCCATCCGTAGCAATTTTGTTGGAGATATTTTACCGATTAATCCTAACCTGAGTAGGTACCCGCCTCCGATGACACCTTGAGTCGTATGGTGGTCACTTATTGTCATCAAATAATACATTTTTTTTTATTTTACTTTATTCCTACATATTTTTTATATAGAATATTGGGTTGTAAACGAACCGGTCTGACACGGACGAATGTGTATACATGGTCGTTCATTTAACTTTAACCGGACAAATAAACGAACACAGACGCATAAACGGACATACGAATTTCTTCATGTTCGTTCATTAATACTTGAACTTGTTATGTTCACTTATGTTCTTTCGTTAATAAGTTAAACGAAGAAAAAAGAACATAAAAGAGTATAAATAAACATATATATATATACATAAAACGACGGTAAACATAAATGTACTACTTCCACTGATAATCATAAAGACATTATTATTCCATAATATACTTATAATAACATCATTATTCTAGTTGACATTTATATAAATAACTTTTAGGCAACATAACTAACGTACCGAGCCTCTGTTCATGTTCGTTCTTTTGACTAAACAAACTAAAATTTTTGTCCGTGTTCATTCATTTATTAAAGAAACGAATATAAGCAAGGTTCTCGCCAAATAATCCGTGAACAGTTTGCTGAACGTTCAGTTTGTTTACAGCGATAAATTACAGATAGATATAGATATATAGATAATACATAGAGGACTGAATACAATATTTCATCTAAGTCAAAGACTCTATAGCTAATTTCATATACTACACCTCAAAACCCCAAAATTAGGGTTTCACCAAATTAGGTTTTCATTCCCCCAAATTCACCACCACAACCAATGGAATCCACCGTCGCGGTCGCCGCCGCACCGTCGGAATCACTCCACCTAATCAGAAACCTAGCCTCCTGCAACACCACTATCCGGTCAAAATCACTCCGAGAAGTCACAACGTGGCTACCAACACAGCTCGAAATCACCGATGACGAAATGAGAAAACTCTGGAAAGGATTGTTTTACTGCATCTGGCACTCCGATAAAGCTCCGGTACAGTCTAATCTGATAAACAAATTATCTAATATGCTGTTATGTTTAGACGTACCGCTTTCGCTTCATTATTTATCTGTTTTTTTGACTACTTTACGTCGTGAATGGTCTGGTATTGATGTGCTTAGGTTAGATAAGTTTTACCTTTTAATTCGTCGTTTCGTGAGCTGTAGTTTTGAATTAATGAAAAAGTATTGTTTCGATGTGGAGATGTGTGGGAAGGTGATGAGTGTTTATGAGGAGAAGTCGTTGTTAGCGAATGAGAAGAGGTTTTTAGGAAATGGAGTTAATTATCATATTGTGTCGGTTTTTATTGATGAGGTTAAGAGTTTTTTGCCGGTTAAGGAGGAAGTGTATTGGATTTTGTTTAAGCCGTTGTTTAGTGTTATGAGTGTTAGTGAAGATAAGGTGTTGATTGGGAAGATTAGGAGTACGGTTTTTGAACGGTTGTTGTGTTATGGGAAGAGTTTGCTTGAGAAGAGGAGGAACGGTGAGGAGGAGATTGAGGATGAGGTTTTGAATTTGGGGACTGTTGCGTTGAAATTAGGGTTTGCGGGGAAGTTTTATGAGTTGGGATCGGCGAGTGAGTGTTTTCAAGGGAATAGGAAGGTTTTGTTTGGTTTGAATAAGGAGTTTATGAAGTTGGAGAAGGAGTTGGAGGTTTCGGGGATTGAAGTTTTGTTTCCGGAGGTTGAAGTTGATAATGGTGATGAGGAGATTCCTGATTTGATACCAATTGTTGCTGCCGATGAGAAGCGGAAACAGAAAGGTGGTGGTTCTGTTTTGCTTTTGGAGTCGTCTGGTAGTGGTGAAGGAGGATCTAAAAAGTCGAAGAAAAAGAAGAAGAAGAAGAATAAGGTGGTGAAAGAGGGTTCGGATAGTCAAGATATTGAAATGACGAAAGAAAACGACAATGGCAATGTGATTGTTGCTAATGGTGAGAGTTTAAGCAATGGGATAAACGGTAATGGGAATGATGTTACTTTCACCGAGCTTTTTAAATCCAACCTACAGAAGGAATTTGAAAAGATAGCTGATGAAGACGGTTTAGATAAAGACGGCGAATCAAGTTTACAAGATTTATCACCACTCACTATCACAAATGCTAAAGTTCCAAAAAAGAGAAAGAGGGTGAGAAGTGCAGATGCACGTGAATCCAACAACGCTGACCTCACCGAACAACTAGGTACTGCCATGAAAAGTGGTGAAAAGAGTGCGAAAAAAGTTCGGTTTTCAATCAAGAACAACTTGGTGTGGAAGCCACAGACTCCACTACCTCCACAAAGTCTTAGAATCCCACCATCTGTTACTCCTCGAGGCAGTGCCTTAAAGCAAGGTGTACCCCCTGGCCCAATCAGAGAGATGCGTCCCGCAGTAAAAAGAGTGAAGAAGAAGAAGGTCCGAAAGGTGATGAAGGCCACTTCCCCTGCTGTCAAACGATTGAGGAAGCTGTAGACCGTTTCTACTTAATTTATGATGAAGGTTTGAGGATCTTTTATCACTGTTATTTTTTGTTTTATTTTTTTGTTGACGTTGAGATATCCTGTTTCTGGTGCTTGTCTTTCAAATTCGGAAGGTAACTTATATACTATGTAGTTCTATAAGTTTGTTGATTGAAACTGAACGATACTTGAGTTAACACCCAATTAGTGTCCTATCTAAGGGAATTTTTGCATTACATCTGCTGAATCATATTGTGTCGACTTTATGACCTCGATATAGTTGCTATGTTTTCTATTCGATAGACTGATACACGAGTTTGCTTCCTAGTTCTGGTTCTGTTTCTACTTGTTCACAGTTACATAAACTGATAAAAGTAAGCAGGACATTCAATCAGTGGTACACGGCTGGTCGTACTAGCGTTTTGTAATTTTTATTCCATAAGTTTCTATATTATCTATAAGTTTGTAAGCATAACCTCATAACATATTAACCTGCGTTTCTTGAATTTAATATGAAATTTTCAACAGTTTAGGTGCTCAACTGTGAGACGTTTTAGTCTTCATAAGCTTGTTGCTTGAACTAGTTTTTTGTTTCGATTAAAATTTGGAATTTTTTTTTTGCTTTTTATTTATGCCAGTGTACTATTAAAATTTTATGTCTTACTGCTATGGGTGACCAAAATAACGAGTCACATCTGAAAAAACGGAACCCAAACCGATAGTTTGGGTTTTGATTTATGCAAAACCAACATATTCAGTTTCATTTTGGTTTTACCTCAAAAACCGAATCAAAAAAACCGAATCAAACCATTTAAAAAAAACGGTTAAAAATAAACTTTTATATGTAATATAATAAGTATATTTGTTTGTTTTGGCCAAAATATTATAGATTAGTATATTAGTAAATACAATAGTAATTTATTTGGCCAAAATTATACTTGTTTGTCAAAAAAAAATGAACAAGCCAAATTTTTCTAAGCTCGAAACTGATTCAATACTGAACCAAACTGAATTTGAACTCAAAACCACAAAAAAACTGAACCGATGTAAAAACGAATCGAACTGTGTTTGACGTTCAAAAAATGAAATTTCCGAATCAATGCAAAAGCCGACCAAAACCGAATCACTCTTGCTCCTTCTTTACTGCACACTAGTATAAAATCCGCGCGATGTCGCAACGAGAAAAAGGTAATAGGAAAAAAATTACATTGTGATAACATGAATAAAATGTTCATAACTAAACAATGCATAATTATATCTTTTCTTTCTTAAATTTTAACATTAAGATTTATAGATAAAATGCTTTATAGATTAACCATGGCTTAAAACTGTAAGGCGAACAATTTAGTGGTTAGTACAATATTTTTTTGAGAAAATCACAAAATTAATCATCTGGTACATTAAAATTTCGAAAATAATAACTAAATTTGCTAGAAAATTGTCGCGAATTTGGTGATTATTTTTGAAATTTTAACGTATCATATGATTAAATAGATGATTTTTTCTATTTTTTTAGTTTGGTCCACTTAATGATGGTTCTACTTTTTTAGTAGTGTGTTTTTGCAATCTTTTTTTATTTTAACAAGGAGAGTAATCAACCGTTTTAAGTTTTTTTTAAAGACACTCACTAACTCGGTCGGGGCATTCAAACTTTACAGTTCGTTTACAAAATTCATTTTAGGACATCAACAAACCGAGCAAAGAAGTAAATGACATGTTCCATAAAAGGCTTTCGAAATCACTTAATTCATAGTTGGAATCGACATTTTTTTGAGAAGCATATATACCAAAGAGGTAGATTACCCTCACGTTGCAGCAAAGCCTCCTTTGAAGTAAAACAAACGGAAAAAAAAAAAATTCTTATCCAAAACTTAAACAGAAAATATAACACCAATATTTTTTATAAAACTAAACACTAATCCAAACTAACCACTAATTCAAAACTTAAAAAAAAAACCATGTGTGTTTTCCAATGGGTCAAAACCATGTGTGTCCGACTTTGTTGATGCATCAAGATTCATACATAAAAGCGGATGGGGAACTATTTGGATTGGGTTGGGTTGGGTCGGTTAGAAACATGAAAAAAAAAAAAAAAAGAAAAAAAAAACGTCTTGAGAATACGTTATAATTGTATCATTACAAATCCCATCTAATACTTACCCCTTTCTTTGTGTATAGTATACTTGACAATTATTCACAAAAAATAGGTGAAACTAAACAATAAACGATGAAATTGACTATCAAAATTAATAAATTAGCAAATATGAAACTAGAAAGCTAAAAAAATTAACAAATTTTGAGGAGCCAAATTGGTTAACACTATTAAATATAACATTTTTTATTAACCAAAGTAATAACATAATGACTAAAGTTAACTTAGAGTTAAACTAAGGGGTGTTTGTTTGGGATTATATAAGGAGCTTATGGTTTATTGACATTTTGGTTTATGTTTCAAAAGCCCGAATTTTTCGATTACGTAATCGTTTATGGGCTTATTACTATTTATTATGACATAATAAACAGTAATAAGCCCATAAACAATTACATAAGCCAGAAAATTCAGGCTTATAAAACATAAGCCAAAATGACAATAAGCCATAAGTCGTTTATATAAGCCTAAACAAACACCCTAAAACGCTATGGTCAGTAGAATATGACAGGATAAGAATAAAAAGACAAACTTTTAAACAAAATTATTTGCCGACAAGTGTTCATATAAAAATATTACAAGTGTCCATAAACAAATTATCGTTTTCGTTAAAAGCTGGCAAACACCAAATAGAAAGATATGAAATATAAAAGATCTACTAGTCAAGGTATTTTCAATTCCTTCAAACTTATTTTCCATTATAAATAAATTCTTTTAATAAGTTTAAAGAATATTATTTATCAAGATGTTTAGATTGTTTTAGATATTGCCTAAAATCCGTAGAAGAAATATATCTATATCATCTATAAAACATTTAACACTTAAATCTTAAATTTGAAATTTAAGTATCAAAAGACTTAATTAATTGTCCATCATTTAATTATCAACAATTATTTTATATAATTTGTTAGCCTTTTATTTTTAATTTTTTTTATTATCCGTTTATGAAAAAAGACAAATTAAATCCTAATCACAATAAATTTTCAAATGTATAAAAATATTTAGAACTAAAAAAGGCTGAAGTTACTAATTCTATGAGCTGAATGACCGACATATTATATCAATGTATATGTCACAAAACGAATAAGAAACTTTTAAAAACTATTATTACAACATAATTTTTTTAATAATTTTTTATTTTACGCTGCATCGCGCGGATATTATGCTAGTGATATTTAAAACGAACGAATATATTTTGTTATGTTTAATTTATTTAGATATGTATAAAATAATTCTATTTAAACAAGTTTTATTACTAAAAAAAATGTCTTATCTCATAAACAATTTGGAAAAAGTTAAATGTAATACTATATAGAGTTTTGGATAATGTTAAATATAACCTTGAGTGCTACGATTAATGTTACACTAGCAAATTTATTTTTTAATCACAACCTCGAGGCTATGATTAACATATTTTATTAGTATTCCGTCAATGCTTTATAATATTATGTAAGTTTAATCTTTATTGATCTAGGCTTTACTTCTGGTTACTTGATATAACACCCGAAAAGTGATTATGTAAATCTTTGAAAAATCTTGCTTTAAAAAAATATATAATTTTTACAAACAAGATCTATAATGGTTATATTTTATAAAGTATGTATATATGATCATATTTTTAGGAAAAACTTGCAATATAACTTTATAGAAGGCTAAATAATAATTGGATGATGTCATTGCCTACATCACGTTGATGATATTGTAACGATATGTCATACTTATTTGGCCAATCATCTATATAATCATGTGAATGCATCGCTCTTATTGCACCACTCACTCTAATTTACTCTCACTTCACCTTCCAAAATCCAAACCACTACCCGAAGAAGAAAAAGAACCATAACGAGATGAGGTCTACAAGTGAGACACTTTCAATTAGAACGAAAGATCCGGTTCCACCACGAGGCGGGGTCATAAAACAAATTGTTAAAGATTTAGCCACAACTTGTGGTGGCAGAAACAACATCACTAGTTGTTAGTGGTTTAGTTTCTCATGAACCGAAGAATGTTGTAGATCTAAATCCATATATCTATGTACATAGTATGGAATAATCGATAGATTTGGTAAACCATGACTAGTTGTAACTAGATCTTTATGTATGGATTTCACGATCTTATATCTAGATGTTCTTGTTAAGATAGTTTAAAGTATCGCGTACTTTGGTTTTATGTACTAGAAGAAAACCTGATCTATGAAAATAGTATCAGATTTTCTCGTTATTAAACTTGGGTTTCCTTATCTCTTTTCTTGATTTACAATCACTTCTTCCTTTTCTTATATGGTTGATATTTGTTTGTTAGATCTAGGTGGTGTATAATTTATAGTCCTCTATTTTGATAACATGATCACTAGTTTATAATCTTTAAACCAAACAACTATTATTATTATTTTATCATAAACTTTTATTACAGAAAATACATGTATGATTAGGTTGATCTTTAGAAAACGCTTATAACCTTTTTTTTTTATCTGTTTGAGGTAAATAAGTCCGATTTCTTGAAAAAATGAACATGATCACCGTTCTAATTAATATCCTGTTTAAGATATTTGCTCGGATAATCTCACTAAGGAATGAGTTTTTTCATTTTTCTTCTTAATGCTGGTAAAATATATATTTTCATAGTTTATGTTTTTTATCTTTCTTAATCTTTATTAGTTAATTTTTCGTTTGTTTATGTACTCAATTTATCAAAGACACTAGAATCTAGATATTATTTTATATGTTATGTGTATGCTATGTAGCTATATGTATATAAACATTCCATAACTCATGTTGAATTAGTTTACTAAAGTTAGGGTTCTCTTCCTTTCTTGACTATATCATGTTCATATATAACTATAATAAACTCCTTTTTAAAGAACAGTTTTAAAGGTTCTTAATATGTTATGGTTAACAAATAATTAACATATTACATATGGGTCTCAATAATTCTTGTTAGTCGTCTTCCTTAGGCCTTGATTTGGACTCAAACACTAAAAAGATGCGGAATCTTTTTTAAGTTACTAAAACTCTGTGAAACACACAATATAATCGAATGTTTGATATTATTAAGCTTACGTAATGTTATACAATACGAATAATATCAAATACAAGCGTTTACAAAGACTTTAGACCGTTCGAATCACTGTTACGCAAGTAATTTCTCTCTCTAGCGCAACATCAGTTTTTCTCTCTAGAACGGTTACATTTATAGTCCTCACCTAACCCCAACCTTGTTACGCAACCGCAACACACTGTTGCGCAACGCAACAATGGTGTTGTGCCACTTTGGTGTTGCATGCGCAACACCATGCATAACAAGCCATAAACGTGTCGAAACACTTTACAACTCGATCTATATACATCATAGACATCACGACATATGCCTAAACTAAATACAAACTACAAACAATGACGGTTATGCTCCAACAATCCACGTAGGCTTGCAGTTGAGAGAAATTAATGCACTCTCAATATGGACCTCACTTGGAGTGACCCGTTTAAGTATGAAATTCTCTATAATCAAACGATAACACGAGAGTTTAATTACTTGATAAGTGTGATTTTATAAATGTTTCGATATTAGTACATTATGCAATGCATATTGATATAAGAAGAAAAGGTATCAAACCAGGTTATTTGCTATCTTTGAGCTTAACCTCTCAACTTTTTTTCTTTCTTATCTAGCTATTTATTGTTCTTTTCAATAAAATAAATAAATCAAAACTTATAAATTATTGTGAATACTGAATAGCATCATAAAGGTTTTGACCCTACACATATTAATGCATATATTTGTGCCCACATAGATACAAAAATAATCAAACACAAAGAAACATAAAAACTTTATCATAAGAATGAATCTTGATCCATATATCCTAGTTTTGTGGATAAAAAAACAACATTTTTTTTTTTTTTTTTTTTTTTTTTGGGTGTTTGTCCAATTGGTAGGAGTTGTCATCCGCTAGGGGAGGTCTTGGGTTGGAGTCTTCCTCTGAGGTTTCCTCCTTAGGTGAATATTAGGAGATAGCTAACTTTGGTATATGGTTCGTGGGTCGTATACTGCCCAATCGGATGTTTCTGTGGCCCCGAATCACTAACATTGTTGTTCTAAAAAAAAAAAAAAAAAAACATATCTTTTCTAAAAATAAAAGTATGTGAATAAGTAAACAATGGAACTAAAACTATAATTGCATATATTTTGTCTTTATGAGACAAGCTGATACTAATTTACAACATATTGAATGGATTAGAGTAAAGATGCACAAGTCGTCCAAGGATCATGACAAATCGAGGGCCTGCCGGCACTCGTACATAAAGTCGCTTTCATGAAAGCGAATTCGGTCCACATTGACAAGGTAATCTCAACGGTCTCATTAAGTTTTTATAAGTTTGCTGCTTAATGAGTTGAAAGTGTTCTACAATAAGTGATCATATGAAGTTAATTATAGGACTTATAAAAACACCATGACTTATTCGTTATGTTTTGCTCTTCTCAACCGCTGAATTATTATAATATATTAAATTTATCTATGTTTTTGTTTGTTTGGTGACTAATTTTTGTTTTTCTTGGTTGGTTACTCATTTTCTAAACAATTTAAATTACTTCAACTAAAACAGGATTAAACTTGATATCTCTCATATTTTATAAAAGTTTATCAAATTTTCAAATTACCATTAGAAATGTTGTTGTATAAATGATTGTCTTTTCGACAATGAAAATATATTATCATTCACTACGGTTTGAAACAATAGTAATGTTTCGGTTCATACATATGTACCCATACAACATTCAGATTTTTATATTTGTAGTTTTCCAAAACATCTAAAATATATTAAGTTTTCATTTAGCGAACAAACTAATTACCTTAGATCATGATTTTGGTGTCGGTTTGCACTACGATCAAGTTTTCATTTAACGAGCAAACATACCTTAGAAATCAGGCTTGTAGCAACTGTTCTATCTAAAAACATCTTTTTCATGTTGAAATTCTTGGGAGTATTCCTATATAACGTTGAATTTATTTTGTTCTTATCAGTTTTTTGTGTCGAACGTTTCCTACAGTCATATAATTATATACGTATATTCATAACGCAAATTTACGTGGCTAATCATGTTCTAAAATATTTATATGTAAATTCCCATAAACCAAAAGAACAAAAAGGAAAGTTATTCCCCTCAAATGAGTTTATTTTGAAGCTATTACTTTATCTTCCACTATCTAATAATCTAAAAAGATATCTAGAAAAAATCTTGACTACCAAACAATAAAGTATTTTAGTTCACTACACTTAAATTTAGTTTTATATATTTTATTTTTAAAATATTCATGACAATGACCATTCCGCTTGAGAAGAATAGAAGGTATTGAAAAAGTTAAGTTATACACTTAGACTACTCCCATTGGAGGATTGGCCGAGCGAATCGTGACATAAAAACAAATTTAATAATCAAAAGCGAAATCCTGTATGATGAGCTAGATCGCCATGCCAATCCATTCTCCAATCTAGATTGCCAATTACTTTATTAGTATATGTAAATATATATATTTTATAAATTAATTAATTAAACAAGTTTTATATTTTCCTTTAATAACTTTTAATTAAAAAAGTTTTAAATAAATTTAAATATATATTTGGAATCCTTATATTTTTAGCTACGAGTCGGTATAAATTTCGTCAAAATATGTTGTATATTAAAAAACGTCATTTTTTTACCGAAAAATTTATGTTTTTTAATATATATATATATATATATATATATATATATATATATATATATATATATATATATATATATATATATATATATATATATATATATATATAACATTATCTTAAAAATCTAACATTATCTGAATTTAGATTTTATGTATGACATGTCTGTTTTCTATTGGTTTATAGAATTACGTTTATCATCTTAAAAAACTAACATTATCTAAATAATTATTTTTTAATTAATAAGATTAATGATTTTTTCTATATATAGAGTATGATATACTGAGTTCATATTCATTATTAACTCTTCATTTCTAAATCATTGTGATTTCTTTACTACCATGAATCCATCGTTTCCAAATTATGTTTTCAATCTTGATGATTCTCAAGATCCACATTATCAAAGCTATGAAAGTTCTCAATTTTTCTCAAATTCCAATCAATTTCATGGCACTGAAAATACCCAAACTTCACAAAATACTACAAAACTCCCAAGGGGCGATAAATGGGATGCCGATGAAGATGTCGTGTTAATGTCGGCATGGATTACAGCTAGTGAAGACAATATTCGGGGCAAAAATCAAAAAGGTCCATCATTGTGGGCACGTGTTAAACAACTATATGATGCAGCTCAGACGGAAAATCCAAACCCAAAAGGGCTTGGTAACAGGAACATTGCTCAAATGAAAGGTCGCTGGAAAAGACTTAACGAAAATGGTCAAAAATGGGTTGCTGCATACCGTGAAGCATATAGACAAAAAAGAAGTGGAATGAGTATGAAAGATGTTGAGAATGAAGCTCATAAAATTTATGAGGCGGGTGGGAGTAAGTTTAATGACTCTATTGTTTTCAGTACTGTTATGTGTAACCATCCGAAGTGGGATTTACAGCTACATCATGATAGAACACGTAACGAACTTGAAGTGGGTGATGAAGAAAGTGGTGGCAGTTCAAAAAGATCAAGGACAAGTGAGGAAGGGGACTATTGTTTCCCTTCCAACCCAGAAACGCCAACTACCGGTGGTTCATCAAGTCAACGTCCTACAGGTAGAGATATGGCTAAGAAAAAAGGAAAAAGCAAGGTATCTAATGAAATTGTTGAAGAAATTCGTGCACTGAGGCTTACTCGAGGAGATGAACTTGAAGTTATGAGAAAAAGACTCGATTTGGATAAAGAAAAGGAGCAAAAAAGAGAGGAAAGGGAGAAAAAAAAGGAAGAGCGTGAGGTAAAGAAGATGCAACTTGTCCTTCTCATTACACTAGTAGCAAAGGAGAACTTGTCGCCTGAAGATGAAGAAACAAAACGATTTCTATTGTCAAAGTTGTATGGAATGTGATTCCTATTTTATTATGTAATTTCTATTTTCGGTATGATTTAAATGTATTCATATAATGTGTTATTATATAATTTCTATTTGATGCAACTTTATTCATTGTCATTGTCAACTTTATTATGTGTAAGAAAAGAATCTAACAATATCTTTAGCATAAATGTACTGGGGCTATGCGGGTGTTGGCCTATGGGACATCAGCAGATGCACAAGATGAGTACTTGAGAATGAGTGAAACTGTAACAAGGGATTCTCTTATACATTTTGTAGAAGGTGTCATTTCGTGTTTCGGTGAAGAGTACCTTAGAAGTCCCAATGACGTTGATTTGGCAAGACTACTGCATGTAGAGGAAGAACGTGGATTTCCAGGTATGTTAGGCAGCATTGACTGCATGCACTGGGAATGGAAAAATTGCCCTGTAGCTTGGGCAGGGCAATATGCAGGAAGAAGCGGAAAACCAACAATCATTTTGGAAGCTGTTGCATCATATGACTTAAGGATATGGCATGCATTCTTCGGAACACCGGGTTCGTGCAATGATATTAACGTACTTCATCGATCTCCTATCTTTAGTGATGTATTATCTGGTCGAGCACCAAATGTTAGTTACATCATCAACAGTCGGGAATATAATAGGGCATATTATCTCACAGACGGCATATATCCTTTATGGGCTGCCTTTGTGAAGTCAATAACTTCTCCACTACTTCGTAAACATAAGTTATTCGCTCAACGTCAAGAGTCCGCTAGAAAAGATGTTGAGCGAGCATTTGGTGTTTTACAAGCTCGTTTTGCCTTTCTTCGACACCCATGTCTTGTATGGGACAGGGATATGATGGGTCGAATTATGATTGCATGTATCATAATTCATAATATGATTGTTGAAGATGAACGAGACACATACCTTAACTACTATGATCCATCAGAATTTTTAAATGACGTTCCAGTAAACCGGCCACCGGGAAGCTCTACTGAAAATGGGACGATACCTCTTGAATATTCCACTGAACGAATTGCAAGTCTATCCAGATATATGACTAACAGGGAACAACTACGCAATAGAGAAACTCATATTGCTCTAAAAAACGATTTGATTGAGCACATATGGCACAAATTTGGTATTGAAGATTAATTATTTAGTTTGTATCTTAAGTTTTATAATTAATTTATGTTTGTAATTTCGTTTAACTATTTATTAAATGTGTGTGATAAATGTAAAATGTATTTTTATTTGTTTTTATATTAAAAATTTAAAATTTATTTATATATTCTTAATATAATTATTTTTAATATATTTAATAATTTTTAATAAAATAAAAAATAATTATAAAGTATATTTAGTTTAATAAAATATTGTGTTAGGTTGGGTTGTTAATGAGTGTGAAAAGTTGAGTTAGGTTGGGTTGTTGAGGTGGAAGAGAGAGAAACTATTTTTTAATAAAAAAGTAGGATTGGGTTGGGTTGCTGATGGGGATAGTCTTATAGTAATAAATTTTCTTTTTATAATTTTCAAAGGTAAATCAACATTATTTTCTTTTTTTTTTGCTCATGTCTTTATGGTTGGTCTGTTTTTCACGAATAGTTCTTTTTAACATTAACAATTCTTTAAATATGTCTTTTTATCACCGGCGGTCCCTTTTCAATTAAAAAGACTAAAATACCATTTCTTTTTATATTTTCTTATTTTTTTATCTTTTAAATTAATATACCTAAGTCATATACTCTCTCTCCTCTTAATTTTTCCAAATCTTCATCCATATCATCATACACCTTTCTCTTTCTCATCTATATTAAAAGACAACTAATACTTTTGGGAGGGCCAAACACAAAAATACAAAAAATACCTTTAAGTTATAATATATTTACACTATAAACCTTTAAGTTATAATACATTTACACTATAAACCCCGAACTTTGGGAGGGCATAAGCCCCTGGGCCTCCATGAAGTTCCGTCTTTGGCTACCGGCACCGGCTGCCACCGCCTCTTAGCAGTGACCTTGTGGTTAACATCCCCAGCCTCGTCGCTATCAAATGAATCTGGATAGAAGCAGGCAGGGGCTAGTTCAAAGCAAGGCAAACAAAATATCATATTTCCTCTTTGACTACCCTCGTTTTCATCATCAGCATCTTCCAAAATTTTTTGAATGGGCTATATTATGTTCCAGATTTGATTTAAAATAGTTCAAATATGTTTTTCGATTCGGTCCTATTTATGATGTTTTTATATTTGATCTAGCATGCTGAAATGGTTGAATTTGAGTTAGGGTTTGATTTTATGTGTTGGAACTAGGTGAGTCACATATAACTCGGATAATAACTAAACTAATTCAATTCAAGTAATAAATTTAAATATCTACAAACTAGTTATGACACACCGACCTCGGGTTTAGTTGGTGACTGCATATTGGTGGTGGCAAAGTGGTGGGGCTTGGAGAAGTAAATGGACAGATATAAAATACTCATAGTAAGGCATTTGATTATTGGTTTGAAAGAAAAAGTAATATTAAGAGGTTAAATAGTAAAAAACTGATAAAAGTAATATGAGATAAGTGTCTAGAAATGCATCACACTTTATTCTAAACTCTATTGTATGTATATAACTTTCATTTGGTCTATTGTATATATATCTAATTTTCAAAAATCTCTATTGTATGTATCTAATTTTAAAAATCTGATATTGTATGTATTCAAAAATACGTGACATCCATGTAAGATGGCACGTAAGCAGGCACGCCATCGGTTTGTTAAGATTTCATTGGTAGGATACATAAAATATCGATTTTTGAAAGTTAAATACATACAATAGACCAATTTAAAGTTGAATACATACAATAGACTTTCGGGTAAAGTTTGATAAATTTTGAGACACTTATCCCAAAGTAATATAGGGGTAACAGGGCCGTTATCGAGGGTGGGCGAGGAGGACGACTGTCCAGGGCCTTAGATTTTAACTATTTACGTATAATTTAATGAATTATAAGTATTTTTAATTGAAAATGATCTAAAGGAAGAAAAAAAATGTGTAAAAATAATTGATCGAACAGTTTGCAACGAAATTAATAGCAAATATTGCATTTGAAATAATTGGTACTTGTTCTATCGTTTAGACAAAACCTTTTTTTGGGCCTCATTTTTTTTGTATTTAGGAAGATTTTTCCATGGCCTCTTAATATTCAGAACTAGACGACGTAAGGAATAATATTGTCCAATCATCTATAATTGTTGTGAATGTCTAAAACTTGTTGCATACATATCCTATCCTCATATGAATGATCTAAATAAATAAATGATATACTATAAACGTTGATTTTTAAAATGGCATGTAAATTTTAAAATAGAAAGTGATTACATGGTTATCATGTAACTGTTTCACTTAATTAATTTCGTTTTTACCGGTTATAGAAACCCATAAAAAAATATTAAAACTTTATTACTTTTTATAGTTGATCACCTAAAAGAATTATGTAAAGATATAAATATGCAAGAATTAGGTAAACAACTTTCACCTTCAAAGATCTTTCGATTTTTATTCAGGGCAAACATAATTACATCATATGGACTATCTCTAAAATTTATTATCTATTTTAATATCATGTACATCGATAAAACCCGTCTCTTTTATTTTCAGAATTATTCTTATATTAATAAATACAAGAGTTAATTACAAAAATCGTCCCTAAAGTTTATCTCAAATTACGGATTTCGTTCCTAAGTTTAAAAAGTTGCATAAATCATCCACTTTTAGAAACTAATTACCTTTTTCGTCCCTCAGATTTGCTCCAAATACGGATTTTGTCCCTAAAGTTTGTCCTCAATTACGGATTTGGTCCATAAGGTTTGCCCCAGTTACAGGTGCAAATTAGAAATTAGGGACAAAAAGCGTAATTAATTTTCAAACTTGGACGATTTATACAACCTTTTAAACTTAAGGACGAAATCTATAAGTTTTGGTAAACCATAGGGACAATTTATGTAATTAACTCTATACACAATAAACTTTTTTATTTTTAAACTTTTTAAAAACATATCAATAAAGTGTAATTAGCATAACCATGTTATTATTGTGTGGATAGTGCATAAATTGTATTATTGTGTTTACAAATGCTGCCAATATTTGCAGGTCCACTTCAAAAGGACAAGGCACATGCCATAAATAAATTATTTCACCTTTTGAAGCACTACTTAATATTAATGAAAGAGACATAAACATTGGTATTCTTCAAAATGACTAAGAAGCTTTATAGATATTGATGTTTTTTTTTTTTTTTTTTTTTTTTTTTTTCCTATCCGGAGTCATCGCAGGTGCTCCGTAGTCAGAAGGGGGTTTATTTTTTTGCTTCCAGGATTCGAATTTGGAACCTTCAGAAATTGGAGATCGACCAAGCTTTTTACCACTATGACACCAATTCATACTTAGAAAAACAGAATTTGTAGATTTAGTAGGTATTCGTTTGTTGTTCTTGCTTCAAATCAAGTAGTAGAATTATGTCAATCTTGATTTATCTGTGTTCAAGTCAATGTATTATCTATATGAATATACCGAAGAATGCTACGAAACGAATCATAAGGAACATCTAATTGAATTTTAAAGGTTTTTGTTATTATATGATAAATCAAAATATATGATAGTTTTAAAGCTTAAAATAAATCTAACACCATCTTTGAGAAGAAAGATTAAATTTCTCAAGAAAAAAGAACATTAAGATTAATAAAAAAAAGTTTTCCAAAAATAATAAAAAGGTCATTTCATTTTGGCCCGTAAGCAATTCCTAATGGCAGAAAATATTTTCGCTGATTGCAAAGCGACGGGTTTTGCTATTTGGTTATGTTTCTCATCAATCATGTTTATTTCGTTAAATTCCGCCAATATAATTAGCTTTGACATAATAAAAAGAAAGTTGATTTACAATAAGATCAACACATTTATGATAACATTAACATTAACATTTCTTTCTCAAACTCTACCAGAACCGAGTGTTACAAAATCATGCCCAAAACAGAAATCATGTATGCTATAACAAACACGTGATTACACTAACATAAAAATATAAGAACGGTATAAAGGTAAGGAAATCACAAAAATAATAATATTAAGTTCCAGAACCATAACAAAATAACACTGAAAAGCAATTTATTAAATTTACAGAAAACATCCGTAATTTGAAATAAACTTTAGAAACTATTTATTTAATTAACTCAATGATCACTTGGGTTTGACCCGTCACAAGTAGCAAAAACATCAAGTTCGATCTGGGCTGACAAAGGAGTTTTAAACCTACTCCTTTTGGTTTCGAGTATGCCTAAGTCTAAGAGATTAATATCTAAATTTAAAATCCAAGCCCAATGACACACACTTATATCAGCAATAGAAAATGACATGTAAAGTCTTTTAACCTTAATGTTAATGTTACCATAAGTGTAATATAATCTATATAATGGTTACAATCGAAACATCCCCCCACCCCTAGTCGGAGTATGATGTTTCTAAATGCTCAGACTGAATCTGAAATCTAAAAATAGTTGTGTAAGCAACCATGCAGTAAATGTAACTGCAAATTGGTATGTTGGTCGAACATACAACATACAAATATGGTCAAGGACAACATGTTCTCTAACCATTTAAATAAATCTCACTACAAGATAGATGCCTTTTACTGACTGAAAAAAAGTGTCAGGAAAAGTGTAAAAACAGTCACAAAAGACCATTTGGGCTACTCCTTCTGAAATAAAAATAGTCACTAATGCCACCATCACTAAAAGTCTATAGTGACTCTTATTTCATTCAGAAAAGGTGTTAGATTTTGTCACTGTTGTTCTTTTAGTCGTCGTTGTTAGGTTCTTAAGTAACTTACCAAATAAATCTCTACTGACTGAAGCTTCAGTAAGCAAAAGTCAATTTTTTTTATTTATTTTTTAATTATTATTATTTTAATTGTAATAATATTTAAAGTAGATAAATAATAATAAACACAAGAAATAAAATTGACATTAATGACTGATAATAACAAAAAAAAAATATTTAAAAAAAAAAAATATAATACATTATCGTTTCATTTCAAAGCTACTGAAAAAAACAACATAATATCCATCTTCACGGTTTACTCTATTTGGATCTACCCATTTTCACTTCGACACGTCTTGGCTTCAACCACTGTGAAACACACAAAAACCTTATGAATGCATTGATTGAAGTATGCCTAATCTCTAACCAGTCAACGACGTAAAACCAATAAAGAAACATGTATAAAAAAATGGGTCACGGGTTAAAAGTCACCCAAAATATACTTTTAATGAATAAAACCTCGTAAATCAATTTCTTAAAAAAAAAAAGAGTTTAATAGACACACCAATTAACAAATAACAAGTTTCGACTCAAAGTGGTTTTAGGTCAACCCGACTTGTCCTCAAGATAAGTATCTGTCTCGACAAATAAAGCTCTAAAACAAATTTGAAAACACGTTTGCAGCATCACTAACCTTGTTTTGGAACGTGATTAGATTCTCTGATGCTTTGTTCAAATGAAACATTAACTTTCAAAATGTTTCGATCTTCAGGTTTCTGTAACAAAAAGTGGCAAATTAAAGAAACTCAGGGGATGCAATTTTGTTCCAAAGAAACATCATATCAATGGCATACCTTGTAATGAATTTACTATCAGTCAAAAACAACCTACTAATGATGAATTTACTATCAGACAACAACCATTAATCAAAATATAATAACATCATACAGAAATTGACGTATATTATTTACTTACACACATTGAGGTATATTATTTACTTACCATCATTGTGTTTCAACATTAGAAAACTCACAAGCCCAAGAAATCAGAACTCCTATTTTATAAATGAAGGTATAAAAAAAAGAGATTCCTCCTATTGAAAGACAAAGAATATATAAAAGCATCATTAATTAGAGTGATCAGTACTCCTGAAAATTAAAAATGCCAACCATGAAAAGTTAACATAAGTCGTATTCTATAAAAAGAGCAAGGAGTTCAAAATTCTCCTAGCTCGTTCAATGTGTATGCTATGCTTTTACTAATTAAACTAGAACGTAATAACGATACATACCTAAGCACAAACATTTGTTTAAGCTTCATACTATTTATCGTTGACTTTCCCCTGAATTTAATCTTTATAACTTACATAAGTCGTAGTAACTCCAGTAGCTCCAGCAAAGGCATCATATGGAGCCTGATAAGATAATACGAGATTCATAACATATCAACCCTATGTTAGTTAAACTCAACCATTTGACATGTTAGAGATAAATAAGTGTAGAGTCTATAACTAAAGACAACTGAGCAGATTAAAAATAAGTTACATGTCTATGCTCTGCATTGAAATGGCATTCAAAAAAGAAGCACAAGGATAAGTAAACAAAATATCAAGTTTCAAGTTAATGTAGGAAGCCTGAGTTATGCTTCACCGAAAGCTTTAGAATAAGGTGTAGAAGATAGGATAGCATCATATTTTAATTCAAATTATCGATCATGATACTCAAAGACAATACATATTGATAGTGGCCATGATAAAGATACTAAAAACACATAAGCATTGACTATAAAAGTAGAGAGTATAATACAAAACATAAACATACAACTACTTTAAAGTATAACACTAAACTTTTTATATATCTCACGAAATGACACCCATAGTATGATCATACTTATTGACATCTGAAAAGTAACAACTTAATTAGAAATATAACATTATAATGGAATGCCAATAATAAACCGACATAAAACAACATATAACCATCAGTCGCACCCAAATATGCAGCAAATTACCTTATAACATAATAGGGAAGTGATTGCACCATAGTACTTTTCTTTCGTCCTAGCGATTCAAAAATCATCTTATAACCATCTGTAACCTAAGGACTTTTTATTCACATTTTATGTTATTAAAATTTACCTGTTGGTCAGTGGCCAAACATACAGCTAGCACAATGAATAGAAAGCACCAGACATGCATATCATGCAAATACTTGTCGAAGAAGATGCTAATAATGTATATTAGTGATGTCATTCACTTGTGTAGAAATCATGAAACAGTGATTCTAGGAGAAAATATTATGAATATAGTAATAAACAAGGTGAATAGAACCTAATTCGTCTCGAGACAGGTCCGTTCTAAAATTCAAGTCACGGACCTTAGATTCTAAAAAGAGGAGACTTGGCAGAACGCAAAGCTCACAACATCAAATGCATCATCAACAGGCAATTTGCTTCCTTCGTCTAAATGAACAACCTGCAGTATCATACATAATAAAACGATTTATACTCTAAAATCTAAATGTTATGAAATAAATCGAATAAAATCTAAACAAAAAATATACTCTAATGAAAAATAGAATAAAATCGAATATACTCTAATGAAAGATGAAAAACAATATCTAATATACTTTAATGAATAAAATCGATGATTCGACTATATATCACCAATTTCACCATCACAACAACAAAAATCGAATAAAATCTATAGATTACAAGAAAAATTCTGAAAAAATGAGTCATAATCACATTTACTTTAATGAAAGATGAAAAACAAGATATAATTTCAAAAATTATACAAATTTATACATAATTTAGCGAGCAAGGAGAAGATATGAATCAAGTGTTTAGCTAGGGCGTAATGCGTCAATCGATGAGAAATTAACCTCAATTAGTTCAATCGATGATTCGATTTACGGTGAATTCGTCTTCAAGCTTCTGTTTCAAGCTCAGTATGCCGGAGTTTGACGGTTGTTTCCGATCGTCCTCCATTGAAATTCGAGTAATTTGAGGCGCTTAAACTGGAAAATTGGGGAAATTATGAGCGGCGAAAACAGATATGGAGATGAAGTTGGAAGCAGAGACGGCAGCGGTGCAGCTTCCGACGATGATGCAACTGGCCGGAGACGAGCGGATGGACTTAGGGTTTCAATTTTAGAATCGCCGGCGAGAGAATGAGGATAGACTTAGGGTTTTGAGTTTAGAAATTGGGGAAGGTATGGGCAAGCGTGTTATTTCTATTTTCTTTTCTTTGAACTTTTTTTAATCAATAATTTCCTACTATTTCTTCAGTCAAGAAAGGTTATAAAAAGGGGATTTAACGACTAAATGTATTTCAGTCACGAAAGGTTTTAGTCACTAAATGTCATTTAGTTTGTAGTGTCTCTACATGTTTGTTTACGCTAGTAATGCATTAAGTAGATACACTGTAATTAACAAAGTGTAAATATATCTCTAAATGATTTAGTTTGCGATCACGATCACGATTAATTTATCAAATACTCATAGTATTACAACAAAGTTGGTGGGCGTTGTCTAATTACTAGTCTTTACCCTAATTAGTATGTTGGCTGGAGTTAATATTTCACACTAAATCTAGTGTTTTATTCTCTACGCTAGAGATTCTAGTGTGTAGATTGGAGTTAATTGATATTGTTTTAATCTCTACGCCTCATTTACCATTATAATTAAGAATTTTTTAATTCTTCGACATAAAAAAGACTAATAAGCCAAAAGGTTATCATCGTTAGCGAATTAAAGTGGATATATATATAGCATAGTTGGTTACGTAATCGTCGAACGAGTTCCTCTTAAGAAAGTTATTTACTTATTAAGTATTTAACTTCTAGGAAAGTTATGGTTATAATTTTTAAACTTATTACTCTCATTGAAAGTGAGAAAAAGTGTTTATTCATACATAATGTACCAATTGGCCTAAAGATACAAGAACTGCCAATTAATCAAAGTGACAGAAAATGATTATAAATTCTCAAATTTCTATATCTAGAGCAATAAAATAGATAATTGTTTTGATAGTATAGATTATTTGGTTGGTGATTTCTAATCCGCATATGTTCCATTGACCCGATTAAGAAAATGTTTGGTTGATAAAATGTTAGAAATTCGATTTTGGGATCATTTTTTGGTTTGAGACGCTGAAACGGAAGAACATTTCAGGAGTCTTGGTAATTAGTAGAGAGTTAGGATGGCTTTAAAGAACCACAGAGTGAGATTATCCGACCAAACCTAACTCTCAAAATATTTTGAAACCAGAAAATAGTCTCGATTTTTAGGGTATCCGAACCGATTATTTTTAGACTTTCGGTTTGGTTACCCGAACAGATATTTTTTCGGTTTCCCGATTCGGTTAGGTTTACGATTTTGACGAAGGATGGTTAACCGTAAAACCAAAATTTTCTAAAAAAATTCTTTTATATGTTTTTACATTATATAGTCTATATCATTCACAAAAATTATCAAAAACTTTCAATTACTTAACAATTTAGATGAAAAAATGGTTGTGTATATAATATACTAATGCTTGGTTATACTTTGATGGCAACTTGTTTACTTTTCTTTCCTTTTAGTTATTGAAATTTTGATTGCTATGAGTCCATAGGAATACAGTCGCTAGTTTATTTTTAAAATTTGACACATAAAGTAGAATTATGATTGATAATGTGTAAATTGTTTTTATATTTGAAAATTATTATGATCAATAATCTGAAAACGTTTTATAAATGAATTGAACAAATAAAGAATAGTTAAATGGTTAACCGAACTATTTTGAATAAAGGTTAATCGGTTTTTTCCGTTTAGATTTAGTTTTACAATAATATATGTCGAACTGATATTACTAGTTAAACAATTATCAGTTAACCGAATTTTCAGTTAAACACCGCTAATATTAGTTTGTGGCGTATTTAATCATTATATGTTTTTTTAAACTTTGATAGATAAAAATATTTTAGAAAAATTATTTGATATGATTACATTTTCACCATCCGTTCTACGAACATTTCTACCATCTTTATTTTGCAAACCATTTTCTTTCGAGAATCAAAATGTTAAATAGTATTAATTACCCTAAATGAAGAAATTTTAACCGCAAAATATGCAAGAAATTTGTTGACATCCCGGTACGAAAGTTAAATCTTATGTTGATGGAAATGGAATACAATTCTAACTTAAAAACCTCGAATTCGAGAGATTTTGTATATAAACCTTGCTAACAGGTTTTTATAAAAATTTTTATAAAAGAAGGAAACAGGCTTTTGTTGAAATGAACCCCCAAAAACATCATAATTTTTCAACACTATTAAATCTATGCAAACTTTTTGCAATTACAGCATTCTTTCTATACATTTTCATCTTGTATCATCATTCTGAATCTTCTAACTGTTATCTACCGGTCACGAAAACAATCGTAAACATTTCTTCCTTGTCGCCGACGCAATCACAAGTTTTATCTCCCCCCACAAACATTAGCCACCTTGTATTTGGCATTTCTGGATCAGTTAAGGCATGGAGAGACCGGAAATCGTATTTCAGAGAATGGTGGCGGTCGAATGTTACACGAGGTTATATATTTTTTGATAAAAAACCAACGAGAGATATTCTCCCATGGCCAAATTATCTCCCTCCTTATCGTGTTTCTGAGAACACCACGGAATTCGAGGTGTACTCAAAACACGTGAGACCTGACGTGATCAGGATCGTGAGAACGATATTGGAAACGTTTAGGGAGGGAGATAAGGATGTGAGATGGTATGTAATGGGAGACGATGATACAATATTTTTCTTGGATAATTTGGAAGACCTTTTGGGGAGGTATGATCATACAAAATATTTCTATATTGGTGGTGTTTCCGAATGTGTTAAGTCGAATTTTGACTTCTCGTTCGAGATGGCATTTGGTGGTGCTGGATTCGCGTTAAGTTATCCGTTGGTTGAGGCTTTGGTTGCGAACATTGATCGATGCATTGATAGATACCCTTTTTATTTCGTTAGCGATCAGATTTTGAGTGCTTGCATTGCCGATCTTGGTGTTCCTCTTACCCCCGAAAAGGGTTTTCATCAGGTAAGTAGATGATTTGTGCACCAAAATAATTACTACATAATAAAAATTATAAAATAAAACCCTAATTTTTATCGTGACGATTTTAACAGATAGATTTGGTACATGACATATCTGGGTTTCTCTCCGCACACCCACAAGCACCATTGATTTCCCTCCACCACCTCGACATCGCCTCTCCAATTTTCCCAGCCACAGACCGTCATAAGTCCGTCAGACATCTCATGACCGCGGCTAAACATGATCAATCGCGCCTTCTCCAACAAACCGTTAGCTACCACAAGCAAACCAATTGGGCATTTTCGATAGCATGGGGCTACTCAGCTTATATTTACGAGCACTACATCCCAAGAAGCCTTCTTAGAAGACCTTTCGAGACATTTACTCCATGGAGCTTAAAACGGAAACCACCCGATTATATGTTCAACACTAGATCATTAGTCCCCAATAATTCATGTGAAACTCCACATATTTTCTTCTTTCGTTCCATAACCAGAATTAGAAATAGTCTCACCCAAACCGAAGAAACTGTGACGACCTACAAACGTTACAAGCACCGTGGATTACCTCCGTGTTCTTCAAATCATTCCGCGGATTTCATTACAAAGATTCGTGTTTACTCTCCATTAACAAAATTGAACTTTGTAAGCTCATGAATACCCTAAACTCATTGTGCATTTTTTTTCTTTTTTTTTTCTTTTATGAATTATGATCATATAATAAAATGTTCTTTTTTAACTAAACTGCCTTCCGGTCGCCTCACCAACGCTTTTTTTGAATGATTTAGGATGAAAATAGAGGAGAATGTGGTGATGTATTGAGTGTTGATGGCAAGAACACAGCAGAAATTAGAATAAGGGCTTGCATGAAGACTGAGATTATAGTTTAAATAAGAAATAATTATTTTGTTTGTTAATTAATTAGTTTTCATTTTTGTTTTAATTTAGGTGTAACCATATAGCATAATTAGTTATAGTCTAATTATACATATATGTACGCATTGTATTTGTTTTGCTAAAAGGGAAAACGATACCCCAACGAAACATGTATGTACGCATTGTAAATAATAAGAAAATATATAAATTATACTTTGTTTCTTATTACCTGTCATTATTTTGGTTTTTCTACATATCCAGAAAAATATCTGTTTTAGAGAATGGTAGATAGAACATTACAATCAAAATAATAATGAGTGTAATTTTGATTAATTACCGTATAACTTAGATAAGTATTAGTTGATAGGAGTGGTGTTCATCGACCCAAATAAGACACCGGGTCATTTAAAGGACGGATATGGTATGCTATTGATTGAATTTGAACAATACAATACACGAGTATAAATAGAGCAGTAAACACTTATCATAGGTCAATTGGGTTAATATGCTGGCTAAACTTTATATGTAAGGCGTTTATTAAACACTTAATAATCATAACTAACCCAATTTCTCACCAAATTCGTATATATCAATCATTTTGAAACGTGTTACATTCTTATTTTTAGGTATATAGCTAGGCATGTCAATCATTTGTAATTCTTTTAACAACTTTCACGTTTTACATCTTAAAAATAATTCAAACAAAAGATTGCTTAACTAAATTATGTTCCCGCGACAATTATGAAACTGTGAGGACCAAGTCAATACGCTCACCTTGAAAAAAATTACTCTCCCGACCATAATAACAAAAATTATGTGAGAAAGGGATGAGAATCAAGTGATCAATGAGGAAACAAATATGTTTTTGGTGATTATTTATGTGATACACTACTAAAGTTTAATTTGTTATAAGATTAGCGAATTATAATATAGCTAATATATGCTAATATGTCTGTAGATCGACGTGTGTATCGCACGGGTATTTAACCTACTATATTAATATTTTAATATATAGTTTATCAATAGAGTTTAGCCGATATGGTAGCGAATGGGCCTATACACTCTAGATTTCTTTGTGTTCTTTGCTCTTATGTGGATGTATTGTATCGTTCATATTCAAGCAATAACATATGATATCCTTAATAATTGGGTTGGGGGAATCCAAGTATACCCGAATAAAGATACCTAAGAGACGAGTGGTGACAAACATTTCGTAACTAATTGATACCAGGTTACCTATTTAACCTGTCACAACTCGCAATAAGTTTTAGTGACTCGCGCAACGTGTAAAGAAAAGAAATTAAAGAACTAAAAGAGTCGATGGATTTACATTTCTAGCATCGCACGAAACACCAATATGCATATGGATACGAAAAGGAATCACCAATAATCAAATTCATGAATTTCAATTGGTTTTTAAAGTTTGGAAAGTTGCATATTTAAAGAACTCTATAAATTCGTATACACTTGCAAGTAAAACATATTATTACCATGCAAACTCAAACACAACAGGAACTATCCATGGATCCTTCTAACTTGAAACTTAGCGGGTTCATCTAGTGAAGTGGTGAGTTAAGCCCCTCTTGAGACGATAGTGGATGCGCAGGTTGGTGTCTTTTCGAAGGAAATGGTGAAGTTTTTCTGAAAGATGCTCTTTTCTTTAGATGATGTAGACTTCTTCTGGTGTAAATTTCTCGAACCATTGGTTTCACTCGTTCTTTTAATTTAAGTATAATGAAGAATAAAAGTCTGTAACAAATGATAATCGCCACTACGGCTGCTAAATCCCACCACTTAGAGTGGTCGAGTGGGACCCCGAGAACTGTTGTTAAAACGAACTCGCCTGGAAGCTTTGGTTCACCTTCGTATTCAGAATCAAACTCCAACCCAATCATGTCATTTTTGAATGCTCCCTAAAAAAATTGCATATTATAAATTATATTATGACAATTCTTGACACGACACAAACCTATCACGAATAAAGAGATCACACACAAGATTGACATGAGACTAAATTTGGTTAAAAATGGGTTGACATAAAATTATACGGGTCCGAAAAGGTCAAACAGGGGGTGTTTGGGTTAGCTTAGTTACCTAGCTCATTGGGTTATTGTTTTAATTTGCCACACATCTTATGCTAGTTTAGAAAGGGCTTAAATAAAAGCTTTTAAGCTTATAAGCTAGCTAATAAACATAAGCTGCTAAGCTGCTTAATAAGCTAACCGCCCCCTAACGTGTAGTTAGCAACGAACCAAGATTCATTGCTAATTGTTATCGATGTATTACATACCTGTAATGCCCATGACATATAATTGATGTATGACATGGGGTATCTCCAGAATATCTTCGGAAGATCAGAGAGAAGACGGAAGAACCCCGCTGTCATCATCATCACACCCTGAAAATTAATCACATTTTTTTCTTTTGGATTATTAGATCACAAATAAAACGGTAATGAAGGAGCTAATAATTTCTCACAATGAAACCGGCACCAATGATAATTCCAAGCATGAAATTTGGAACAAGGGAGGCGATAACCATCATGGAGCTCTCAACAGAAGCAATCGCTAATAGAAGATCCAAGCAAGCGAATATTTCACGATCAAACCCAGGATGAAACTTTACCATGTTATAAGTAATTGCTGCCGTACTGAACGACATTAATGTTAAGAATGGGAAGGAAGATAAGAAATTTGAAAGGATAAATACGCCAACTCCATAGTGTCCGTTCAGCCTTTCTCTATGAAAAATCTGTATGAAAATGAATCAGTCGTCGGTTAACATTTTTTTCTTATATATTTCAAGCATAATAATGTGAAAAACGACATGTTATTCGTAGAAACAACTTAATAAAAGCTATGTGTGTCTTTTTAAGACTTAAAGAGGAAATATACTAGTATAATTCACGTATTTGTGGTAGTACATTAAGTTATAACTTATATTTACCTTCATTTCTTCGATAAAGGAAGGGAACCCGCCAATAGACATAAAGATCATAAAACCCGAAATGAATCCTCCACACATTCCACGTGCCATCATTCCATGATAGGTCGTTCCAATGTCGTGGAAAACTGTACCGACACAAATAGATACAGCAATGTATACCCCTATCCTCAACCAGTAGTACCCAACATCTCTACACATGTTGATGAAAGATCTTTTTGTTAATGTTGTTAACTGTTTCCACCAATTAGCCTTGTTCCCGCTCAGTTTTCCGACTGTAAGTCCTTTCTACAAGTTTAGAATAGTTGTAAATCGCTTAGCATGCTTAAATATTTATAACAGATAGTAGTCTAGTAGAAAGAGGGTTATTAATTACCATGGCTGAGATTTCTTTGATCCGGGTTCTTGCATCTTCTGCATATTTTGAGGATTTGTATTTGTAAACAAGCATTCCTTTGATTTGTGTTGTTGTTGAGCACGATAATGTAGTCGTGCAAATGATTTTTGTGTCCTGCGGTATATGAAACAATGATGTTTTTTTAAGAATTAATTAAGTTATGGCTCATTTTGAGTGTATATGTACCCGTAGCCTTTGTGAACCCTGCAATGTAGCGTTGATCCTGTCGAAATCTGTGTTGATACAACGGAGGAAATGATCCGAAGGGTTTCTTCTACTTGGACATGGTATTCCGGCTTCAGCGAAAAACTAAATTTCCAAATTAACAAAAATAACCGTCACGAAAACAAATTGTAATTTCCTAAAGCTTCATGTTTATATCCGATGACATAAGAAATGTAGTCAAGCAAGTACCTCAATGGCCGATTTAGCTTCACCAAAGAAGACAGTTTCACCACCCGACAACAAAAACAAATCATCAAAAAGCGCAAAAACTTCACTACTCGGCTGATGGATGGACGAGACAACGGTTCGCCTACCATCTCTAGCCACACTTCTAAGAGCCTGAACCACGAAAAAAGCGGAAGCACTATCGAGGCCACTAGTGGGTTCATCAAGAAACAAGAGAGTTGGTTTAGTTAAAATTTCAAGGGCAATACTAAGTCTTTTCTTTTCACCGCCACTTATGCCTCTTAAATGCCAATTGCCAATGAGTTTATCGGCACAATCTTGAAGACCCATTTCGATTATAGTCCCTTCGACTATTCCATTGATTTCATATTTGGTCATGTTTCCTGGTAACCTTAGTTTGGCTGAGTATGTGATCGTTTCCTTGACTGTGAGTGTTCCCAATAATATGTTCTCTTGGGTCACATACGCCTGAAAACATACATTGAACGAAATCTATATTCAAATTATGCATATACTGTATGAAATGAATCATTTAAAGCAATGTCAATTTGTTTTCTATTAGATATATACGTAAGATACTAATTCCGTCTCAAAATAATTATTTAGAAGAAAAAAACGCGGTTTTAATAATTGGAGTAAAACAAGTGTGTTAGATAGTTGTAACTGGGGTTGAGACTTGAGCGTGGTTCGGTTTTTACATAACCGAACCAAATATTTTGTTTTTCATAAATAGAAGACTGAACCGTCGGTTATTGATTTAGTTCAGATTATCCGTAGTTGTACATGTTAGGTCTATGTAACATTTTAAATCCCAAGCTACTCATAAAATAAATAAATCTAAATTAACATACGTATGTATCTAGTGGTCTTATACTCCTATGGCCCCTATATCTAGTATTTATTAAGTATGGCTACTAATAAAATTTATACTCCATACTTCCCAAAAGATATTTCAACCATTAAAAATACATTAAAAATACGTAGTATATGTATTATATTTATGTTGTATTTATAAATTAAATTCATATGGTAAAAACTTATTGTAGCTAAAATGGTCAAAGAAGCACAATTCCTTTTATGGATGTAATAAGTACATTACTTAGGGGGCGGTTGTTTCAAAGCGAGTAATGGGAAAGGGAATGGAAAAGCAATGAAAGAGGGGTTAATCATTACCCCACTTTCATTACCCTCGTTTTATTGAGTAATGGTTTATTGTCTATTAATGGATATAGTGGACAATGATTGATTACCTAATGACAAACCAAGCACTATCAATGATTATCATTACCATTGATTAACCTCCGTTAACCCCAACCAAGCACACCCTTAAAATAGAAGAATGTATATATTGGTATGTAAATTTGATCCTACATTCAATGATACATTTGCTCGAAATATAAGTTACTTACCACCGCGCCGTAATCCAACCTTTTTTTCTTCCCGTTCAGAAGAACATTTCCCGTCATTACAACATTTCCGGCTAATCTTCCTACATTCGATCATTATAAAATAAATAAAACCGTACAAAAAATCAATTTTACGAACTAAAGATACAGTGACTAAAAATCTAACTCGTTCAAACGACATCTAAATTGATGACACATTAATTGCAAGACTAGTACAATATTAATGCATTGTGTCCTTTTTTTTTTCTTTTTTTACCCGACCATGAACCATTAATGACTTAGTTCTTACCGATCTTTGTTAAAAGTTTAAAACCTATCAACACAATCATTTTTTAGGAAAATTATAGGTATACGGTTTATGACCGTAACCCTATCATAGGAATCACACCCCTATGACGGTTTACGCCAAGATCATTCATATGTTTATTTTGTGCATCTTTTATTATTTACTTCGTTAGCATAGTTGCATATACATTCATACATACATAGATACATATATACGTACAAACAAACAAACATACTAACGATAATACTAGATACATGTCTTGAAGTACATATATCAACTTTATTATACGAGTCAATCCCAAAGTTCATACATGTATAGTTATATGCATAACTCAAGTTTAGCTAAGTCATTTGTTTACTTATAAAATTCTCATACACGAAGTTGCATATAAATTCCAAACACTTATAATAACATAAGTTTCATCAAGTACTTAAGGTCACGTATAAAAGTCTAGTACATATTTAATTAACGCACCGGGCAATTTAGTAAACGACATACCATTTGAAACTTTTAATGTTGACGTAACATTTCATGGTTCGAGTTTATTAAATAAGGTTTCATAACTTTACGATGTATCTAGGGTCTAATTGAATGTTACATTAATGTTCAATTATGTTACCGGACTTTGCGATAATGTTCAAATTTGTTACTATACTTTATTTTTTGTTCAATTTTATTATGGTAGTTTCAGAAAATGTTTGATTATATTACTAAACTTTGCGAAAATGTTCAAATACGTCACTCCCAAAACAGATTATCGGATGTTAGGCGGTTTGCATTATCAATGTTATAAATTAAAGTTCGATGATTCTACAAATAAGTGTTAATATATAAATAAGGTACTTTACTTTGAGGAAATGCTACAAAACTTTGAAAAAATATTCTATTATGTTACTCTATTAGTGCAAAGTTCGGTAACATGATCAAAAGATTTCTCAAAATTTAGTAGCATTATCGAAATATTGAACGTTTTGGCAAAGTAAAACTTATTTATATACTAACACTTATTTGTAGCATTATCGAATATTAATATATAATATGGACAATGTAAACCGGCTAATACCGGATAACCAGTTTTGGAAATGACATAATTGAAAATATTCGTAAAGTTTAGTAATATAATCGAACATTTTATGAAAGTACAGTAATTCAATTGAACAAAAATAAAATATAGTAACAAAATTGAACATTTTTGTAAAGTTTAATAACATAATTGAACATTTCTCAAAGTACAATAATAGTGGAAGGTTTTTTGGGTTTAGTCAATCTACATAGTTGAACAAAAAAAAATATAGTAACAAAATTGAACATTTTCGAAAAATATAATAACTTATTTGTATATTAATCCTATATTTTTATGTCATATATGTATGGTTAGAAAAATTTAATAAGAAAGAAAGTTAGAAGGAAATAGCATTTTTCTGATAGAGCAATAACTATTGATCATTTAAATACACAAAACATTATGTCAGTTTATTCAGTTAGACCAAATACCTTATACAGTATGAGTACTTTTTGACTGTAATAACTTACATTATTAACCAATAAAAAGAACAAAGTGGGTATAGTACTTGTTACTCCACAACGTATCTACCTAGTAATTAATACAACATAAATACATCATGCTATTTTCCTATATAAAATTCAAATTAATCTATTTTATATTAACAATGTTATATCTCCCAACTAACAATTAAAATTAAAATAAATACATATAGAAAACTTACGAGTATAGTAGTAATAACAACGGCAAAGTTAGAAAAAATTTTGAGTGAGTTTAGAATTAAAATTTAGTTATGTTTATGTGTAAAATCAGCGGGTTTATATACTAAATACGGCTAAAAATACATTAAAATTCTAAATTTTTTCCAATACAACGGGTTCGGATAAACCCACTCGATACGATTTAGCTCCGCCCTGAGTAATATATATTTCCCTATGACTTTCAAAATAAAATATTTGGTTTTAAGTTTTAGATTTGTTAAAACAAATTATACTTACATCCACTTTTTTAATTAAGTTCGTCATAAAATAAGTGTCATTTCCAAATTATAAGCAATCATATATAAAGAATTACGTAGTATAAGATTAAAAATACATTTTACTTTTTAACCAATCTAATTTCACATTTTTTTTGGAACTATTATTTTTTTCGCATAAAATTTTGTATTTTCAATTTGTAATCCCTAAATACGTACTAAGTATACGTATAAATCCATAAGATAGGGATATTAAATATCTATTAATTACATTAAATAATTATTTTCTCAACTAAGAAAAACAACGAGTTTGTCAACAATAGTCATTAGGGGTTTTGGAAAAGATCTACATTAAACGCATAAATTGAACGTACTTTAACCATTAAAACTAAATCGTTAAAAGACCGTGAACCATATCCAAAGTATCATGTTATATTACTTTTATTATAACCGTTTAACTGATTTTAAATACTTATATTTTTTATATTTACTTTATTTGATTTCTTTTTACAAGTGTAATGAATGAGGTCTGCCGACCAGCCCATGATCTCAAACCACCACTCTGCTCAATAGTAAACATTAGTAGCTACAACTCATCCACCCATTAGGTAATTTCGTCAGAAATTAAAAACACATTTATTAAAAACAATATCATTTTACTTCAAATATATGGTAGATATATACTTGTCAATGTGAATTACATAACTTATAATCGAAAGTGGTACCCAATATAAAAGCTCATAAAACTAACCATGTGAAGTTACGTGTTCGGTTTAAATTCTAAAAGATTTTTCTAATACGTGTTCACATGACATATATATACTGATAGTATAACTATAAACATGTGTTTTGTTGACAATTGTTAGAAAAACTCAATTATAATATAACTTTCGGCGTTAATAAAGAGGTTTTACCTCATAAACATATTACCGTGGTTATTTTTATTTTCTTGTTATTACTTATATGTAAAAAGGTAAAAGAAAAGAAAATCTTTTTCATGAAGGTCAAGTCACAAATCTTTTCCATGAAGGTCATGTATCAAGATCAAGAGAGATTAAATGTATTGGCTTTAATTTCAATTGAGAACGAGTTTCTTGATAATATTAATTATAAAAGCATAACAGATAAATTTGCTTCAAAAAATGTTATAAGATCGATGTTTAGAAAATAATAATGTAACTCGTGTTAATTATAATGAAAAACATTTTTTATAAATTTTATAGGGCCTCTTTTATTTTTGTGCACCAGAGCTCCGAAATGTGAGGGTCGGGCATGCTTGTGTTATTAGTATATTCATCCATATATACATTTGGATGTTTTGTTGTCAAAAGCTAGTGAAATCTATGAAGTATTGTAAATAGTTACAGATAAACATAAATACAACTTTGAAGTTGTACAAAAATAATCTAGTGACTATAGATTGGATTTATAACTCAAAACATCTCATCTTATTGTAGTTTCTAACTTCTTGCTAGTAGTCTTTTTGAACGCAGACGCCGTTTTAAAGAAAATGGTTTTATAATTAGTATTTAGACGGAAGTATATTGCTATTTTATAGCTTAAACCCAAAAGTATGAATACCTGCTAACGAATCAAGAAGTGTGGATTTTCCCGAACCAGACGGACCCATAATAGCCATAATCCTAGACGGTTGAGCAAACCCCGTCAACCCGTTTAGTATCCTCTTCGTTGGTTTATTACTATTATTCGGTATCATCACCGAGACATCTTCCCATGCCAAATAAGCACCACTACCACAACCGTCACCGCCACCACCACCGCCACAACCGCGCTCCATATCACATTCAACCGCTACCTCTATCTCCATCGCTTAATCACTATAGTACTTTTCTGATAAAGATGTTTTAGTTTGCATGGATATATTTATAGAATTAGAGGAAGATAGAACAAAAGGCTTTCTGGTCTGAGAAGAGGTTATTACTAAAAAAGAAACAAGTGTGTTATTTAGCACTCAATGTAGCAAAGTAAATTTTAATGCTACCATGAATACTTGTTCAGAAAGTTGGTAGAATATAATGTGTTTGTATGTTTAATATATACACTTTCCATGAGGAAGATAGCCATGTTTTCTTGCCGTCACGTCTAATAAAGACGTCTTGCATTTTTTTGTAATTTCTCGCTGCGTTTTGACGTCATGACGCGTTATTTAGAACCTTGATTGTATGTATAATTATATATCTATTTGTATGTTATTTTTGTAGAGACTCAGATTTCTGTTCAAACAAATTAATTTAAACATTAAATTAAGAATATGACATTACATATACAAATACACATTTTATATGTCTTGAGTTAGTTTAATTATATAATAATTTACCATTTTTCTAGTAAATATAAGATTTTCAGACTTTTATATGAGCAAAATAGGTAACTCTTCGGGTAAACACAATAATCATGACATATCATAATCGGCATTTACTACACAATGCGTAACTTGTCCCCAGTTTGTCTGATGCCAAATTTGAAATCAGGAAAACTTTCGCCCAAAGTTAAGGGTATATAAGGTTCGATACCCACTAGTTTCTTTCCTTCAAGGACGTTTTACCGCTCAAAGTTTGATTATTTTCAAGATCTAAAGGGCCATAATATCATAAACTTAACGGTATTAGCGCTACATAAGCGAACATAGAAACAAAATGAAGTTTAATTTATATTCAAGATCTAAGGGGCCATAATTAGAAAGTGTAATTTTCTACTATCGGTCTCCTAGTTATTAGAAAGTATCTATTCATGTATTTAACATTAAGTACTTGGCGTACTTGGTAAAAGCATATTATACCAACAAAGTATGTAGAATGGTCCAAAGCCAGCTGTATAAAAGGAGTGTATAGGTTAAAGTTTATATGTCTTTTAACCCAAATACTTACATTTATTGTGGAGATCGATGTATGTAAACAATCGGAGACGAACTCCAAATTTTCTGGGTTCAAGCTCGTGTCGATGACTTTAGCCTAAGATTGAGCTCGACTCAATAACTCAATGAGTCTCGGGGTCCGGTCTTATGGAGTGCACTATATAGACGAACGCACAAGACCCAAAATTTACAGGGGGCCTCTTTACATGTGTGAGAAAAAAATGTATTTAGGTAATAATTTTCGCTTACATGTGTGTGAAAAAATGTATTTAGGTAATAATTTTCGTAGATGACATCCAAAATCTTTGACCCGACCTTGACGAGCCTTTAGGGTTTACCCCTAGATGAAAATGTAAATTTGATTATTCTTTCAAAAGTTGTTTGCATAGTCTATGGTGTGGTTCAGGCCAGTATCATGTCCTAGCTAGGCCGCCTAAAGTTATCCAAACAATTCAATTCGACGACTAAGATTGCTCATTAAATGCATGGTAACAACCACTACTTAATAAGAGTGCAAACATTTAAGAGAAGCATGAACAAAATGGGTGTAATGAATTAACTTTAAAGAAAAGGTTTGTATTTGATGATCATTGATAATCTTTTAATCGTGAAACACTTTCTTAATAACGTATTTCAATCTTATGTATAATTTGTTTGTTTATAATGAAACGAATAACCGAACACCATTTAACTACTAAAAGTTGGTTAATATTCAGTTAAGCCCGCGTCCGAGTCCAAAATGAAATGACTTGGGAAGAGTTGATGGGGGACACGGAAACTAAAAGGTGGATCTTTTTTGGTTTTAGTGGGAAATACATGTTGGTATTTTGGATTGATTAACATGTATTCAGTGTAGCATTGTAAACATACCTAGCGGGGGCTCAACTAGGAATCGTTGTATGCCTACAGACCGTTACAAGGGGAGGTGTCTCTTAACCCTAAAAGGAGACGTTGCCCCCATTGATTCCCCATTGATCGACCCCTGCTTATTTTCAAGATGGTATTGATTTAATTCGAACAAATGTCCACTTTGCACTCTCTTAACTCGTCGTCTGAGCTTATATCAAAAAACTAAATGATTTTTTGTAAATCGCAGTTGATATAGGGCCCTTTATGTTAAAGTGAAAAAATATATTGGCCCTTTACATTTTGTGAAAAATGGCCTTTTCTTTTATTTATCTTTTTTCAATGTAGCATATGTAGAATGGTGAAAACACCCTCGGGTATTACATATTATTAACAAACTATACACATGAATACATATGTTATAAGAAAATTCCTAATAACCTAGCACATCTAAACAATATGGCTTGGTCATATATGCTACACATAATAAAATATAGAGCAAATTACCAAAATAATCACCTATCACCTACACTTTACAAAAATAATCACCTAATTCGCGACGGATTACTTGCGACATTTTTTTCGCCGCGAAAATACACATATTTTAATCAGACAAATAAAAATTCGAAACGTTGTCGCGACACTATTCATTTCTCGCTTCAATATTCATTTTCATGACGACGTGTCTGATTTTTATTGTTCTGATTTTGTTTTATGTACTTCTCGCGACGATAAAGTGTCGCGAAAAATTCGTCGCGAATCAGGTGATTATTTTTGTAAAGTGTAAGTGATAGGTGATTATTCTGGTGATTAATTCTAAAATATATTGTCTGATAATGTAATGTTTAGGCAATTAACACAAAACATTTATACACTTTTGAAGAGTGTGATGTTAGGGGGGCTCAATGTAGCGTTACGCCAGACAGTACGTAACATTAACAGTAATCTGGAATTTGTATTTTGTTGTTTCTCTAAATTAAGTTGTATTGTATGTTAGATGTTCAAAAATTGAATACGTCGATAACAACTAGTTTCACTAGTGTTGTTTGAGAACAAAAGTTCTTAGGATCTTCAATGTTTCTTCGTTTTTATAAGATGTAAATATCTTCTATGTGTTTGTAAGTGGGAACTTGTATAAGTCATATATTAGTTGTAGTGGTCGATCATATTGACGATCTCACAATTGAGATGAGTTATTGATATGTTCTCAAGTGATTAATGAAGATTACAATGATTATATAAAAAAACAATGAATTTTTCGAGCTTGATAATTGGATATTAAATAACGATTTTGTGACATCCCGTATTTCCGATGTACTAATCGTTACCGTTTATCTTTATTTTTATTCGTTTTGGTTTAAACTATTGATTTTACTTATGATTATTCACGTTTTATACGATTTGTCGGGTTTTATGTTATTTGTTTGTTTCGCCCTCCGTGACGGGAGCGTTTTAGTTACCTAAGTTACCGGTTAGTTAGTACTATTTTGATATAAGTTAGGGTGTTTATGCCTTTAATTATTTAAATTAAAATTAACGTTAAAAACATTACAAGATTTGTCCTTAAACAAAAAAAAAACAAAAAATTGGCTGTTTGGCTTGGCCAGCCGTAGGCTGAGCTTCGCCAGCCGCAGGCTGGAGGCCTCAGACAGAATTTTTTCAAAAACTTCATTTTTGACTTTTTGGAGATCCACAACTTTTCTAACACGTGATTTGTCTCTGAAATTTTCTTTTTTTAATAGGTTTGATCTAGATTTAGATCTAAAACCTGTTTCAAACTATCTCTCATTCCACATTTAAACTTTACATCTCCATTTACCAATTCTCTTTCATTCCAACACTCACCTTCTCTCAAATTCTCTCCATTCTCTCAAATTCTCTCAAATTCTCTCCATTCTCTCAATTTTTCCAGAAAACATGAGAGCTTGTAATTACATTTTGGAGTAAGTGTTCAAGCTAGAAGGTTCATCAATCATCTTCTACCATCATCCCTTAATTCCACAACTTTTTTGCTAAGTTTCCTTCAAGAAATCTCATTCCTTTTTCTCTTTTCTTCCTTTTATGCTAGAGATTTCTAACAACCATTTTGTTCATGTGGAATACAAGGTTTCTTCTATCGTTTTCATCCTTTGTGTTGGATTTTTGACTACCACCTCAAAGATTCTACATCTTGAGTTTTGGTAAGTAAAAATCCTCCATCAAATCTCTATTTTCTTTCTATTTTTAAGCTCTAATCTAATGGTGGATTTTGTTTGTGTGTTGGAGTCGGCTTTCCTACCACCACCACCACCACCATAGGAGCTCACTTTCCGGATTCGTTCTCGTGATTTCGTCTTGGTGATTTGTAGATTTTGCGAAGGTCTTCGGTACTTCCTAATTTTCTCCTAATTTCCTCTTTACTTTTCTTAATTAGCCTTAAAATTCGTTAATTAATATGTAAATGAATTAACATGGAGAAAAACCTAATTTTTAACATAATATACCTAATATCTTCATATTATAAAATTATTGGTAAAAATAACATAAAGTAGTGAAAATATGAGTATAAGTTGTAAAACGGTAAATTCTATGTAAAAAAGGTAATAATAGTAAAATTATATCGTCGTTGGACGTTTTGAATATATTGGACTATTTGGACTTCTTGGATGATTTTTGGACTAAATAAGTATAATACGACATTTTCTCAGTACTTAGTATTATAAATATTGTTATGAAAAAGTTCACATAATTAATATGTATAAACTTATGTATATGACACTTTATGTAATATAACTTATAAATATATAAAATTTACATATATGAATATTTACGTAATAAGACTTATTATTATATAAAAGTTACATATTTAGTAAATATATAACTTCATATACATTATTACATAATATAGCCTTATGGACATAATATTTAGTAATATTATGACTTAATATTGACGACTTTAAAAAACGTATAAAAACATATATAAGCATATTATTATATGTAAAATAGTATATATTAACAAATATACGTTTTTGGACTCAAAAACGTAATCTCTATCGTAAACATAATATTTATTATTATGATATTCGCTAAACGTATATATTTTCGATATATATATTTTTCTCAAAAATGAGATCGTAATCTCAAATTATAATAAATACTCCCTCCGATATTTATTGTCCTATTTTGACTTTTTAAGTCATTTTTTTTAACTTTGACCGTAAATAACTTTTTCGTGTTATATACTACTTTGTGAAAATAATATCAATGAAAAATACATTCAAAACCCAATCTATTTATATAATTTGCATCAAATATCATATCACACTAAAAAAGTTATTTAAGGTCAAAGTTGAAAATAAAAGATTTAAAAAGTCAAAACAGGACAATAAATATGGGACGAATGGAGTATTATATTTTCGTTTAACTCTTATAAAATTGTTTTCAAATTATTTTCACTCAAAATATTTAAATTTTTCAAATGTCGAATGTTGACATTTTAGTTGACTTTGACTCCTTTTCGTAATCGTCGACTTTTACTAAAATCAACTATCACATAACGTTGATATTCGCTAACTTCGACTAAACTATGGTATCAATATTCAATCTCAATCGATATTTCTGGTAGTCATTATCGGCTCGAAATATCATTCATTTCTATGGTCATTATTGACTCAAAATTATTGATATCTTCTAGTAGTCATTATTGACTCGAAATAACGATATCTTTTACTCGTCACTTTGACTCGAAATAACGTTATCTTTTACTCATCACTTTGACTCGAAATAACGTTATCTTTTACTCGTCACTTTTGACTCGAAATATTATCCGTTGTAACACTTTTAATATACTATATAATATAACGTTAATCAATAAAGGCTAAACCGTAGTAGACTTATAGAGATACTTAGACTTTTTTTATGCCGTATTTCTAGGGCACTTAGGCGTTGGAGTGATCTCCTCTGATTTTTCGTCCCGACACTCCTATTGATCGACTTGTGAGTTATTCGAGCCCTTTTTTACTACTTATCTTTGGGTTGGAAAGTGTTATTTGAAACTTGTCATTATTTAAATGTTGTTTTACCTAGTGGATCAGAATTGACTTAGAGTATATGATCATTAGGCCCTGTTAGGCCCCCCTGTTTATACATGTTAATTCTTTGAGTCACGGTTGCATATATATAGATCTATATGTGTTTGACCGAACCCTCATTACTCGATAGGATGTCCCTATGAGTGGATGTTATGGTCGTTTGTGATTATTTGTTGCCTTTGGTTGATCGCCTTAGGATTTGGGTTATTTATTGTGGTTAGGATCAGGTGTATGTTTATATAGGCAATATACGTCGCACTAGTGTTGTAAAAAAAGATACTTTGGGAACTTATTATTATTGTCATATTTATTTAAAATGGGTCAAATCTCAAACTTCACATTTCAACTTTATTGCGAATAATGTCACCAACTTTATGTTGACGTATTTTTAAACGTTTTTCAAGAGTTTGAGGATTAGCTTTTGTGATCATGACATGCTTGTATGTGGATCGTTTATTTTGTTGTTTGGAACTTGTTTGATTTTGATGTAGTTCCTTTATGATCCGTGTATTTTGGATTTGTTATGTATTTGAGACATTTGGATTGTATTTGTAAACTTTTGGCGTGATTCAATATATTCGATGTATTTTGTTATAGTTGTTTGTTGTAACCTTAACTCCTGATGTCATTAAACTGTAACACATCGTGTTTCCGCTTTAGCGGATTATATAGAAAACAACGAATAATGAACGCATATGAATATACTTATTCCATTTACTAAATCGAATATGCTAAATATGGCTTGTTAAATAATTGATTGAGACAATGTGAAATTGTGAATCATACCATGATACATTCATACAAGAAAGACTATATAAACGTGAACGAGTAAATAAGCCAGAGAGATCGAGAGTAATGATTGATTGAGAAAGAGGGTTATTTTTCCAACTTTCATATGAATAATAAAAGGAAGGAATTTATGCTAACGGGTTTTTTGTCTAACGATGTATAAGTTGATCAACTAACCAAAATATTGTCGTTTCAAATCTTGTTAGAAGGAAAAATGTATATTTATTATATAATTTGATGTAAATATTTGTCTTTAAGAACAAAAATACACAATACAGCCCCTCAGGCCTCAACTGTTTCTTGGCCCTTCATCTCTAGCTTATGTTCATCTTCAGTCCCTCAAGTCTTTATCTTTAAAACCGACATAATGTTGAAGTTCCAAAATTCCAAATTCCAAATTCCAAACTAACCACATAAACTAAACTGAAACAAGATTAACACGTAAAAAGTTTAATTACTATGTGCTAATATTCCAAACTAAGATTGTATATTCCATCACTTACTAATACAAGTTAAACTTTTTTTTTGTCAATAACTTATTATCGACGTCGAGGGTGCAAAAGATATCTCGTCATATATTATCATATATTCATATAACAACTAAAGCTTGAAATTTTTCGATAGCAACTTCAATTAACAACGAGTCCAACGTTAACAGGGATGTTGGTTCATCATAAATCCCCAATCCCCACAAGGTTGTTTATGAGTAGGACATCTCTTCAACTAACAAACATGTGCGATTTGATCCTCTCCCTTGAACAGTTGAACTCATGATTTGTTGCACATTTTTCGGAAAACATTTATTACATAACGTTAAACGTTGACATGTCAATTAATGGTTGGAGTGGCCAATCAATCACTTCTTTTAACCCTCTAGATTTTTATACATTTTTGACACGTTCGCGTAAGCTATCTACTCCATTGTGTTGCAATCCCTTAACCGGTCGATAAATCAAATGTTCATTTTGTTGAAATCGATTACAAACGATAAACACAACTTATACAATTAGTTCTTTCAATACTAAACTAATAAACCTAAAATCCAAACGAGTCTAAACAAAGCTAAGCTAATATATATTCGGGCAAGCAATGGGCTTATATTTGCTAAGCCCAGTTACTAAGGCCTGTTGGATTTCATAAGGCCCATTTCAGATGCTGTTAAAGAAGTTTTTTTTTTTTGCTAAAGGCTCTATGAGCCGATAATGTCCCCAATAGGATTCGACACGTACACCCGGTTTTGAGGCACACCAAAACAAATTTTCGGTATGTTATTGTTTAGTTAACGGAAATGTATGACACTTGGTGGAAAACGAACTTTTGTTTCCGTTACCCAAAAGACAAAAATGTAGGATTTAGGTTCGAAAAAGGGAACACACACAATGGTTGGTGATGTCCCTAGACCCGTTGCACCGCTACATGTCATGGTGTATCAGGTTAGCTTAAAGGAATATACACTCAACACTCTTCTAATTTGTACTTGACCTTTAACTTGAAAAACTTTTTTTTGTTTTAAATAAATCGCAATTGCCTAGAAATGACATTAATATCATTAACAGGAAATGATGAAACGGTGACAAACTAAGAGGGTGTTTGAGATTGCATATTTTGAGGTGCGTTCTATGTATTGCATATTTGGATGAAAAACGCATCATATGCATTTTGGCTTTTCCTTTGCCTAAAAACGCACTGTTTGTGTCATCTCGACATCATATTTGGAGAATACCCTTGATCCCCGTACCATATTTCAATTTTCGACATCATATTAATTATTGAACAAAAACAAAGTGATCCTTTCATTTATACAATGACCACCAATATACATATTCATGACATATCAATATAGGATTATATGGTAATATTTATGATTGAAACAATATCTTTGTATAAGTATGTGAACAAGAAATTATTCGGATCACTTTATAAATTACTCTCAAGTATGGATTGGGGAGCTAAGTCCCTCTTGCGACGATAACGAGTGAAGGCTTTTGTATCGTCTTGAAGATGGGAACTTCACAAACGAAGCTCGCCTTTTCAAACGATGAATGGTTCTCTTTGAGTAAATTGACTGGAAAAATGGCACTGCTTTCTCCCTTAACTTGAGAATTAGAAAGAAAATAGTTCTATAACTCACGAGAAGCGCGAATATTGCAAATAAGTCCCACCATTTAGAGTGATTCAATGGTAGTCGGAACAACTTCGTTATAACTTCCTCGCCCGTGATTTGTGGGTCTCCTGGTGCTAATCCGTCGAACACCAGCCCTAATAGATCATTTTTGTATCCGCCCTGTATTTAATAGCCTTAGTTTGATTACTTAAAGATCTTAAATAGTAGCAATAAGATGCTGTTACTTGTAAGTACCTGTATTGCCCATGATCCATAGTTTATGTACGAAACGGGGTAGCGCCAAAACGGCTTAGGAAGATCGGGAAGTTGGCGAAAGAAGCCCGAAGTCATCATCATAACCCCCTATATTTGTGAAAAAAACAAGATAAGTTTATAACATTTTGTAACCGAAAAGTAAGTGTGCAACTTATGGTTTAGATGTAATCTTACAAGGACCCCGGCCCCTATTACGAGTCCCGTTAAGAAATTGGGAACTAGAGCCGCAACAATCATCATACAACTCTCGATCACCGCAATTGAGGCAAAGAGGTTGAGGCAATAGAAAATGTAGCGCGAGAATCCATGATTCAACTTGACCATGTTCCATGCGATCGTCCCAGTGACAAAGGAAACCGCCACCAAGAATGGGAACGAAGACAGGAAATTTGATAGTATAAAAACTCCGACTCCATAGTACCCGTTAAGTCGTTCCTTTGTAAAAATCTGGAAATAGTTTTAAGTATGATGGTTATTTATGAAAACATATTATCAAAGGTGTGTATATATGTACCTTCATGTCTTCAATAAACGAAGGGAAACTCCCGATAGACATGAAGGTCATAAACCCTGTTATAAAACCGCCACACGCTCCTCTTGCTAATATGGCCGTGTAACTCGTACCAACATCAAAGAAGATTGTCCCGACACAAATTGATACGACAAAGTAAATAATCACACGTAACCAATAATATCCCATATCTCTTGACATGTTCACGAAAGATCGTTTAGTCAATGTGGTAAGTTGCTTCCACCATCCGGCTTGGCTTGCCTTACCCGCCTTAGTCTCGAGCCCACGCTGTAAACGGAAATTAGCAGTTAAACGAGACAAATGGTCACTTATGTCACACGGGTAAATTTGGGTACTATAAGGGCCGACCGAAATACTTTTTGTTCAAAACTTTTTAAGTTTGTGTAAATATTCAAATCTAACATGAATTCAAAAGTTATATTAATAACGAAAATTTATGTTTTATAAGGTTTAATTTTGCGATTAAATACATTTTTGACGACTTTCAACCATTTATAAGTAAGTGAGTTAAAAGTGCACATGTTCGGGTTTGGAGGAACTTACGATTGCTGAGAGTTCTTTCATCTTTGATCGTGCTTTTGCTGCTTGTTTCGACCATCGGTATTTCTCTACTAACTTTGCTTTAATCTCCGCTGTTGCCAAATTTTGAAACGGGTCTGATTTTTCTCGTCCTTCCTACAAATGAAAACATTAAAACAACAAGGAAAAAGAAAAGCTAATGATAAAATGAAAGCAAAATAAGAAAAACATACATAAATATGTCTCGATGATCCTTTCAATGTGGCTGTTACAACGTCGAAATCTGAATTGATACAACGTAGAAAATGATCGGACGGGTTTCGCTTGATCGGACACGGGAACCCCGATTTGTCGAAAAACTGTGAAAAAAATTATTAGTGTAAAAAAAGAAAGATGGTATAAATAGTAAGTAGTAAAATCTTTACTTACATCATAAATGAAATAAATGGTATCATGTGAACAACATACAGTTATTTGTAACATGTCGATTTTTTCGGCTTGTGAATTTATTATGACTTAAAACCGATAAATAAACTTATTAAGTCATAAGAGAATTAAAAAAGAAAGCATCTATAAAATTTGTTATACTAGTCACAAACCTCTATAGCTTCTTTCGCTTCTCCAAAATAGACGGTTTCACCTCCAGATAAAAGAAATAAGTCATCAAATAACGCAAAAACTTCGCTACTCGGTTGATGAATGGAAGAAATGACGGTTCTTCCATCACGAGCCACGCTTTTTAGAGCTTGAACAATGAAAAATGCAGAAGCGCTATCGAGACCACTTGTTGGTTCATCAAGAAATAAAAGTCGTGGTCTTACGAGGATTTCAAGTGCAATACTTAGCCTTTTCTTCTCCCCGCCACTTATACCTCTCAAATGCCAATTTCCAATCAATCTATCCGCACAATCCTCGAGTCCCATTTCCATTATTGTCCCCTCGATTGTGTCCTGGACCTCTTCTTTGGTCAACGTTGTCGGAAGCCTTAAGTGAGCTGAATAGGTGATCGTTTCCCTGACCGTGAGGGTTCCCATCAAAACATCTTCTTGAGTCACATAAGCCTATAATTATCTTTTATCAAGTTAATACGAAATTTACCAAGAAACGAATAAAGTTATATAGCTAGTCACTTACGACTCCTCCATAACTTAGTTTCTTTTTCTCCCCGTTAAGTAGAATAGTTCCGGTCATTACCACATTCTTTGCTAATCTTCCTATATCAATAACCATCAAAAAGTTCAAGGATTACAATAGTATTAAAACAAGATCAAGGGTTATAACGATACACAATGAAAAGTTCGTTGGTAATAAACGACCATAACCCTAACTTTTTCGAAAAAGTGACTTTTCTAATTTTAGTAATGAAATGTTGCATTCCCTAAAATATTTGCCTATGTTTCAAGGACACCTACATATAACGTTTGAGTTCCCTAAAATAGCCAATAATCATTTAGGTACAAAGGATAGCCATATCATTTTTACCCTATCTAACTATTGTACATTTGTACTACATACGTAACTAGTAATATATTCAAGATATGAGAGATCAAAACCTGCTAATGCGTCAAGAAGTGTGGATTTGCCTGAACCAGATGGGCCCATGATAGCCATGATCCGACCTGGTTCAGCAAATCCATTCAGACCATTGAGCAACCGTTTGGTTGGTCCATCGCCTGAGCTAGGGATCATCACCCTTAAATCTTGCCACACCAAATAACTAGCTCTTTCCTCCATGCTAGTACTCGGACCCATACTTATTTCACCACCACCTTCATCGTTACCATCATCACGATCCGTCGTTCTACCGTTATGGTCACTACCACCACTATCTTCCACCTCTATGTTCATCTTGAGACTATAGACTAACTAGATAAGATTGTGTTGATTATTTTTTTGTGCAAGTTTTTTTGAGATATTTATTAGGTTACATAATAAGTTAATATATAGTATGGCCATGCATTAATGTTGAAAGTAATGGTTAGTTGGTAGTTGAATACTTGTATGGTATTAAACATTTTGTTAGTCTTAATTTGAAATTAAAATGAGAAGGACTTAGTTCAATCATTAATTGTGAAATTACATTATTACTTTCCAAAGACTAGTAGGTACATTTTAGACAATACACTTACAAATAGTATAAAATAAGATATTAAAGTTAGAGTAAATTGCAATTTTAGTCTAGTTAATTCGTCGATTTCGTCTCTAAGTTATAGTTAGTTTTTAAGTTTTTTTTTTTGTAAAGTTACAGTTAGTTTTTACCGTCAAATGTTAACTGAACTAACTGAAAATACTAAAAATGAAATTTTAATTTTTTATTTATTTTAATTAATTAATTGATTAATTTTTATTTATTTTAATTTTTCTGTAAAAGTCATGTGCTTTTCGCATACAAAAATTACATTTAAAATCACATTTAATTTTTCACATACTTTTTCGACGATGAATATGTGATTTTTTTCATTTAGTTTTATAAATAAAGACTATATTTAAATGCTCAAAGAAATGTATTTTTGAATGATATAACTTTTTAGCTGAGTACTTTAAAATAAGCCGATAAATATCCTCAAAAGAAATTGAATTAATAAAAATTAAACTTCCAACATTTTAATTTTTGATGATAGTTTATCTAAATTTCAAATGGTTATGTGTCAACTCCTGTAAACATCTATGTAATTTCAGATTTCTAAATACGGAAATTATAATTATACATACTATAAACCGAAAAGGTAAAATTAAACTGGAAACCTATTTAAAAAAGCCTTTTTGACACAAGTATTTCGATTTCGATTATGTTTTTCTTTGTTTAAGACAATTTTTAGGATATAACTACATATCATGAGCACCGTATGAGATATGGTGACTGCATTTGCAGACTTATTCAATGTATCGCTTGTGTTGCATGTCACATTTCTGGCATCTATAAGATTTCAAACCGATCGACCGTAACAATCGAACGTTAACCAAAACTGAAGCCGTTAACCAAAATTGAAGCAAAAGGGTTCAACTAAACTCGTTGAACGGAAAAAGTTTCTATGATTTTAATGTGTTCATAGTATTACTTATAAATAAATCCTTTCAAGAAATTTTCTAGTTCCGTTCCTGATTTGTCATTTATATTTACCGGTCATATATTATGAAGTGTACACCTAACCATGTGCTTTCATAAACTCTTAGTCAAATAAAAGTGGTTTGTTGTTGCACCCATCTATTCATGCTAATTATATCTAAATTTAAGTCATATTATCTTTAAAAAATATATATTACCTCAATAAAAACTCGACTCGTTTGCAACTCTACTTTCTGTTACCGGAACCACTTATCCTCTGAGGTCACAAAAAACTAACATTTCATTACAAAATATTAAAGCGAAAAGGCGAATAATGGCACAAATGTATTGGATAGATGGATTTAAAGAAAGGTTATGTTGATTTAATTTTCATTAGCATTGGAAGATGATTTGTTATTTTTCCTCTTGCGTTTCGGTTTCACTGCATCTTTTAGTGTCTTCGATTGTGAAATTTGTAATCCAGTTTCGGTTGTTTCCTGTGTTGAAGCAATTGAGTTGTCGTCGGAAGATTTCTGGATGGATTTGGTATCAACGGGATTTACTTGTTTGGATTCTTCGTTCCTGTCGATGGGTGTAGCTACAAATTTGCCGATATGACAATTTAAAAAAAAAATGTGGTGATGAATGTATTACGAACATTTTATAAAGTTATAAAAGTTACATACCATGAGAAGGTAGAGAAGTTCTCAATGCATCAGTATCCACACTCGCTGAATATGGATCCCTGAATAGGAAAACCACGACATAGATAAGCTAGAAAATAAAATTGTTGTCGGAATAATATTGTTTTTGCAATTTTGATTACGACAATATTTGGGTTAACATGTCAACTCAACTCAACTCAAACATGAATGATTCGACCCGTACTAAATCGGCCCGTTTCAACCAGAACCCTTTTTGAACCATTACCCTACCCGGTTGACTCGGCCATATTGTCACCTCTATCCAAATATAGTACGCCAGTAAAACAAGAACTTTATCGAAAACATACCAACTTGTAGGCCCGCCAGTAAATGGTTTTAGGGTGCTGTTTTTCTTGTTCAATTTATCATGTTCAGTTGATTGACTTCCAACGCTAGATTCCTCTGACCCTAATGTCAATCTATCCATACGATGCTTTGCCACGTCAGTCACAGAAGGTGGAGGATTATGCCGTTTGATTTTCCGTAATGCTCTTTGTGTATTATAAGATTCAACCTAAATTACATATGATTACAAATATATATCAATAGTGAAAAGATAATTATTTCTACGTTAAAATTAAAGAAACTTACAGCATTCTTGATTTTGCTAGTTATATCACCGGCTTTCACAGAAGCAATGCGTAAGCATTGCATAATAACACTCTGTAGGACTCCATCGCCACCAGCTTTCTGAATAGCGCAAACATCACCGTTTGTGTTAAGTGTAGCAGTCATTGATCCTCCCATAACAGCCTCTTCATGATGTGTCGGGTCAATTACCTAATATCAACAATTACATTAGAGAAAACCCGTTCATACTAGTATATGATTTATGAGAAAATATAGTGTTAATGAATGGATTCACATACCACAATATTTTCTTTACCGATAAAGCCAAATGTCACTGCCACCGGAAAATGGTGAATTATCAACGGAAGTGGCTCCCTCACCTGTTCATGCACACAAGAAAACTTAGTTAAGATAAGATGATTACTTAAAAAATTAGATCATCTTATCAAATACGATGTCAGATCTATTATCAACTAGAGGCGGCAAGATGGGCGGGTTGGGTAATGGGAGAAACGGGTTTATGCTAAAACAAGTCAGTTTTAGTACGAAACATGTCCGGTTCGGGTTGGGTCCCATTTAATTTTTTTTTTGTAAAACTTAGTTAACTGTAATTATAAACACAATATTATTACGATAACTATATAAATCACCGAACAATAAAGATTTGAATGCATAAAAAATAGACTTTGTCCAACTTATAACATGTTCGACCAATCATCAAGAATTGAGTGCTTATTGATGAATATGAAAACAAAAAACACAATTTATTATGTCCCTAACTCCCCATCTCAACTCACTGAATGATAACGCGTGCATACAGAAAATCATACTCCGTGCGTAACAATTTGTTAGTAAAGAAGCAGTGACAATGAGACAGGTATGTTTATATCAACTATAAACAAACACCAAAGACAAGTTAGTAAAGTTGTACGGAAAACTCACGTCAGGTGGATGCACTATCAATTCTTGACCATCTTCTCCTCCGAATGTACATTCAGGCCTTCTGAACGTCGACAACGCAGCCAAAGCAGCAATATTGGCAGCATCAACAAGATTTCTGTTTACACATAACGACGTTTAATGAGAATACTAGAATATAGAGTGTAACCAAATAAAATTATATGCACTTATATTTGTTTGTGTTTTTTCCAACTTACCCTCCATTGTCGATAATGTGAAGGTCAATCCGAATGGCCCATACCAACTTCCCTGCAATGACACAAAGTGATTCTGTGTCTACGGCCCTGCTTTCCCTGCAAGAATACACAAATTTTAGGGTATAAATACCATTATACGATCTGGAATAAATTAGGATTTTTCATGGTTTAAAGATCTTATTAACAAAAGAAACATGTTCACTACATTCACAAAATATACCTTAAACCACGATCTACAATTCGTCCCAACTCAATAGCAGAATCTCCAGGTCTACCTGTCTCAAACGAAGGATCAGCCATAGGTGAAAACTCCGTGTAAATTGCAAAACTCCCTTCGTTCGGCCTATCTCTATATGGCTGAACTAATTGACCCGTAACAAAACCAATCACTTGAGTCTGTCCAAGTTGCACCTCTGATGAACCATCTTCACTACATTCACAAATCCATATCAACATAAAATCTCAAACAAGTTAGGTAACGGGTCAAAACATTTTCATGTTAAAAAAACCGACAAACTCTTTCATCCATAAATATTTCAGTAATAATCTAATTTATTCAGGAGGTATCTATTTGGCTTATGTAACGGGCTTATGAGCTAATTTTGAAAAGCTCATAGGCTCATTTTTTTCCGCCTTATGAGCTTATCAAATTGCGCTTATGACATTAAATAAGCCATAAACTAAACTTGATAAGCTCATAAGCCCAAAAAAGTGAGTTTATAAGCTTTTCAAAATCTACATAAGCTCATAAGCCCGTTACGTAAGCCGGCACAAACACCCCACTCCCCCCCCCCCCCAAAAAAAAAGAAACAATTTCAAACGTTGCATACATTAAAAAAAGTAAATTGACCCGTTAGAGATAAAACATAACCCGAACCAAACAATGTATCTCACCTGCCAAACCTAATCGTCAGGTTTCGATAATCAAACGGTCGTCTACCGTCAACCCTAATTTCCGACAGCAATGCACTTTCAATAAACTTTTTCTCATTAACTGTCATAATTAAAGAACTAGCAATCCTCTGCTCCATTTTGTTCCCTATAACACAAACTCTCAAATTAGGTCACTATAATCATTTTTCTCAAAATTCCCATTATACCCTCCTCCTAATTTCTCAAAAAGATTCAAACTTTACTAACTATATACTAAAAAGATAACATATATATAACAATTAATCTTTACAATATACAGTGTTCTTATTTTAGGGTTTAGTGAAATGGGTATTGTAGAAACTGAACTGGGGTTACCTGTAACCGGAGAAGACGACGGCGGCGGTGGTAGGTACGGTGGTTGAGAGTGGCTGCCGGCGGTGGATTTTTTATCGGAGGTTTTTTGGGGAAGAGGGGTTTGCACAAGGGTTTTTGAGTAAAGTTTGTACAAAGATTAATATAACTAAATTACATAAGTTACCCCTTATTTTAGGTGAAGTATTTTTATGTTAAGTTTTGCGAAAAATAGCGATTTTGATCGTGGGATCGTGAAAAACGAAGTAGATCGTAGTAGGATAGAAGATTGAGTGTAATTAGAGTAGGACTAGGATCGTAGGATCCTTTGAAGAGTTGTAGGTTTGTACATGATTATAAAATAGTTTATAGGATTGTAAGAAAATTACGAATTTAATCACCTCACATTTAAAAATTTCGAAAATAATCACCACAATTTTCTCGCGTCATTTTTGTCTTTTACCCTCTGTCGCGAGAACGAGATTTTTTGAAATGAGTGGTGTATATTAAGCCACGTCTTCGCGCCTATTAAAACCCGATCTCGCGACATGCCAATCTTGTTTTCACGCGAAGATGTTGTTAAATATATACCACTCGTTTAAAAAAAAACTCCTTTTCGCGCCATGGAGTAAAAGACAAAGGTGGCGCGAGAAATTGATGATTATTTTTGAAATTTTGAAAGTTAGATGATTAATGTTAACATGGTTTGTCACACCGGTTACAAATGAAATATATGATTTTTACCCACTAACTATACTACAAACGCAATATAAGGTAAGTAAAGATCGAACCCAAATGACGCGTGATAAAAGTATTTATGCTTCGGTCTTCGAAAACAAGTATTTCTAAACGTAAGAAATAGCATTTTTAAGTTGATGATTGATTAAACTAATAAGTAAGAATAATAAATAACTAAGAAATAATAATACGAAAACGATTCGGTTCCGACTTCGATTTTTACGACTACATAAATTAACCGAGAAATGGCGTTTTAAACAAAGTGTTTAGTTTACTCTTATTCAAGTTTGTACTAAAAGACATTAACAAGCTCTAACGTCTTTTGTTTACCAAAGTCTTTATATCAAGACAAGCTCTTTGACATAAACCTAATTTCCTAATTAAAGTCTAAATAAGCTCTTAAAAATAAATCGAAAATAGCATTAACGTATTGTGTAACCCTTCCAAACAACAATCACTGTTTCACAAAAACTCGGAAATGTAATAATTGTATGATTTAAGTTAACATTGAGTGAACAATGTTTTGTTACTAGTTATCAAACTACAAAAAAAATTACGGATTTCGTAATTTGATTATAACAATTGAGAATTGAACCTTAACACAAGTAGCTAGCAAGCGTAAATATATAATTCAATATAACCGAAAAACAAACCCAAAATCATTAAATATGAAGCAAACAAACATCAATTTCATAAATCAAAATGCATAATCAAGTTTAGGTTTGAACCGAATACAAGGGAATTACCAACTCATGGCTTGAACAAACACACAAACAAGCATAAATTCTACCATTTCAATGCTTACAAATGATGAATTCAATATTCATTTGATGAATTGGGCTTCAAATGATGTTTCCCCTTCAGGACCGTTCCAAACAATATTTTGGCCCTGGACGAAATCCTAGAAATGGGTCCTATAAAATATTTTTTTCAAAGAAGTAAAATCCTAGAAATGGGCCCTATAAAACATTCTTGTAACTACACGCAATAATAATAATAAAAAAAACTCATAAAAATGTGCTTCACACACTACACTGGACAAAGAAAATGGGCCCCTAGCCTTGATGGGCCCTGGGCGGTTGCCCTGGTGGCCCAGACCCAGGGACGGCCATGTTCCCCTTGTCTCCTTGATGTTCCCAAATGATTAGATATCATAAAAATTGATAGAAATGGTAGTTAAATCGTGCAAGGACTTGGCAAAATAGAAAACCCGATTTATAAGGAGCCCGGGCGGGTTTCCGAGCCTTTGAAAAGTGGCCGGGGCGGGTGCAGAAGTGGCTCGTGCGGGCTAAAACCCTTTCACTAATTGGTCGGGGAGGGTTGCAAACAGAACCTAGACAGAACTCTCGAAAATTTCCAAAATCTTAACCCGGTCGGGTTACTTTCAACATAACTTTGGCTCGGTCAGGTTACTTTTTAGTGCAAAATGGCCCGGTCGGGCCAGGTCTGCACAAACTTTTTTTCTTCGATTTTCAAGTTCAGCTTCCGTTATCTCCCGTCTGTTTGCCTAACTTCTAATGCTTGTAAAAACATTAAAGTATGGTGAAGTACAAGGCATTCCATTGATGAATTAGGAATCACAAATATGCAACTGAAATCCATGTTTACATTCAAAAATGCAATGTTAAACACTATTAAACATGCTTAAAAGATGCGTGAAAATGCATCTAACAATTAAGTTCGTGATTTTCTCTAGAATTAACCTTTTTGCTTAATTTATACCGTCCTCTTTTATCATTTAGTCACGAAAAATGTATATAATCTTGTATATATGGTTTACGAAATGGAAACAATAGAATTTGAGCCGGAATTACCTCTAGACGAACTATTCGTCAACACATACGGAGGGAGTAACGTTGCACAAGAACATTAATAAAACAAAATTATATAAACTCGAATATTTTATTGGTATTTTACACCGTAACTTGTTGTGTTTCATGTCTTTAATTGTTACATCACGAACCTAAGGATAATAGATATCGAAGTTATACATTCCAATAATGAAATATCAATTAACTTGATATATATATATAAAATAACAAAAGCATAAATCTAGTTATTTGTGTAATTTCATTAAATCCATTAATTTTTTGAATGCATTTTTTTATTGTGTAAGCTCATGTACCTTTTCTTGTTGGTTTGTATGAGATTGTACATGATAACGAGTTGAAACGTGTTAAACGTTTATAAATGGACACTTATTATATTTTTAAAGCATAACTCATTGAGACTTTGACGTTTTTGATACCAAAAGAACTAAATGATTACTCTTTATTAGGGTTAGGTTTGAGAATTTGAATGACATGTGCGAAAAAGAAAACCGAACCCCTTAAATGCACTAAGATTCATTTGATTTATCTATTTTTAAAACAAGTTGTCATACTTGATGTTTTATATACATATGTAAAGTTTATATAGTACTACGCTAATTATATACATGAAAAAACAATATTTAACCTAAATATATGATATGAATTACGAAAAAAAAGAAGGAAAAAAAATTGTACAACTTTTAGGTATTTTGTGATCGTCATTATTGCACGCTCTAGCCCGATCATGCTCTTTATGTGTTTAAAATCTTAATTATTTACATTAATTTACTAAGCTCATATTTACTAATTATGAATTGTCGGCCCAACCATATATTTATGATCCAAACTCTGAACAAAGAAGCTCCCACGTTCTAGGAGTATACTTTTTTTTATGTTATATAACTAGATTATTGACCCGCGAAGCGTGAGTAAATATATATAAAATTGAATCGTAAACTTTATGTTTATGAACAAGTTCTTTTAAATTATTATGAAAATATAATATTACACGTATAATAAAAAATATATATTTATGTTTATGCGCATGTTGTTTATAATAATAATAATAATAAGTTAAATCATAGTCCAATAGGAGACATATGTTATTTATTGTAATAATGGTGAAATTGAAAAAATAATGCAATTATGTATTGTAAGAGGGTGTAAAATAAAAAAAATATTTGATAACATCATCAATTTCATCTAACGGTTGAAATCAAAGTATCTAACTCATCCAAGGGACCTTACTTCGCCATGTGGCATTTAAGGCCCTTCTTTTATTATATATTAAAGATAAGTGTCAAACTTGAACATATTATATTACAGAGCTAATAATTTATATAAATTATGATAAGTTTGTTATATTTACATCAAGTGCATATTAATAAGCACACAACCCTTTTTAGTCTTTAAGAGTACGAGAGTGATAACTAGAGTTATAGATCGTTATGAGAATTTTTGTTTACGTGACAAACTTGAGTTGTGGACTTTTTGGTGAAGTGCTAACTTGTGTTGTGGAAAATGTGGGACCTCCAGTTTTTTTTTTTTTTTCTTTTTAACATTTAAATAGAATAAATATAACATTTTATTAATAAAATTAAAACTACAAATACAATAATTAAAATACAATACAAACACATACTATAAAAATAAAATAATAATACAGTAATTAAAAAAAATACAAATACTGAGAATAAAAATAGCTAACGTTGTCGATAGTATTACGCAAGTGTCGAAATGTACGCCACGAGATCCTCGTGGAGTCTGCCGGGTGTACTCCTATCTCTAATTTCTCTATTAATCCGAATACGTTCATTCACTCTCTTGTTATAAGTTCGGGTAACACCTGTAACCGGAGGAGCATACCATTCATGTGCATCACAAATCGACCGTCCGTTGTCTTCAACAATCATATTGTGCAATATGATCCCCGTACATAACTCTTCTCAATTTGTCCATCTTGTAAAATCTCGTTGCATGCTTTATAAACCCCCAATGACCTTGAAGAACAACGAATGCCCGTTCGATATCCTTTCTCGCACTCTCTTAAAAAAGTTTGAATTTTTGACGCGGTTCGTCCAGTGGATACGAAAAAGCTTTAACAAATGAAGCCCACTCCGAATATAGTTTTTGGTACGAAAAAGCTTTAACAAATATAGCCCACTTTTAATATAGTTTTATAACTTATATTAATATAAAAACAAAAACATGTAATTATAAAACTTTTGAAATTTAGTTTTTGGTGTATAGACTCCATCAATTAAGTCAATTTATTTGTTGTGGTTGGGATGATGTTTCACTTTCCTCATTCCAACTTAAGAGACTGGTAGTATAGTATTAAAGTTTTCGGGAGTTTTGAATTTGTATAAAAATATAACAGCTTTATATCATAAGTTAATTATTAAAATATAATATTTTAATTTACATAGATAGAAGTAATATGGATTAATGCACTTGAGGGTCACTCTACTATTCCGAATAATCCGATTGGGTGATTGAACAAAAAAAAAATATAACACTTTCATTCTACTATCAAAAAACTTTAAAGTCATCACTTTCTATTTGAAAACGGATTAAGTTCATCACGTGGGTCCAAGATGACCGGCTAAGAGCAGGTCATCTTCACACAAAGGCTTAAATCATTTTTCATGTCATTATTTTATATTCACCCTAATTCCACATCATTATTTCTATCTCTAACACCCCTTTTTAATAAATTAGGTTTTTCTTTCTCTATCTACCTCCTCTTTCATCCTCTTTTTTCAAACGGTCCCCAATGTCTCTGTAGACGGATCCAAGTTCACCGATTCCTGACTGTCACCGGCTGGGCCGTCATGAGCTCCGGCGCCGGCGAATTCTCCGATCATGATGTAATGGGTGAGAATGGTAAGTGAAGTTTCTTGTGTGAATCTGAATCATCACCGCTGATGCCAACAACCTGGGCGCCTGCTTTTTTGAACTTTTCATAAGAGTCTCTGAAAGCACAGGCCTACATTGGTAATAGATTAGTACCGATCAAAGTATACAACCTGGGCGCCTGCTTTTTTGAACTTTTCATAAGACCTGTGATTTGGTCAGACAGATTTATCGTCTTCTTCTCCTTAGTTTTCTTCTTACTGCCACCAGATTTCACATCGAGCGCCTTTCCCTTTAATTTCAGCTTTCCAGTAACAACATTCTCATACGCAGACATTTTCACTGCCCTAAATTTAATAAAAAATAAACCCTATTTAATCAGAACAACAACCAATTCAGGAAAAATAGAGATCAAATTTATTGAAAATACATTGGTAATAGATTGGTAATATTGAATTGATGAGGGAGTGAGACCTGTTTGGTGCAACCAGGGGTTTCATCAGCAGGGTAGAAATAGAGAACAAGAGGTTTTCCTTTAAATTTGGATAGACTCACTGTTTTACCATCTCCGGTCACCTGGTCGTTGTTACTCTGTTTGTGTGTGATTTTTCCGAAAAAAATAACAGAGTTAGAGTTGTTGAATGAGAGTAGGTTATGAGTAGGTGGTAGTGTGAGATAGATGAAGTGATTGATACTAGGGAAAAAACAAGTAGATTATTATAAATAAAGATGAGTTATTGCCACGTAGTTATTGCCACGTAGATTATTCAGCCACGTCATCCTGTAATTTTGACTGAAACCTGCTATAACCAAGAAAGTGATGGTTTTAAACTTTTTTTGATAGTAGAATGAAAGTGTTATATTTTTTTTTTCAATCACCCAATCGGATTATTCGGAATAGTAGAGTGACCATCAAGTGCATTAACCCAAGTAATATATGTGTTTTAAATTATCATGGTCGTCTAATTTTGGCATTCTTTTAACACAATAATTGATGATAATGAATGCAAAGTGTAAATTGTGATACGTATGATATAGAATACTTAATTATAAGAAAAGAAAGGTATAAATAATTTCAATACAAAAAAGTAACAAAACAAAGTTATCTTTTATATAAAAATATCGAACTAAGAGTTTGTGGTATTAAAATATAATCTTTAAAATATGTGGTCGTTGGCCAAATAATTTTTTGAAATAAGATAAACTCTATCCATAGATCTTAGGTTCAAATTTTATGATGTATTCTATTTTAAGGACATATTCATCTTCAACAAATACTAGGACTTTGGTTAAAATTGTATGGAGCGTAGTCTTTGGTAGAGAGTTAAATTAATTAACCGTTTAGTAAAAAGGTTAATTTTTTAAATTTATCAAACATAATTGGATAAGATTTTAGGTTAACTTTTATATTAACGGATTGAAATGCAATTAAAACATAATTTTAAAGTAATTTCATGTAACTTTTTCGAAAAGAATTAATTAGCAAACGAGTTTTGTTAGGTACAATACGGTTGTTTGTTGTGTAATTTGTAATTAATACAGCAACTTAAAATCATTTATTGGGATTGATTGTGACAACCCAAGAATTATTATATAAAAGAAAAATAATCGATATATATTTATGAATTAATCACCAGAATAATCACCTATTACTTACACTTTACAAAAATAATCACCTAATTCGCGACGAATTTTTCGCGACACTTTATCGTCGCGAGAAGTACATAAAACAAAATCAGACTAATAAAAATCAGACACGTCGTCGCGAAAATGAATATTGACGCGAGAAATGAATAGTGTCGCGACAACGTGTCGAATTTTTATTGGTCTGATTAAAATATATGTTCTTTCGCGACGAAAAAAATGTCACGAGAAATCCGTCGCAAATTAGGTGATTATTTTTTTAAAGTATAAGTGATAAGTGATTGTTTTAATAATTTGCTCCATATTTATTATCATGAATATGAAGATGACATTTATTATCACGTCACCAAACAACCTTTACTTATTTTTTAGGCTAGTAAACCCTACTTTTTTTTAATTACTATCTTATTGACCCGCCTAATACGCGGAGAATTATATAAAGAATATATAATGTTAACAAATAAGATATAACTTATATAAAAAGATTAATAGAAAGCTATTAGTCATGTAGACAAGATGATTATGTTAAATATTGTAAAGTTAAAAAATGTTTTATTGTGTAATTCGTAAAAACCTTATTAAAAATAAAATAATTATAATATATATAAAAACTAAAAATATTGCTTAAATAAGACGAAAAAAAACAGAAGACTTTTTTATATGATATGTTTTCCGTTTATAATCAAAACACTCGTAAAATAATAAAATAATTTTATTTTCTTTTTATAATATATATAAAAAAATTAAAAATATTGGATAAATAGGACAAAAAAGAAAAAAACATAATATTTTTTTATATGATATGTTTTTCGTTTATATGCAAAACACCCGTAAAACAATAAAATAATTTTAGTTTCTTTTAATACTAACAATGTGTATGTGTGTGAAGAAAAAATATGTTTTGTATTTTTTAGAATTAAATTAAAATACACGTGTTATATTATTTAAAGTTGAAAGGTTAATTAGTTTCATTTAATTATTACTATTTAAAATAAATGTTAAATTATTTAAAGTAAAGGGGTTAAAATGAAATTATTAATGATGACATCATCAAAATGATCTAATGGTTCAAATTAAAGTTGGATTTCCATCTAATGGGTATTACTTTGCCAAGTGGCATTTTAGGCCTCTCTTTTATTATATATTAAGATTAGGAGATTATTATTTATTAATATTAATTTAATACATGTATGATATAAAACCATCCATGATGTTAGCATTTAGAAATTCGTTTTGATATTTTTTTTTATAACGATAATCCGCTTCAAACTCACCATCATTTGTCATCAACGAGAGAGAAACGCACTTTCAAATTTTTAATCGTTCATTTTGTCAGAACAAAGACTATTTGATATTTCTTTTGATTTAATGTTATTAACTTATATAAGTTAACTAGTGGTACATAGAAGTCGTGGGTTATCATTGGTTCCATGCTTCGGGAGAACTATCCTCAGGGTGTGTCGTTGTCTGCTCCCCTTCACTTTCTCTGTTGAACGGGAAGATATGAATCGTGAAGGCCTTCCCACCATGCGAACAAAGATAGTTTTAATAATAATAATAAAAAGAGTCAATTACATAAGTTTTTCGTATCGTTTTTTAACCTGCATGTTTCGTATAAAAGTTAAAATAAAAAGATTTTGATTGACCACGAAGATATAAACAAACGTCAAGGTTTTACATGCGGGAAATATATATACATATATATATATATATATATATATATATATATATATATATATATATATATATATATATATATATATATATATATATATATATATATATATAATATACTAAAAAAATATATTAAAAGCTACATGGCAAAGTGATGGGCCTGATGGACATTAGATAGTTTAAATATTAATTTTACACCCTTAGATTAAAACAATCATGTCATTTGACATCATCATTAACTATTTTCGTTGTAGTCCTTCTATTTTAAATATAATGTTAACCCTTCAACTTTAGTATATATTTAAAAAAACATAGTTTGACACCAATAATTTAAATTTTAAATATTTTTTGTACATTACACTTTTGCCATAAACTATAAAAACGATTTCTTTTGGTATCTTCTTTCTAAGAAAATAAAAACATACACCCGTAAGAAAAGAAAAAAAAATTAATGGTGATATTTAAAAAGAGAACATGTTATAGTTTTGTTTTTGTTTAATAATAGAGACAAATAAAACACTTTAATTTAACCTCTAAGACTATATATTATACGTGTAAGAAAGAATTATATACCAAATAATAAAAATGAATGTTGACATACAAAAAGACACATTTTATGTACTAATACATACAACCATACTAGACTAAAAAAAAACTAAAAAAAAACATATCGTAAAACTATTTAATTTGCTCTCTAAGACTATGCTCTTAAATAAAACAAATTTAGATATAAATTTTACTGAACCCTACTCCTACCAACATGACATAGCCTATATAATTTAAAATAAAAAAGTTGATAGAGTATAATCATAAAAAACACTCAAATAGCCCATATAAAAATTTATCAAAATACAACTCTTTGATGGACTTTATAAACACCACAATTTTTTAATAGGTTATAATTGTATTATATTTGATAGAGTTATTTGGGTATACAAATTTAAAAGTGAAGATGAAACACGTATATATAAACGAAACAATCAATATATGACATCACAACTAATATTGTCATATATTGTTAATGATATACGATGTTCTCAGTTCTATATATTATACTTATATTTCTCTCGATAAAACTATCCGCGTATATACAAAAAATAAACTAGTAATTCTTATAAAAGATTCTTTAAAATATGTATATGTGTATACACGAAAAATAAACTAGCGATTCTTATAAAAGATTCTTTGGAATACGTATCAAGGGCTGTCAGGTCAACTGAATCCAATTCGATGTGGTCCACTCCTTTCACAAAAGTGCTTTTTAAATTTTAAATTAATTTAATAATTTATAATTTTTTTATTATGTTAACTTAATAAGGTTTAATTATCTACATAATCAATGTACTTTTTTATTTGAGACAATTAAGAGAGGGAAAATTTTATCTGTAATTTAGAGCATTAAAAGTTTAGCTTTGATTATATTTTTGTGTCGTATTTTTTCTTTAAAAAGCGTATTTAAAATTATATCGCAATATGATGCATAAGTGAACTTATAATCAAGAATATAAAGTATAAAATATACGAAAAGAAAATCATCATGTATAGTTTAAGGCCCTTTATTTTTTTTTCCGGAGACATGTAGGTCAATTCTTTTATATCTTGATTAAACTTGAAATCACCATCTATATTATAGTTATACCCAACGAGTTTTAAGTTATTTCTTAAAGTTGCATGTTTTCCAACGAGTCGTTTTGGATTGGGTTCGGCCGTTTTGCTCATCATCGTTCACCGCGTCTCCGACAAAACAAAGTGATTGTAGTTACCGGTCTGACTGATCAATCTGGTCTAGACTTTGAGAACACTAGTATATATTATATAATCTTATAAAATACATCTCAGTATATATATTTGTTTAGTCAAGTCCTCAATTAGGTTGGAAAAATGAAAGGTGAATTAAGTCATAGAGTAGGTAAACAAAAAAATTTACCTCCATCAAAATAATTCATGAAATAATACATATAATTATATAAATATATATATTATTAGGTATGCATCCAAGTTGATTTTTTTACTTTTTAAATTTCCAGTTTCGGTTAGGGCCTGTTTGCAAGCAACTCGGACTCGGACTATGGATTCGGACTTGGACTCGGTCCGTGGTCCGAGCGTTTGATAAGTTCATGAAAAGCTCGGATCACGAGCCGAGTTTGTGATTTTGCCTTATTCTCAGTTTGCGGTTTTTCTAAACGGGACGAGTTTAACGACGACGTTGTCAAAGAACTTCGCGAGTTTTGGATCGCTAAAACAATGGAGATCCAAGACAAACGTCGTTTTCGAAAAATGGAATTTCTCCGTATCCCAACACATGATATGGACCCAGAGGATCGAGCCGAAGTCGAAAAAATTAAGGCCGAAATACGCACCGAATTCGCCGCCGAACGTAACAATTAGGTTTTAATAATTATTGTAAACGTATTTTATTTTTAAGTATTATTGTATCGTCTTTTATAATTTTTAATGTTAATCTAAGTTTATTTTTATTATTAATGTATTTTTATTATTAATAATATATTAAAAATAATATGAGTAAAAAGAAAAAAATGAAAAATAAAAAACCCGGTGGGTCCCAAAATTCGGTGTTATGATTGGGGTATTTCTGGTGTTATGTTATGGGTGGTGTTAAGATGACGCAGCCATAACATCGAAGATTTCGGTGTTATGGTTGGAGAGGCTCTAATAACATTGATATAAAGTCTTGATTGTGATCTAAAGCACTTGTTAAAGTTATTTAATATCTTCAAATGCTAATCTAACCCCACACCTAATCTCTCTCTCTCTCTCATATGTTTTTTTTCTTCATATTATTTGGGAAAGATTCATTCTCCAATATCTCTGTATTCCTATGAGCTATGGCCCATATATGAAGTGATCACATATATAAAACACACATAGACATATAGATACATAGTTATGTATCTAATATAACTTATATCTTGCTCATGCACATAAACTATACCATGTCAAGATTCTTTCTCAAAAGGGTCATCATCATATTCATCATCCAATATTTTTTGTCATCCAAGATTCAATCTTGTACTTGCTCTTCATCTTCATCATCATCATGTTGCGAAAACCGTCATGTTCATCAACACACTAGTCGAAAATTCGAACAAAAAACAAGCGTTTTTTGGGAGTTTGAAAAAGAATCCAACACTTGGGTTCAAGTGAAGTTGCCTTATGATCTTGTATCTTGTGTTGATACTAACAATTGTACAAAAGTAGGCATCATCGAACCGATAAACGATAGAATGGAATTGGATCAAGAGCTAGGTTCAAAGATAAAGAAAAAAGTGAAAAAAGATGAAAGTAAGAGTGGAGGTAAGGGGTCAAGAAAGAGGATTTCGTTGACAAAGATGTCGGATGATTCGGTTTGGGTGACTGGAATAAGTGGTTCGATATACGAGAGGTTTTGGAATGGGATTCAATGGGTGATTGCACCTCATGAATTGCCATTACAAGCTGGTTATGGAGTTTCGGTGTTTTTAGTCAATCAGACGGTTCTTGCGCTTTCTGAGGCCGGAATCTTATACAAGGTACTTCCAAGGAATCTTTGCCAATCCGTTTACTTATGAATCAGTTGATTTGAATCGTGTTTTATCTCAAACGGGTAAAATAAAAAATGACTGAAAAGGCGAACGTGTCAAACTATTTAAGTCCTCAAAAGTTTATTTTATGCAAAAAACCTCCAAAATATATTTATTCAGATATTTTAATTATTATTGTTACTGTGATAATAATGACAAAAAGTGTATAAAAAACAAAAAAATGACAAAATGTTTGCGAGTCAACGCAACCTAGATAGACCAGTTTTGGCCGGTACTAAAAACTGATTTGTTTTGACACTTTACGCGACCCGCCCATCTTACCACCTTGAAATGTATACAATCAAGGGTAATTGGAATCCTTTCATATCAGTGAAACATTAATCACTAGGTAACCGAAAAATTGTTATATAATTTGCAGATGCTACTAACTGAGAATTCACAACCGATATGGGTCGAGTTCCCACCAATACAAGAACCTAGTACAACAATTCCAATTAAATCTGGGGTTATATCACACGATAAAGAGTAAGAACGATAAAACGTTGTACCTCAGTTGGATCAAATGTGTTAAATATATTTTTTCGCTTAATTTGCACAAAATGAATGCAGGAGAATTTATTTCTGCTCAAAGAATGGGCTGCTATTAGAGCTTAGTGAGGCTGACCACCCAAGGTTTTTCTCATGTCTTACAAAATATTCCGTTTAAAGTTTATACTCGAAAACAGTATTTACGTTTTTTCACAATGTGAGCAGATGGTTGAACCATGGAAAGCCTCCTGGTGCGGATGTTGCAGCCATAGTTGATGCAGCTGCGATTAGACCTCAAGTCATATTCACTATAAGGTCATCTCTCTCGAAAAGGATAGTTTTGTCTTTTCACCGATGATGCTTGCTTTCGTGTTTTTTCTAAACATTGGTTTACAAATGCAGCTCAAGTGGGGATTTATACGAATTTGAAAAGTCATCAAAACCACCATGGAAGAAACACATTTGGAGCAAAGAATCGACACAAGATACCGCTTTGACACCATCCACGAGCTCTGCAGTACATCGAAAAACCGGACCACATTCCGACTCGCTCTTTCTCTTGACCAAAGTACTTGATAGATAAAAATTCCCTTCTTTAAAAAAATTCCGAGTTTATGATTAAAATCTACTGATTACAGGGTGGGAACTTGGTTGAAAGAAGGTTATACCAAAGAAAATGGAAATGGGTAGTTCACGGAAGCCCGAAAGATCAACAACTTACTTCCATGACACTCGTGACAGTTGATGAAACACACAAAAATTCGTTCTCTTTGTTTTTAGTAACGGCCTCAGGATCCATCTTCGAATATAACATCTCTAGACAAGGTATGTTTGAACCTTATTTTTCGTATTCATTAGAGGAATACTAGAAAACGGATCATTTTACCTAACAGGCTAACAAGCCCGTTTTGACATTGCGAAAAGTACATAGATTCGAGGTAAAAGAAATGCATCCTGACTGCTCATGTAAAGACAGGTAATGCTCAAGTGAAAAATATCGAAAAAAACTGGGTGAATCATAAGCATCCTTTAAATACCAAAGTAGCCAAAGATGTTGCAGGGCTACAATTTCATGTGGGAAGGATCATATTTCCTTTAGACGATGGTAGGCTCGGCGAACTACACCAATCAAACGCGGGCGGTGACAGTGTGGGACCAACCCCGCCTGTGAATAGAAGAAGAGTGTCTACAAAATACACATGGTCGATAATTGATGCCCCCGAAAGTGAAGGGTGGAATGCAGAATATTGCACGGAGGATCGTGGCCCGTTGAATTGTATTTCTGGGGTAAAAGATGAAGAACTGACCTCCAGATCAAGAAGGCGAGTCGGAAACAAAGTACTTGAGAACTATTACCTGCCAAATGCAGGAAGCAAATCGAAAGATAAAACGTATATTGAAAGGGGAACTTTGGTTCATGTGAATTTTCGGCTACGAGTGATGCATGAGGGACGATCGTTCTTTCTTGTAACTAAAGGTGGGATGACTTATGAGTATTTGAATGTTGAAAACGTGTGGTTTTGGCTTCATCATGAGTATCCTACGGCAATGAATGGTGCACTTGGAAACTATAATGGGAGTTTGTTTTTAGTTGACGAAAATATGGATCTGATTATTAGAGAAAGAGCTGGAAACGAACTCACTTGGACAAACTGCATTGGAGGACCACCGTGGGATGTACCTTCCGAAAAAGTTACCAAAGTTACGTCTGAAGACTCACTTTTCTTTGTTAGCAAAACTGGAGCGTTGCTTCAATTAACAGTAAGTGGGGAACTTGACAACCCAACCCGACCCGTATTAAAATTGCAAAAGACATTTTTTGACCCAATACCCGATCCACCCATCTTACCCGATGCTAACAAACGGACTGTTTTCAGGTTGCGCTAAAGAAGTTGAAGTGGAAAGATTGTCGAAACCCTTCGAATACAAAGATCGCAAGTATAGTAGACCAAGAAGTTTTCAGAGAAAACATAGTTTTCGTCGTTGGAACGGACAGCCAGTTGTACCAGTACAACAAGGTGACGGGGATATGGCATGGGCACTACCAATCGCAACACTTGTTGCTGTCGCGACAGACCGGAACTGCAATGAGGGGTTCATCACATTCCTTAACTGGATCTCTTTTTATGATATCTGAAGATGGTAGACTCATCGAGTATCACTGGAATCCCATGGATGGTTGGGGTTGGGTGGAACATGGTTCACCGTGTCTTGGGGTTACGTTAGTTGGCTCGACTGGACCATGTTTTGGAGGGAACCAGTTGTTCTTGATTGGGTCGAATGGGAATGTTTATTTAAGGTATTTGGACGATGTAACATGGAAATGGAGCAACTGTGGGTTTCCAAATATAGGAAACGATAAACGTAATGAGAAAGAAGTCTGTGTTGATCAGAAAAACATAAAAGAAACTGACAAATGTGATTCAAAGGTGGCACCTACACGACCAATTCCGTTTAGGGAAGATTCAGTGATATTTGAGCTAAGAGATGGCAGGGTAAAGTCGAACTTTTAACTCACACGTTTTGCAAATGAATCTATTAAGGTCGACTTTTATCTCTAAGGGAATGAATGGGTAAAACGAAATGGGTCAAACGGTAAATGTCAAACAAGTTGAAGGTTTTAAATCATTTTATTCAAAACTAGTAATTTAAAAAGAATTTAAACTTCTTCACAGCCCGACCCGACTTGTTTCGACACACCAAATACCCATTTTGATCCAAACTTGTTTGACCCGTTACCCAACCCACCGATTTAGCAACACATGTTCAATTCAACTTTACCTGGGAAAGTCAAACACATTGTGACTGATGCTTGTTTCCGTTTCTTCTTGCAGTTAGCAGAATTGCAAAGAACTGAAGATCTAGAATGGGTCTGGTTGCGCACAATAGGAACTCCAACAAGCCGTTGCAATGTGATTTACTGGACAGATGTTGCATTGTGAAGATGGTTGACCCGTTAAAAGTCTAACTATTGTACATGTACAGTTGGAGAATACAAATCAAGGTTAGAACAGAAAACAATAACGCGCATACGCATTTAGCCATAGATCCTGGAAAATTGCATGTTTCCTTGCAAAAATGTATACACTGATCAAAAGTTATGTAAATTAAGATATGAATGTAACTAATGTGCGATGTAAATATTAGTCAATTTGGGTTATGTTTTATCTCTAATTAGTCAAACACGTAAAAAAAATGAATTAACTGCTGAAATGGGTTAAACAGGTCATTAATGCCTGAAATGTTATCGATTGCAACATATGACATACAGGCACAGAAGGTTTTAATGCCTGAAATGTCAGAAACTACTACTCGTACGTTTTTCTGTTGCTGATTTAAAAACAAAAACAGAAACTACAACCAACCTCTCGTAATCTTGAATTACCAAAAAAAAAAAAAAAAAACCATATAAAGAGCAAAACGACAGTTTTGGTTAGAGCATGATCCAAAAAGCTTCAATTACATAAATTACCAGCTTCTACGAGAAAACCTTCCTTGAGAAGTAAAATTTAAGAAGGAAAACAAAAGAAAGGAAAAAATGAGAAAAATTCCCTGCTTATGCAGTTTACTAGTACACATTACAAGCATTGATCCATTTAACCATAAACAACTCCACACCGTTTTTTTTTCCCGGAAGCATTCCAAATCAAAATCTCCTTCGAGGACTTCTTGACCGATGGCCACTACACACAAAAGTAACACAAAACATAAACACCAATACCAAGTACAGGAAATGCATTCTTAACAATGTTCAATGACAGATATACAAAACTGTTAAGTGACAGATGGGGTTCTTTTCAAAAAAGTAACGACAAATTTGCCCTATTATAGTTCGTAAAGTAGCAAATAATATCCTTTTATAAATTAGCAAGTTGCTATTTTGACCAAACAAAAAGAATACTCTAGATTATCAATTTGTAATGCCTTCGTACCTTTTTGTAAAAAAATAATCCTGCATTAATATACATATAATGTTGAAGAAACAGCACGCATTTGATAAATCAGCGAGAGAAACGTACCTCCTCCGGTTGTTTTTCCTTTTAAAAGGACCTCTACTAAATGCCCAGTCAACGTTGACTGTTTGAGTAAGAAGTTCACCTCCATCCATTGCGGTTATAGCTTTCTCTGCTTCCTCAAAACTTTCAAATTCAATGAGTGCATATCCCTAGAAAAAAACAATAAATTATGTTAGTTTCCAATACTCTGCACATAAAACATAAATAAGTAGAATGGCATCTTAAACTGGTTTTCAAACATCTTACCTAATAAAAGAGAAAGAAATATATTTTACCTTGACAAATCCAGTTCGACGGTCGAGATTTAGATGCAAATTCTTGATCTCCCCATACTCCCCAAACGCGTTTTGAAGATCATCCTCTTGTGCTTCTTCATGCACTCCAGTAACTAGAATAATCCACCCTTCAATTGCTACACAAATCGATGTTGTTTAAGGAATCAGAAAAAAGCTTATAAACTGAGCTCAAGATGTAGATAAAACGTCATCTAGAGTACATTACTGCATTATTCTATAAAAGAAATTATAATGAAACTCCATAAAGGTGTCTACGGAATCCGATATTGAGTACAAGAAAACATATTTGTAAGTACGAAGAACAAGATGCTTGGTACTCAAGTAGACAATAATTTTTCAATAATTAAGGATTAATCTGAAAGAAGGCGGTGTTTAAGTCAAAACTAAAAATCAACATAATTGACTCAATTCAAAAGTAAACGTGTGTCACTTCTTAGATTAGGAATACATGAACACAGAACACTTGATATATTACCAACGTACCAGATGTCTATTTAACTACGATTATTCGTTTTCTTTTTCTTCTAGTAACTGAAACACTCAAACACACACAAGAATTATATATCTTTCAAAAAAGCGTTTGTGATGTTGAACGAAACTTTCTCTATATTCATCATTATCAAATCACAATAGATCTCTCACTCGCTCACACACACACACTTCCACAGATCTACTCTCTTGAAAACCATTGAAAGCAACATAAGTAGAATTTGGAAATTCTAATACCAAATGGTTGTCTCAGACTCGACTAGTCTAATCCTATCATTGCCTAAAAACTAGTATAACACAGTTCATATATATACACAGCTATTCTAATATGAAGAGTCAAAAAAAGGTCTAACATGTCTCATCAACATAAACCGCTTACTAGATTCGAATTACGTTGTAACTAACCCTAAAAAAGACAGTTATATCTCGATATCTCCTATTTGTCCACTTTATAACACAATAAAGCTATAATAAGTGACTGTTTAACTAAACACTATCGAAAAAGCTTATCAACTTTTTATCGACACAATACGCCATTAATCACTTCAAATACGCTATTTTCACTTGGTCACACACACTTCAACTCTCTTAAAGGTCATTAGAAGCAATAAAAACAGAACTATAAAATATATACAACTCCCGAAGTGATCGTCTCCGTCTCCAATCCTATCATACAAACCGCTTACTAGCTATGAATTACATCGTAACAAACCCTAGAAAACAGATATATCTCATATTTGTCCACATTATAACACCTTAAGCAATAATTAGTGACTGTTTACGCAAACACTATAATACGCCATTAATCACCTCAAATAAACTATTTTCACTAGCTGCACGCTTGCACACCTAAAATGCCAGATCTGAAACTGAAACCCTAACTATAATTATGATATAAAAAAAAACAGTAACTAACATCGTTCTGGACCGGGTCCGCCATCGGAATCAAGCGAGTCGAACCGGCCGGACATACGATTGTTCCGAGCGGCGTCTGTTTCTTCACGGAAACCACGTCCTTTGGTTTTTTTAGGGCCGGCGGTAGATCCACCGGTGATTGCTGATTTTAGTTTAGGTATGTGAGCGGCGGCGGCAGTAGGTGAAGAAGCGTCCACGTCGACGGCGGCGTCTTCGTCCATGAGATCGTCTTCATCAGGCTCGAAATCTATCGCGTCCACGTCAGCACCGTTCGCCATTTTTGTTGAAATTTCTCTATGTGTGTGTGTGTGTGTTTTTATGGTTTGTTTATCTGATGGTGAACGACGGGTTCAGGGTTTCATGGCTTTTCTTTATTCGTTTAACTTTAACTGAATAAATAAATAAATAAACAATAATACATTAACGAAATAATATTTAGGAATATGTTTGTTAATTTTGAAAATAAACTTGTTTGAGTCTATTTATCTTTATTTGTTTAGATACTAAACGAGCATATACAAACAATACGAATAGGTTTATTATGATGCAAACTTATTTCATACTAGGTCTATATGTATAAATTAGGTGTAGAACTCAATCTAAAAAATCAAAGTTAGCTTAAAGGGGAGGGACTCATTGTGGGATCGTAACAATACCCCACCCTTCGAAGAGCCAACATCCTTGTTGGTCACGGCTGGCACCCCTTTGGTCCAAGCCACCACTCCGAGCTCGTTGGTCACGGCTATGTTGGTCGCGGTTGGCATCCCTTTGGTCCAAGCCACCACTCCGAGTGTTAGAACTCGAAAGGTAGGTTGCTCTGATACCAATTGATACGAACCTATCACATACTAGACCCGTATCTATAAGTTAGGTGTAGACTTCAAAAAAGCTAGCTTGGAGGGGACACCTAGGCTTATAAAGCCCCAACCAATCCTATACTTGGCCGATGTGGGATCTATCCCATACTAGTCTCGTATCTATAAATTAGGTATAGAACTTACCCCAAAAAATTAGCTTAAAGGGGAGGGGACACATAGACTTATAAACCACCAACCAATCTTATGTGTTGGCTGATGTGGGATCGTAACATATTCTTAAATGGATAAATATGGATCATAAAATTTGTTCGTGTGAAGTGACCCTCTAACACGAATAAGCTTAGACTTTATATGAACTTTTTATATAAAAACTTAAATTTAACATGTAGGTTCCGTTAAATAAGTCCAAAATTTTCCATATCGACCTCCTTGATGAGGAAAAAAATATTACATATCACATACAAATGTTATAAAATTAGCCACCGGCTCTCGTTAATATTAAATTCTGACTTCGCCTCGGAGTTTAAGTATTCATGTTTGTCCGTTTGAATGATTAAAGTTAAACAAACTAACACAACACATGTATCGTTCGGTACAATTAATCTTAATATTTTTCTTCAAAACAAAGTCATTTACCTAAACTATTCAAAACAAAACAGTATTATAGCGGTCACATATTGAATATGTACTTTATAATATTGAAACCGAACTTTTGTTATACTTAGTGCTAAATACCATATCGTATATACATGTAAGACTTTTATATAGTTTGTTAGCATTTCAGTTTCGTCATCGGTTATGTACATCTAAAAAAAAAGTATTGTTTTTTTTTTAATCATTAAAACGTTATCAATTTACGATCGATTCGATTTAGATTAAGGGGTGTTTGGGTTAGTTTATTTAGAAGCGTATATAACTTTTAGCTTATAAATCTAATAACTTATCTTTTGGTAAATAATTAATTTTGAGTCAATAAATATCATAGGAAAACACTTAGCCTAAATCAAACATACATCTTAATTGCTTATGAAACACTTTCTAGAAAATACTTTATTCTTAGTTTTATGAAAGCAATTTTCTAAGTATAACCTAGTTTACGAATTAAATCGAAACCAAACTAAATATATCGGTTTCGAAGGTTAGGAACTAATATATCGAATATACATTTGTTTTCGATGTAGATATTTTTCTGAAAAAGTGTATTTGTCATATGAAACTTTTATCTTGATCGTTTGTACCAACACAAACTTTCTTCAAATATTTGACATAAAAATCATAAAAGTCACAAGCTTATATTGATAATCTCATAACCCTAAAAAAAAAGTTTATAAACTTTTCAATAATTATATAATGTAACAAGCCGATTATATAAGTCGAAACAAATACCGGTTACGCGGGTTTCTAATATCATCTTTCACAAAATACAAAAATGAGGATAGAAAGACGTGTCTAAAAGAGATAACTGTCATCAATCCCTGATCTCAAACTCACACACAAACACACACTCAAACACACACGATTTCAAACTGATCTCATCATCAATCAATGCCGATCGATCAAGCCGAGCTCAATTCCGATCAGGTATTATATCACACATTAATCATATGATCGATTGTTTAACATGATTCAGATCCTTATTGTTAATTTTAAATCTAATCTACCGATTAACAGTAACGATGATAGACTAATTAATTAGATCGTGAATTTTTGTTACGTGATTGATGATAACAAATGAAATAATAGATTGAGTAATTGTGTATTATTATAGGATAGAATTTACAGTTTTGTGTTTAGGTTAGGGTTTTGAATCGATTAAGTGAAGTTATTATGTTTTGATAGCGATACGCGAAATGTTTACGGCTTTACTTTACTGATTGTTAAGGTTTTGAGGAGAGATATCCCATGGGAGACGTACATGACTACTAAGCTGATTACCGGAACCGCGCTACAGCTATTGAGGCGTTATGATAAGAAGACTGAAACTGAGAGGGCGCCATTGCTTGAGAATGTAAGCCTGCGTTATTTTAGGTTTGTTTGTTTTTTCTGTGTGCTAGTATTATTAACAGAAAAATGTATCTTAACTTCAACAAGCCGTTTTATCGTAAACTAGTGTAGGCTAAAATAGGGAGCGATAACTTGAATAACATCTTTTTATGCACTCACTGTTTTGGTATATGCAACTTGTTGAAAATATGAGCTCTCCGTGACTTTCGTGCATTCCTCCTGATTTGGTTATTGATGAAGTTTTATGCTGAGAACTATAATTTATGATGATCGGTTATGATATCATTTTCTTGTCTGCTAATTTATGCTATCCAAAGCAATTCCCAAAACATTGTACGATACCAGTCACAAACTTAGGACAGGAAACTTATTAAACACACATCTAATATCAATATTTAACCTTTTATATGATATTATATTAGTTTTGTTACGAATATGAAGATAGTTTTTATAAGAATGGAATTATGTTGGTGTCAACTTAAACATCATCTGGGTAAAGTGTTCTAAGCAATAGAAGGTTTGTTAGCCATTTTGCTCCACTTAATGCGTTTTAGGATAATTTCTATCGTGAGAACCGCTTTTTGGTATGAGTATCATTGTTGAAAGTGGTGTACTTTTCAACATTACTATTACTATAGATGACAATTATGAAAATGCCGAAATCCGAAGACTATGATTCCTTGTTTATTCATCGTTCTATTACGTATCTTTTCTTTCATTGAAGATTTCCATTGTAGTTTATGTTCTTATCATGTTGCCATCATATTGATTTGAACCGAATTGACGAGTAACCTATTCTACGTGTCATCACTTTTCATTGCGCTCAATAGTTACGAGTTACGAATCTATTATATCATTTGCTTTCGTCAGTTGCGTTATTTTGTTTACCTTGCGTACTTTTATATTTGTCAGATCTACACTCTTATACTCTATATGATTTTCTGTCAACATCTAGTGTCTTCTTCTTTAATGATTGTTTGAACTATCATTATTGCTTATTAAAATTTGCTTATGATATATGATGGAATGTAGGGTAGCACTGACAAGATATATATTTGTTACAGGACGGCCCATCTTATATTCGTGTTTTTATTAGCATATTGCGCGACATTCAGAAAGAGGACACGGTCGAATACGTGTTGGCTTTAATTGATGAGATGCTTACAGGTTATTGAACAAATTACATACGTTTTTTTTTTTTGATTTCTTATAGATGCCGTCTTATCCTTTATGGTATCGTTAACAATATAGTAATTACTTAAGTGAATAAGTTCATTTTGTAATAATCACTTAACCTACTGAGTATCCATTTTTGCAGCAAGCCCTATAAGAGCGAAGTTGTTTCATGACAATTCACTTGCAGATGAAGATATTTATGAACCTTTCCTGAGGTCATTCTCTTTTAATCTTACTATTTTGAAGAAGGAATACTGTTATAGCCATATAGATGTTGCTCTCTTAATAACAACTAATATATAAATGAAATATTAAACGAGAAAATTGGCTATGTTTTACTAAACTAATTTTGTACTTGCAACAAAAAGTATATTAAACCCCCATATCCTAGACTGAATATGTTGTCATGCTAATCGATGTAGCTATAGTTTTCGAATATGTTGCCACTTAAATTTATTTTACTCACAAAGAACCGAAGTAATCAATATTTTTTTGCCCTTCAGATTGTTATGGAAAGGTAGCTGGTTTATTCAAGAGAAGAGCGCTAAGATACTTACTTTGGTAGTGAGGTATGTTAAGCAAATGCTATGATACAGAAGGGTTCATTAATGGTACTTATTCTAAAAGTTATTGGATTTTTTTTTACGGTAATTTTAGTGCTCGGTCAAACAAGAATGGTCTGGCTGCAAATGGAGCCTCAGATTCAAAGAAGAAAACCGCTACAAGTGATGATGTTTTGAAAGCATTGGTGGAGTGGCTTTGTATTCAGGTTTGCTATGACCTAATGAAAGTTAAAAATAATTTTCTTTACTTATTCAGTGAATCGAATCTTTAATGCATTTTATTGCTTACTATATAACTACAAATTTTTCTACATACTGCATCTATCAGTTCACATTACTGTGTATTAGGTGAAATTAATTGATAACCAGCTTAAAAGGAGTAAATAAATATTTCATCCTTAACTGATCGGTTTTTTACATTGTATATTGAGCTTGGACTGTTGAGTCTTTCAGTATTGAAGACGCGTTAAATGAACTTTTTTTTTCGAAAATCTTCTCTATTTTCTCTGTGTTATTTGTTTATGGTTTTAGTTTCTTGGACTAGATCTCTTTCTAAAGACGCCAAATTTTTTCTCAAATTTTTATTGATTACTATGATGCTAATAACATGTTTTTCTGATAGGGTTCTCTTAGATTTACAAATTCAACAAGTTTTTGATGGGATAAAATGGTTTTAGTCATTTTGTTAATTCAGTCTGATTTAGTTTCAATTCTCTTATACCTTAATGTCAACACTACTAAAAAAATGTTTGGATAACCGGATTGCTTTTACAGCTTAAAAAGCCTTCTCACCCAAACCGTAGCATTCCTGCCTCGGTCAACTGCCTAGCAACTTTACTGAAGGAACCTGTTGTTAGGTCTTCCTTTGTTCAAGCAGATGGGGTAAAGCTGCTTGTGCCACTAATCACTCCAGCTTCCACTCAGCAGTCAATTCAGGTGACTGTACCTTTTCTAAATTTTCTTTGTATTGAGTTGGTTGAATTAACCAATGCACAAATTAACTGCCTCTTTTTGTATAACCACCGTAAAATTATTTTTCTACACGTTGAATTTTGGAAGTTGATATGGTTATGGGTTTTGGAAGAGATGATTAAAAAACCACTACGGAAAAAGATAAAGCCACAAAATGTTTCACGTTATGAAACTTAGAGTGGCAGTGTGACCCGTTTACTTATGAATCGGTCGATTCATGTTATGTTTTATTTCTAACTGGTCAAATGGGTGCAATGAATAGCTTAGTAGGAAACGCGTCAAGTGGGTTGATCGGGTTATACCAGCGAAAAGCTCCCAAAGTTTTTTCTATCATAATCATCATTAATTATTTTATTTAAAACTTAGATTATAATTGAAATATTACTGTATTACTTTTGTAAACGTATTTGACACACTAATTGTTTACAAGGTAACTTAAAAATTTTGGATAAAAAGTGTGTCGGTCAAAGACGACCCGAACCGTTTGAGCTTGTTAAAAAATTACACTTTTTGACCCATTACCGAACCGGCCGGATCTGCCCATTTAGCCATCTCTAATGAAACCAGATTTTTTTCTTCGTATTCCTTACTGAATTCGATTACATAGTATTACTAACTTTAGTTGTTCTCATACAGCTTCTCTATGAAACTTGCCTCTGTGTTTGGCTCTTGTCTTACTGTGAGCCTGCAATTGAGTACTTGGCTACATCTAGAGCCCTGCCACGATTGTTGGAGGTTGCCAAAGGTTCAACAAAAGAGAAGGTCTCCCCTTACATTTCCATATAAGTTTGGTTCATTTAAATTAGTATTAATTTAAACTGCTTAACGATGATCTAACTTGTCGGGTCTCTGGGTCATCAAATTACTACTAGGTGGTGAGGTTGATTGTGTTGACTTTCAAAAACTTGTTATCGAAAGGAACCTTTGGAGCTCAGATGGTTGATCTTGGACTTCCACAAATTGTTCAAAGTTTGAAAGCCCAGGCCTGGAGTGACGAGGTGAGAAATTACTTTACAGAAATGAATTCATGAAGTCAATATATCAATCACATTCACTTGCTAATGCTACAAACTTGATAAAACTCATTATCGATCATCAACAAAGTTCTACATGTTGCATCACTCTTTCTGATTATTAATTCTTCTCGATATTTAAATATCTTTTTTGGCCATGTTTTTATTACATCGTTTATTTCTTGTAGGACCTTTTGGATGCTTTAAATAACCTGGAAGAAGGTCTGAAAGATAACATCAAGAAATTGAGTTCCTTTGATAAGTACAAGCAAGAAGTCCTTCTTGGTCATCTTGATTGGTCCCCAATGCATAAAGATGCTATTTTCTGGCGAGATAATATAACCAACTTTGAAGAGAACGATTTCCAGGTAATGCTCGTAATTTCCAATAACTTTTCTTATTCTTCTCAAATATTTATCTTTAAATTATTTCATTTAAAACTTGCAAAACTTCAGATGAGAAATAATTTACAAACTACGGATGCCTAAAACAACAAAACTCTACGAATTAATAATACACATAAAGCAGTACTCTTTTTTTTTTGTCCAGGAATCTAAAATATGGACATAAATCAATAAACTGATAATGTATACATAGGCCCACCCAAGTATTCGTAAGGTTATACTAAGGCCGCCAACTATCAAATCAGCATCACAAACCACCTAAGTGTCCATTCATTACCGAAAGTTTGTTAAATGACAGAATGGCGCTAGCTTCAGAAAAAAATAAATCAGGAATGAAGCATTTGTGTATAACCGTTCCAATACTTGGGTGACTTATGCATACATTATCTTTTTTTCTCTTCAAATGATGAGAAAACATTTGCAAAAAAAACCAACCATGGGCAATTTACTTACGAGTCATAATACTTAATTGACTTCAACAAAACTGACAAATATATGTTATTTTTGGTAGACTCTGCGGGTCCTACTCACGATATTGGAAACATCGAGCGACCCACGAGCACTAGCTGTTGCTTGCTACGATCTCTCCCAGTTCATCCAATACCATCCCGCAGGTCGGGTCATAGTCACCGACCTGAAAGCAAAGGAACGCGTCATGAAACTAATGAATCACGAGAACGCCGAGGTCACCAAAAACGCCTTACTATGCATCCAAAGGCTTTTCCTCGGTGCCAAGTATGCAAGCTTTTTGCAGGTTTAACATAAAAACATTCCGACCGAATCGTGTTTCTAAATTTGTTTTGTCACATTATGAGTATATGCATCATCTCTTGGGCACTTCTCTGTTAAGGCTATTTATCTGTTTTAATGGTTTTGTTTATTTTTGAATAAAAAAATAATGTCTGTATTTTTTATGTTGTTTATGGATGGTGAATAAAATAAAAAGTTTGAGAGCTATTCTTATTTATTTATAAATATTAAAAAAAATTTTATTATAATTAATTAATTAATTTATTTATTGAATTATTATTTATTATTTATTGTAAAGTGAAGTCAATCAATTAGTGTTGGGTGTGCACAGTGCAGAATATGTAATGTAGCTTTAAATTTGTTGTATATTTTGTTTGTTTCTTGACTTCTTTTTTGTTTTTTTTGTGACATGTGAATATTGTTTGATACTTTACTTTTTTGTTTGTTTTTTCAAATAATTCAGATGTTTGCTACTGTGTTATGTATATATCTTTGAAAGACATACATCCGATAACGAAGGCGGTGAGAATCGAACTTGAGACTTATATGATTGTTTACTAATGTTAGCTAAAATTAAAACATGTATATGTGTAAAAATACAGAAAAATGGTTTAAAAAATAATTAATCACCAGAATAATCACCTATCACTTCCACTTTATAAAAATAATCACCTGATTCGTGACGAATTTCTCGCAACACTTTATCGTCGCGAGAAGTACATAAAACAAAGTCAGACCAATAAAAATCAGACACGTCGTCGCGAAAATGAATATTGACGCGAGAAATGAATAGTGTCGCGACAACGTGTCGAATTTTTATTCGTCTGATTAAAATATGTGTACTTTCGCGACGAAAAAAATGTCGCGAGAAATTCGTCGCGAATCAGGTGATTATTTTTGTAAAGTGTAAGTGATAGGTGATTATTTTCGTAATTTGCTCTTTAAAAAATGTATTTGTCTGATATGTATGTTAGTACGTACAAGGTATAAGACGTTCAAACGTTTGTATAAATTGATCTCTCCATTTTTCTTCCCCTCTAACGCGGGCAAGACATCGGCGGGGATGCTCAAATAATAATCCTTGACCTATGAATGGTAAAATTTGAAATTAACTTAATACATGATGTAGGATGAACCAAAAATCGGGTTACAGGATCAAACTACCTGCTAAATTGGAATCTACAAAATGTATTGGTCGATTAAGACATAAAGACGGAGGTCATGGAGCTACAGAAATATGTAACAACTAACAACTCGCGTATTGAATCAACTAGTAGAGAATATGGACGACGCTTAGGAGCGTAACCTTCATCAAGAAGTCGAGGCGGCCGTCGATGCTACTATCATCTAATATTTTTCAATGTTTATTTTTGGAAATGTTTTAATTATAGTATGGATTCCTTTTTGGGTTATGTTTCCCACTTGTGACTTAAGTTGTTAATCATAGATATTTTTATGGTTGGTTTATATTGTTTTGTTTTTTAATTTAGCATAATTTTAACGGTTGATATATCATTATAAACGTTTAAACAAAGGGTGCACATGAATTATGTAAATCCAAATGTAATTATTTTTTTTGTAGGAATATGTTTTCATAGGAAAGTTACAAGAAATTTGTTTCTTTGGATTTATTAGACGGAGTGAGTACAAAATTATTTAGTGTTTATTAGTGTCGGAAATAATTGTTTTTCGTTTTAATATTATGTTTCGTATTTATATTATCCATTGTTATAGAAATTGATTTATTTGTCATGTTTCGACTTGTACGTGCTATCTATTCCTATAAATATTACAAGGTTGTTTTGACCTGACGATACGTGTTATTTAATATTTTTTGTAAGATTAAAGTTTGAGCTTCGTTAAAAATAAATGTGAGTAGTGTCTGAAATAAATTATCTTTTAAAAAAATTCTAAAATATTAAAATGTAGGAAATTAGTAAATGACATGTTTGTATTTTGACCATGCATATTATGTGATATTTGAATACTTAAATGGAGATAAGTATGTTTGAATATATGCTTATAATATAGGAGGTTGTACTTATCAAATATAACTATTTTTTACACCGTAACAATATTACAATAAAAACAACTGCATCTTATGTCTCATTCTGTATCCGTCCATCTATAGTTCATTACTACATAATAAGCGTCATTATTATCATATTTGTAACGAAATAATATATATTTTATGATTTTCTATTAATATAAAAATGTTTATGTTTGTCGAGTGTTTATAATTCATATATGGCGAGTCAAACATCGTCCTAAAGACGACGTTTAACAAAACCAATATCAAAATACCTTCGAAATGTCACATGGTTATGTCTTGGTGATAAGAGATTTTTCTGATTAGTGAGAGGTATCGATGTTTGAGTCTCTTCTAGGGGTTTCCTCTTGTATGAATTGTAAGTAAGATCCCTCCTGGTGTTATACTGTCTATTTGGATGTTATTTTAACTCTAAACCGCTTGCCTTTCTAATAATAAAAATAAAAAAAAATAAAAAATAAAATAAAACCACCTAAATCATATGATAAATTAATAATAATTTTCAACTAGCTAGATTAATAATGTTAATCAAAATGTGGGTAACCTTATCCAAGATTAATATAACTACTATTATTAAAGGATTATGGTACAAGTTTCTAGTATTAGTAGCACATTAAACAAAATATGATCACAAACATAGAGACCAAACATGTTGACTCGAACCATTTCCCCAAATAACTTGTCTTTTTCTCCCCATTTTTGGACTATAATAAAAAAGTTGTGTATGGCATATGACACGTTTTGATATGTTTATATCGATGCGAGGTTCGGACCTTTTTAGATAAATATTATAGTGTCACTGTTAAAAAAGTTCGTAAATAATCACGAGAATATCTATACTAGACCATATACATTTAAGTAAAAAACTCGCTCTTTGAACATGAATAACATTTATGTTTATTCGTTTTAATAATTTATCGATAGATGCTAATTATCAAGAATACATTACTTCAAACATGTTGAAGAAAATAACAAAATGGTTCTTTATTTCATTTTATTTAAAAAAAAGATGTTTTTCGTATGATCTACTATGGTTTCTATCAAAATTCGGACCACCCACTACGTAGGGTCTTTCAACAAAATGATGTTGGACCCAAAATCGACATAGATAAACGTATAGATAAACGTATAAATATGAGACATATATTATCTCCTTTTAGTTATGCTTAGAGCATATTCAATATATGTATCGGAATATCAAGGTAATGTAACAATTTTTTAAACAATATTCATCGTTACATTTTAGTGTTATTAAGCATGTCAAATTACTTCAATCAGCTTGTATACTTTTAGTTAGCCGGTTTTTCAACTTTTTCGACTTGTACAACTTTAACGACATGTTCGTTATATGAATGTTTGTTACTTGTGACAACATTTCCTCATCAGTTTCCGAGAATCTAACATTTTTAGACACTGTTAACTTATGCTTCGTCTAAAACATAACCATTAACTTGGGCATTTATATGCGTTATCCTTTATGTATTCATATAGTTCATTTAAATCGGGTAATCAAAAATCAATGAAGGTTTGTTTTTATTTAAATAAGCATGTCTTTTCTTGATAAGACGAGTCTCCCTCTTGTTGTTTAAACCTCCGCTAAAAGTGTTCAAAAAACATCTTTTATAATAACCGCATAAGGCCATCAAAATCTAGTTCTTGGCATTGTGAAAACTTATTTATCTAAGAAAAATGTTAAACATAATCTCCGAGACAATATTTAGGAGAAATTAACCGGTTATAGAACAAATAACAAAGTATGACCCTTTTTATGTGGGTGACAGTTTTCTGAGGATTAATTTTTGATAGTTAATAACTTATTATATATATAATAGTTAATTACATAAATCGTCCCTATGATTTATTTAAAATTACAAAATCTAAGTATAAAACGTTGTATAATTCATCCACTTTTAGAAACTAATTACCCTTTTCGTCCCTAAATTGGATGTCCGCTAATAATTTCCGTTAAAATTATCGCTAACTAATTTAATATTTCGTCCCTAAAATAGATGTCCGTTAGAAATTAGGGACAAAAAACGTAATTAGTTTAAAAGATGGACCATTTATGTAACATTTTAAATTTAGGGATAAAATTCGTAATTTAAAGTAAACCATAGTAACGATTATGTATAAATTTTCTATCTAAACCATAGACTCTAAGCTATAGTTATCAAACTTTTTTATTTAAAAACTTATAAAAATATATTCACATAAGAATAATTCAAATATAAAACATAATAAGACATAGATAATAATATTGGATTAATATTGTAAAGAGAGTGAGTGTGGGGCACATGAATATATTTTCCTTTTGGAGCAGATCTGAATCTGCTTTCCTCACACTCTCACTCACTCTGTTTTGTCCATTTCTTCATCCCATTGACCCCACCAAATATACCAATAGATGCTAGAAAGAGACTACACAATTTATTTATTTAATGTATCTAATTAAGGTTTAAATGTGCTTTAGAGCATTTGCGTTTATAAGATTTGGTGTTATCGTCATATCAGTATAATTCAACCTATGACATAATATAAAAAAATATCTCTTGATCATAATACAAAACTTTAGACTTACATATTTATATTAAACTTTTTAAATATTAGTTAATAAAAAAATACACATAATGTGCTTTACATGTACAACGTATGGCTCAATAACACCAACATAACACGCATGCCCAGCCATAAAGACTTAATACGAGCCATAATACCATGATTGGAAGTCCTCTTGGTAAAAATCATGAGCTCTATCCACCGATTGACATTTTATCCTTTGTAATCCTTTTTATATATGTAAGTTTAAATAAACAGAAAATTATAAATTTAATCATCTAATATCTTAAAATTTTAAAAATAATTAATAAATTGACGATAATTTGTTGTATCATTTTTGTCTTTTACCCCCGGCGCGAGAACAAAATTTTCTTAAATGAGTGGTGTATCGCGTCTATTAAAACTCGTTCTTGCGACAGGACAATCATATTCTCGTGCGAGGGTGTTTGTTTGAGCTTATATAAGGGCTTATGAGCTTATTGAGTTTCGGCTTATGTTTCATAAGCCCGAATTTTATGGCTTATGTAAAGGCTTATGGGCTTATTACTGTTTATTATGACTAAATAAACAGTAATAAGCTCATAATCCCTTACATAAGCCATAAAATTCGGGCTTATGAAACATAAGTCGAAACTCAATAAGTTCATAAGCCCTTATATAAGCTCAAACAAACACCCCCTTAATATACATCACTCATTTTAAAAAAAAATTGTTCTCACACCATGGGTAAAAGACAAAGTAGCGCTAGAAATTTGTCACAAAATTTGATAACTGTTTATGAAATTTTAAAATATAAGGTGATTAAATTCGTGATTTTTTTATTAAATAATTATCATTTATAGTATATTAGTAATATATAATTTACATTTTCCTTTTTTAGTTTAAAAACTTCTTTAACTATATTAGATATTAACCATTAATTATATTAAATATATTAAAATAATATAAATATAAATAAAGATTAAGTTGATATATTTAAAATTATGTAGTGATGTTTTTAACATGATGGTGTCACAAGTCTTGTGTAACAATAAGGGTAGGCGCAAACTTGATTGGTCATTTTGGATTAGAAATCCAATGTATACTCTTATGTAACTGGTTCTTTTTAACTTCCTGCTAATATTAATATATTTGAATACAAGCACGGGGTGATGACAATGTTGAAGCTTCTTGTTTGTATTTTTGCCGCTAAAAAAAAAGTTGATATATTTAAAATGAAAAATAGTAATAATTAATTCAAAACTAATTTAAATTTAGAAAAAAAAAAACGAAACATATTTTATTTTGTTTAACGATATAATTTGATTTATATTCAACAACAGCGCGTAGCACGGGTATAATATTATACTTTCTTATCGATTCGAGTGTAGTCGTACTTGAAAACTGATTAATTTATTGAGTATATCTTAATATTGACAAGACGAGTCAAACTCAACAATCTCTATTGGTTTATCAAGTCGAGTTTTAAGATAAAGATTTGAACGGGCAAGAATTGAGTTTCGAACTTCAAGTTTGTTAATCAAGTAAGTTTAAAGTTTGATATTGTGTCTACTTGACTCACGTAACCAACCAAAGCTAAGTAAGGGGTCATTGTAGTTAATGAAAGTTCATTTTATTAAAAACAAGCCAACTTATTATAACTTACCATTCTATCAAAGATTAGGTTTCGAACAATATTTCTATGTCTCATTATCACAAATCAACGAGTAAGCCATGATTCGAATGTGTGACATTTTTTTCAACCAAAGTCCTAATTATCATGTCAACTAAGCATTTACTATGTGTAAATATTTATTTGAATCATAAAACACGAGATATGACTTGAACTTAAAACCTCTAATATATGGTTAGAGCTTATCCCGTTTTAAAATCACAAATTAGACCAATTGTTAAGGACAATATTAGTTTATTGTTTTACACTATTTGTTAAGTGTTTGATTTCTTTTGTAAGACAGTATAGATTATTTTTGTTTTAGTTTTATTTAGTTTCAATCTTATATTCTAACTAGAAGATTTCTCGTGCTTCGCACGAGTTCGATTACAGGTCGAATTTAGTGCGATAATGGTATAAATAGTTCGCGTACAAATAGTGCGCCCTCTGTTACTTATGATTTCAGATGAATCAGGTGAATGAATCGTCTATACCCGAATGTGAATGCGATTTAGAGTGATCTCCGCCATTTCGATGTCCTAAATTTTTATATGCTTCACCTCTCCAATAAAAAGAGCCTTGACATTTCTTGAATCATTTGCCAATACCGGAAAGAATTCCAAATTTATGAAAATCCTCCAAGAACTAAAGGGAAAGAAATAAGTTATTTCCAAGTACCATCATAACACCAAATAACGTACCTCAATGCCTTCTTTTATGCACTCGTCATACTGCTTTGTTTTCAAGTAACGTGTCATCAAATTTAGAGAGCATGCCAAGAGGATAGCTCCACCTTTCGATGCTGGAACATTTTCTAGATTATTTTTCGCCTGATTCACGAAAAAGAAACAAATAAAAACGATTACCTTTGTGCATTTTCAATGAAAACTACATATGAAAAACCAAACCACAAGAGTTGAGAATATTAAAATGGAATACTTGCCCGCAGATACTTCTCCAAGGCATCACTAAACCTTCCCTGGCTGTGAAATTCATTCCCCTGCCAAAAGGGACAAACCCTGTCATAGCGTGAAAACGGGATGTACTCGTAGTCTTTTCCAATAGCTTTTTGAGATGTCCTAGTATTATAAAACAGTGACATTTAAGGGGGTACCTGTTTTTTCAACATCTGAGCAGCATTTAATTCATAAGTTATTTGTGCATCTACTTGAGAACGCATAGTAGCTAGCTCCTCAGGCGAGGCGTTAGCCATCTTCTGACCAATCTCGGCCAACTCGTCAGGTCGAGTAGATTTTTAACTGCTCTGCAACATACACTAAGTCCTCAGGTTTCATATGTTTCATACTATCCATAACCATTTTCAACAACTCAGGATTCGACATCGTCTGCAACAATTCAATATTAATTTATTGTTCAATTTAGGTCATAATACAAAAACACAATCACATAAATTATAATCTAAAAAATTAAAAATTGGTAAAGGACCTGTTGTTTTTGGACAAATGTTGAGGTGACATACGACTCATCTGTTCTTGAGCAAGTCTCATCATCTGCTGGTCACAATCACATAAATTATAATCTACAAAATTAAAAATTGACGATACCGTATGTTTGTTTGTGTTCACAGTTTTACAATGATACCTGTATTCATGTAGAGTTAAATAGATAATGACGATACCGTATGTCCTGCAGTCTCAAATTTGAGTATACGATACCGTATGTCCTGCAGTCTCAAATTTGAGTCTTCTATAATTTTCCGTCCGAAAATAAAATCAAATGAAAATTAAAATTCATATAAGTAACTAAACGAACCTGTAGCAAGAATGGTATCCCTGTGAGTAAACAGCCTAAGCATGTTCCAGCAGCAGAAACCTTAAAAAAAATGAAGAAAAGAAAACATGTAAACTTGAATTATATATGTGAATATACGTAAATAATATGTGAGAATAGGATGTCATCCGTACCAATAGTAATGGCCGTCTGCCTGAAACATCCATCAAAAGTACACCTAATAAAGTAGATGGAACCTGCAGAATGCAACTTGAAAGGTCTGAGAATATTCAATCAAAACTTTATCGACATCATGTATGTCTTGATTTATAAACTATGATCTAAAGTGGGATCATTACCTGCAGAAATAAAGATAGAATTTGCGTAAAATGCAACAGCGTTCACGCCTCCAAATTGCTGCAATGCCATAAGTCCAACTCCAATCTGTAACACACCTATCACTATATCATCGAAGCCAATAAAATTTGAGATGTTGAAAGGCGGGTCGTAGAAAAAGACTCACAATGAGGGATTTAGTATATTTTGGTTGGAACAGATCAAAGACTCGACTTTCTGACACGTGACGAAGCCTTTCGGTATAATCATGTATGACAGGATGAGCATATCCTTTTCATCATATTTTATAAAGTAGTAACAGATAATATCGGACACCGAACTTTCTTTTTTGGATAGGTCTGATGATCAATAATAATGAAAATAAGAGTTCGGATGAATTAAGTGGAGAAGTTACTCGAATTTCGATACCTTCATCGGAGATTTCTGTATTCTGTCCCCTAAGTCGTTGTAGAGCAGATTCACTGTCTTTCCATCGCCCAGTTTTCGCCTGCATTTGACCGCTTTCATTATGCTATGCAAAAGGCCAAAAGCTTTTGTCGAGCATTTACACAGTATGCAACCAACATACCACCCATCTAGGAGATTCGGGAATGAAGAACAGGCATATACCCTGAAGTAGGCATGGAATGGTTCCTGAAAAACGAAAGAAAAATTACCAATGTAATAAAAAAAGTACTATAATTTGAAGATTTGGATAAATCGTTCACCAATAAGAGCTAGTGCGCGCCAAGGAAGGAAAGTTCCAATAAGACACATTACAGATACTCCAATACATATCATTACCTGTAAACGGTGGTCAATGTAGAAGGATATTACTCACGGGCGATCTCGAGCGTAAAGAATATGTAAAATTTGCTATTACCTGATTAACAGTGGTAAATGCTCCACGAAGGTTTTGAGGAGTGATTTCTGCTATATACACTGGAACCTGTTTATTAATTCGAATTATAATCAAGAAATAACGGTAACAGAATGAAGAACACAAATCATAAGAACTCCCCCAAAAAAAACCCTCAAAATCACAATCTAATAATTCATCTGAGCAACTACCTAATTTCAGATTCACAAACTAAAAAAACAGCAAATCGCCGCCGCGGAGCAAGCTCTATAACAATCAAAAAACAACAATGAACACAGACCTTTGGAATACGAAAAGCACCTGCTACCATGTCTCAACCTAATCTAAAGCTAAATACACCCAAATAGAACAGGAATACCAACTGATTCATGATGAAGAAGACAAAATAATATAAACCCTAGAAGCAATTTAGGAGCCATCATCGATGTTTGAGTGTGTATGTTAGTGCGCGTGAATTTTGGGCGAAATTAAAATGGACAGCAATCCAATGAAGCACAGGAGGAAAGCACGTGTAATATGTGTAACGCCACGTAACTACAATAAAAGAAACGGGCCAAGAAAATACAAAACTATGAAGACGGGCCAAGAACAAAGCCCAAACCAGAAGCCCAATTATTAAAAAACAATATCGTGCACGCATCGCAATGCGTTTTTGGAAATTGAATAGGAGGTAAATTGATCCTTATTTTAAGACTTTCTACTTGATTTAAAGGTATATTTTGTGAATAAAAAGAGTATCTCGTTTTGTAAGAATGTATCACGACATAATTTGATTCCGTCAATGTTGTTGTTATCGTTGATACTCTAAGGAAATATATTCTCTAAGTAAATCGAGTGATGAAGTCAAAATGACTTTTCGGTTTTGACATAAATCCCATATCTCTTATTTCTTAATACTCGTTGAATGGAATATTAAATGTCGAACGAAGTGTGCAAATGCAAAATCCATGCGGAAAACACCTTACAACCAATATGAACATACAAAAAAAATCCCCGGAATGTTGAAAAGAACACTCTAATGCAAATATACAATATGTTTAGTACACCAAAGGTTAAATATTGCTCGATACATTCTCATGTAGGTTGTTTCACGACATGGAACATGATTTTCCAAACCCATAATAAAATACAAAAGAGGAAATAAAAACTAGTAAATGAAAGCAACATTGAGATATGTAGGATGGTTTGTATCGAGAGTTTCAAGCTTTTAATTTGATAAAAAAAAATGTTCAAATTAAAAGTTATTTCAAAGAGTTTGAGACATTATAAAATAAAAGTCTCAAAATAAAGTTACAACTTTCAGTGTTCGGCTACAACATTTAACTACAACTTTTAGTCTTATTTATGTCAAACACACTTGTAATAAGTAACGGTTCGTTTAGTTCCATAAAATGTTTTCTTATATCCAATCTTAGTTTTTTTTTTTTAAATGAAAAGTGTTTTCATTTCCTTGAAAACAAATGAAATATGTGAAAACGTTCAAGCGCGTTTACATGGGAAAAAGTGTTTTAAGTTTTTAAATAGAAAAACGAAAAGAAAAAAAAAAGAGTTTTCAAAATTTTGATTATAAAAGTGAAAAGGATAAATTTGTGTTCCCTAAATTTTGTTTTGGAAAACTCAATTTAAATACGTTTTTTAAGTTTCTTTTGATATTATTTGTTTAAACGGTTAGATTTCTACAACTAAACACGTCCGAAGTCTTTCAGACCCCTCTCAAGATATGTAACGTCCTAAGGCCAGACCTAGAGCGTGCAGTATGAGCAACCGCGCGTGCAGTATGAGCAATTGACATGGTCCAAAATTTACAGGGTCCCGTTTAGTATGTATAGGTATAAGTCGATTTAATGCGAACAAATCGCTTAGTTCATGTAACAACGTAAGGTAAAAACCACTTTGTTACTATTGTTTTGTTTTGTTTAACTTCAATGACAAACATTGTGGTACAATAAATTTGCTTTTATATATAAAGAAAACGTATTTAGAGCCCCGTCTTTACTTGTCGCGCAAGATATCCGAAATTTCGGGTCCAACATGTAACTTCCCAAAGCCTCCAAAATTATGTGTGCGCGCGTGTATGGCCTGAAGGACAAAGCTACATGGTATATGGACAGTGATGTAACGATCAAAATTTGTACAAAAGTGTGTATAGCCTAAAAGACAAAGGCTAATCCGTCAATTATATAAGTTTCAATGTAGTTAATCATTAAATAAACCTATTATAGAAGGAAACTTTTTAAACGTTTATCTATAATATATTTAACGAGATGCATTAAAAGTTATTTGGCAAATATGAGTCGTTAGATGGGTTTCAAAATTAAATTTACATCCTTAGGTCAAAATGGACATCATCATTATCTATTTTCGTTTTAGCCCTTCTAATATAAATACAATTTTACCTCTTCAACTTTAGTATTTATTTAAAAAACATAGTTTGAAACCATTAATTTACATGTTAAATATTTTTATATATTAAACCTTTTTGTAAAATAAAAAATGATTTCTTATTTTAATTTTCTTTTTGTTTTTCTTTTTTTAAAAAATATAAAAACATATAACCGTACGGGAAAAAAAGTTAATGTTGACACACGAAAAAATGAAAGTTCTATACTTTTGTTTTTGTTTAATAATAAACGGATTATATGTTACACGAGTATGTAAAAACTATACCAAATAATAAAAGGGAAAGAAGACATAAAAAAAGAGACATCTTGTGTATTGATACATACAACCATACTAGACTAACAAAAAAAACTAATAAAAATATATATTTTGAAAGCAAACATAAAAAGAAAGCCATATTGAGTACTCATACATATAACTAGCAAGTAAAAATTGGGTTTGACCAAGAACCGAACCGGATTTGAAAATTGAACTGGTTTTTAGTCAAAGGTTGAAAACTTGTTTGGCCAAAAACCTGTTCGGGTTGAAACCGGTTCGAGTCACCAAAATACCTAACCCTATGGAACCGGTTTGGGATCGGGTTGAAGCCGGTTTTTCTTTTCAAATTTTTCGATTTTTTTCCGATCGTTTTTTCGAACGTTTTGTGTGCCTTTTTAGTGGTTCAAGAGTGATTTGATAGTAAAATACGCATGAAATTAATTTACTTTGAATATAGTCAATATATGAGTAAAATAATGGCAAAATGGAAAACACAAAAAATGGTAATAAATGGTAAAAAAAAATGCTATATTTTTTTTAAAAAAGGGCATAAAAAACCCCGGTTTTAGAAACTGGTTCCCAAAAACCAGACCCAAATTGGTTTCCAACCCTTATTACCCAAAAAAAAAAAAAATCATATTTTGAATATTTAATTTGAATCTAAGACTATGATCTTAAATAAAGCGAAATTGAATATAAAAATTAATTGAAGACCTACTTCTAATAACATGACATAACCTAAAATATAATTTAAAATATAAATTTGATAAAGTATAATCATAAAAAATACTTGAATAACCCACATATAAAACTTAGCATAATGCAATTCCATAATAACTTTATAAATAACATACCTCAATCTCTTAATTGATTATAATTGTTTATTTTCGATAGAGATATCTACTTATACGAAATTTAAAAGTGAAGGTGAAAACACATACAAATAAACGAACCAACAAATATCTGACATAACAACTCATATTATTATATATTGTTAATGACACACGATATTTACTCGATTTTCAAATATTATATTTATATTTTTCTCGATAAAATTCTTTGTATATACACAAAAATTAAACTAATCTTTAATATATAATAAAAGAGGGGCCTTAAATGCCACATGGCGAAGTAAGACCCGTTGGATTGGTTTCCTTCTTTGATGTCAGCCGTTAGATCAAATTGATGATGTCATCAAATATCATTTTCATTTCACACCCTTTTAAAATACATAAATACATTCTCTCTTTCATTCAATCTTTACTAAAATAAAAAACATAATTATAATTTATTTATAGAATCGTTCAATTTGGACTATAATTTACCTTATTATTATTCTAAAATCTCCTAATACAAAATATCAAAACATGTGTATAAAGATAAAGTGTATATGTTATTATAACTTTAAACAATATGTATATAAATGTAAAAGTATATATATGTATTATACGTACAACATTATTTTCTCATAATAAATTAAAATCTACATAAACATAAAATTTATGATTCAATTTTTATTTTTTTCCGCGCTATCGCGGTACAATAATCTAGTTTTATATAAAAAGACAAATTTAAGACTTGAACTCTCAATTTATGTTATGAGCCAACATATATCGTCAAACTACAACAGTTTGATACAATATTTCAAAATTATTTAATAAAAGTTTATCACCACTTATTTAATCTCATTGTCAAAAGGGGGTGTAAAGTGATAGCAATGGTTACATAAATCTCGGAATTGAAAAGCTATGAGTTATTAAAACTCTCACCATATAATATTATTTTTATTTGTGTTTTTTTAATATTTATTCTCCTAGCGAGTGCATAAATTCTTTCCAATATTATTTTAAAAAAGCAAACATGACATCTCCATTAAATAACTATCGGATCTTAGCTATTATATAAAATATACTAGATTATTGTCCGCGATAGCGCGAATAAAGATAAAGTTTGACTCGTAAATTTTTTGTTTATGTAGACTTTAAGTTATTATGAGAAGACAATGTCATACGTATAATAACATATATACGTTTACGTTTATACCTATGTTGCTTATAGTTAAAATAATATATACACTTTTACGTTTATATAGATGTTTTGATATTTTTATGAGGAGATTTTAGAATAACAATTTGGTAAATCATAGTCTAAATTGAGCGATTTATAAGTAAATTAAACTTATGTTTTTTATTTCAGTAAAGATGTAAATGAAAGAGAAAATATAATTATGTATTGTAAGAGGGTGTAAAATAAAAATAGTCTTTGATGACATCATCAATATGATCTAACGGCTGAAATCAAAGAAGATAACACATCCAAAGGACCTTACTTCGCCATGTGACATTTAAGGCAAATCGTTTATTACATATTCTTCTCCTATATTAATTCTTTTTAATGCATATGGAAATGTGCAAAATATTATATTTTAATGTTTTGGAATTTTGCATTTTAGTCCCTAGACTTTAAGGACTTAGCGGTTTTCCCCCCTAAACTTTAAAGACTTAGCGGTTTCCCCCCCTCAACTTTAAAAACTTTATCGCTTTTTCACCCTCAACTTTAAAAAATATAACCCTTTTTCACCCTAAACTTTAAACGACTTTTAGCTTTTCCTGTCTGCACTTTATATGTTTTTGCGTTTTTCCCCCCTCAGCTTTAAATAATACTTTTACGCTTTCTACCCCTCGGAATTTTATTTTGATTCAACTAATACGAACATCTACTCAGATTAATAATAAATAACGGCATCGTTTTAGCAAATAGCTACATTTATACTTCGATAAAAAAGTAAAAAAACAAAAACTCGAGTCGTTTCCGCTAGCGCTTTTACAAACATAAAATTATAATAACAAAAACAGCCCTTTTGCTAAATGACGAATATCAACTGGTCCCTACGTTATAGATCGATTGAATTACACTCACAAGCAAATGCTTCAACCGACTCGTGCGAAGCACGAGCTTATCCCTAGTTAAAGATTAAAGATTAGTCATATTTCTTTAAGTTTTAAGTTTGAGAAATTTCAATCTTCATCATCCATTTTCTTTGTATTAATCTACATCATCAAATGTATAACTTACATCTACTTTAATACTAACTATATTGTATTAAATATCAAATATTATTAAAATATAAAATTCAAAACAAGTTGACTTATCTCTAAACATAACACGAAATTAGCGATTTGGAATTTGATTAGTTCACAAAAAGAAAAAACGTATGTATATAACTACTATTTCAACATTTTCTTTAATACCGATGCATAGCGTGAGTATCTTGCTAGTAATACAAAAAAGGGAAAAGTGTTTTTACAAAAATACTTATTAGTTAGGCGTTATTAATTTAAATCCACAAATCTTAATGCTCCATATTTGTTTATTTAAATAGTAATTTACATAATTCGTATTATGTATCTATTGTCCATCTAAAAAAGTAATTATATTTTTCGTTTATAATATTAACATACATCATTTAAATACAAATAATATAATTAGTTAACGATGATATTATTGTTGTTTTTAACGAACATTCATTTCGAAACGAAAAACGTAAACACTTTTCTTAAAGAGGCAAGGGATATAACTTTTTAATTTAAGTAACAAAATACGTAGGTTTATAATAAATTATAAAAACGACTAATGTAATTTACTGTTTTTTTTATGAAAATTAATCATTATATTCAAGATTTTAAACACTATCTTCCTCATGGAAAAAAAGTAGTGAAAAAAAAATAATTTAAAAGAAAATAAAAAAAGAAAAAGAAGATTATTTTGTTTAAAAGCATGTTCCTAAATTGGAAGTATCACATTATCTATAAAATATTTGGGAATAAATTTGAAATTTAAGCATTTTAAAATTACTAAACTATCTCTTTAACTAATTAATTGTAAAAGAATTACAAGTAAATATGTATAACACACTTACCATTATACTTTTTGAAATAATTGAATTTCCTTTTTCTTTGAATTTAAAACAATCCACTTAAATTTGTAGAATATTAAGAGGATGTTTGTTTGAGCATATACATGAAGCTTATGGCTTATTGACATTTCGACTTATCTTCTATAAGTCTGGATTTTTCGGCTTATGTAACCGTTTATAGGCTTATTATTGTTTATTATCACGTAATAAACAGTAATAAGCCCATGATTAGTTACATAAGCCAAAAAATTCGGGTTTATAAAATATAAGCCAAAATGTCAATAAACCATAAGCCGCTTATATAAGCCCAAACAAACACCCCCTAAATAAGTGGAATTATTATTTTAAATTTAGCTAATTGAATATTTACAAAAAGAAAATCTTCATTATTCGTAAAATTATTTGTAAGTAAATATATACAATTGAAGAAAACTATTCACCGAAAATTTTAACACTTGGTTCGTCACTGCATCACGCATGTATTTTACTAGTTTGAAAATAAAAGAAAAACTATAAATCAAAGTTTGAACTCTATAAGAGATGTATATAAGAAAATAGTCATTTATATAAAAGATGTATATGTGGTTAAAGATAATTTTAGGATTAATTTTTCTAAAAATATATAAAATTGATTTTATTTTCAAATGTTTTTTAATTTTGGAATGAATTTTAGGAAAAAAAAATTCGAGCACAATCTGTTTCAATTTTTATCTTTTCTCTTCACTTAAAAACGAATTCGTTTTGTTTGTTATTTTCTTTATACTTTTTTTTTATTTGTTTAAAAAAATAAAAAATTGAGAACACAATCTTAAGTATTGAAGTTTAAATCTTTTATAGTTGGAAATAGAGGTGTATTTTTCATGAACAAAAATACATTATTTTGACTTTTGACAACTCAAACACGATGGAACTGCTCACTAAAAGATGAATGTTTTTTTTGTTGGTGTAGGACTGTACTATATTATTAAAATAAAAAGTAATAATAATATTAATATATATCATCTTATTTATAACAGTCATTTTCCTAAGAATATAGTGACATTTTATGATGAATAAATTATAAATACTTGAAAAAATTGAATTTTTAGAACTTTTTATTTGATAGTTTTGGATAAATGTTGAAATTTACAGGATAACACTAATTTAATTTTAATATTAAATTTGAATTTGAAAATATAAAGACTTTATATATTGTATATTGAACTATGACAAAAAAATGTCTAAAATAATTTATATATTCTCTATACCAATTAAAATACGACAAACTAAAAATATTTTTTCATACGTGTTTTTAATATTTATAAATAAATTGTAGCTCTAAATATAAGTTAAAGTTATAACTCGAATCTCATTTATGCTAAACATATCGTTATCAAGATAATGCATTTCAAAATCCATATATTTTAACCATATATTTAATTATTTTAGTGAAGAATAAATGGATATAAAATAAACTCTATAACTAAAATAATAATATAACTTTGTAATATTCTTGTCTTTAAATATATTTTCAAAAATAACATCCAATCAAAAGATATTTAAAGTAACCACTTTTCTAAAACACCCATGATCACTTACAATTAAAAACAAATCTTTATTCCATATTCAAACAAACAATTACTAATTTTTTAACTTATTATAATACCAAAACTTTTATAGAAAAACTATAAAAAAATACTCATTCCATAACAACATTCAATTTAATATCTTTAATATTAAGGGTGTGTTTGGTTATGTTATATAAGGAACTTATAGCTTAATGATATTTCGATTTATGTTTGAAAAGTTCGAATTTTTCATCTTATGTAACTATTTATGGGCTTAGTATTGTATATTATGTCATAATACACAGTAATAAACCCATAAACGATTATAAATCTAAAATCCAGATTTACAGAACATAAACGGAAATGTCAATAAACCATAACGTGCTTATATAAGCCCAAACAAACATCTCTAGAATCATTATTATTATCACTATAAACAAAAAACCCTAACTAATTTTGTTTTTGTTAATTTCAAGATAGTTATGTAAAACAATTATAAAATTTTATTATTTTTCCAATATTTTTGTTGTTTTCTTTTTCATAACTTCTTTTACTCTGCCCCAAAAACCCTCTGCAAAGTTTTCACTCATTTCAAAAGTTATGGTTGAAAATTTTAAGACACCTAACCCTCAAAACTAACTCCATTACATTTTTTACTTATTTTTTCATCTTAGTATTATTTTTTTTAAATCTTTTTTTTTTTCCATTATTTGTACATCATTTCATTGGAATTGAATTGGAATCAATTCAAATATATCATCAATTTTAGTTAGTTGACTCCCAACTTTTTCATTTTGTATCATATTAATATCCAATATCATATAAAAACTCTAGACAAATATGTTATAAGTTTTTGAAAAATTAAAACAAGATAATTATATAAATAAAAAAAGTTTTCGCATAATAAAATTAGGTTTATTGTACCGCGTAGACATATCCACATTTCATAACTTTCGAGTATGAAACCTTTTCACGAATCAGATAATTTCTTTTTAGATATGAATGTAACTATTATTATAATTATCTTTTTTTTAATTTTAATAAAATAAATTTTCCTAAAAAATAATGAATCATATTTTTAAGACAACCCAATATTAAGACCATGTCCGTCTATTAAAAACACCCGAGTTCAAATCTCTATAAACAAAGTTTTCAGATAGTCATACAAAACTTTTCGATTTGGCCATATACTTTCGAGTCCAAAAAACAGGTAACTAAACATGAATCCTTATCCGTTTACGTTTTCAAAAAATAAAAAAAACTTAAAAAAAATAATAAAAAAAAACAATTAAAAAAACCTTCATCGTGACCCAAACAAAAAACACCAACAACAAAAACCCCAATATGGGATACAGCAAAGCATCAAAATAAGCATCCCCAGTTGTACATCACGCATAAACACTTGTACATTTAGTCATTTTTCTCTCTCATTAATCCCCAAAACAAGCCGAACCGTTCAACATCTACACTTTCTCTCTCAAATCTTTATATCTTCTCTCTCTGTAACTATACTTTTTACTCACTTTCTCTCTCTAAAAATCACAACTTTTTTTATATTTCTAGAGAGAGAAACAAAAACCCAGAAAAACCCATAAATGGTTTTTGAGTGAAAGCAACTTTTTTTTTTTTTTTTTTTTTCTTGAAAATTTTCTGCCATGGATACAGTTGAAGCTACAAAAATGGTGATGTCAAGAATCCAGAAATTAGATCCAGAAAACGCTACAAAGATTATGGGGTATATACTGATACAAGATCAAGGTGAAAATGAGATGATAAGGTTAGCTTTTGGTCCAGAAAATCTACTTGTTTCGGTGATAAAACAAGCGAAATCTTTCTTAGACATTTCGTCGAACAGTTCGTGTGCATCAAGAAACACTCCTCAAATCATCATTCCTAACCATAATGGAGGTGGGTTTCATCATTTAAACATAAACCCTAGTTCACCTTCTTCACCATGGTCTTTATCCGGGTCGGGTTCCGGGTCTTTCCCGGAACATATTCCTCACCGGAATAGTCCACGTCCATCTCAGGCGTCTTACGCCGCCGTGGTTAACGGAAACCAAAACTTTTTCAACAATTTTAACGACCAAGGGGAGGAATTTAACGACCAATTACTCGAATTTAGCGAACCCAATTGGTCAATGGAGAGTGAAAACTGCTCCGGTGGTCATAATTTACACCGGAGAAGCTGCTCCGTTAACGACATGTTTCTTGCCGGAAACGTCGCCGGAGCTGACGACGGGAACGGCGGGTGGAGGCCTTGCATGTATTTCGCAAGAGGTTTTTGTAAAAATGGGACTTCTTGTAAGTTTGTTCATGGGAATGGTAGTAACAATGGATTTTGCGATGAAATCGGGTCGGGTTTGTCTGGGTCAGTCGGGTCACCCACCGGAAAAATGGACCCTTTTGAAGATTTGCTTAGGTTTAAAGCTATTCATCAACAACAACAGCAGCAGCAAAGAATTGCTGCCATGGCTGCCGGAAACGGAGCTCATTTTCCGTTCAATAGATGCATGAATTTTATCAATGAAAACCCTAGGTATGTTATCAAGTTTTAATCTTTTTAATAAAATAATTATATGGGTATTTTTTATTTTTTTAAATATTTAATGGGTATTTTTTATATTTTTTTTATATGTATTTTTTTATATATTTTTATGTTTATGTGATTTAATTAGTAAAGAAATGTGATTTGTGTTTGGTTATATGAATATTAGATCAAATGCAGCAGCTGCATTGATGATGGGAGATGATTTTCATAAGTTTGGTAGGTGTAGACCTGATCGAAATGATTTTGGACCGATGGGGTTCGGGAATTCGAATTCGAGTAGTCGACAAATTTACTTGACGTTTCCTGCTGATAGTACTTTTAAGGAAGAAGATGTATCGAATTACTTCAGGTATTATCGATTTCATTTTGTGTATTTTGTGTTTTTTGTGTAATGTGAATCTAGTTTGATTAAAGATTTGTTGTTTAATATGTTTTTGAAGTATGTTTGGACCGGTTCAAGATGTGAGGATTCCGTATCAACAAAAACGGATGTTTGGGTTTGTTACGTTTATGCTTCCGGAGACTGTGAAAGCGATTTTAGCTAAAGGGAACCCGCACTTTGTTTGTGATTCACGTGTGCTTGTTAAGCCGTATAAGGAGAAGGGGAAAATACCCGACAAGTATGGGTTTTGTTGACTGTCTTGTTTTGATTAATTTGTGATGTTTTGTCTTGTTTTATTAATAATTAGCTTATTTTATATAGGAAACATCATCAACAGATGGAAAGAGGTGATTTTTCGGGTTGTTTGAGTCCAACTGCACTTGAATCTGCTGAGCCGTTTGATCATATACCATTCGGTGAGCAAAAATATAGACTTTTTATCAATTAGTCTTGCATTATTTCCCTAAAGTACGTGTTTTTGAGTGTTTGATCACTGTGTAATACTAGGTGCTAGAATGTTTAATCATGAAATGATGATAAGAAGAAAGATCGAGGAACGGGAACTACAGCAGGCAATCGAATTTCAAGACAGAAGATTGATGAATCTGCAGTTGAATGATCTGAAACATCATCAGTTTCAACGGAGTTTATCTCTAGGTGTTACTGTTCCTTCACCAACTCAGATGATGAACCAAAATGCGTTTTCATCGAATGGCAACATCGAAGAATTTGTTTCTGGAGGTAAATTAAATAGCAATACCGCTTTATCGTAATTTTTTTTATTGTTCTTATGTTACGACTAATCTAATTACTAACCCTTGATTCTATAAATTGTAATTTAGCAAAAGTTAGCCCACAAAATAGCATGCATTCCGCAAGTGATGAATCTGATCACAACGTGCCACCCGATTTTAATGTCGATGATGAGAATGCTGCTGATGGCCAAGACAACTCTGATCAGAATGAAACCGATAAGAATGAAAGGTTTGTGTTTTCTGTTACTGTAAAATTACTTCATAACGCAAAGTTATATTCTTTTAACGATGTTATAAACATCTAATTGTGTATTTATCGTTCAAATATCAGCTTTGAGCACTCACTTCCCGATAACTTGTTTGCTTCGCCTACAAAGTCAGCCGCCTCCGACCACCAGACTATTTTCACAACTGATATGCCCGAAACTGATTATCCTTCCGTTAGTGTTACTCCCAAATGCCAAGGTATTAATCAATAGTCTATACAAATGATCTTTTTATTGCTTAATACTTGAAAAAACTAACCACATCTTTTTTTTATTCTTTTCCGGCAAAAGCCATTGAAATGTAGGCGAGTTTCGGCTCCGTGCAATGGCTACAATGAATCATTTTTAACTTTCTTGGTAAGTCTCCTTTCTTAGAGAAAATCACATATATAATCACTTGAGAATCCAAAAATACCAAAAAAATCATCTTATTCGCGTCATTTTTCTCGCGCCATTTATTTCGTCGCGAAAATTGAAAATAATATAAATGATTGGTCATAAATTGACCACGTCCTTGCGACTTTTTTGGTCCTCGCTATATTTTTCTTGTGCCAATTTATGATCAATCATTTATATTATTTTCAATCTCGCGACGTCAAAAAATGGCGGGCGAAAAATGATTATTTTGATATTTTTGAATTCTCAAGTGAGTATATATGTGATTTTCTCTACTTTTTTATGTTAAGTTGTTAAAACATCGAAACATGTTTAGTCTTTTATGTTAATATAAATTTTTTTTCTCGTTTCCGTTGTCGTTTTTCCGAACAGGAGAAGTAGGAGCAGGATATACTCAACAAGGGGAACAGCAACAACAAAAAAAGATTAATGTGTCATCTCTACCTCCCCCCATACTACTTACTACAACTTATACATAATATGCAAATTACATAAAAAAAACATTAAGGATAGATGACTGATTTTATCATATGATATGCTACTAGGATCTTTTGTTTGAATTTACTTTTGTACCCTTTTGAAAACTTTGTGTGAAATGTGGACCCCACAATGCACATAACAAAAAAATCAAGGGTAGTAATGGTATTTCAACATTTTTGATGTCATTATATAGTCAAATCTTTTTATTATGGTACAACTCTTTAGACATAAGGTACAACCATGGTTAAACATTTTACTAGATTTAGGGGGTGTTTGTTTGCACTTATATAAGCGGGTTATGATTTATTGTTATTTTTCGACTAGAAATTGTTACATAAGCCGAAAAATCCGGACTTATAAAACAAACACCCCTTATTTTTTACTTTATTTAATGCCCTTTTGGTGTCATGAATGGTTAAGGCTGTTTTTGATTGTTTTCATCTTTTCATGAATTTTTTTTTTATCACTTTTTGGTTAAATTTGATTGTACAAGTTAAAAAGAGTTGTACTTTGTGCAGTAGGAGTTGTACATTGTTTGTCTGATTTTTCTTGTTTCTTTGAGGGTGGCCATGAGAGTTATAGGTCCACAATGTCACATGGGGGGCTGACAACCCATTTTATTGGTATCTTCACAGTACTACTAATACTACACACTGCTTTCACTTTCAAATATATATATATATATATATATATATATATATATATATATATATATATATGTATATTTCGTTATAAAAGTTTTGTTAAACATAGTTTCGGAACTATATTTTACATATGTCGACACATGAACTAGTAGTTATTTAAATTAAATGGACGGTTTTAGTTTATACATGTTTGAACGTGTTAAATAAGGAAATTGCCAAAATATTCTTCAGACACAATCATATTTCGAAAATAATCACAAATATCGTGAAAAAGTATCTGAGTCATTTTTTTTGGTGCTATAATTAAATATGTTGATAAAATGGCCTAAAATTCGCGAGACATTTAATATTTGTGTCGAAAGAAGTGACACGAACATATTTTAAAAATTTGATGATAAATTTGATGATTATTTTTGAAATACGAACGTTATGATTATATGTTAAAGATGGTCTTTTATTATTATTAGAACCTTTATGTTTTGGCATGTTTTCTCAATTATGGTTTTGATGGTACATATGTCCTTTCATTACATCAATAATGTTAAATATTACTTGTACATTATGTAATCATAGTTGTACATTTTGATTTAGTCAAATACTAGTCTACCCTTAAAAACTGTCTTTGTAGATATTAGACAAGGCCTTTAGGTATAACCTAAGATACGTATAGTACAACCATCTATTGCGTGACTAAATAAATTGTGGTACCTATTCCATTGTTTGCATTGGTTGGTATGTACAACCAAATAGTACAACTCATCAATGCATGACTTTTTGAGGTAGATTGTCATATTATAGGGGTGTTTGTCTTTGTTTATATAAGCGGCTTATAGCTTATTGAAATTATGGGCTTATTACTGTTTATTATGAGCTTATAAATGATAACATTAGTCGCAAAGTCCGGACTTATAAGCCGAAATATTAATAAGGCATAACCCTCTTATATAAGTCAAACAAATACGCCCATAGTCTAATTAGAAGATGGGTTTTGATGCTTTAGTTGACCATGGTTGTGTTTGTTTAAGCGGTGTATGTTTCGGCTTATTTAGTATGTTTGTGACGTTTTCTAATTTACATAAGCTCGTAAACACAGTAAATTAAAGAAATGATTAATATGTCCCTTTGATAATTATGTGATTTTTTAATTTTTGATTGATGGGCTAATCTATATAAATATATCACTCAAACATAAAGTTAAAGAATATTAAAATAAAATGTGGGCATGTGGTTACATCAATGTCTTTCTTTTAATGTATACTTTTGTTTAAAATAAAATCTAGTCATGTTGTTACATCAATGGTCTATTATTAGTGGTTTTTTTCTATATATTATATGTTTGCTATAAATATTTTTACATTACAAATATAGGAAGTGATTTAAATATAGAAACTTGGTATTAATATGTTTAAAAACATAATAAGACAAAAATCATCTCTATTTTAATTTAGTGAACATTTAAATTTCTCTTCTAATTTTTAATATTTTATCCTTGTTAAAAAAGATTTTGTGATTTTCAGATAATAACTTAAATATGAAAAACCTAAACTATGTACGACATGAGGACTTCGAAAAACTCTTATCAAATGTTAGCTCGTTAGCAAAGTAAATGTCTATCTATCTTCGTGTTCTATTAATAGGCAAGAATAAAAGATACTTCCTTTACCCGATTGGCCTACGAGACCTAATATTGGGGAACATCAATCGGAAGTGGAAAGCCGCATTTCTAAATAACGGCTAACGTCGTACACGTGCGGTTATACGGGTCGTGGCTTGTCCTTTTTTCTACGACAACTCATTGGTTGTCGGCTTGTACTTGTAAATCCTTATTCATGAAATACTTTGAATCATTTATGCAATTCAACTCCATTATTTGCATTGTGATGAGGTATGCTGGCTGATTGACTCGAGTTAAGTCACTAAAACCATACTTCGTGTCCATGATGACATTCTAATTGAACCTTGATTGACTTGAGTTAAATCACTATATTAACCTTCGTCGAAAACTTATGTCAATATATATGCGATATGGTCCCTTAGAGCATACATTAACCACCAAAATTAGAATTAATCACCAGAATAATCATCTATCACTTACACTTTATAAAAATAATCACTTGGTTCGTGACGAATTTCTCGCGACACTTTATTGTCGAGTGAAGTATATAAAACAAAATCAGACCAATAAAAATCAGACACGTCGTCGCGGAAATGAATATTGACGCGAGAAATGAATAGTGTCGCGACAACGTGTCGAGACAACGTGTCGAATTTTTATTGGTCTGATTAAAATATGTGTACTTTCGCGACGAAAAAAATGTCGCGAGAAATCCGTCGCGAATTATGTGATTATTTTTGTAAAGTTTAAGTGACATGTGATTATTTTGGTAATCTGCTCCCAAAATTATTATAAAAATCTTATGCGAAATATAATTGAGCTAATATTTTTATTTTCTAACGTTCCTTCATATTTATATTCTATGTTTAGAGTTGTTGATCTGATGTCTATTTTAAGTTAGCGTAAACTCTCATCAAATGTACGAGGTTTAAGATCCGTTTATGATTGATGTTAATTTTTACGAAAATATTTACATGTTCGAGTTAATCAATTATCAAAATAAATAAACAAACTAATAAATACAATAATAATTATGAAATAGAAATAGAAATAGAAAGTGAGGCGTAGTAAAGTAGGTTAATCATTATTTTATATTGCTATAAAAAAATCATTGTGATCTTTAAACTTATTTTAAATTTTGTTTTTTTATTAATTTAATACTCTCTTCGTCTCAAAATTATTGTCTTTAGAAAAAAAAACACACAATTTTTAAAAAAACATAATTATTATTGTTTTATCTTTCTTATTTTTTACAAAATAACAGTTTTATCTTTAGTTAATTAATTAATATCTTCTATAAAATATGTAATAATAACTTTAACTAAGGGTAATACGGTAAATTCATCAACTATTTTTTTTTATCTATTTACAGTATTAATCCGGAATAACCCAAAAAAATGTATCGAACAAATAATATGAGACGTAGAGAATAATATAGTAGCTATGTTGCTTTTAGCTTTAGAAAAACATGTATACATAGAATTTTGTAAATTCTATATTTACACTAGATTTAAGCTATAAAAAAATAATAATTTACAATGTATAATATATTTATTTATGTCAATTAAGATTTGTTTCATTGGTAGAAGATATTTCGCCCCTACGAAATTAACTGTTGTGTAAAATTCGTGGGTTGCATACTGCCCAATTAGATATCACTTTGGTTCCGAATTACTAATATTGCCGTTCAAGAAAAAAAATATATATTTATTTATGGTTATAGAAAAAATAAATGAAAAAGAAATATAAAGTTAAAATAATGTAACGTGGCTCAATAATACTGTTAATCACGCATTTGTACAGTACAAGTACATAATGCCCAATAGGTGAAAATAGAAGATAGTTACATATATTTATTGCTACAGTAAATTAGTAAAACTTTTGTTGACGTCCAGCTCACCAAACTAATCAACAACTTTAATTGATCAATTGATCAATAAACCAACCATAAAAATATCTTTGTCTATTGAGAATTTATGGTAAGACGTTCCGTCAGTCTTATAAAATACTAATGTTTGATCTCTGTAGATAAATATGTTGAGTTCGTTAAAAAAGAGTTTGAAAACAACTACGAAAATACTGAGTTTTGAATAACCTAAAGAGGGATCTTTCTTCTTGACGTATATTTGGTTGTCAGATGATGTTTTTGTTTTAGCAAGATCGGAAAATCTTGAGAAATTGACATGATTAATGTTTGGAAATGAATAACACAAATTATCGAAAGAGACATTCTTAATACCTTATTGGGCCACTCGATAGTTTTTGTCGAAATTTATGTAACATGATAATCTTTCTAGTGTACGTTTGGTTGTCTATAAGCATGCTTTCATTTGCACAAGATGGGGAAATCTCAAAAATGAATGTCATGCTTAATATCGTATAACTAATTAAGCATAAAAACAAATAAAGATGTACCGATCTGATTCGTGGTAAAGTCAAAGTGTATGGAGAGGCGTCGTGGTGTTCTTTTCAAACATACCGCGGTTACTTTTGAACAGTTTGGTGAAAATCCGATTACATGGTCATAATCCGAAACAAATTGGGCATAAATTTTTTTGAGTCGAGCTAACCTCGGTCCTTAATTAAAGAAACTAGGCTTTTTAAAGCCCAAATCGGCTAGGCCGTGGCAAAGTTGCCAAAGCCTCCGACGAGTTTTTTGTATGTCATTAGTTTTAGGAATTTGTTAAACATGGCTCCGAAACTATGTTCAAAAGTGTTCAGACACGAATAATTGTATTGTACATTAATAATAGTCGCTCTTCATTTATAGATAACTTTTCCTTCTTATAACCTCATTATACGCGTATGAATACTGTATCCACAACCTCGGGACTATGTTTAACAAACTACTTCATTTTAAGAGGATTATTAAATACATACAATAAATGTTAGCTAATAATAGAGTGTTTTAAGAAAAAAACCTAAGTTCTTTCAATTGAAGCTATAAATATAGTTTTTCTTTTAAAAGCCCGAGTTTTGGGATATTTCTAGCTTTCGTCTCAGCTCGAACTTTTTTGCTGGGGACAATTCTAGCGCCTAGTTCGATAGTTCGGGGCTCGGGATAAAGTCCGTTTGTTCTAGTTATGAAGGTGTTGGGTTCATATGAAATACTACATTTTTGTGTTGGTGGATGTTGTGGGGTGAACCACTCTATGTGTTGAGTAATGTAAATTTACGAGTCTATCCATATAATTAACATAACTTTTGTTTTATAAAAATGAGTCATTTATCTGAAAGAAAAATTTATAAAAATCTTAATCAAAGAAACTTTTTATTGTCGTAATATGGCACAAGTACAATGTTTCTTTTTAAAAACCTAAATTTGGCATAAGATGAAAGTTTGTAACATTTATAATATGCGTTATGCAATATGCCCGTGGGTCCCACGCCTCCTCAATTTATCGTAACATTTATCATGTTTCCACTCATCCCGTCCAAAAAATATTTCATACGATTCTCAAAAAACGTCTCTAAACCCTTTCCTTAGGAATAATTCCCAAATCCGTCAAACTCGCCATGACTTAACAATCAAATTATCATTATCATTATCATTACAAATGACCTCAAATCAACTTTATGCTAATCAAAATTGGTCAAATTACCTCATAATGTGTACAACTAGGTTATTTGATCATGTACATGTTTGCACGCATAGTTGATTTTATTCTGATTCCCAATTATATAATAAAAATTGTATAAGTATAAGTCTTTAATAATGCACGTGACTACAATATCATCATTTTCTTATTAATAGCACAACATATTTTTATTTTCAATTTTATTTCTTTCCCATAAAAAGAATTTTTTTTTTTTTTTTTTCACATGTAGAATCTTTGAATCAGCTGTTTTTGGATATATGTTTTTTTTGGGATATTTGATAGTGTACTTAAATTATTTTTTGTGAATTTATAGTAATATTGTATTGAGTTAATTAACATTTATATAAAATAATGGATTTCATTACTAAGTTTAAAAAGTTGCATAAATCGTCAACTTTTAGAACTAAATACCGTTTTTGTCCCTAAAGTTTGCTCCAATTACGAATTTCGTCACTAAGATTTACCCCAATTACCGATATTGTCTCTAAGGTTTGCCCAATTATGGGTGTATATTACGAATTAGGGACGAAAAATGTAATTAGTTTTTAAAAGTGGACGATTTATATCACTTTTTAATGAAATCCATAATTTTGAGTAAACCATAGTGACGATTTATGTAATTAACTCTATTGTATTTATATACAAAACTAGCAATATATTAAGTATTTGTATTTTTATATACATTTTTTTGACATATGAATACACTTAAAAATGCGTAGAATTATGTCGTTGCATCGTAAGTTTGAATTATTTTTATACGGTTATAAGTAAGCACAAATGTGTAAGGTCAATGTGAATAAACCATTTATTTTTTTGTGTTGTAAAAAACTCAATTTGAACTATTAAGAGCGCTCGCAGCCATAACACCGAAAAACTCGGTGTTATGGACACGTCAACATAACTCAGCGCATAACATAACACCAAAAATACCCTTCAACCATAACACGAAACTCTGGACCCACCTGTTTATATTAACTTTATAAATATCAGTTAAAAAAAATAAAACAAAATTACATAACACGGTTTCATAACACCAGCCATAAACGGCCCGGCCAGCCATAACTCAAGTTATAGAGGCATAACACCGGGCATAACACCAGCCATAACCATAACATAGGACTGGGTATACTCAAAATGCATTTAAGGAAAATAATTAGTGGAAATTGGCTCACATTTTTTGTAAGATTTTGTTCAATTTCTAATTATACAATTAGACCAACTCCGGGATACATTAACCACATAAACCACACACTTATTATGGACTAAAAACGAATACTATAATTAGGAACGGCTAATTTTTTGGTTTGTAACGTTGGATAATGATTTTACGTATGTTTGAAACCAACGTATTTTAGAGAAGTCGGAAAATCTAATAAATTTGCGTAAAACATATAATTTGAATAATTGTTAATAATTTATTTTTTAATTTTTGTAGATAAAAATGATCGTTTTTCTAATTGATGTGATTTATACACAACAAATAACGATTGATGTAATTTATACACAACAAATAACGATTGATAAAAATGTGATTTATACATTTTGTGTTGTGTGCACAAGACCACCCACTATTTAAGGCTACTTGTTATGTAAGCCAAAGGGTTCACTTTGTTGTAGAGAAAAAAGAAAAACCATATTTGCAAAGATTTTCGAAGGCATGGAAGGCGGCAACGACATATTTTTTGGTAACGTTTATTTTTTCGTGTGTTTTAGTTATACATTGGTATATTAAGTTGTTTTGTAATTACTAAGAATACATAATTACTTTTTTTCTTTTCTTATTGATCAATAAGTCGAAAATGACACATCTTCGAAGCTTGAAGAATTACAAGACGATCACGACATGAAAATGAAGAAGATCGACGAACTAAAGAACCAAATCAAAGACGTGAAGCGTCAAATTGAGGAGAGCAAACAGGATGTTCCTAATGATTCAATTGAAGACACGAAGAACTTGAGCGAAAGATATATGCAATTAAGAAACGAGTATAACTTGCTCCTTAGTCAGAAAGTTACCAAGAAGCAAGTTAACTAAGGGTTTAATATATGCATTAAAAATGTGCATATTTTGTATGAATTTCGGTCTAACTAGGTAGTTATGTTGTGTTAAAATGACAGTTATCGGTTATGTTGTTTTCGCAAAATGAGCACCATCGTATCTTCATGATATTTCGTGTTTTCTTCTTTTTCGACGAGAATTTTTTAACGGTCTTACTATACATTTGTCTTTAACGAGATTTTAACATTCAGCCTCAATAGAGGGTCCGGATGTACATAGTTACATTTTACACGTCGATACCGTGAGACCCGAGATGCAATTTTATTAACAATTGAAGTAAAATATGAGATAATTATTATTTCTAAAATTTAAATTAATAACATAAACTCATTATTTGTATTATTTAATTCTTAAAATCTAAATATTTGTTCTAAAAAAGAAAACCAGAATTAAAATTTAAATCAATATGTATACCATACTTCTAACGCAACCACATACCGCCTAAATCTTACCGGGGATGTTTGCGAGCTGAGACAACCTCGAGCTCGATAACGATTGACTCGGTTAGATGATTTTAGCCTAAGCTCGAGCCTGACAAGACTTCAGGGTGTAGGCTCGAGCTCTAGCTCGAAGACAATATATAAAGTTATATTCTAATAACTAAAATCATATTATGGTGATTAAATAGATATAGTAGACTTATATATTACCCAAATTATGAAATGCTCGATAAAAAATCAGATCATACACATACAAGTTCGAGCTCTACTCGTTATATATTTCGAGTTTGTTTTGCATACATACAATCCATGTTAATGAAGTTGACGTGGATATCGTAGTTCCCCATTTCACGTTGTGCTTCTTGAAGTCTATTTACAGACTCGAGTATGGGAATGTTTGATTGATCGATCTCAAGACGTTTTGCATACATACAATCCATGTTTATCGTAGTTCCCCATTTCACGTTGTGCTTCTTGAACCTAATGGGATTCGCTAAAGTTAATGTCTCATCCATGTACTTCTCTATGTTCAAAGACTCACGACGAGTTAACAAGGAAACGTTATAGAATCCAGAATTTCTTGATGATCACGAAGAAACAGATCACCCGAGCGTTTTAATATTAGGAAACGATTGCAGCAAAATGTGAGCCTTGTGATCTAATTTTATCTTGGAAATGGTTGCAGCAAAATGTGAGCCTTGAAGTAGCTTATGAAAGGGGCTTGAGATTGAGGATTTACGGGCGTTGGCTTCTAAGACTGGGTTTTCTACGCAGCGTGACCAAACTGCTAAATACCTTAAATGAATTAGTATCAGGTAATCGTTCTCTCAAAAGATAGTTCTCTTCGGTAGCTTTTTTCAAGCATAGTTCTCTCAAAAGATCATGCAGATGACATGATTTAACTCCGTCATTAGACCTTTTGTCATAAACATGTAACAGATTTCTGTCGATTAAATCCATCAGGTAATCGTGACCTTCAGCCATCCAGAGCCTAATCAACGTCCGTGCTTGGATTTTATAGTCTTCTGGAAAACCGCCTGCATAGAGAAACCACTTTCTTAAGTGACTAAGTAGATGGTCATTACTCAAAGCTAGCGTATCCAAGCATCCTTTAGGGTCGTGAACAATGTATGAATTTACGCTTTCAAGAACTTTCTGCCATTGCGCTTTGCTCTTCTCTCGCTGTATCAATCAAATTTTCGGGGCACTCATATCCCCTAAAAGTCTTCCTACACAACTTTGATCCCGCGTTAAATATTGTAGGTTGTGTGTGAAACAACCTTGTCTTGCATTACAACCAACTTCTTTGACGCGAGTGGTTAAAAGAACTCTACTACCATTGTTATCATCCGGAAAGCATAACCCCAGATCGTTCCATGCCTCAACACTCCAAATATCGATCAAATATTATCCGTCGTGTCTTTATTAAAGAGACTTGCCACATATTTTAAGTTTCTTATAACCCGGATAATCAGGTTCCGATCTACTTAAGAAAAAAAGTAAAAATGTCACATCTTTATTGGTATTGTTAACAACAAAATGACCAAAACTTATTATTTATCTTTTACCCTATGTATTTAAGGAATTATTCCTAAAATTTAAATAAATAATTTTTTTTAATATATATTTAAACCTTTCAACTAAAACCTTAACGGTTGCGGTTATCATAACTCTAAAACTATTAGTCATCCATCGGCAACGTAATGATCTAACCATTTTACAATATTAGAATGATATAATAAACTCTTCAAAGATAACTACAATGATTTTGAAGTCACAATGACCATATCGTTAAGTCTATAACACAAATGAATACCATTTAAATGTAACTAGAGATGTGAGCAACTAGTAACGACCGAGCTCAACTAGATGACTTTAGCTTAAGCTCGACCATGACAAGCTTTCAAGGTATAAGCTTGAATTCAAATCGAAGAAAATAAATGAAGTTATATTCTAATAACTAAAATTATCATATTCGATTTTCACTCAAATAGATATACTACAATTAAATATAACAAACCATGGAAAACAATACAAATTCGAGCTCGACTCGTTAAATATAAATCAAATATTTCGAGTTTGTTTTTCAGCTTAATTTGAACCTCGAAATCGACAAAATCTTAAACTGAACGAGCCAAACTGAGATATTCAATACATGGTATGTTTGGTAGGAGTTTAAGCTTATCGTTTTCTATAAGTCCTTTATAAACCTCATTTGGTTTGAAGTACTTATTAAAAATATTATGAAAGGTGCTTAAGCTTATGATAGATAAAATTACATAAATACCACTTATACTAATTAAATTACGTATTTATATATATCATTTTATGTCTTTTGACACTAATAAGCTCTAGATTCAGCTATTTTATCAAACATGTTTTTTATTTTTATAAATAAGTTTCAGCACCGATCATAAGCTCAAGTTTCAGACTAAGCTCAAGCTTAAACTCTAGATCCATCTACTTACGTCAAACACACCCAAAATCTCGACTCTTGTCATTCAAATCGAAAGAAAGTATAGGGGAGTCAAACGAAAATATAAACAATTCAATCTCGGAAAAATAAATTACAATTTTTTTTTTGAATGGGGACACCAATGAACCATGAAAACAACAACAATATGCACACAAAAAATTTGATCAATTTTCAAATTAAAAAAAAAAAAAAAAATCATAAATCAAATCAAATCAAATCAAATCAATCTACAATATCATCATGATTCAATTTCCAAAAATCTATAATTAATTTCGCCAGCAATTTTTAATTCAAAAAAAAAATAAAAAAATAAAAATCATTTCGCCGATCAATTTCCGATCAATATGAACTCATCATCATCAAATTCGAATTCGAATAATCGATTTACGAATTTCAACGAAAATGAAATGTTAGGGTTTAACGCGCGGCCGTTGGACGGAGCTCCGGCGAGTTCCGGTGTGAATCATTCACGGCAACGGAATATGAAGGTGAGGAAACAAATATCTTCTCGTAATAATTATAATGTTAAAAGTAATGATCATGATGTAGGTTTAGGTTTAGGTTTAGGGTTTATGAACTCGTCTGATTCGGTTTTTGGAAATGTTGTGAATGAGAAGGTTTTGTTTGATATGTCGAAAATGAAAATCGATAGTAATGTTGGTGTTAAGTTAAATCGTGTCGAGGAATCGGTTGTTGGTGGATTGCCTAAGGAAATTAGTAAGTTAAACATTGGAGGTGAAAGTAATGTAGAACGTGTACGGAATTCTAATGTGGCGGTTGAGCTTGAAAATGAGATGGAAACGATGAATATTAATGATCCTGTTGATATTATGTCTGGAAACGATAATGTGAGTAGTTCTGTAGTTGGGAGTGGTTTGTATACGAGTAGGTCGGAAAAAATGGCCGAGTTTGCATTTACGAGTAAATTGGATGATATAGGAGCTCCGGTTATGGAGTTTAAAACGCCTGATATGAAGAGTAACATGTTTTCTGGATTGAATACATTTGAAGCGAAAAAAGTATATGTTAAAGATACTAGGGCGAAGAAGAAGAAAGGGAAGCTGAAAAATCCGATTGTTGGTGTATCGAGGGTTAGACAAGATTTTATGTTTAATGGAAGGAGTTCGTTTGAAAGTTTCGACAGTTTTAAAGCGTACTCTCCTATGGATATTTCTTCGAACGATGAAAAACGAGCTGATAGTTATTCTAGAGAAACTTCTGTGACATCAGAGGATGCTTCGCAAATTGGTGACGATAATAGTGAAGTTTCTGAGCCTCGTATTCATGAAGTTTCTGAGACGGAAAGCTTTAAGTCTGCAAATGAAAATATGGAATTCGGTAGTGATACTTTCGTTGCAGCATTAGATTCTGCTGAGAGCTCCACCGCAACTTCTGGGAACTTGTTTAATATTGCTTCGAAATCAGACGATATTAACAAGGTTAACTTTACCTTTGCTGCATCGTCATCTAGTCAAAGTCAACTTCCGTTAGACACACGTCATCATAAAAAGAAACATCCGCAAAAACTCGTTCATGATTCTTACATTCCCACCGCAGAGTTTTTCCCAATTTCAGGGAACTCTTCTATTTTGTCTATATCATCAAGTAAAAAACATGATAACTTAATAAAACCAATAATTGAACAAGATTTTACTCATGCTACGGTCATTACTCCATCTTCTAGCAAGCTAGCAGAGGAAGCTTGTGAGAAATGGCGATTGAGGTGTTGTGAGATTCTACCCATATTATCTATAAAAAATAATTCTTATTTATTATTGAAGTATTTAACAATGTTACGTTTTATTTATCAGGGGAAATCAAGCTTATAGTAATGGCGACCTAGCTAAAGCTGAGGATTGTTACACACAAGGGTTAAATTCGGTTTCTCCAAATGAAAAATCTAAAAGCTGTCTTAGGGCTTTTATGCTGTGCTATAGTAACCGAGCAGCAACTAGGATTTCTCTTGGAAGGATGAAAGATGCCTTAGGAGATTGTCTCATGGCCATTGACATAGATCCTAACTTTATCAAGGTTCAAGCTCGAGCTGCACAGTAAGTTTTTCGTCCTTTATAGATTTATATGTTTATTGAGTTTTAATGTTATTCCTTATCATCTATGATATCAAAGCACACACTCATCAACTAATTTCGTTTTTGAATGCTTAATATTATATGACGGAATTAAGCACTAATTTCTTTTTGTCACCATTATCCCTGTTTGCTGCATGAAGTATTAAAGTTAAGGGATACAGTGAACATTGTGTTAGATAAAATAGTAGAAAGAGGAGTAGAACCAAAAACAATAGCATGGGGCGACCTTAGGGGTCTAGGAGTGTAGATATAGGACTAAGTTAGTCATTAGGTTAATGTTATTTTAAGTAGATCCTTAGTTGGCGTTTCATTTATCTCTATTATGGCCTACGATGCAGTCTATAACATCTTTTCTTAGAAGGGTACATGCTTCCCTAGAAACCCTATGAGTGAATGAAATGAAATGGATTAAATTGAACTAGACTGAATCAGGATTTGAGATATGCTATCGGAAGTAAAAGTAGGTGGATGTATGTTTAGCTCCAACAAGGGTTAAGTGGTCAGAGAAGAGTAGCAAATATAGAAAGAATTAAGCGGTAAAATGGGGGTGGAAGTGGAAATTGTTTATTGATAATGGATATTTATGGAAAAGTTCATGGGAAATTCTTTCTCGTCAAGAAGAATCTTGAATATTGTTTTCTCCCTTTGCAATGGAGAGAGACGGTTAACAGAGGTCTTGGTGGTCGTGGGGTGGCCGGGAGTGATAGTGTCTTATCTTTGAACGAGAAAAAATAGCTAGGTTGCTCATCAGAGGGTATTTATCCCTTGATCATTTTTCTTATTTACACTATGTAGTTACAAACTGTGACTATGGGTTTTAGACAATCTGGCTAATCATGTTCTTCACAGCCTTAACTCCAAATTTGCTTTTAGGTTCATGACAGATCGACTAAAATCTGCTTCTTAACAATCCCGAATTCCATTCATTGTTGTGAACTGCTAAACTAAATTTCTTCGGTCTAATCTGAACTCGTATTTCATTGTATTTCCTTGTTAATATACTTCTGTATGCATCCAGTTGTTACCTTGCTATGGGAGAAATTGAAAATGCAAAAACACAATACATGAAGTGCTTGCAATTTGAAACCGATAAAAGCGTGGACCAGAAAGTAATAGCCGAGGCCTCTGAGGGTCTAGAAAAGACAGAGGTTATATGCATTTTCTTCTCCAGTTAATTCCAGATATCTAACATATTTTTGCAAGTAAAATAAAAGGAAACAAGGGACAAAAATCAAAGATACCTCTTTCATTGTAGTATAAAAATTAATTTTTGATTGATAAACGTACCAGAAAAAAGAAAATGTGACAACCAGGCAGAAGGTATTGCATTTTCAAGGATGGTTTTTTTTTGTTTTCTGCTTGATTTTTGAAGTTACCTTAAGCTGTTTTTTACCTTCTTTTAATTTTTACTTATTCAGAAAGTGTCCGACTGCATTAAGCAATGTACTGATCTTTTGCAAAAACAAACTTCTGAAGACTTAGAATGTGCATTGAGAGTTATCAATGAAGCGTTGCAAATAAGCACTTGCTCTCAGAAATTGATTGAGATGAAAACAGAAGCTCTTTTCAAGGTTAGTGTTATTATTAAAAAGTGTAACTTCTGATACTGGTCGAAACGGGTTGGGTCAGGTTGGCTCATTTAACAAACATAACCTAGATCGACTCATTTATAAGAAAATTGGTCGAAATTGTCACCTCTAACTTTGGCTATAAATTTAAAAATTGGGTTGTTTGCATGAACTTATAGATTAATTGGGTTAGAATTGTCAGATAACACAGTTATTGAATGGTCCAATCTAATTTTGTAGTTGCGGAAGTATGAACAAGTCATTCAGGTGTCTGAGCAGAATCTTAGTTCTGATGAAGCAGGCACACTCACAAGCTCGTCTTCCGGGCTATGGAAACCACACCTTATTGTTAAATCCTACTTTTATCTAGGAAGGCTTGATGATGCTCTCGAGTTTATTAAAAAACAAGAGATTGAAGACCAAAGGTATCGTTTCTCCCCCTTTTTTTTCTTCTTCGCTCCGTTGGTTTTCTTCAACGGGTTTCATGCAGACAACACGAAAGTTGAAATTCATGGGCTATTGATTTCCAGATTGGGAAACACGAGTCAGGAATCAGCAATACCTTTGGTTGATACAATTCGTGAGCTCTTATCTCACAAGGTATGGTTTAAAACGATACATACCACTTTTTAGTTGTCATTAAAAGAACGCAACAAATCTCTTTTTTGTTGATTTATTTGTTTGCCTTACATGCCAAATGTGTACAGACAGCAGGAAATGAAGCATTCAAATCTGGAAAGCATGCAGAAGCAGTTGAACACTACACTGCTGCTTTATCATGCAACAATGAATCTCGACCGTTTGCGTCAGTATGTTTTTGTAATCGAGCTGCAGCATACAGAGGTTTGGGTCAGATCACAGATGCCATTGCGGATTGCAGTCTAGCTATAGCCCTCGATTCAAACTATCTTAAGGTTTGTTATGTAACATATGCTGTATTGCAAGATTATTACTAGGATGGCTGATCCCTTTGATTCGAGGTGGCGATTTTCAACCCATTTTGGATATAAATGGGTTGATATTGGTTATGCTTCATCTCTAACCGTCAAATGATTAAGCTAAAAGATTTAACTAGTAGATATGGATCAAATGGGTCGAGCCAATTAACGAGGTTGAAAGTATGCATAAAACTTTCTGAATCGCTTTATTTATAAAAAATAAAAATTGTCAATTAATGAAATATAAGTTGTAATCATATTTAACAAATTAAATTTATATTTTATATACGAGTCAATTACATACCGGAAATCCCGAAGAGTAAATGCTATACCGGAAATGCTAAAATTAAAAAAGAAAAAGAAGATTAAAAAGATATAATGAGTCACATATGTAGCATTTATGCCGTTATGTGTCACCGGTCACTCACGATCAACATTCCCATCTTCTAAAAAGACCATCCAACGACATTATTGCAGGCAATTTCTAGACGAGCCAGTTTGTATGAATTGATTCGAGACTATGGACATGCAGCAAAAGATCTACATAAACTAGTATCTCTTCTCACAACACATGTGGATGAAAAGGGTGATTTGTCTGGACCATCAGATAAATTAAGCCGTATAAATGAGCTAAAGCAAACCCAGCTACAGCTTTCTAATGTCGAAGAGGAATCGAGAAAGGGAATCCCCTTAAATATGTACATCATATTGTAAGTATGGTGCGTATATTGTAGTGTTTTTTTTTATGAAGTAATGATAGTTAGCTTTTGAATTTTACAGGGGAGTCGAATCAACAGCTTCTGCAGCGGATATTAAAAAGGCATACAGGAAAGCTGCACTTAGACATCATCCTGATAAGGTTGTACCCAACTAACGAAATCTCGTAGGGTATAATTTCAAAGGCTAACAATCGTATGTTTGCTGATGTAGGCTGCCCAATCACTCGGTAGAAATGATGACGGAGATGATGGCTTATGGAGAGAAATCGCTGAAAATGTTTATAAAGATGCTGATCGGCTTTTTAAAATGATTGGAGAAGCATATGCTGTACTTTCCAACCCTTCCAAGGTTCTCTCTCTCTTTCATAAGAAAATTATACTATTCTCATGACATTTATATTAACTTGTTCGATTATTGAGTTTTTCTAGAGGGCACGCTATGATGAAGACGAAGAGACGAGAAATGAAGGCAATAGATTTACAAGAAGCAATTCATCAAGAACGTCTGCAAATGTACACAACTCGGTTTTTGAGAGAAGTGGCTCAGAAAGAAGGTCTGGTTCGTCATATACGTATTCCAGGTACTATTAATGGGTTTCACACTGTCATCGGAAATTCGAAAAGTCCAAACGTTAAACAGAAAGTACAACTCAAGAAGGCATGGGATGCGGTTTCAGAAAACTAAACGTTCGAGTATATATGAAGTCCTAGTGGTTTGGGATTTTATGATGGATGACTTATTGTTTTGGTGTGAAATGTGAAGTGTGAACAAGCTGTGTGCATGTGTGCATAAAAAAAGGACGGTCGACCGACTTGTACCTTTGAACAAAGTTAACCCTATTGTGTGACTGATGCATCAAATGATACTTTGCGATTGTGGATAGACATTGTCTCGTGAGTTTTTACAGAATTACGACAAAGGAACAAAGATGAGTTTTTTTTATACGCTTTCGATGGCATGTGGTCAATGATTTTTTTTACGAATAGTTTATTGCGGGTATGGAGTGAATAGCATAGTCGAATACTGTGGTTTTGTATAATCAAATCTCAGCTGCACATATTCAATTTATTTGTTATATTTGTAACTCGTAACTAAATCTCGTTACAAGGTGTGGTATATGGTGAATGTGGAGAAGTTTGTTGAGATAATATCAAACTAGAAGCTTTAGGTTGTGCCATAAGATTTAAAGTCGACAAATATACAACAGCGAAATCAAAGAAAATGTCAAATAGACGAGGATCAATTAACTTAACTAAAACGCCTTCTTAACTTGATAAAGAGCGGGATACTCCTTTTCGCACCAAGTAAGGTCGAAAACCTGGATATCGAACACCATATTCCCTTTATGCTTAAACACCACAAATTCAAGATCTTGCACATCATTTTCTCTCACAAAATCTTCCCAACCGTCTCCAAACACCCAATCGTCATTGATCTTCACACGCCATTTATGAGTCCCCCTTCTTAGTACAGCAGGTTTGGTTTTCCTTAAGCGTTTTAGATACCGTCTGAATGCTTATAGGTATTGACTGCAACATATAGACATTCACAATGTATAGTTTGTAGTTGTATTTTAATATAAGGCAGTGTTTGGGATTGCATTTTTTCATCTTCCGCGTATTAAAACACCATAAAGCGTGTATTGCCTTAAAAATATGCAATACACACAACGCACCTCATAATATGCAAATCCTAAACACCCATTAGTTTAAAATGTAACATTAATAACAAAAAAGAAAACCCGTAAACTGACCACTTGGGAGATGCAACCCGGTGGAATGAACTTAAAAACCGGGTGGGAGATTCACAAAAATAGTCACGAAATGTTTGAGTTGATTTCAGTATCTCATTAGAATTGTAGATTGTACGTGCTCAAGTTTCGATTGCAATGTATGTACTTGTTTGTAGAGTCATAACGAAAGTTTGGTGAATGATATCTTGTAATGGTCTTATAGAAGGAAACTTTTTAAGTAAATGTGTTGCAATGGCATATCGTCAATGACGAATCTTTTATTGTGTAGAATAGAAATTATAGAATACAATTGTGTACAATATTTTTTTGTAACTCATAAGTTAGTCTCGGTTACAAGGTATGGTATATGGTGAATCCGGAGAAATTCGTTGAGAAATTACACATATATTCCAAGTCCAACCTCCTTCGGATTTGTTTCCACCATCCAAGGAGCCCTGATACATACAGCACAATTCCGTTAGAGAAAGTAACTTGGAGGTCGAGGAAACAAACCCTACGCACCCTCATGTATATACACACGCTACGAATACATATAATAGTGTGCAATACGAAGAAAAGGGAAGAAGATTACTTGTGCATTGCAAAATTAATTGTTCCTTGTGCAGCCCGTTCAAGTAGAAGTTCCCGAGCTTCAATGGCAATCCCTTCAGGCTATACAAAAACATAAATGCATTGAAACGTCACATTTTTATTATTTCATTTTATGTGTACCTCTTCGGGAAACCATACACCTGGTTGTGTACTACCCTCAAGAACAGCAAGAGCAAACGCGGCTGCTGAATAGCCAACTGATCTGGAAAGCATTGATGCACACAAAATACAAGTTTTTTAAATGAATCCCGAAATTAGTTGTTTTCGGCACGCAAAATGACTGACTTACACTGAGAGTCTTTTATGACTGAAAATACCAATTGTATGCTTTCCGCCTGAACACTCTAAATCAACCTTTCAAAAATACAGAATATATTATTAACCTACCATAACTAAACGAAGGTTATGAAAGTCTTATAAATCGAGAGGATATATTGGTAAAAAAATATTACTCTCATTGAGACGCGCTCTCCAGCATAGCCATCTATAACACGAACTACTGGATCAAATAACCGGACCATCTCGTTTACTTTACTTCTGTCTCTCAGGACTTCCTAAAGCATTGCAAGGAAACACGTAAGATGAATGTGAAAGATAGCTAATAACTGGAAACATGATCGGAATACAAAGCGGTAAATTGATATTAATGTAAAAAAACATCTTACAGAAGGAACAAAACGAGTCATTGCATCCATTGCCCAGTTCCAGAAAAATGGTGCAGTTCCAAATCGAGCACTAACAGTTGGAACTCCTAAGATCTCATGGGTACTCGTCACCTCTGGCAAATTCCTTGAAACATAGAACGCTTCAAACTCAAAGTGTATGAAATATAGATGATTACATGCATAGCGGTTTCCCGGTAAAGAAATAATAAACTTACAAGAGATAGACATCTTTCTTGCCAATTCCTTTTCCAAAGTCAATTTTAACCATTCCACTGTACGGTCTTAATTTAATTTTTTCTCCTACAAAATAATTGCTTATTGGTTTAGCATCATGAAACATGAATATCATTAACGATACACATATACAGTAATGCAGACCTTTATTGAATGCAATTGCCTCCTCTCCGAGAAGTAAAAAACTTGTGGCTAATATCGTTGGGCCAGCACCACCAGTTCCTGCCGTGTAGTAGTAAAATCTGAGACAAACATATTATTATATAACGAAATTAGTATTGGTTTTATTGGAATGGTACAAGTAAAATGAAACACATAAAAACTTTATTTTAATACCTCAGGCGTTCAGGCTCAAATTTATTTTCACTTTTTACAACACGTACTAGCTCTGCTGCCATCACTGCAGAATATGAAGATGCCCGTATAATTAAGTTTTATGAAAAAATCTTCATTTTCAATTATTCAATCAAATGTTTTTGACAAGGTTGTACCATTGCTCACTCCTGGATAGATTCCGCCAGTAGTTATTGCTGGAATTTTTGCAGCCAATGCTTCATTCATAAATGATTTTGCTCGCAATGCGTAAGTCGTATCATCACACACGTCTAGATACGCTGTCTAACAACAGATGAAGATTGGTCAAGTTAAATACGTAATAGTGGGGTCATGTGTATTAAATGCACCTTTACTAACCAAGTATATCCATAAATTTAAGAAAACTTGGAATTAGGTTTACCTTGTTCTCACCTTGGCCCGTATGGCAGCTTCCAGAACTCTGCAGTTATCTGTCTGTTGAAATGGCCCAGCAGCATGTACCACAAGATCGACATCTATGACCGTAAATTTATAAACTGTTACTTGGGTGATCCTAAACATAGCTATTTGTGCTTAATGAAAAGAAAAAAGACGCAATATTTCATATATTTATGAAGATTTAATTTACCTGTCAAAGCAGATTCTAGTGATTTATCGTCATTGATATCAAATTCAGCAAACTCCGCGTTCTTCCCAAGTGTGGTCACCATACTAGCCCCTTTCTCCCTGAACACATTAGAGTATTTAGCTTATAGCCTTATAGGTTATAGAAGTAGCAGAAGTTAGGCAAAATACGTCTTACAACTTCGAACAGATAAACTCTTTCCAAACATTTAAGCCATTAACTGACGTTAAAGATAGTAAACAAGTCTAATAATTACTTCACACTATGAGGATTTCATACTAGTGAGTACCTATTATTACATCAATAACAACTCGATAGGTAAAAGATGTAAATTCTACGAAATATGTATATATATGCTATCATCAAATATACCTCAGCATTCTTATGTTTCCTTTTCCAATAATTAAGATACTATCATGCCTTGGTATTACGCATGTACCGAGAGGATTATTTTGTTATGGCATATCATGTATTCATGTAATGTTCGGTCTTCACATAAGATACCTTAGTTTGGCATAAAAATTCTACATGGCACGTGTTGTTTTGTCATCGTATATGCAGATAATTTCAACTTCAAACGATATGGTAATGTTATCTACGGCTCATTTTCAGCAAATTTATGTGTAACGCTTATGTATCGCTATTAAAACAACAGATAATCATCGTATATACGTATGATTTTGACTTCAACGACGTGGTAATGTTATCTATCGACGTCTCATTTTCAGCAAATTTAATGGATGATCATCACTTATCCTCTAACTATCAAAACGAACATTAAAACAAGTTTACTTTCTATAAACCAATATTTGATGTATAATTCTATAAGCTATATTTAGTAATTCATAAGTGCACGGAAACAGTGCTCCGCGTTATAGTTATAACCAAGGTTCTAAATAACGTCCGATGGCGTGAGGCGTGGTCTCGACGTTACGAAAACATGCAAGGCGTGGCGTCCAAAAAACGTGAAAAGGTGTACCATGGCGAGCTTTAACGCGTTATTTTCTAAGTTTTTTGTAACGCGTTATGAAAAAATAAATAAAAAAAAACTTAAAAACTGTTAAAATAATTTAAAAAGGGCTAAAAAAATATTCTTTCATTATAAATTGGTGATTATATCTTAGATTAGATGTATATTAAAATTTGAAAACATTGATTTTTGTTTAATTGGTTACTATATTTAGATTAGATGTATATTGAAATGTAAAAACATCCACCTTTTGTTAATCTATTGCTTATTGATACAACTTAATAAGAGTAAATATATATACAAGTATATATAAAAATTCTAAAATTTATTAAAATTTTGTCGCCTCGAAAAACGCCATGTCTCGCCATATCTTACAAAGCTTGAGGTTTGGCCTCGCCGCCGCCACGTCACGCCTTACGTTAACGCGTAGATATCACCACTCGCTACATCTAACTAACTTAATCACAAAGTTTTTTTTTCCTGATTCGGTATATCTAACTAGTTTCGATAATATAATAATATCTATCACACTGAGCACGCACGCAATGGTTATTTAAACGGAGTAAAACGATAGACGAATAATAAGCGAAAAATGGAGGAACTGTGAAATGGAAGTAGGACCTGTTTCGACCGGCAATGGTGATACGGAGGTCAGGGGAGAGCTTAGAGAGAGCGATGGCGGTAGAGCCACCGACTCTACCGGTTCCGCCGAGTACCAGAACCTTGCTGGAACAGACGGTTGGACTCCAATGGCGCATACAGGCACACGCCATATCTTCTATAACTCCTATCTTCTATCTATACTTCTGGTGCTATTTATATTTTCATTTTATTATACTCCCTCCGTCACAAAATTATTATATTCTGACAAAAGATACACAATTAATTATTACTGATTTTTCTTAAAAAAAATGACAGTTTTATCTTTAAATAATTAATTAATGTTTTACATAAAATATATAATAATAACTTCCACTAAATGCAATATAGTAAACTTCATCAAACTTTTTTATCTATTTTTAGTAGTGGACAATTAACTTAGACAACGGAATACGTAAAGTTGGACTATTAATATGGGACGGAGGAAATATTAGTTATATTCTATGTTAATATTTAAATCAAGTTAGATTATATGTTGTTTTGTTGTATATAATGTTATTAAATGTTTGATTTGTCATAGATTCGTTAAAAGATAGATGATTTCGAAAGTAAAAGGGTTATTTGTTTATTATTAACAAGATAGATTTATTAAACTATTTTATTTTCTATCAGGTCATTATATATTATTAAGCTTTCCCTTTTTATTTTTTCTTTTAAACTAATTTACAGAACAACCCCTGTAATTTGTATAATTATAAAATTCGTTCTTAATTCAATTTTATTTTAACAATATCGTCTTTTATTTTATTATTTTCTTACGATTTTAATCCCTCGTTTGTTAAACTTAACAATTAGTATGTTATAATAACAAAATTACTATTTTTTTTCTTAATATAAAACACTATCAACGAACTCATCACCCTTTTCCCGCTACATATTCGATACCTATTAGATTTTGAAGAACCAAAGTTTTGTTTTATCATCTTCGTTGTATTTTCGCCAAATGTAACTGCCATTGTCTTGGATTTTCGGTTTTTGTTACACATCTTTTTTTAATAGATTTTATGGTATTCGTAAATGGAAGATAATGACTGTTACGGTAGCCTTGAATACGACGAAGATGATGAAACAAAACTTTAGATACTTAAAAATCTAGCAGGGTTCGAAGATGTAACGAGAAAAAAGGTGATGCGTTGGTTGATACTGTTTTATATTAAGAAAAAAAGAGTAATTTTTATTTTATTTTTACATATTGTTAAGTTTAACAACGAGAGACTAAAATCGTAAGAAAATAGTGAAATAAAAGACGATATTGGTAAAAGAAAATTGAATTAGGAACGAATTTTGTAATTCTACGAAATACAAGGACTGTTTTGTAAATTAGTTTAAAAGAAAAATAAAAAAATAAACAACTTAATAACTTATAATGACAAAGTAGGAAATAAAATAATTTAATGGTCCGAACAAAGTACGTAAAAGTTTTAAAAAATTAGACTTTTAATAATTTCTTTATTAATTTTAAAGTTATATATAGTAAAAATAAACTATACTCTAAATTTTATTTTAGTAAAATTATAGTTTGTGTACCATTTATCCATCACTTCCACATCTCACCAAATTTGCCCCCTTCAACAAATTACAGGTAGTGACAAAAACCCTAATTCTCCATCCCTCATCAATTTATTCTCACATAAACCTATAGATACACAAACATATATCTATATATCTATAACTACAGCAAGCAATTGATTCATACTTAGCAGCTCTTACATTCATATGTCTTCCATTGCTATACATACCTTTTCTTCTGGAGAACGGCAGTCTTCTGTTAATCATCATGATCAATTCTTCTCCTTGACTTTTCTTCACTTTTTATCTACTCAAGATGACTGAACACAACGTAATTTTTTTTGTTTATATAATGTGATTTATGCTAAATTCAATGTTGATTACTGATTTTGTTTATGTTTTCTTACTTGATTCTGTAGAATTACTTCAAATGTTGTGTTTTTAGGTTCAAATTGTTCGATTGTGACCTAAAAATGTTATTTTTTACTGAAAAGAAGTAAAATTTGATGGTTGATGCAAGTTTTGTGTTTTTAGGTTTAATTTGTTCGATTATGAAGTTTGACTCTGTCGATTCCAATGGATTGGATGTGTGTGTTTACCTCGAGTATTATATTGAGGGGGTGTTTGTTATAGCTTATAGAAGGGGCTTATTAGCTTATGTTAGATAGATAAGCCCATTTTAAGTGTTTGTTTGAGCTTATTAGCTTAGGCTTATGAGCTTATGTAAGGGGGTTTTCATAAGCTCCTTTTGTGTGGCTTATGGGCTTATCAAACATTTTTACCTTGTCATAAGCTAATAAGCTCATAAGCTACTCCAAACACTTCATAAAAATCTAAAAGCTTATATTTCATAAGCCATAAGCTACTTATAAAACATAAGCCTAAGCCTAAAAAATAAGCTTACACAAACACCCCCTGAAGAAAGCATTTTTTTATTTTATTTTTTTTCACATTCTTTATTTATTCGTTCATAGAATGCTTTTTGATTGCTCAATCTTTTGATTAAGTGAATGAAGGAGTGACTATCGGGGATAGGCACGACAGAATAATATCGAATTGAACCACCATCTTTTCATAGAGCTATCTTAATCCGCCACCTTAATTATGCAATTATACTTCTGATTTATGTATGGTGCTTAAAACAAGTCGATGTTGATTAAGCAATAAGAACAATAATGTTAATATTATAATTGTCGAAAGTACATTACTATTGGTGATTTTAGTGTCATCGACGGCCATTTAGGTAATGTGATTTACTAGAGACTAATGTGACTTCATATTCAGCTCGGATACGAGTTAGGGAAGTGTGGAGTGCACACTCGTTAACTGTCTGAAAAACTGTCGGTAACTTCTAAAAACCGTCATATTATCTGTCCTCCTAATATAGATAAATTAGTTTCATTTGGACAGTACGAAAATTACACAATTTCCTTTACTTTTTCGATTTGTGATTCTGATGCCTAGAACACAAATTGACAATTCTCTTTGTATTATCCCGATTAGGATTTCGTGCAACCCAGGCAATTTATAGGGTCGAATACTTAATACGGAATGTGAATTTACACGATACACAGAGAAATCCAAGAACATCACATACAAACCCTAATTATCTTACAATTACTAGAAAGGTTTTTATGATTTGTTTTCTGTTTGTCAGTATAAGTATGACGGATTTCCTTACCTTTGTTTATTTTATATATAATTACCCTTATTATTCATTAGACATGAATCTTGTTCACCACTTTCAGGTGTTCGTTTTTGGATCATTTACAGAGGATGAGATTAAATCCCTGCAAAGTACCCCAAAAGAGAATGATGTACAATTTATGTTCGGTTCTTTGGACTCTGCAACTCTGAGATCTGTAGGCATCTTCAACAACAAACCAAGTGAGATTGAAATTGCCAAAAAGCAACAACCATCAAAACTTGTAGAGAAAAGTATCATCGATGAAATTGTACATAAAAATGGTAACATCCATGATTCAAGTTCTCTTGCCATAAGCATTAAAGAACATGAACAAAGAGATGCAGAACTACCTGTTTCATTTGTACCCGAAAGTGTTGATCAGTCAATTTCGCAGCAGTTCATCATCGAAGCTGTGACTGTATCATCTGCTGATCAAGGAAATGAAGCTTTTGGCAGGTCACTTGAAGCTCTCGAAATAAATGATACCAAAAATAATACTTTAACTGCATCAAATGGTCTGCTTAAAACGGAAACTGAGTTACTACCTCGAGGTTTAGTTAACTCAGGAAATTTGTGCTTTCTGAATGCCACTCTTCAGGCGCTGCTTGCTTGTTCTCCGTTTGTACATCTTTTACAGGAGCTAAGAATGTGCAATATACCGGAGGTAGACTACAATCTTTTCCTTTATCTTATGATCATGATCCATTTTCTGCCGTATAAGAGGATTTATTGTGTTTTTAACCAATTTCCAGACCGGGTTCCCGACTTTACGTGCATTTGTTGAGTTTATATCTGGCTTTGATATGCCATCTGACCCGCACCTAAAGAAAAAAGAGAATACTCTTCTGGAAACTGGGAAACCTTTGAGGCCTATCATGTTCGAATCTGTTCTGAACAATTTCACCCCAGAGATGCCAAATAGCTTCTCAGGAAGACCAAGGTTTGTTTATATCATAATATGCTTTTATGCTAAATAAATGAGGGCTTTTATCTAATTACTAGTTAATGTACGCATATTTTTGGTGAGAAAATTTTGTTTATGTTGCCTTTGGTTGATGAGTTGAAGTTTTTCCAGGCAAGAGGATGCTCAAGAGTTCTTAAGTTTTGTCATGCATCAAATGCACGATGAATTGCTTAAATTTGAAGGAGACATTTCCAGTTCTAATGGGGGGAAAGTTTCATTTATTTCATCGGTGAGTGACGAAGATGGTGATAGTTGGGAGACAGTTGGCCCAAGGAACAAAACTGCAATCACCAGAACACAGAGTTTCATTCCATCAAAGTTAAGTGAGATTTTTGGAGGCCAACTGAAAAGTGTTGTGAAGGCAAGAGGTAAGTTACTTTTGAGGCATCCTTCAATTTTTTTTTTTTGCATTCATTGTCATGAAGTTTAGATAAAGGGAGTCTTTTTTGTTTCGAGTGCTCAATGGATGTGTGTGTACATATCTTAATTCTTAAATACTATATGGACTTATATATCTGGGAAGAAGAGTGCCCTCAATTTTTTTAGAAGATGGATAATCTAACGATTCAAGTCAATTAAGCTTGAGCTTGACTCCAATGGATACAAATATTACTGAATCGGGCTCAATCTTAGGACAGAATTTGATTTCCATGCTCATATTTAACCAAGGAAGTTTTAGTATTCAAAATATGAAAATACGTTTGCTAGGCCCACATTATGTCAAGAGCACTATTTTAGTTTGTTTGAGCTCAAGTTCAAAGTTACGTCTGACATGCAAAATTATATCTCAATAATAACTAGGTTTATGTTCTTTTTATGATATTAAATTATATATTTGGAAGTAATGCATGTAACACCCCGACCAACATAGTGATATCGTGCATTTTGCTCGCTAGTTGCAACACATGAGATTGGGTATGCTCAAAATTTTGTTGTGCCGAATGTTTCATAAATTGTAATTGATTGACTAAAGTATTCACTAGTATGATAAGCTGAAGATACAAGATAAAATACTCGGTCTGTTTTTGGATTCTAGACCCTATGAAGAGGGATCAAGTATTGCTTGAATTGGGTTCCAATAAAGATCTCAAGTTTCTGCACCTCTTATTGTTTGAACTCTTATATAGCAATATCGTTCTGTACTGCATTTAATGATGTGGACATAATCGACATATCAGTTTTACAGTTATGTTTATATTGTGCTCATTGTCATTCTGATGCATGTTCTTTTTCATTAAATAATAGGCATATTTTGCTTCTAGCGATGTAACATTTTATCTTTTTAATCTTTCAGGTAACAAAGCCTCGGCTACTATACAACCATTTCTTCTGCTTCACCTTAATATATGTCCTGACCCTGTTTGTACCATAGAGGATGCACTTCATCTTTTTTCTGCACCAGAGACACTTGAAGGATACCGTGCATCATCAGCAGGAAAGGTACCATATTTGTTGTTATAATCCATTCCTCCATAGTCCATATCTGCATCACTTACCCACTTGGCGGTTGTATTTATTTTCTGTCACTATTTGATTATTAGCATGCCATATGTGTTATAGTTGACTATGATCTTAGTTACGTTCTTTATGCTATTCTAAAACTATGGTCTGTCATTCTATACTTGTAATTTAGCTCTTTAGGGACCTAGTGGTCTCCTTAGACGAAATAAGATTCTAAAGTCAACCTGGACTTGGAGTCCTTATTCTCCCAAATAGTAAAAATATAAAAAAAAAAATTAGCTCCTTAGACGAATGAGTTTGGGGTCTACTGAATCACATATAAGTCACTCGAGATAAGTATAATGAGTACATCATTTCATAGCTATACTGCATGACTCCTTATTTACGTGGGAGATGTACACATTCTGATTATTTTGGTTGGATCAGTATATAGAATTAGTCTCCTGGTGGGTACCCTTTGGTTACTTAAAGAAATTATCTTGGGAAACATGGAGCAGTTAACTTACCCTACTTTGTTGACTTGTGGAGGTTCGGTTAATGTATCTCCGCACTACAGATTATACTCTTCCTGTTAGCCCATAAATTTCAGACTGTTGGGTCATGGCGGATAAAAGGAGTACCAAACTTTTAACTTGAGTTTCAAATAAATCAAAATAAACTTATTTCCGGAACAGATAAAAAATGAAGCTGTGACATGGAGAGAACGATTCTGCTAAAAAACATATTGAAGATACCATCTTATCCTTACGCCGCCTTAACAATTTGAACACTGTAAAGTTACTCGCCAAATGATGTCAGTATTATTAGACATGCCACTTTTAGACAAGTCGAGTTGACATTTTATTGGGTGCTAACAGGTCACCTGTGAGATGCAAATATCTTTTCTAGGAAGTTAAATACACCAATCGATATTTTAGATAAAAACAAGTTAGAGCGTAAGCCCTTTTAAATAAAAATGTGATTTTACAGAAGCATCACTCTGCGCTTGCCTTTGCATATTGGCATATACTGGCTTTTACGCCATTCTAAATGCAGCTTTTTATTTTCCGAACATCCATGTGGTTTATAAAGTGTACTTTACAAAACCAAACACTTTTAAAAGTAAAAATCACATGGATTTCCTTAATAAGCCATGCAAGGGAATCTGAAGTTGAAGGTCAAAAGAACGTTCTCGTGGTATTTGTTATATTTTATTCTGATTGCTACCCATGTTTATTTATGTGTATTAAATGGCAGACCTTACTGTCGAATGGATGACTGAATTTGTTTAGTGAAAATCTTTCGAATTGTAAAATCCGTACAGCCGTACTGAATGTGGTTGTGTTACATGATAACAGGAAAATTCGGCGAACCGTCATAAACTTTAGCATATTAAACCGTATTCTAAAATCTCTATGAAATTATCTAGTCAGGCAATATTACCTATTTTTATTATGAAATATCCATCATTGCCTATTTGATTATAAAAATATCGATGTTACTTTTTTTTACTAATTAACCCTAATAATGCGACTCTCGAGACATGATTGTAAAACCTATATCAAATGTGATTGTTAACATTTTCTTTCCTTTATGATGATATTTTTCTAAATGAAATGTGTTCATCTCATGATCAGGCTGAGTTAGTAAATGCAAGCAAATCTGTGAAGATACTAGAGCTTCCTGAGATTATAATATTGCACTTGATGCGCTTTAGCTATGGAAGCCAAGGGAGCACCAAATTACTAAAACCTGTCTACTTCCCTCTTGAGCTCATTCTTAACCGTGAGTTGGTTGTTTCACCCACATCAGAGGTATCGTCATTTTTTTCATTTATTAATGTTATGTTCATTTAATGATCTACGTCTTCTAGCATGACTTATTTCTAGAGGATCCCCTAAATAAGCTCATAAGCTTAAACAAACACTACCCGAAGGCTTATTTGTAATAGATAAGCTAATAATCTCATAAGCTCACTACATAAGCTAAAACAAACACCCCCTTAATAACTTAAATACCCATCAATCTGAACTTACAAATTAGGGGACTAACAGAAATTTCTACTATCAACAAAATAATGTTACATCAACACTCTACTGAAAAGGGAAACGGAGTTCTATTTCGTAATTTACAGGAAATAAACAATTCCATTTATTTAACGGCTCGGGAGTACATATGCAGATATGCTTATGCTAACATCCTACCAAATTTTTACATCAGAGGAGAGTACTAGTTTATTACAGTTCACATTTTAACAAACAGACATAATATTAATGGAGGTGGTGATTTTGACACATTTAGTTGAGAATGGGTTGGATTGGTTGTATTTTATCTCAAAACGGGTCAATAAAAATATTTACCTGAAAGGGGAACGGGTCAAACGAGTTGAAAGTCGTCTAAAGTCTGTCACCTCCTAAACCACTTTATTCAGTTATTTAATTTATGCAGTAGTATTCTTAGTTCTAGCACTAATACGGTCATATACACTGTACAGGGCCGTAAGTATGAGCTTGTAGCAACAATAACTCATCATGGAAGGGAACCTTCAAAGGGTCATTACACTGCCGATATATTACATGCTAGTGGGAAGTGGTTGCGTTATGACGATGCCTCAGTTATCACTATTTCTACCAACAAAGTGCTTCATGACCAAGCTTATGTTCTCTTCTACAAGCAGCAGTAATTCTACTAATTTACTGGTTTTACAGGTTCTCCCCCGTTCCATTTTTCGCTTTACAAAAGTGTACCATGTTGTAGACAACATGTTATTATTTGCAGTTCCGCTTTAGAAGTTTATGGTAATATATTCATTTATATCGTTACGGTTACGTCAAATACTTGAGCCTTCTTTTAGGGAAAATCTTGTTTAAGTTCTCGTAGGAACAAAGGCTTAAAAAGCAGAGTTTGTTCATATGATTGAATGTATTGATCTTTAAACCGAGTTAATGGTTGATTCTTTCGTTCAAAGAGTGAAGGTGGTAAAATGGGGTGGACCATACATGTTTGATAACGGCTTAAAATGTTTAGTTTGATAACGACTTAAAATGTTTAGTTTTATACGCCAACACTTTTATCCCAGCTTTTTTAAAAAATTGAATAATTAACGTGTTAATTATAATTACAAAAAACAGTATAATTACCTTAATAATCAAAATAATTTGAATGGGAAGACATTCTACTATGTGTGACCCATTTGATCATTTCTTCTTTAGGTGAAGTTTTTCCGATTTAACCAATAATTTAAGTCGTTTTGTATTTACATCTAAACGAGCCAAAACTGTCACATCTAGTATAAGGAAAGCATCATACATAAGAATAGCCGAATGACTCTTACGAATGGACAAAAGGTCCGAAAACAAAGGTAGGGGTCGGGTCTAGCAACGACGACTCAGACCGGAAAGTGATAGCTGGAATTGGTTAAACCTGGGACCAACCTTGTCTGGTTAGGTCCAAAGATAGGTCGGTACCAAATCATGGTTTTCATAATGTGAACTGTTTTTTTTTCTTTTCTAATATATTATAACGTTGACAATTTTTATAATATTATTTTTTCAAAATCTAGTTGACATTTTCTTGGTCTTGAGAATTATTAAAGGGGCTGTTAAAGTGGTCTAAAGTGGTCTGAGCGTTTGATAAGTTAGGAAAAGCTCGGACCACGCACCGAGTTTGTGATTTTGCCTCGTTCTCGGTCTGCGATTTTTCTAAATGGACCGAGTCTGAGGCAAAATCACGGACTCGGTCCGTGGTCCGAGCTTTTCATGAATTTATCAAACGATCGAACCACGGACCGAGTCCGTAGTCAGTGTCCGTAGTCCGAGTCTTTAATAGTAAGTTTGTAGTATATGGATGTATATTATATATTTTCTTTATAAAAATCAATCATCTATATATATGTTAAAAATCACTCGTTTGTTTTTTGCCAAAAATAGTTTCGGTGCTACGTTTAACTTGTTCTGAACGTTATATGTGTTTGAACGAGTTAAACATAACCTCAGCCTATGTTTATCAAATCCTAAATAAATTATGTATCTTTGACCTATATAAATGATAAACGAAGTGATAATAGATGATAAATGAGCTAGTATTGAGAGAAATGGTATGTACATCACCATAATTTGCGATTTAGGAGTGCCTATTTGTAGAGTGTTTAAAAGGGTCGGGTTTATATTCTTCATTCTTGTAGAATTTATATTCGTTTTACTATATCTGTAAGTTCGTTTTCTCATACAAACATAAGATTTTCTCTCAACTTGTATCTTTCTCTAGATGATTATATTTATTCTATTTGTATACCATGTAGTTGATTTGCACATCACTTTCTCTTTCGTGACGATTTATTCTTTGTGTAGTTTTACTCATATTTATTTTACCTTATCTCGTTCTACCCATGGAAAAACAATCGAAAAAATGCTTGTCGTATTTCTTAAAGTAATTATTATGATGTATAAATCATCTTCGTTAAGATTCATCAACTTCTAAGAATATATTTATCACCTCAAATGCTTAGTTGACAAGATCAAACAGGATTTTGATTGATTAAATAGTTAAACTTTATTTTAGCTTGTGGTCTAAAAAAACATTTTTGCTTGTGTTCAACAAAACCACTTGAGTAAAGTTACTCCGTCAAAAAATTAACCTTATAATTGAAATATAAGTCGGAAATTTTAAATAATTTCCTAGAAAAAACAAAATAATACCTATTCCGTCTCAAAATTATTATTTGCATATAAGATTAACTTCGTTTGAGAAAAGTGTAATTATTATATCGTACAATCAGGAGAAACATGTTATTACTAGTTTAAAGTTTTTTAATTAATGTAAACGGATAATAACGTTGAAACGAGGATAGAAAGTAAATATGAGATATGGGAACATTGTCTGGAGTCTAGTCGTTAAAGCAAAATAGAAATGAAGTGTGAAAGAAGCTAAATTGATTCGGTAGGTAACGCGACGAAACGAGACAGAGTGCCAGCCAATTAAAAATCATGTTTTTCAATTTTATTATTTAAATTAAAATAATAAAAGGCAAAAATATATGAGTTGTGAATGAGCTAGCCCAAACCGACAAACCTTTTGTTGTCGTTGATCCACATCAACCGACGAAAAATACCTTGGCCCCCCTCTCACACAAATACTTTTTTTTCTCGTCATTAACTATAACGGTTCGAAGTTACAGAAACATATATACTCTCGAAAGAAGAAAACCTCATATAAAACTCTCTTGCATTTGGCAAAGCATGCGATCCACATGACACGTGTCACTCGCTCTTCAAGAGTCAAGTAGCGTACCTTAACTAATAATGTAACGATACGTCGTTTACAATCTTTAAACTCTGTGTATAAGTAGCAAATTGTCTTTTTATTGTTATATATATATACTTTTTAGTTTTTTAAAGTATTTTCATCATTTAATTTAGGCATCATAGCATAATACGAGTCCTTGTCCGCATTCTTTTATCATCTCCTAATGTTTCAGGATTCAAAAAGAGTAAAGCGATCATCGATTGTTACTTTGGCACGTCCTTTTTTATCCTATGCTACTTTAACTCTATAATATTTACAATCATCTTCGTCTTTTTTGTCCCTGTGATCATTTTAAAACGAAAAAAAATAGTAGTTTATTTTTATTAAACTTCTAAGAAAACGTTAAATAGAAACAACATAACAAACTCACATGACAACCTACAACTTTAACAAAACCAAAAACATGAGCCAATAATACCTCGAAACCAAATCGACACCACAAGACTACAAGATCACAAAACATTCACTCGACAACCTACCCCTCCAACAAAACCGAAAAAGCAAGAGAATTATTAAAACTAAGTTTCGGATTTATTATGCTATAATGTTTCCTTCTAAAATAGCAATAAAAATAAAATTGATGCATGTTTATATATATCCGGTTTTGATAACTATAACCTTTTCTGAATATAGTTAAGTGCTACGAACATGTATTAGTTATTGAACTTTAACCTGAACGACCTTAAGACAGTTTTGTTTAAACTAACTTTCGGCTTAATATAAACATAATCATATACATTGTACATAGACGAGGATAGATCTCGTGATATTAAACGATAATTAGAATTTCTAATCTATGAGTTGTAACTCCACTTATCAAAACGATTTGTCACATGATCACGATAAATAAACAAGAATGATAAGTTATAATATTGGAGAACATGTACTTAACCATTATTTTATAGTTAGTTGACAATATGAGTATGTGATTAAGAAAAGTTGGTTGGTGTAATTAAGTTTATGGGCCATATTAGAATCAAACATAAGTATTAAGCTAAAAATCTTAACATTAGCTAGCGGATACCCAGGGGTAACCCGGGACTGGCTGAAATTAATGAATTTTCATGGTTTTCGTTGGCTAATAGAATTTAACCGCATACGGGATGTTCAAATCTAAGACATATTGTTCAACTTTTTGGGTCGAAAATAACATGTATATAGACCAAGTTGTAAAAGGTAATGTGGATACAACAAACGTTTCTTGAAAATGTAGGCTGAAACTCTGAGTAAACGCAATCATGTTAAGTACAAACTTGCCATACAACATATGCACGTCGAGTTCATGTTATGAGGACTTGGTGAAGGGATCTCAAACATGTGTTTTGTTCTCTATAAAAAGACATTTTCGACATGTTCATAGTTTTTACAAATGGTATGCCCGTCAAAAAGAGCCAATTCCGCCAATACAAAAATTGATTGAACTATTTATTATTATATGCCATGACATTTTTTGCAATTTTACGTTTATCAATTGTTTAGAATTTAATCTTAGACGTGACATAATTTGTTCATAACTACGACTAATAAATAATTTTGATTAGCGGATCATCTCAAGGCAAAGTAAGAAAATTTTATCGAGTGAAGTTTCATTATTCATTCCATGGTTCATATTTTCCCAAGTTGATCCGCTCATATTTGAACTATTGATAAAAGGCGAATACGCTTTCGGTACATCACATATGAAGGCCTTTACATAAAGTTATATTCCAAATGATAAAGAAAAAAAGAATATACTCTATAAAAGATAGTAGAAAGACAAATAAATCTTTTTATTATTATTATTGATTTGTTTGTCATTTCATAATCTATGATTTTTTTGGAGTTTTAGGAACTCTAATCTTGCCAAACGTTGATAAAAGACGACAATGACCGATACATAAATTTAGACTATGGTCGGAGTAAGGATTTAAATTTAAGTGACCCTAACCCTATCGAGGGAATTAAATTAAAATATTAACTTCAATTTATTTATAATCTTTTATTGTTGAAGGGTCCGAACATCCTTTAGACCTTACCAGTTTTGTTTTCCGTCCTAACTCGAGAATAACAAACACATGACAACTTAAGGTGACGTAAAAAATGTTTGTAAATTACTAGAATTTATCCTCGATAAAAAAGAGAAAACATAAAAATAGAAAATAAAACACAAAGTAAAACGAAAAGCATGTCTTTATAAAGGAATTCTTTGAAAATAGAATCAATAATTTTTAAAATTGTTTTAAAACGAAAAGCATGTCTAGAAATGCTAAGCACGTGTTGTTTATAAACTTACATTATTTGGTAATTTTTTATTTTTTTTTTACGATCTTGTTTGATTTTAAAGATCCGTAAACTATCAGTATCATGGTATGTATATAGCGTGTCTTATGTTGAGGTTAAATGTACGTTTTTTTTTTTATATATATTATTGAAGTATGAATTCAAAAGATCCAAGATCTAGCAATATCATGGTGTGTAAAATTGATGAAATCGAAATACATCGTTTTTTACTTTTACCCACTCTTATTATCATATATATTTTTGACCAAACCGCTTATTAGAGTTTATTTAGCTTTTAACTTAAAAGTAGTCATTAAGAACAAATTGTTTTTTATTTAATATAAATAAAAAATCGAATAAGTTTAATGGTAAATGCGAGTAATGGTATTTTCAATATTAATTTTCACCCTTTTCACTTCTTTCATAACTTTTTATGATATACAACTTTTAGTTGGTGTTTATTTGGGCTAATATAAGCGGGTTATGACTTATTGATATTTAGGCTTATGTTTCCAGCTTATATAACCGTTTATGGGCTTATTATTGTGTATTATGACATAATAAACAGTAATAAGCCCATAAATGGTTACATAAGTCGGAAAATCCGGACTTATAAAACATAAGCCAAAATGTCAATAAGCCATAAGCCCCCCTTATATAAACCCAAACAAACACCCCTTAATTTAACATTGAGACATTAATCATAAATATTCCAATCAACTTTTGTTTTCTGCTAACAATAGTATCAAGACGTTTAAATTTCATATTCGTTTCTACGTTTCAGAAAAGACTACTTTTTTACTAGTCGAATATTACACTTTTATAAACGAACTGAAAATTTAACACCGTCTTCTACTCTTCCAAACCAAAATCAAAACAACATTTCTATCACTCATTTTTCATTCATCACCTACTTTCCTACATAAAAAGAAAAACATTAATTTTCTTAGAAAGAAAACATTTTTCTTAAATTTTTGTTGCTTTAACAGTTGTATAATTTTGTCTATATTTACTGAAACAAAATATTTTATTATAATCAAAATTGTTTTTAACCATGTGAAAAAAAATATAAAAAATTACTATTTACTATTACCAATGAATTAAAAAAAAAAAGGAATTTTGTGGGTTGAGCTTAGCTGGCAAATAGCGGAAGACAGCTGGATAAAAAAGTGTACGGTGAAAGGGTGGATACGCAGCTGTATTACTCGTCGCCGTTTCATCCCACGTGGTCCTTTTTTTCATTTTCACCTCTTTTACTAAAATACCCCTCTCTCTCTCTCTCTCTCTCTCTCTTTTCACTTTTAATTTTACCATTTTATAAATGTACTAGATTATTGTCCGCGATAACGCGAAAAAGGATAAAATTTGAATCATATAATTATATATATTATAAGTTAATATAAGAAGGAAATGTTACACGTTTACACATATATACATTTGCGTTTATACATATGTTGTTTATAGGTATAATAACATATACCCGTTAACATTTATACACATGTTTTAATATTTTGTATTAGGAGATTTTATGAATAATAATAAGGTAAGTCATAATCCAAATTAAGCAATTTTATAACTAAATTAGAATTATGTTTTTTATTTCAGTAGAGATGTAGTAAAACAGAGAATGTAATTATGTATTGTAAGACGGTGTAAATGAAAATAGTCTTTCATGACATCATCAATGTGATCTAACAGCTGAAATCAAAGATATTAACTCATCAAAAATACCTTACTTCGTCATATGTCATTTAAGACTTCTCTTTTATTATATATTAAAGATTGTATTTATAGAGTTTAACCTTTATTAATCATAATCCTAACAATTATAATTAAAAATTTTGTATACAAGAATATATTTATATAAGTATAACTAGTATTTTTGTGATTTATTTATAAGAAAAAACACATTTTCTAGTCTCTCTTTTGCCATACATATATTATAAAAAGGCTTTTAATTAATATAAACATTACATAATCATTTTAATTTTGTTAACCACATGAAAATTGATTGCTACTTCACCTAAAACTACAATTGTTTAAGATATATACACGTATATGCATAGCTTGCCACAAATAGAACTCTCTAACCACCATATATAACATTTAAAGAAACATATAAAACTAACAAAAATTATATAAATAATAATATCAAGTATTATTGCTTTAATTTTCCTTTTCCTTTACCTTTTTCAAAGAATAAACATATGCAAATTGAAATAATAATAATAATAATAATAATAATAATAATAATAGAGTTAATCACCAAAATAATCACCTATCACTTACGCTTTACAGAAATAATCACCCGATTTGCGACGAATTTCTCGCGACACTTTATCGTCGCGAGAAGTATATAAAACAAAATCAGACCAATAAAAATCAGACACGACGTTGCGAAAATGAATATTGACGCAAGAAATAAATAGTGTCGCGACAAAATGTCGAATTTTTATTGGTCTGATTAAAATATGTATACTTTCACGACGAAAAAAATGTCGCGAGAAATTCGTCGCAAATCTGGTGATTATTTTTGTAAAGTGTAAGTGATAAGTGATTATTTTGGTAATTTGTTAATAATAATAATAATAATAATAATAATAATAATAATAATAAAAAGGTGTAGTAAAACACATGACTATGTTTGTAGAGTTGTACTTGTCGCATTCTTTGCCCCTATTAAACACAAATAATTTGACCTAAATTAGTAATATCATTAAGTCAAACAAAGTCTCCCTAGCATCATGACATCTTTAGGCCAACTAACCATTATTTAAATAATGGGTTTCCAAAATATAGTTTTGTGATTATATCTAATAAATTTAAATATTGATAAAATATTATAATCTAAAAATGTAGTGACACATATTTAAAATGTATGAACAATTATTTTGAATGTTTGATCATTTTATATATGTCTAAATCTGCTAAATATCGTTTAGGGCTATGGTTATCAAAATTATGAGTGTTTGTTTGAGCTTATTTTGAGACTTATGAGTTTATTTTCTTTCGATTCATGCTTTATAAACTAATTTTTTTTGGTTTACTTTATCTTATAGACTTATTATTCTTTATTATGACATAATAAATAATAATAAGCATATAAATCACAAGATAAGCCGAAAACAAAAATCAAATAAGCCGATAAGCCTCACAATAAACTTAACAAACATCCCCTAATAAGTTTGGATTTAAAAAGATCAAGTGGTTTAACATCGAAAAATGTATATGTTATAAAATGGTCCATGTTTATTTTTATTGGCATTGGAAGCGAAGGGCCACTGTATTGGCGTTATAAGTGAGAATGTAAGTGTATGTCTTTCTTTATGTGGTTAAAAGTTAAAGTCCAGTTATAGCAAAATATAAACAATTTAAATGTAATTAATTTTCTTTAATATATAAAAAAAAGTTAGGACATTTGAATAAATTACAATTACTTGATTTGAAAAGTTATATAAACTCTATATTAAATTAAATAATCACAAGATAAGACAATCACACTACGTGGAATTTTAACTTGTATAATCTCATGGAATAAAGTAATTAATAGAGGCAATCATAATAGTATTAATTAAAAAAATAATATGTAATATATTTTTCTAAAATTAAACATATATTTTTAAAATAATTTATTTTTACTTTAATTGCTCATTAATTTTTAAAGTAATTGATATTTTGTTATTACAAAATATCAATTTTTACTAATATTCACATTCCATAATTTTACCATATTTTAGGAGATCTTTACTAAATATTCACTTTCCATTTTAATAAAGAATCTATAATTATTTAAGTATTTTATTTTATACTTATTGATACGATTCTTAGAATAAAAAGTGATATCAAGAATCTACATTAAATATAAAGTTTATTTAGTAGAGATTTTGTTATACAAGATAAATTTAAACCTAGTGTGAAAAAAATTAGAATATGAAAAGTAAGAATAAATATCTAAATATCATTTTCATTGAGATATTTTTTTAATAAATTTATATGGTGACATTATTACGGATTTTTGTAGTAATACGTTATCATTGTATGTAAATTTCTCTTAAAAACTAAGTTTTTATTGACATAAACACAATTGGGGTGACGTATTGTTAATTTTTGATGTAAAGAGTTACATTTTAAAATATATGGTAAGTTTTTGATATTAATAAAGAAGTATTATACAATAGTTCAGTATATATATATATAATTTTTTTTTTAGCATAAACCTATAATTTTATAAGTTACTTCAAATAACTTGTAATTTTAGTATTTATAAAAGCTTATGTCTTAAATAAACCCGTCAAATCAAAAAAGACTTATTGAATGATATTTAGAAAACGCTGTCCATATAAGTCTCAACAAGTCTTTTCGCCAAACACGAAAATCAGACGTTTTTGTATTTGTTATATTAAAAAAATAAAATAAAACCTATTATCTGATATAAACCATAAGAACATTCAATATAATTAAGTAGAGTTGTAAGTGAACTTAGCCGAGTCTAAGCTCGACTAGGCTCGTTTAAGCTCTATAGAGCTCGACCTCGAGTTCGGCTTCTTATTATATGTAAAACTCGAACTCGATCCAGGTTCAACTCGTTTAAGTAAAACATATATAATTTTATAATTTTTTATATATATATATGTCTTCTTTATATATTATGTTCAACTTCGACTTTAGCTCGTTTAGAGTCGACTCAGATATTCGGTACAATAAATAAAATTAAGTGAAATTGATTTTAGTGTAAAGGGCAAATCCGTCATAAAGTAAATAACATATAAAACCCCCACCCCTTCACTTCCCAAAACTTCTTTTTCTCTCAGTCCAAAGACCGCCTCTCTTTTATTTCTCCTTTTTCCTTTTTCTCTCTCAAGCATTTCATCAAACAGTTTGTCTGCATTCCAGTCGCCGGAAAACCACCATCTCCGGCCAAAACAACAAACTCCGGCCACCACCACAAACCACCATGTCACCGGAGACAGAAATAGAAACCGGTTAAACAGTCACAAATTGATAGATTTTATAATAAAAGAATTAGTTAAATGGGGAAGTTAGGGTTAGGGTTAGGGTTAGCAGTAGGATGTGCTGTAGCGAGCTGCGCAATCGCGGCTGCGATGGTAGGGAAGAGAGTAAGTAGTAGAAGAAAGTGGTGGAAAGTAGTTAATGTGTTGGAGGATTTTGAGGAAACCGCGGGTACTCCGGTTGCCCGGTTACGACAAGTTGTCGATGCGATGGCGGTTGAGATGCACGCTGGGTTAGCTTCGGAAGGTGGGAGTAAGCTTAAGATGTTGCTTACATTTGTTGACACTCTTCCTGATGGGTTAGTATTTAGTATTTAGTATTTGTAATTGTAATTAATCACTAATTACTATTAATTAAGAATCATTATACTTTATTTGTTTAAGTTTTGTTGAAAGTTTTGTTGAAATGTTAAAAATGTTTGTGTGTATTGAATTGATTTGTTTTGATCGGTTAGTTGCGTGTTGTTGAAATTCAGATAGTATTTGGTAACATATATTATTTTCAAACATTTGCCATTCTTGAATCGGTCATTTTGAAGTAGGAGAATTAGTATTTGGTAATATGTATTATTTTCTGTTTAGTTGATATAGTTTCAGAACGGTTGTGGTCGTGGAATCTATGACTGAATATGTATTGTAGAGATGTGCATAGACGAGATTAGTCGAAAATGACTAGATGGTATAGAATTAATCCGATAGATAGTCAAAATGACATAAAATAAAAGAAGGTGATAAAATTTTTGACTTCTAAACGTGAATTATTTGTCTAAATCATGTTATTGCATTGCCTTGTTATTGTGGAGTGATTATTGAGAATTTATTCTTTATTGTTGATGCATCAGTATGCTGTCTGTTAGCTAATTTTACTAATTATGGTTGGGGAGTCGTTGTTTGATCATATAATTCTTGCCCTTTTAGAAATTGAATTGACAATATGGAAAAATGAATATAAATGGACAACAAATACTATGATATTTTAAACTTCTATCATAATGGATATTTTTACATGAGTTGTTTGTATCGTTTCTCCTTAATTTTATTTGAAGTAAATGCATCTCATAATTTTCCATGTTTGTGTTACATCACATTTATGTCGGCGAAAAATTGCTATCGTTGTAATTGCTTGCTGTATGGTAATTACTCATTAGATGTTTTAAATGCAGCTTACTTATATTATGAATATTTATATTTATTATTGTTCTTGATATTGATGGCGTTATTTATTTTTAGGAGTGAAAACGGAATATACTATGCCCTACATGTTGGAGGCACCAATTTTAGACTTCTAAGAATCCAGCTTGGTGGCCAGAGGTCTATCCTTGGGCATGACGTTGAGCGGAAACCTATTCCACAACATTTAATGACCAGCACAAGCGAGGTGTTTAGGCTACTTCTACTCTCCATGAATTTCCAGTTGAACCCTTGCAAGTTTATGGGAATTAATTCAATTTTTTTTTTAATATATGCAGGAACTCTTTGATTTTATTGCGTTGTCCCTGAAAGAATTTATTGAAAAGGGAAGTAATATGCAGCTTTCCCAAGTTAGAGGAAAGGATCTTGGCTTTACATTTTCATTTCCTGTGAAACAGACGTCTGTTTCATCAGGCACTTTGATCAAGTGGACTAAAGGTTTTTCCATTGATGACATGGTAAGTATTCTGTGCTGAGATTGTAAATTTGTCATTTGATAGTTGATATATGTAGTTATGTAACATGCTTATTCTAACAGGTCGAAAAAGACGTTGTTGAATGTCTGCAAAAGGCATTGTCTAGAAGAGGTCTCGATATGAATGTATCTGCACTTGTAAGTTTCTCTGTGATTGTTCTTTGTATATTTGCTTAAAGTTTTATATCTGATAAATGGTGGTAGACATACTCCTCACTAAGGGATGGGTAGATTTCTTCCAGCTTAGAAATGTAAATAGATGTAGGCAACTTCAAAGATTTCTTGCTTAATAATCTGAAATGCTTAATTCTGCATTCAGTTGCTAATCAAACTGTTGTAAGGCTGCCAAATGTTAAAAAAAGCTATTCGTAGTATCTTGAAATCAGTATTTATGTATCGTCAAGGGATTATGATCCTTAATACAATCTTATACGTGGGTTAATTTATAATCAGGTAAATGATAGTGTCGGAACATTGGCTCTTGGCCATTTTTATGATAAAGACACGGTTGCTGCAGTGGTAATCGGGACTGGTACCAATGCCTGCTATCTAGAGCGAGCTGATGCGGTTATTAAATGCCAAGGTCTTCTCACAACTTCAGGAGGAATGGTATCCATGGTCTTTCTACTACTAACTAGTTTTTTTTTTAAATAGAAAAATATGCTTCATTTCACTTATTTAATTTAATTTTAATCAGGTTATTAACATGGAATGGGGTAATTTTTGGTCCTCACATTTGCCTAGAACATCATATGACGTTGATCTGGATGCTGATAGTCAGAACCCGAATGATCAGGTTAATTTTGTATCATGTTGAGTCGCTACTTGCACATGTTTTTCCTTTTGTACTTTCCGGATTTATTTAATAATCACGTGACTAATACAGGGATCCTGGTGCAGGGTTTTGAGAAAATGATATCAGGAATGTATCTAGGTGACATAGTAAGAAGAGTAATCCACAGGATATCATTAGAATCCGATATCTTTGGACCCATTTCTTCTAAGCTGTTGACGCATTTTGTGTTGAGGTATGCTTTTGACCCATTTACTTATGAATGGGCTACTTTCATACTTTTAACTGTTTTAACCGAATCTTAAGAATTTTAGAGTCAACCGGTCAACCAGTGTAAAATTGCAAGTGACGATAATTAATCGTAGTGTAAAAATAACTAGTTCTATTATTAGTTCTTGATGAAACGATTTTGTTTCCTCATGCAAATGTTTTCACTGTAATTGTTCATATGTAATATGTTACACATAAAGTTAGTACTCTTTCAATTGACCTCTATGTTCCCTAATACCAGATTTATTCGATTTAAATTTACTTAAAATGCTTGCATTCCTCAATGTCATGCTGTAGAATTAGTTTCTGTATCGCAACAACCGGTGCAAATTAATTTCATTTATTTAAGAAATTTAGGTTTTCCTAGATTTTTCTATTGTTAGGTTTATGCTTAATAAACTTTTTGCTCAACATGTATTTCTTTAACCTTTATTTCGTTTATTGTTAGGTCACTTTTTGCTCTACCTTTGTTTTTTTGCACTTTGATTCAAGATCCATTGAACATAATTCTTTCATTGAACGAAAACTATAGATTTTTATTAAAATTGGGAAGGTGGAAAGAATCATGATGTCAAATTGTCAATCAACTTTTCTAATCGGAAAGGAAAGTCAAAAGGAGAACTTGTATTGGCATAAGTTAATTATTATTCGGCAACCGTCCTATGCTAGTATATTAATGGCCAATGCACAAGTTGTACCCTTCCATTAGTGAGGTTATTACTAGGCTATTACTAATGCTTTTGAATAAAATAAATTTCTAAGTGGATAGTGAGAAATTTGAATTGAAGAAGTGTTATGTTTGTTTTCAACTAAACTTTGGATCATACATATGACGATTAGGTGAGTTCATTTTGTTGTCATTTTCTGCTGTATATTCTTGCTGGAGTCTTGGTCAATTTTTGTGTTTTCTTTATTTATTCTTCACTTGACGTAATTGTCATTAGGAAAAAGGCAAGTCTCCATCTTTTTAGTTTTCCGTTCACTAATACTTATATAATCAAAGGCCACCTTTTATCCTATTTCTTTTCTTAATCTGGTAAGTGGTGGTCCTCATCTTTTTATTCCAATTATATGTGCTAAAGGTACCCACTTTTTCCTAATTTCTAAGGTCTTCCGTTTCTTTTAGAAACAAATATTTTTTCTAGCCTTTTAAATCGGTAGATTGTGGCTGACATGGTGTTCAGGGCTAATTGGATATTAGAAACCAGATAATTTGCGTGGATAAATCACACTCATATATCAACTACTTGTTATAAATCCTAAATAAGTTGAGCATCTAGTGATTTCTGCTATGGTCTTTTTGTAATCCTATGTCATAGTCGGTCAAACTTAAGACACTCTTCAGATTGTTATTTATGGACCCTTTTGATATGTATGTATGTCATATTCGTTCTTACTTCAAAGTATTACATAAATTTGATGCAAAATAAGTAAAGTTTTATTATATTTTTCCTCTTTTACTCAGTACCCCATTAATGGCGGCCATGCATGAAGATGACTCACCCGACTTGAATGAAGTTGCCAAGATTTTAGAAGAGACCTTGGATGTAAGATGATTCTTTCAAGTTTTTATATATACACTACTCCCACAAAATTTTTGTCTACCGATGCCAATATGGGTGGGTTGGGTAACGGGTAAACGCAGGGTCTGTTTGAAAGTTGAAACATGTCACTGTTAATACTTAGTCCATATCAAATCGGACCCATCAAGTTTGACCATTCAGTGTCTTTTTTTATTAAAAAATGAACACTACAATTATTTCGAAAAACAATGTTATACTATAATAGTCTAATATTGTAGTAAAATCATTTCGAAGGATGTATGCATTAAAAAATGATATTTGGAAATTTTCAACCTGTTTGATCCATTATCTTTTTTAATAAGGGAGTTGAATATGCCACCTCTAATTTTGTAATTTATCTAATTTTTGGAAACTGGGTTTTTGTCATCAGATAAACGACATCCCGTTAAAGGTCAGAAAACTCGTTGTCAAAATATGCGATGTGGTGACAAGAAGGGCTGCCCGGTTGGCAGCTGCAGGCATTGTCGGGATCTTAAAAAAGATTGGTCGAGATGGTACAGGTGGAATCACAAGTGGAAGAATCAAAGGTGGAAAAAGTGGTAAAATGAAAAGAACAGTGGTAGCAGTCGAAGGAGGATTATACACAAGCTACACCATGTTTAGAGAATATCTAATCGAAGCTGTAGCGGAGATATTAGGTGAAGATATCGCTCCTTACGTGACTCTTAAAATAATGGAAGACGGATCAGGAATCGGGGCAGCTATGTTAGCTGCAGCAAACTCAGCAAGAAGTGTGGATACAGTACAGGTTCTATGATATTATATATATAAATATACATATATATAGTCCCTGTAAATTGTAAATTCCATTTTTCGTTGTTTTTATTCAATATATGTATAGAAGGGAAGGTTGTGAATATGTCATATAGCAGTAGATATTAAGCTTGTCGCCGTTCTTTGTAGTTTCAGATGTGTTGATTCATTTCTTAGGGTATAATAGTATCAATTTGGTTTTAGAACTCGTCTTTCCTGGCATCATATTGTTAAAAAGCTCGTGTAATGTTCGATTGAATTTCTCAATACCTTACCATAAGTGATATCAAATAAACTAAATTGTAAAATATAGATTGACCATAGTCTGCACATGTAAATGTTTCGTTCATACTTTGGTGAAGGTTTTTTGATAAATGATATTGCTTTGTTAAAGTTAACAAAGATATTAGTTTGGTTCTGGTTGATATTATTAGTTACGAAATTGAAAAGGCAGATGAAAAGTGTTGATAAACAACTTAACACGGAACTTATCACCCGAGTCATCTAAACCGGCTTTGGAATTGATTCTTTTAAAGTGATAGTTAAAATAGCGTATTCTTGTGTTCGGTTTTATACTTCGACTCATCTAACTCGACTCTAAAGTCGATCTTTCCAAAACATATCTTAATATATAATAAAAGAGAGGCCTAAAATGCCAAATGGTAAAATAATAGCCATTAGATGAATATTAAACTTTAATTTGGACCATTAGATCATCTCGATGATGTCATCATTATTAATTTCATTTTAAACCTTTTACTTTAACTAATTTAACCATTTATTTAATACAATGCAAATAACAAATTAACTTTTATACTTTAAATAATATAACACTTCTACTTTAAATCAATATCTAAAAATATACGAAACATATCTCTCTTTAAAATATTAGACTTATTTTACTTTCATATCAATACAAATTATTAGTATAAAGAAAATATAATTATTTTTGAATGTTTTGCGAAGAAACATAAAAAAGTTAATGAACATATATACTGACTGTTAAGTGTATATTTATTTATCGCTTTTTAGTTTGTTTTTCTTAACCCTGAGTCTATCTTGACAACATTCACGAATTGCATTACAAGAATCGTCAATAGTATATGATATTTTGAGGAATAAATAATAATCTCATCTTTAACTCCAAATTTATTTTTTAGAAACAAATGACATAAAGTCGTTTATGTATAAACGAAACTTCTAAGAAACAAATGACATAAATTTGGAGATAAAGTCGTTTAAGTATAAAGGAAACATCTAAGAAACAAAATACATAAATTTGGAGATAAAGTCATTTACGTATAAACGAAACATCTTAATATTTGCTAATATAATCATTTTGTCTACACGATAAATAGTTCTATTAATATTTCTATATAGATTATGTTTTTTGTTTAACATTATATTGTTTTCGATATAACTATTCGCGTATTACGCGGGTCAATAAACTAGTTGAATCTGAAAGGGTCTTGACTCTAAAGCCTATCTAACAACGACGGGGATCAAACCCTTGACCTACAGGTCACCGAATACATTAAGAACGTGTCTTGTTAGTGTTAGCGTTATAAGATACTCGGGTTCAAACACTTTTATAAACATCTTAGAACGTAAAAAGAAAAAAAGAATTCGAAAATGGTCACATAAACAATCGTTACGCCATAGATATCAAAACATGGATCCTTCCCCGTTTACCCGTTTGAAAAAAAGAACAACTTTGGGGGCATATTCGGTATCTAGGGTTTGGGAACTATAAATCCAAAATATCTCATCTCCCCCAAAACCCTTCTCTCACACCCAGCCTCCTCACACACTCTCATCTTCATCATTCTCCATCTCCAAATTCATCAAAAATGGCAGTCACTTTCTCCGATCTGCACACCGAGACCGGTCTCCAGTCGCTCGAGACCTTCCTCTCCGGCAAAACTTACATCTCCGGGTTCGTATCCATCATTACTTACTCCGATCTATTTTTTTATTTTATTTTTGTGTGTGTGTGGTTAAATTAGGGTTTATGTTACAGGAATGGCATCACAAAAGATGATGTGAAAGTTTTCGCAGCTGTTTTGGATAAACCTAGTGCAGATCTGTATCCTTCTGCTAGCAAATGGTTCGATTGCGTTGCTTCGAAACTCGCTACAAGGTTCGTTTCAATTTTGTTTGATTGTAGAATTTTGTATCTATAGTTTTTATATAATTATGTTTGAGTTTGTGTATGATTAGCTAGTTAGTTAGTTTCCAATTGTGTTATTTTCTCGCCTTAATATTGTCGTATCGTATCGTGTATTAATTTATGTTATTGAATTTTACTGTTATTGAATGCATGAATGCATTTAGTAGCTTCGTCTTGTGTAGTTACCGATTTGTAAAGTAGATGATGTAGTTTGAATTGGTTTTTTGTTTAGTTTTGTCGTTTCTGAGTTGGGCGTCGTTGTTACTGATATATGTGATCTAGAATCGATAGTGAGCTACAAGATAGATTAGAGAGATTTATGTAGCGTGACGGTTTGTGATTTTGGTATACGATAACGATGTTTTGCTTTGACAGAAATTTAGAAACTAAGAAGAACAAAATAGGTTTTTCTTGGTGACCAAAACTAGGATCTGGATCCGGTCTCATTTTGTCGTATGTTGATTTATACTATGCAGTTTCCCTGGTAAAGCTGCTGGTGTTAGAATTTCAGCCGTAGCTCCTTCAGCAGAAGCTGCCCTTGCCAAGGAAGCTCCCAAGGTGTGTTTACATGTTTGCTTTTTTTGTTTTTGTTTATCGTTTGGGTATCTGGACGATCCAGTTTAACCATGAATGCTGATTGTAAAATCAGCTTTACTAAGTTCAAACAAACGAATACAACAGCAGTTTTTGTTAATTATTTTTATAATTTCTTGAAATCTAAAAAACTTTGCTTTCGTGGATAATTCAGGAGGAGGCTGAGGATGATGATGACCTTGATCTCTTTGGTGACGAGACCGAAGAGGAAAAAAAGGCAGCTGAATCACGTGAACAAGCTAAAGCCTCAACAAAGAAGAAAGAGAGTGAGTTTGTTTTCTTATTACTACTTCGGCTTCTTAACATTATGCTGTAAAATTGTAGCTTGATTAACACTTGTGAATGTTTTTCAGGTGGTAAATCATCGGTTCTTATGGATGTAAAGCCATGGGATGATGAGACAGACATGAAGAAGCTGGAGGAGGCTGTTCGTAGTGTTGAATTGGAAGGGCTTCTGTGGGGTGCATGTACGGTTTTCTTTTTTAATCTTGTTCGTTATTTTGGTCATATTATTAGAGGTATTGACATTGTTTGTTTAAAATTTTATTTTTTTACAGCGAAACTTGTACCAGTTGGTTATGGAATCAAGAAATTGACAATCATGTTGACAATTGTGGATGATCTTGTTTCTGTCGATGACCTCATAGAGGAGCGTCTTACAGCTGAGCCCATCAACGAATATGTGCAGAGCTGTGACATTGTTGCCTTCAACAAAATCTAGAAGTTTTTTCTTATTTATAAGGAGCAATTTTGCTTGGATATTTTGTTTTGGTTTTCAAATGTATTTCTACAATCGTGATTGAGTACTGATAGATTCGTTAATGCTACGGGTTTCAGTTTTCCTACCTTTTGAGTAGTTGAATTACTTCTTTATAAGGTAAACAATTTTACTCGTATTTTCTACAAAAGTAACAATTTGATAAAACTTTGATAAGTAACATAAATAGGAAAAAGGTAATGATATGTAAGATCTTGTTTAATTTTAGAACTTGACTTACTCTTTATTGGATTAAAAACTTATAAGCAGTGGATCTAACTGTGTATAAATCGGATTCGTACCGTGTGTAAATCGGATTCGTTCGTAAGGATTACGTTAGTTTTAACTGTGAAAACGTTGATTAAAAGATCGAGTGTTAAAGATCGAGTGTTTTTAAGAAATCAATTAAGAGAAAGACACTTGTTCGGGTATGGTACTAATGATCCGATTACTTATGCAATTGAACGTTTTTCTTTAACTTTTATATTATATAATTAAGTTTCTCTCGAATACCTAATTATCTTAAATTATGTTAAACTCTATCGTTTCTCTCGAATACAGTAAAAGTCCTAAATAACTAAACTTTAAGAATTAAGCTGATGTTTATGATTTAATCTATTAAACTTTTTCTCGAATAGTTTATCTAGTTTTCTAATCCAATATCTTGTAATTACAAACTAGCTAACTCGTTTTAATCTAATTACTTAAGTTCTAATCAATTATAGACCGATTGATTGTTTATTTCAATTGTTTAACGTAGTTCTAGATTCCTCTCGAATATCTAGACTTTAAATTAACCAAAAGAGTATAAGAACTAAAATAATGTTAAGATTTAAATAACAACGAAACTTCGATTAAACATGTAACATCTAAAAGCATTTAATAAACAAAAATCAAATTATAGCAAAAGATCCCTAACCAAACAAGTGATAAAATATTTAGCTACTTATGTTCATGAACGAATCCAACAAAAATAAGTAAATAAACTTTGTACCAATCGAATTAGAAAAGAAAAGAGTTTTGGAATAATCGTTGTTAAAGATATCTTTTCGAAACTAGCTTCCTAGCCCTTCTGCAGCTTCAAATTCGATCTCTAAACCCCTAAGTCGACCTCCGAAGTTTTTTTTTTATTTGTGAGGTTTACGTTTCTATTTATTGAGTGAAACCCGGAATCCTGAAAAACAACTGTTGCGCCGCAGTGACTAGGTACTACGTCGCAGTCCATACAAAACCAAATTGTACTTGAATTTTGAAGCCCGGTGCGCCGCAGTCATCTCCCACTGCAACGTAGTGGGGTGTTTCTCGAACTTTCTTGTCTTCTTCTTGCTCTATGCGTCACGTACAAGTCCTAAACCACCTTTTCTTGATATTTTAGCCATTTACTTGTCCAAACATCCACTTTCCAATCATATTTAACATGTCACTTGAATCAAACACTTTCACACGATTAAATGTAAAAATCTTATCCTATCCATCTTGATTAAATACAAAAACGACCAAATATCGCATATTGATATATATGTAAATATGCGATATCATGTACTAATCAGTAATATGCAAAAAAGTAAATGATATGAGATAGTATCATTTAAAAAATATTGAGTTGTAGTGACTTATCATCGTCAACGATATTGAGTTGGGATAATGAAATGATTACATGGTTTTAGTTGCGAGAGTTATTTTTAGCTATAACTCTAATAACTATCACAACTTAACATACTATAATAACTCTTACCGACTCAAAAAATTGGTCTTCTATATATAAAAGAAGAAAAACTCGAGAACAAGAAGTTTCCAATACACACATCAATTACGAGAGTGTAGACAACCGTAACACACAACAAGACCATTCCGAATGCTCATACCCAATCAATTAAAAGAAAAATCACAAAATATTAATGTGTTACTATTACTACTAGACACGCGTTACAGCGTGTCAAAAAACACCTTTGCACTAGTACTACTCTTTCTTCTCATTACAATTTATTAAAAAAAAAGAAAAGAAAAAAGTAGGTCACAGAGAGATGAAGAAAGCCGGAGCCGAGAAGAAGAGGGCCCGGCGATCCTCCGCCGCTGTTAAATCCGCCGCCGGTCGAGATCCGTCTTCCGATACTCCTCCTAGTGTAACTCACTTTCACCTTTTTTCCTTTTTTTCATTTTTTTTGATCATTTTCTATAATTAATATATATATATATATATATATATATATATATATATATATATATATATATATATATATATATATATATAGCATATTTTTGGATCTGTATGTATAATTTGTGGATTAATTATTCTGCATTATGTGATTTTGATGTTAATTGTTATATATAGTCTGTGTAGGTGTTATTTTTTTGTTATAATTGATGTGGTTTTATTTCGGTGAAATCGCGTTGTTTTTGTTTAGAATTTTAAGAATTATTTATATTTGGAAGTTTGTCAACTTAAGGTTTTGAGAGTAAAAGCTGTTTTTATTGCTTATTTGTATGTAACTTTCTTATTATCCAATTTTGATTGTTTATTTAACCGTAATTTTTTTGCTGTTTTGTTGTGCTGTCATTTTTTTGGGGTGTTAGAGCGTGAGCTTTGTTGTTTGCATCGTAGCTACTGTGAATTTAGCTAGAAACTAATGCTGTTATTTGTTATCTGTTCCACTGTAGTAGAGTGTATCGTAGATATTTGTTTTACTTTCGTTGGGGTATCTGTGGTCTTGTATAGAGTAAGTACATAAATATTGGATGAGTGCTTTTTAGTAGGACGATCTCTACAGCTGAATTAGAAATGGATTACATAATGCTTTCTCATGGGCAATATAAGATGTAAAGCTGATTTGAAAAAGAAATCCTCTGTTATTGCATCTGTCTTTGTACTTTATCATATTATTATATGACTTGTTATACATACCTATGTATGAAATTGCATTATTTCAATGTTACTGTCCGTAATTGATATACTAGAAATCGGGCTTGTTGCTCGCAAGTATTTAGAAGTGAAACTAAATTTGTTGTTTTGGAATCATTTTCTAGTCTTTTCTAAGGTGACAAAGTTATGTTTTCTTTTTTAATTCCGGGCTGCAGGGTCTGTTTGAAAAAGAGTTTACAGTCATTGTGGCAGGCCAAGAATAAATTATGTTCTACGTATGAATCGGAATGTAATTTGTGGTTATTAGATGTTGTATCTGTTATAAGTCTTGTGTGCAGGCAAAATATTTCTAATCTTCGTCGTGAAGTAATGACACTGTTACATTTTCTGATTACAGCTTATTATTCGTAAGATATTTTGTTAACATGAATCCTCATTTGTCTCGAGCTATAAAATTTACATTCTTGCAGTTATGTTCTGTGAGATTTTGCTTATTTTACCTGACATTTTAATCTTTGTGTCTTTCTTGATTTCAGAAACAAGCGAACAAGAAAGATGTTTTCCAGTTATTTGCAGAGAAAGTGAGAGATCATAAAGACTTGGTTTCCAGGTGGGCTGTGTTACAGGAAACCCGTGTTGAGTACTTTAGGGGAAAGGATTTTGTTACTTTTTTGAGAAATCATCCAGAGCTCAAAGACATCTTAGAATCAGATAGGAATCTAGAAGTAGAAGATATTGTCAATGTCCTTCTGAGCAAGAATCTTTTAGTTCGTTGTGACCGTGTTGTGAAAACAGTACGTCCTGGAAAGAGAAAATTGTCTACATGGCCAGCTCATTTAGAGATATACCCTGTAAGTTCTGATATTTCTTTTCTGTAATTTTGGTTCAAAAGTTTCTTGGATTAAGTTATGTTAAGCACTAGGAACTGTTTATGCATCTTATTTATAGCATTTAATTTGATTGTGTGCACTAATGTTCACATGCGTATCCTCTTTTGTAGAAGTAATGAATACTGTAACATGATATTAGAGAGCGCCCTATAATAAATTGATTATGTGCTATGTTTTTTGCTTTTAGGTAGAAAGCTATATCTTAGTGATTTATTGTTAGATCATGTTTATGTTGTGATTTGATGTTAGGTGTCATGGTAGTTCTCTTGCACCCTGCAAATTGCTATGTTATAATTTTTTACATGGACTAAATGAATGTTTATTTAATCTTTAACGGATAACCACATCTCCAAGATGAACTTAGAACTGATTAGTGTTGGCCATTTTGACCTATATACTTATGTATGGGTCAGTTTGGATTCTGTTGTATATCTTAAGGGTTAAACAAAAAAATTCTTAAATCGAAAAGGAGTCTAAGTTGCAAAAATGTATTTTTAAAGCAAAATTATTAAAACATCCTAATTCATATTGTTAAAAAACCTATTATATTGAAATAATATATTTTTCGTACCCATTACTGACATCCTAATTAAAAATGTGGACAAAATACCCGTTTTGACGTGCTATCTAACCTCCCGTTTTGCATCCTTTAGAACCGACAAATTAATTGGACTTGATTTTTATCTTTTGTTGTATTTGGTCTGCAGGAGCAGGAGTTCTCTGATAATGATGCGTTTTTTGCATGGACATTTGTTAACAAGCGACCGCTATGGCAAACACTTCTATCACTATCGTGGCCTGTTTTGACTCTTGCCATCTGCTTATTCCCTGTGTATCCTCACCAAGCAAAACTGCTTATACTCTACTCATGTGCTGGGGTACTCCTCCTTATACTGTGCCTGCTTTTGGGTAAGTACATTTTTTTCTTGTTATTCGTATTTGTTTGAAGCAATCATTATGAGATTTAATTGCTTTACAACCATAACACCGACAACATTGAATGGTACATGCAATTCAGTAAACTTGCGTGTACTTGTGATCGATTTAGGCTAATGACAGTTTTGACAATGTTAGGACTTATATCTAGCTGATTAAAAACTATACTTGTATTAAGCTGCATTTAGTGTATATGTGAAATAAGCTCAAGTAATAGATTAATGACTAGCAGCTAAAGATTTGATACTTTTACATATGGGAGATAGGCATAAGTAATAGGTATTAATAAATCATAATAAGGATCAGAATAAAGAAAAAGCTACCCCATCAATTAATTATGGTTACTATGATGTCGTTATTATTCAACAAACACACTTGTACCTATCTGTTTGCGGTTTTGCACCTGTTAAGAGTACACACAAGCTCATGAAATTCTAACATGAAGGAACTACAAACAAACCCTTGAGTTGTAAGAATCAATAGCTGCTTATCACTGTAGATGTATGTATCTATATAACTGTAATTAACTCTCAAGTTATCTCGCAAGAAATGCTACATTTCCATATATAGAATTAAAAAATAAAGTATGCTACATATTCTACATCTTTAAGAGATATTTTGGTTAATCTTTCATGTTGTTTTAGAAGTTCTTATAGTTCTAACTTCTTCAATTTACTAAGTTTAAATTGGAATAGAAAAAATACATAAGGTACTAACAACGAGTTTAGTTCTCACTAGGTGCTTCTTCTGAGGACATTTTACCGGCTAAAAAATGAGTTAAAACCCCCCAAGAAAACAAAAAGTTTAGTGCGTTTAATAGCTAATACGCACAGGTGTTTTAGTTCTTGTGGGATTGAACTGTGTTGCATAATCACCTATATCTCAGTTTTAATATTAAGTCAAAGCCAATGCTACATGACTTATATATTATGTGAAGCAAGTCTCCAGGATCTAACACTTTTAGAACACATCTTTGATATCATATTGTCAACATCGGGTCTACTAGTACTCTATAAATTGTGGATTTTTTTTTTTTATGCATATATCTCTGTATAAATGAATGTGTTATGCTCACAGTGCGAGGCCTGATATTTGGTGCGTCATGGATTTTACTTGGGAGACGTATCTGGATTTTCCCTAACATCCTTGCTGAAGAAGCGACACTTCGGGAGCTCTTCCGTTTCTGGCCCAAGAAAGACGAGGAAGAGAAACCAAAGTTAACAGCAAGGTTCTTCTTTGCGATTGTGGCAGTTCTAGCCATATTACTGTTGAGGCATCATGCACCTGATGAGGCTGCTAGGGCCAGGTTTGATTCTTGTCTTCTTTAATCTCTATATCAAATTCGCATAATTCATGTTTCATATCTCTTCGTGTTAATGGATCGAGTTTGCTCCACTCTATCCCATATGCCTAGAGGTGGCAATTTCGACTCATTAGTTTTTCAATGACTCGTATGGTTATGTTTTACATTTATTTGTTAATGGGTCAAATCAATAACTTTAGCTAATAGGGAAACAAGTTAAATGGGTTAAACGGGTTGAATTCTGCTCAAAGTGTATTTTTAAGGGATACGATTTCCCGAGTAGTTTTTATAAAGTATATGAATATTGTTTTAACAGTGTAGTTTGTAATCATATTAAGACACTAATTATTTACTAAAAAAATCTGGTAAACGTGTTACGGTTAACCAACCCCACCCGTAAAGAAATCACCCTTTTGGACCTGTTTCTCAACCTGCCAATTTTCACCTATATAGAGTACCGACTTTCTCACTCTTTGAACCTAGGAATTTTCACCTATATAGAGTCTCGAACCCACAGACACTGGTTTAGATACTCTATTACCGGCTAGGCCAATAGCCACTGGTGGTATTGATATGTACTCTTGTTTTATATACTAAAACTTGAACCAGATTTTATTTGACACTGTAATTATTATGACTTGCAGGTATCAGAAGCGGGTTTCCAACATTATTGATGATGTTCTTGAGTGGGACCCACGATTGGCGTTGTCTGGTATGATGGATAGCATGCAGTCAGATGTTAATGGTACTGAAACCAACAATGCTACCGATGGTGGCACGACATCCCCTGATGATTTTGCGGGAAAACATGAGCATGATGAGAGTGACGATGTTACTGAAAGTACAGACGACAAAGATCTGTACAATGATAATATATAGGAAGAAATGTAAACAACAGATTACAAGTTTTTGGAAAAGGCGTATTATTATGTGTTTGCTTTTATATTGTGTGAGTGTAGAATCTGAGATTGAACTTTGAGAATAAATCAAGTGGTTAGAAAAAAATATAGCACCCCTTTTGCCTTGGAGCAGGCGTTATGCGAATTGTATTTATTTCATGTCGACTAACCTCATATGTAGACTTTGCAAATGAATGAAATGACTAAATGGCCAGAGCGGATTATTATTTCGTAGGGCGGTTGAAGCATGTAAACTATGTTTATATCAAAAAAATATAGGTTTTGTTTTTCTTAGTACCGGCATAAATTTACAAGTAAAACGATATAATGTACAAGTATGTCGATCCACATTGGAAGTAATGTTCCGCCTAAAGCCTACGAAGCATCTCTATTGTAGAACACGGGAGCATACATTTGAACATCTTTTCTCTAGAACAAGACACTTTGGATTATATTTTACTTTTAGCGGGTCACTACGTTTATGATCACCTTCTTTTTCAGTCACTCGTAGATTCATAGTTCCCCAATACGCCAAGCTCCATTGAGTTCTTTAATGAAAGGAAAACGCCAAAACATAAGCTATGTAGAAGCTCTAAAAAACTTGACGAAACACGACTTTGTTCAAACCGAGGGAACGGTGTGAAACTCAAACAAAAGTTTATTTTGTAACCAACAATATTTTAAATAGCTTTGTTCAAGGATAAAAGTGTATTAGAATATCACCTAAAAGTTCCATTTTGACTCGTAACCAGCGAAACATATGTAGTTTAGAGAAATGTCATACTCACATAATACTTGCTAGTTTGAATATAAAATGACATGGTCGATTCTAAGATTTCAGATGTCTCGTATGAAAAGTAAAATATAGGCCTCCTAAATACACTTTTTCACATATAAGTAAACTAAATTAATAGTATATATATATATATATATATATATATATATAAAATACAAAAACTTGTCCCAAAATTTGGGTCATGTACGATACGCTGCCCGACATGATTTAAATAATCGGAAATAGAGGAGCTTATGGTTTATTGACATTTCGACTTATGTTTTATAAGCCCGGATTTTCCGGATTATATAACAATTTATTGGGTTATTACTATTTATTCTGTCATAATACACAGTAATAAATCCATAAACGGATAAACGGTTATATAAGTCGAAAAACCAACACATATAAAACATAAGCCCCGAAATATCACAAACACCTGTAATACAATTTGTGTTTCCAAATTACATAAAAAGCAAACTGCCGCCGTTTTTGAGACTGATAACTGTGAGCTGCCGGCGGCGATGAGGAGTAAACCAAACATCATGTTAACCGGTACACCGGGGACCGGTAAAACCACGACGGCGGCAGCGTTAGCAGAATCAATTAATTTCCGGCATATAAACATCGGAGAGTTAGTTAAGGAAAAAAAGCTACATGATGGTTGGGATGATCAACTTGAATGCCACGTCATCAATGAAGATCTCGTAAGTCAAATTCATCCTTAATTAATTCTTAGATTTGCCATCTGCGGGATTTTTTGATGAATGATTGGTCTCGAGTTCGAGCCTTGTTTTGTGAGAGAGTGTGTATGTTCATTGGTTAATCCCGAACGGTTATACTTGCCTTTCCGGAAAAAAAAAAAAAAAAAAAAAGTTTAATTGTTAGATTTTTTTATTTTTTTATTTTCTTTTTTGTGTGTGTCTCTGTTTATTGACAATTAAATAGGAGCCTTTGATATTTCATATAAATATATTAGATATTAAATAGTTCAAACTAGTTGAATCGAGCTTAGCTTGACTCGAAAAACTTTAGGTTGAGCTCGAGCTTGGCTTGATGACCCTTAATGATGAAGGCTCGAGCTCGTCTCGCTATGTATTTTGAGCTCATTTTTTATGCTTGAACTTAATAAAAACTCAGTCACGAACATGGTTGAGTTCTACCCGAGCTTGAGTTGCTCAACAAAAGAGCTCGTTTGCACCCCTACGTGTGGTATATAATTAGTATGACATTCGGAAGTTATAGTTGAGGGTGTTGTTGTGATATGCATTGTGTGTAGGTTTGTGATGAGCTAGAAGATATAATGGACGAGGGAGGGAATATTGTGGATCATCATGGATGTGATTTCTTTCCGGAACGATGGTTTGACCGTGTCGTCGTGCTTCAGACGGAAAACTCTGTTCTTTATGACCGTTTGACTAAACGGTGTGTGTTTCTTTAGTTAGAGTTTATGTATGATATGATACGTCGGTTTCACCTTTTTTCTTGGAACTTCTTATAGTTACTGAACCTGTTTTTTTAGAAGTGGTATAATTGAATCGGTTGGCGGGTTGGGTAGGTAGTCAAAACGGGTATGTCTCGAAACGGGTCTGGTTGAGTTGGTTGACACGTACACTTTTTCCGTCTCTTTTTAATAAACAAATAGTGTGTTAAACGTGCAAGAAAAGTACATTTTGAGCGACTTTCGACCTGTTTTCATTCTAGATAAACTTTATTTAATTTAACAACATAACTCAAACAGTTATATTTGACAAGTAACAGGTTTGAAGTTGCCACTTCCAAGTTCTAACGTTTATCTTTGATAAGTTTTGGCCTCGAGTAAGTTATGGTTTTGTAATTTCTTAAAACTATCTCATTTTTGTAGGGGTTATACGGGTGCAAAGCTTTCCAACAATATTGAATGTGAGATCTTTGGAGTTCTGTTGGAGGAAGCAAACGACAGTTACAAAGAAGAAATCGTGGTGGCAATGAAAAACGACTCTCTGGATGACATGAACAGGAATGTAGCCACGATATCCGAGTGGGTTAGAAATTGGAGCCCCACGACCTGATTGGAATGACTGTTTTCGTGTAAGATAAAGTATTGAACTAAGTTACTCTGTAGGACATATATTTCGTATTGTGAACTTTACCAACTTTGTTATCGTTAATGTTGAGAGGTATTTTATTCACAGATGTTTTCCGGAATTTTTTTGATAACTAGTTGAAACTTTTGTCATTAGTCCATTGAGTGATACAACTTTGACTCCCATAAAACGACTCCGCTTTCACTTGCTTTAAAGTGAAAAGTGATATGTATGGCGCATGCTTACATTGCATATCACAATTGAGATGTGAATCTGCGATGTCTGATTATCAGTATCAGACTGCAGAAAACCCGTGTTTTCTGAATGTGAAAACAGGGTCGAGAATTGAGATGTGAATCTGCGATGTGTCGTGATTGGTGTGAGTATATATACCTTAAAGTGTGAACGTTAATTCGCCACATTCAATTAGACTTGCTATTGCTTTGATGTGGTGAATTTATCAATACATTTTTCGGTTTGAATGGTTTTATAAAAAACGGCTATGCAAATTTTAATTCGTCCAGGGTAATACTCTTACCAAAAGTGAGAGGTACGAAATTCAAATCTTGTTGAAAACATTTACGTGCCAAAGAGTCATTACACGTAAAAAAAAAAAAAAAAAAAAAAAAAAGGAAAAAAACCCCGTTAATTCAACTAGAATATATGGTCAAATTCAAATACTTAATTGTATACGCAACCACAAATGTCCACAAACATATCATTTTTATGTTTCTATGAAAGTTTCTTATAAATTTACTAAACTTTTTAGTTTGAATATTTGTTTCATCAAGTCAATTGCAACATTCAGGATCAGGGACGGAGCTACATTGCATATTGGAAAACTTTTAGAATTTTAATGAATATTTAGCCTTATTTAGAATATATGCCCGCTGATTTTGCACACAAAATAACTAAATTCTATTTCCGAAACCACTGGAAAATTTAGCTAGCTCCGCCCGTGTTCAGGATGATGGTTTTCTGTAAAATTTGTTTTTTCAGCTTCTTGTATAGTATACTATTCATATCAACTAGCAGTACTCCGATCAACGTTGTCGGAAATCATGTTTGTTGTTGCTTCGATAACAATCTTGGACAACATGTAGACACGTCTGTTTCTTGGACTACAAGCATATCAAAAGTAGTCAGTTATGTAATACTTGTCATGATTGTGCTCAATATAGTCCTTTATAAGTTAAGGCAGCTTCACGAAACAAGCCTCGTTAAAGACGATAAGAAACGAGCATCTTTGTCACATGAACATTTATGCCGCGAGTTTTTGCTTCATGAGATGCAATTGGCGACTAATAACTTTGATGAATCGATGGTCATAGGGAAAGGAGGATTTGGTAAGGTGTATAGAGGTGTTATTGACGATGGTGCAACGAGTGTTGCCATTAAACGAATGGATTTGAAGTCTAAGCAAGGAGCGGACGAGTTTTGGACAGAAATCAAGATGCTTTCAAATTTTCGACATAGTCACCTTGTGTCTCTTGTTGGATATTGTAACGAGTTTGATGAAATGATGGTTGTGTACGAGTTAATCTCCGGTGGGAACCTTGGAGAGTACTTACATAACGACAAGAGTTTAAGTAAAAGGAGTCCTCTTTTTTGGGTTGAACGTCTTAAGATATGTATCGGGGCTGCACGTGCTTTAGATTATCTTCACACTGGCACGGGAGTCATACACAGGGACGTTAAAAGTTCAAATATACTTATAGATGAAAATATGACGGCTAAACTATCTGATCTTGGAGTGTCGAAAATTGGTCCAGTTAATCAACCATTTACTCATGTGAGCACAGATGTCAAAGGTTCATTCGGGTATTTTGATCCTAATTATTTCATGACCCGGAGATTAACGAGGAAATCTGATGTTTACTCATTTGGGGTTGTATTGTTGGAAGTTTTGTGTGGGAGGCCTGCTGTTGACCCAAGTCTTGAAGACAACGAAATTGGTCTAGTTGGTTGGGCTCAGCGGTTCATCAAAAAAGGAACTTTGAACGATATCATCGATCCAGTTCTCATGGGTCTAACTCCTTGTTTTAGGGTGAAAGGCCAAATCATGCCGGAATGCTTAAAAGCATTTGTAGAAATTACTGACAAATGCTTACACGCTCGTCCCAAACAACGCCCGACTATGAGTGAAGTAGTAGTTGCACTTGAGGCGGCATTGACAATGCAAGAGAGAGGGGATTATTCTATAGTATGTAGTCGTTTACACAACGAAGGACGGTCTAATTTGAAGTTGGGAAAGATTATAACATTATCACGAAAGCTGCGAGATATATTGTCTGTCAAAACAAAGAGCACAACTGTTATGCCTGGTACTTCGTCTATTTCTTTTCATATTGTATTAGAGGTGATAATTCCCGTTTACTTATATATGAATGGGTGTGTTATATCTTAAACGGGTAAAAAGTAAAGTTAGTTAAAAAGTGTATAGGGTCAACCCGACCCTGGCTACTTTTGTTTACGATAACTAAAAAATGTGTATTTGATAATATTTTCAGACGTGAATACCTTTGAGTCACTAGAAACAAAGAAATCACGTAATAGATGGTTTCATCCGAGTACATTTTCTAACAAAGTTTTGCCGAACGGAAGAACATATACTTTCCAAGAAGTTAGAATTGCAGATTCTGGTTTGAGAATATACAGTTTAGACGGACTTAAATATGCGACTAGGAATTTCTGTGACGATATGGTGGTGGGTGAGGGAGCCTTTGGAAAAGTTTATAAGGGTTGGGTTGAACGAGAAACATACGTTCCTTCCAAGTTTGGTTGTGGGATTCCTGTTGCTGTTAAAAAGCTCGATACAGATGGTTATCAAGGTTTTGAAGAATGGCAGGTCATGTATACGAGCCAATTTTTGCGTAAATTTTAACGTAAGAGAACTCTACTCGAAAAACAGGTTTGTCAATTCTACTTATAATTTGGTACCATGGATGCAGGCAGAGGTGAACATTTTAAGCGAATTGCGTCATCCGAATCTCGTGAAGTTATTAGGATACTGCTCAGAAGATAAGGACCTTCTACTTGTCTACGAGTTCATGGACAACGGAAGCCTAGAAAATTACATATTGAAAAGTATACATTATTGCGTCTGTTGATCAAAATAATATTATGGGTTACGAAAATGAACATTAACTTCAAAGAATTTTCACATATGCAGAAGGGATTGAACGAACACTTTCGTGGTCAATGAGGATAGAAATCATCATAGGAGTAGCTCAAGGCATTGCATTTCTGCATAATACCGAGAACCAGATCATATTCCGTGATTTGAAGACTTCTAACATTCTGCTTGATCAAGTAAGTACAGTTTTGTTATGATATCATTTCAACAAGATTCCCGTTAATTGTTTTCTTTCTCAGGATTTTACTGCAAAAATTGCTGATTTTGGGTTGGCTAGAACTGGTCCGATAAAGGGTGATACACATCTTTCTACGCAGGTAATGGGTACATATGGGTATGCCGCTCCAGAGTATGTGGCAACAGGTGAGTAGTAACCTTATAACTTCATTAGTTCCGGGTGTTCGGGATTACTTATTTTTAAATGGGTCGATATTTCCATGTATTCCAATATTGTCATACGCGGTCACTTGTAACATGCAACATGCACAGGTTATCTGAACGGGACGAATGACATATATGCTTTTGGAGTGGTGTTATTGGAAACTATTACAGGCCTTCGAGTTTTTGACAAGACACGACCCGACAATGAGCAGAATCTAGTGGAATGGACAAGGCCAATGCTACCGAACAAAAAGAAGCTTAAGAATATACTAGACCCCAGCCTTGGTGACAACTATCATCCAGAAGCAGCCTATCGATGTGCTCGACTTATCTTAAAATGTACTCAGCCCGAATCACGAGATAGACCGTCCATTAAACAAGTGTTGGAGAAGTTAGAACGAATTAGTAGAATCAAACAAAATACTTGAAAGAGAGACATTAGGAATCATGTCAAACTCGAATCCATGGAAAAAGTAAGGGTAAAACAGAACATGTATTTTCTCATTCTATCTAAATCTCTATTATGAGTCAGGCTCGTAAATAATATTACACATTATCTGACTCCATGTTTTCTTGTAGTAAAACCGACTATAATAATAATAATCCTACAAAACTATAATTAAACAAAATTGGTGATAGTTAGAAACCATACTCAATGGAACTGTAGAACGCCACTAATCCTAAAAGGCGGGTGGATCTCAACACGAGTAGCCATCCCCTGCAAAACTAATTGGGGTAACGTATTGGCTTCCTTGGGGGGAATGCCTTTAGCAGTCCATAAAGTGAGATGGGGCCACTCGTTTTTAGAATTTATTTTCTGACCATCAATGGAGCCGGGGTGAGCTTCCAATGCAGCTAGTTTATCTGAGAATAATAGTGCGGTTACATCTATAGGAACATTTTGGTTCTCGAATTGACCATAATTCGCCACAGCGGCTACACCATGACTTCCTTTGTGGGCAAGAGTAATGTGTGCCTTCGTAAGATTGTTCTCAATGTTCTTATGTTCCAAGAACGTTTTGACATTTGTGTCTTTCCCGGAAATCTGTTCAAGGGAAAAACAAATAAATAAATAGATCTGTCAATTTCAAGGGTTGGTTCCTAACTGATCATGCATGATAAATGTGGAAAAGTTGACCCATTTACTTATGAACGGGTCAATTTGGTCATGTTTGATCTCTAACAAGGTAAACAAAAAAAGTTTAAATGGGTCGAAAAGGTCAAACGGGTCGAAAGTCGCCCAAAGTTTATTTTAATGCATTAACCCTCCCAATTATAAATTTTTTGAATAACTGAACCAAATAATTTGTGTAGCCACATTTAACACTAACTATTTACAAAAAATGTCCAAAAATCGCTTGTTTTAACCTATCACCCAACCCGCCCATTCTGCCACATCTAGCGCATGTATAGGAATCAAAGTAGATACTCACATTTGAAAGAAGATTATAAATGTCTGCAACAGGAACGTCGATGGCAGCAAAAACTACTGATGCAAACTTTCTCTTCTCACTTATGGGTGTAACGTATTCTCCCTTCATTATTTTTTTCAGCTGTTCCAACACTTTATTAACAGCAATTTCAAAAGGAACCTACAAAACAGAGTGGCATTGACAAAACCTTAATTGCATCTCGAAAAGATATGGTCAAGATACTGGAGTTCTTAGATTGCGATAAGATATATGAAGTAATTATGTTGAGTAAGGCCATAAAGGGCGCTGCATTCTACCTGAATAGATCTTAAATACTCGCCATTTTCATGTAAAACCTCACGCAGTTGCTTCTCCCATGCAACCCATTGACTTGTATATGTCCCTTTGGTGGACTCTAATCTGCATATCAGAAACAAAAACAAAAAACTACCTTTTAGAAGCCTTAAATCAATTAATACCACTGTTAATAATTTGGTTGAAACTCCACAAATTTACAAACCCAGAAAAACTAATATCCATGTGTCGGGATTCTGATTCGTATTGTACACAAGGTTTATATAAGACAACTGTACACAATATACTTGAAGTATTTGAAAGAAAGAAAAACAACCTCCCGTGTCTATTTGTATGAAGCTCGTATAAACTTATACCCTCTTCCAACACTGACTTTACTGAATCAGGTAGTGGAGTTCTTTACATGCCAGGGTAAAAAAACACACACATCAATATTAGTGCAACAGCAAAAAAACCAGTATAATTAATAGAGGTGGCAAAATGGGTGGGTTGGTAACGGGTCAGAAAATGATTATACTTTGGTACACGTCCGGTCGACCCTAAACAGGTTTTGTGCCAAGTTTTTACCTCCTTTTATAGAAAATCCATGTCAAATGTGATGATGAAAGATATATTATATCAATAGAATTTAATATGTTTTATGCATTAAAATTATAGTTAGATAGACTTTCTAACCGTCCGACCCTTTTCAGCAGTACCCTTTCGAGCAACCTTTTTTGGCCCATTTGACCCATTATAGATAAGTAGATAACATAACCTGAGGCGAACTATCTATAAGTCAAAGCCATTACATTTCAGATTTTAATAGAGGCATCTTCACAAGTGAGCCAAAACGCCCTATAAGTTCACTCTCAAACTCGGAGCGACTCTGAAATGTTGAAAAGAAAACAATTAAAGCAATGGTCCTACGGGAAAATAAAGCATTGGGGCCTAGAGATGCGATACCTTTCCATCATATAAGTGATAAAACATTAGCAACACATATCCAACATTTGGAGACGATTTATCAAGATTTCCCTTCAGATCATACAGAAAAGGGTGAAATAAGTATTTTACCAAGAAATAAGTGGTTGAAAACTAGAACCTAGGTAAAATGAACACAAGAAAACGGAAATTAGAAAACATACAGGATGATTAACTCGGTTAAGTACACGGTGTATGAAAACTGCTAATGCATCAAGAGAGAAGGGATTTGATTCGGTTCCTGCATGTTTAACCACATATATTATATTTCGAAATAAAGAATATATAACATGTTTTACTAGAATTGAAAAAGTACAATCCTCCGACCCAATCAACCAGTCACATTTATTACCTCATAACCACCACCACGGTACCATTATAAGATCTTCATAAGCTTAAGTGTCATAAGCAATGTTTATTAATTTCTCCTTTTGAGGGCATATTAGGTATTTGATAATTAGTCAAAGACTTCCTTTTCTATACAATAACATGTGCTTTCTATAAGTAAAATGCATTTCTAGACATGAGAGAACCTTCAGAGTCTGGCACAATTGGCACGGCAGATGCTTTAGTGCTTCGCGACATAATCTCAATCTGCAAAAGTGAGAAGAATCACCACGAGGTCTATTACATAAGCTTATTAAGGAATATTACAACCGCGGCCTACTGTTTTCTGATTATGATATAAAAAAAAGATTTCTGTGCCACTATGCACAATGAAAAATCTTTCAGAAACAGTTTTGTTACCTGTCTCCAAACTTCTATATTGGGTGCATTCTTGTCAGCAAGCACAATAAAATAAGGTTTTTTTCGTCGCTCATCAGCAACTATTTGCCAATATTTCTCTGTTGAAATTTTGAGTAAAAGAAAATATTAAAAAGAACATCCAGTATATCATCTGAAACAAAGTTAACTGAAAGTGGCAAATACTTTTTATAAGGTCGCCCATCAAACTATGAATTGGACGATCATCCTCAAGACTTCCTGCAGCGTTTAATATTTCCTTGCAGAGAGCAGATTTAGCACAACCAGGTATTCCTAAAAAGAAAAAGCATCATCTTAAAATTAGTGAAAATACAATATGTATACCAAATTTATGGTCGAACACATTTCACCAATAGCTCAAACTGAACCCAACAAAAATAAAGATCATCATACCTGGAAAGAATACAATGAGACCTTCCTTTTTCTGAATGGAATCAGCACTCGGGCTAGAAGGTTCTAGAATCTTCTTGGTCACGAGGTCACCTTCCTCATCAATGGCCAAAAAATCTTCAGTATGCACCAAGTTGCTAGCATAACCTATCAAAGCTTGATTCTGTGGACTGAGTTTGGCATATTGTTCAAGGAAAGGTTCAGCTTCACTCAAATACGTAGATGATGACAGTTGTCCACCTTTGTATTTCCCTGTTATGTACTTTGCCCTGAAAGAATATATTATTTGATGAAAAATAAATAAGTGTAAGCATATCAAACATAGACTGAATCTTTCATTACCACTCATCCAGCATCTTGATTAGTGCTTTCTGTTTGTTTGGCGATACATTCCAAATTTCCATTTGCCTACAGCATGGAGTTGTTGATATTAAGAAGACAGAAAATAATTCATAAACTTGGAACATAACAACAAATGGACAATATTGATGTAGAAGACACGCTCGGAGACATGTAGTGCAATTTTCATTTATCAAGCTAATGGTCAAGTTGAGCTATAAACACATTTTGTGCATTTTTCTGTTGTTTTTTATGCATAGATTATAATTATAATTACAGAAACAATACTACCAAAGTAATAATCGAAACCCGTCAATTATAAAGATTTAGAAGGTTGTATGCATTAAAATTTAACTTTAAACGACTTTCCACATGTTTGACCCATTTGACTCATTCTAATTTTTTGCAATATTCTTGATTTGACCCAAATGAGATAAAACACACCCCCCACTCATATCTTACCTGAGGTAGTACTTTCTGTAGGCATCTGGACCTTGTTTGAAAAGAATTGATAAACCATTGCGAATTAAAAATGTTCTCAACTGTGCCATAATAAAATAAAATCAAAATAATGTGGAATCAGAAGAAAATAAACGGAAATTGTATGTGGAATTCGGTTTAGAATTAGCATACCTTATACGTAAGAAATTTCAACTTGATCATAAGATTTGCATCTTCATCTGCTAAACCATTTTTTGTAGTCGTGTCATCACTAAAACCGACATTTTTTTCAACCCCAGGGCTATTTTTTGCAGCTTTCTCTTTACTTGCCTTGAACAAGTTAATCTCGACAAAAAAACCTGAAGAATGATTCAAATATCTTCTGAATGTTATATTTATGTGTTTCAACGATTCATATATAATCATTTATGATGTTAATTAATAAAATCAAAGTATATAATAAAGTTACTTTTCAGTTATATAAATACAGTAGTTTAACCATTTACCTCGATATAGCGGCCACAGGCCTGGATTGGTCCTAAGAGACACCAGGTAGAAGTCAATAATGCATATAATGGAAACTGTTCAATTTAAACCATCGTTTTATGTAACGAAGACATCAAAAATTAATATCTTAAAGGAAACCATACCTCATCGCTTTTTGATACTGCTGGAACGTTTTATCATGACGCACATGGATCACCATTTTATAATGAAGATTGTCACCAGATATTGAATTGATTTTGTGGTAGTTATGGTAGCACTTGAAATCAACTGAAAAACGCTTATCTTCCATTAAACGAACCATTTCCTGGGTGAAATATCATGCACTTGAATAACATAGCATAAATAGACATCCATATGAAAGTAACTAATTCAGTAACTATGGTACTCATAAATAAGTAAAGTGAATAAGTAAGTAGGTATGTATAGATTAAAGCATGATCTAACAAGTAAAGGGAAACGATTTCCTTGGCTATTATAATATGCTCAATCAAACTACTGCTGAAGAACAAATGAACATCATAACAAGAAATACTACAGGTGCTAACATGGGCGACTCGGGTAATGGGTTCAATTGAAAACAACCAACTGTTTGATACCAGTTGAAATGGGTAAGGTTGGATTGACAGAAAAAATTTAACATTTTCTATAAAATCTAATATTCTAATATTCTGAAGAAACGACTTAGGAGGTTCTAATGTTTTATTAATATAAATACACTTTGGACATTAAACCCGTTCTCTTTTATGTTTTTTTTCAACCTACTAGACACAAAGGAAGAAGTGAAGTTACTAGGTTGTGATATGCTCAATCAAGTACTGTTAAAGAACAAATAGGCCTCAATAAACAAAATAACAAGACAAATACAGTTCATCACTGTCGAAAAGAGCTGGATTTACCTTTAACTTGGTGGTAGAATAATCAGAAGGGTTTGCTTGTAAAAATTTGGAAACAACTGATTTATCAGCGTTTTTCGGAGTTACATCAGCAGGTTCAATACCAAACCAGTCCACATAATCAGGACAGAAAGAGGTACCAGTACTCTGAAGAAGTGCCTTTATTCGCTGAATTGGTATCATGATACATATATGTTACTTGTAGCTCAATATCAAGATGATCAAAAGTCTCAACAAACCTTTAGGTTTAATGCAGTATTACCTGCTTCTCGTCAGACCTATTTGCAGCACATATTTCCCGCAGGCTCGGTCCCAAATCTTGATTGACTGCCACATCAGCAAAAGAAACAAATCTAAGATTATCCCAAACAAGATATATACGTTGAATAAAATTAAAGGGTAGCAAACCTTCCTCTACTGGTGAAGGATACTTTTCTAAAACCAGTTCCATCTGTTTTGTGCTCTCGTGGCTTACAATACGTGCAACAAGGCCTTCCAAAATTTCACCCTGCGTCTTTACATGATCTATTGATCCTGTAATCATTCAAATTCATTTTAGAGAAATTAGTTACAGATTTATTTCAGTATATATATTTTCGTATTTTTCCATTTTATTTAGTCGTACATATCGTCTAAATACATTTGTCTTTCCACATATTGCAACTACTTTATTGATTCATGGCTTGAGGCCTAAAATATATTCTAGCACTTTAACCATAATATCTTATTGAAACATCAAACTTATAGTTTCAACAGTTCAATTCTAAAATAGATGAATTTGATGGAAATAAATAGTTGTACCTGGCACAGAGATATCTGCCAACTCATCAAGAGCTTTACACACCATTGTAGCTGTGCCTTCCTCGCATAGCGCTCCATAAGCAGCAAAAAAAGATTTTACTGAGCTCCTAGAAGTAACAAAATGACGCATTTATTTTGGAATTGGGTGAGAATAAACGTTAGATGTTCACATAAAAAACATTTTAGATAATCACCTTGTTGAGAACAGCCAAACATGATTTGTAGGCAACCGCCATTTTCTGCAAAATGCAATAATCTCTGGAGTGGAATAGAACTTAGGCTTTCCGCTGCCCAATTCAGTAACAGCAGTCACAACAACTGTTCAATGTAAGACAGGTAAATGACGAACAGTTAACCACAATGTGACAAATAAGTAGATTTAAAACTATAATATCTAAAAATAAGAATTAGGAAGAAAGTAAGAAATGATATAAGCAATTATAAATGTTCATTTCATTCACTCTTACCAAAGTCTTCACAAGGTCGTTGCCCATGGTCTCCTAGAACAGCAGTCACCAATTCCATGGATACGCTCATGTGTTCTCGCTAAAAGAATGGCATATCCCAATTAAAGATATTTAAGAAGAAGAAAAACTGCCTAATAATATAATATTTCCATCCATATGTTTATCATGACTCGTACCTCAAGAAAATCATTAAATTCTGCTTGTTTTTTGCTGGCTTCAGTGCCCCATGCCTGGCGAAATGTTCTTCCAAGAACAAAGACTCCAACTGCAGTATAACTATAAGACCGATACAAAGTTTAATAATGAAAAAATAAAATGGCTAAACTTTTTGATGCACTCTAAGTCTCTAACCTTTATTTTCATATAGAATAACTTTTGTTTTAAAATATATACTCAGGGCTATCAAATTTGATATAGGCATTTGGAAATGAAAGTAATCTGATTAAATATAGGTTCATGATTTAATGATGAGTCATGAGATTAATATCTAAATCTAAAGGTGAACAAACGATAAAAAGCAAAAAAGGATCTCGACATACATATTGCCAAAGCTGTTCTTTGCATATGCTCCACCTTTATGACCAGCATACATGAAAAGTGATCCCGAGTGTTTAAGTGAGACCTAATTATATCATGAAAGCAAACACATTTGTAATAAACATTACTATTCATTAAAAACTATGCTCGAGAAAAATAATTAAAAAAGATTAGGGGCACACCGAACCTCCAATGTGGCAAGGCCTTTTGATACCATTTCAATCATGCGGTCCCTAACCTGGAACCAAACAAATATAAGATTTTATCAGCAAAAAAAGTACTCGTTTAAACCAAGTACCTAGAAATAAAATCATTAGGAAATGGGACATCATGTATAATGTGCATATAGTATAAATTGACGAAAAAGAAAACTACATGAATGATGATAGCAAAAAAATCAAAATTGCAATATACTTGCATTTACATGAAAAAGTTAGCTGCCCAATCTTTTTATGGTGCGAGTAATATTGGTATGAAGAAGATGACAAGGCCAGGGAACTTACATCCTGATCAGGCTTCTCATTTTCAAATTTCGGATAGAACGTTGCTCTTATTTTCGCAGCTGCATACGTAGATTTATCCACAGTGAAATTCTGTGACAATTTGTGTAAAACAGTAGTATCAACAGTTGTTTTAGCATTTTTTACGGAAGAAGCTCCTACTGAAACACTCGCTATCTCATCTGCACTAATACTCCCGAACTGCGGCACTCGAACACGCGACTGTTGTACATCATTTTCAGCAATACCGAGCCTATTAATTCCATTAGTAACAGCTTCCACCGACGTCTCGCCACTGGTTTCCTTCTCAATCCACTTGTGTTCCTTTTGCACACTCTCTTTCTAAACATGTTATCAAATCAAGCCAACTCACTATCACTATAAATTCATAAAGTAAAAAATGAAACGTCTAGAAACGTATCCAATCCATTTTTACTCCGAAATCTATTGTATTTATCCAAATTTAAATTAATCTACGTGTCATATGTGATTCTAGCACTACTTATCTATCCTATTATTTCTCACATTCACATCATTTCATGTCATTTTGTAAACAACTTTTAGTAAACCTTTTCGTATTTTGTAGCATTTGTATATGGATGTCACGTATGTCCAGATACATCATTTGCTACTATTTATAAACTTGTAAACAAGTTATATACATGTCACGTATATCCGGATACACATTATAAAATCATTTTGTAAATATGGATGTCACGTATGTACAGATACATTGATTGCTACTTTTTATAAACTTGTAAACAATTAACGAGGCATCGCAGTTAACAACTTATATAGATGTCACGTATATCCGGATACATATATTATAAACTCAAAAATGATAAAATATTCACCTAATTAAAGTTCGTATTAGTTTCATCTACTAGCGGTTGTTTGTTTCGGCTTATATAACGAGCTTATGAGCTTCATAAGCACAATTTTTCATAAGCTTAACTTGATAAGCTCATAAGCCGGGAAAATTGAGCTTACGAGCTTATTAAAATTACATAAGTTCATAAGCCCATCACATAAGCCGAAACAAACATACCGTAGGTCTAGCTGAAGTTGAATGCGATTAATTTACCTGGTTACGTGGCATGATTGCGTGAAAATCGGAGCGATGATTGTGGTGAATGGATTGGGGAAAGAGAAATCGAAGGAAGTAGAAGGTTCTAGAAGCTATGGCGGAGTTGTAAACCGACAACATTCATGGAGAAGAAGATGAAAGACGTGTTTAGCATAACACAGAGATGGTAGACAACCCAGTGTGTTTGTATAAGTCCAATTTTTCCAATTTTTGTAACAAGTTATAAAAAATTTACATAAGCTCATAAGCCCGCTATATAAGCCACTTATTAAAATGTCAAACAATTTATTAAACTTTATTGGGCAATGTTTGGCATCAGAATTATGGGCGTTTATGGCGTAATCACGGGTGCTCTGATTCCCCATTACTTGAGCCTAGTTATTGTTATAGTGTGGTTTATGTAGTTAATGGAATGATAATGATCAGAGTAGGATTATATATTTATATGTTAGGGTAATCATCAACTTGGTTTATGTTTATTGAATAATAATTAAGTAAAGTAAATTATTATCTAAGTAATTATGTTTTATATAATTTATATTATGATTTAATATTTTTTTTATGAATGCAATTTAACAATGGGCAAACTTTAATGATGATAAAAACCTTACAATAAACCAGAAATTAAGTCAAAAACATACATCTGGAAACATTACCGACAAATAATAGACTTCATTCTTCGAAAGCCTCAAGCTGGTCGTTGGGATCATACGTAATTAAGAAAAAAAGGCGGATCAGCCGGAAAAACAATAACCCTGCTTCCCTCGATTTTATGACTGTTTCCTTAAAAACAATCTTGTTTCCATTTTTTTAAGGTAGCTAAACACAATGTGGATAGGAAATTTCAAAATACGTGTGGATATTGCTATTTAAGTTTCACAAGAACAAACGAACAAATGTTAACACAACTAAGAAGTCAGCTTATCCGATGAAAGACTATGAGTTCCATTCTAAATGTATGAGTTTGGCAGACGTGGTTAAAACTCAAGATCAGAAAGTGTAAAAACAGGCTCGTTTCAGCTGAATGAGCGCTTCTAGAGCTCCTGGTTCTGGTTCTTGTCTAATAACAGCATTATTAGTGTTGTTATTACCACGAGCTCTGCCAAATAAGCAAATGCACCAGCATCCTCTAGTCGAAAACTTAACTGAAACTTTAAATACCACGCCCTCTTGGTTACAGTTTTGCAAGAAAGATTTACTAAAGCATCGACACCTCCAACATTAGCCATTGCACCATAAACTTCTCGATAGTCTAAGTTTGATCAGATTCCAGGCAGCATAAAGCTACAGCTTTAATTGCATCGCTTGTAATTCTTTGACAAAAATTATTTCCAATTTGGAAGACTTTCAAGACTCATATATGTCTAGCTGCAATGACAGACAATGTTGAATTTGTAAAATTTCTTACAATACTCAATACTAAGTTGACGAAAACCTATTAGCACGAAGCCGCATTAGCAGATTCAGCTCAATGAAACTGAAGCTTTATAAGATGATTTATTCCAATCACATTATGCGCACGAAGATTGCAGCAAGTGTTGTCCAGAATCGAGTCTTTCTTCACTTTCTTGACCACGAGGAAAATTGTGCCAGGAAATCATATTATCGCATCTGGGCACTACCTAGTGTATTTTCCGCCTCATGGTATGCTTGTTCCCTCTCATCATTTCCAACTCCAAAAGGGTGTGGCGTGTCAGCTTCCGGATAGGTCCAATTATTAAACACCCTTATAATGAGGGGATCTTTTAAGAATTCCAAGTCGATAATGATAATATAAGCGAAATCAGAAATCATATGTACGTGCAACTAGTTAAGAAAGCATATTGGTCAATACGATAACCGCAATATAGAGGTGCTTGCATTTAAGCCACCACAACAAGTCATAGTGTATTCCCCTGTCACTTTTGGTTCAGGAATTTTCACAAATACCTTGTGTGCACACCAATAAGATATCATAATTCCATAACAAATAACTCTTTAGGAATGATGAGCACGGATAACTATTGTTGACGAGTCATTCAACTCGTATTGACTAACGGTTCTTCATCTGATATGCTCATTTCATATAAATAAACAAGGCGAAAAAGATGCATAAATAGATACCGAAGGATAACAAGTAAGATTACAAACGCAGAAATTAAAGAGTCCAATAAACGCAATGTATTAAGCTAGTGTTACATAACGTTCATTACAACTAAACAAACAAGTTAGACGATAAACGTTTACCTTCCAAGTCCGATCGGTGAAACCAAACTCTCAACAAAGGTATATGGTTTAACACATCCGTCATCACTAATAATCTCCGAAAACAAAGTATTCTTGGAATCATATAGAACAAATTTCGACCTATATTTAAACAAAACTTTACCATCATCCGAAAAGCACAAAGGAAACGAAGCAAAGAAACTCCAATCCGCAGTCGGATATTGAATGGAAAGCAATTTAGTCCAAGAATCTTTCACTCCATAAACCTTCATCACCCATACATCCGCACAAATTTCACCATTATTACAAACCACACACAACCATCCTCCCAAAGCCCCCAATCGTAAAGCTTTATCACCTTCATACTCATACACGCCTTGCAAAACTTCACCATAAGTCTCCGTTGCTAAATCAAGCGAAACTATCCTATACGGATAAAACGAATCATTATGCCCGGTCATCCAATGAAACGCTCCATTCATAAACGTACAAGAACCAACCCCTGTATTACCATGAGGAAAATCACCTATATCCTTCCACTTCCCACTTTTCAAAGAGTACATCTTCACATTGTTTCGATACTCGCCTCTAAATGCATTTAAATCTATTGCAACAACTTTGTAATCTTCAGACAACTCATCATACCCAAACCCATACCATCCACGCCAAGAAATCAAATCACACTGCGGTAACTTAAACGATACTCTAGTACTCGGGTTCCAAACAAACAAAATATCGTCAACAACTATGCATAACAACCCATGACAACAACCAACGATGGAAGCTGACTTACCAAGGCTTTTTAACGGATAGTTTTCCTCTAAAGGATTATTAACATGGTTCTTATTCAATACGTCGTAAAGATTGCAACTCTTGAGATTAACCCCGCGTAAAGTGCTTAAGTAAATTAAGCGATTATGAGCAAAATCATTGTTGCGAGTTGATAATGTGAGATGAGTTTTAACGAAAGATGGAGTGGATATTAAAGTGAACCATAATTTGCAAACAGACTTACAACGTAACACCGATACGACGGAAAGCCTTAACAAAATCTCGAGAACGAGCCCTGGAGGAAGCCATTTGTTTCCGATTTCCATTTTTGTTACTTGTTCTCGAACTTCAACTACGAAGAAAAAGGACTAGTGATATAACGACTAGTGGTGTTACGGAATAATTACCCGACGAGTGGTAATATGACTAATCAAAGCGGGCAAACAAGAAGATCTGACTGAGTTAATGATGGATAGGGTCTCGAAAGGCGAGAGGCTTTCATAAAGACGTATGATAGACGGAGGGTCGAGAGAGACTTATTGCACGATCTACCCAACCCATAGATGGTCCCTTTGTTATTTATTACTTGTTTTCGAATAGTGTAGATTTATACTTTACACCCTTCATCTTGTTAGAGGAGTTTAGTTTTGGTTAACTAGCTTTTGTTCATCTTCCTCCGTTTCGTTTTCGGTTGCTACATTATATCGTTGTGTTCTTGAGTTTTAAACTAGAAAAAAAACAAAAGAAAAATATAATGTAAAGTATATTAAATAAAATGTCAACCAGAATTTCTTCAGGATTCACAAATGTCTTGTATGAAAAATCTCATTTTTTTCCTTTTTTTTTCTTTACTTTGATTTATTTTTCATTCTAAATATTTTAAGAACACGGATTTTGTTTGTTTTAGAATAAATTATATAAATAGTCTACGAAGTTTGTCAAAATTACGATTTTCATCTCTCAAGTTCAAATTTACATTGATAGTCACTATAATAGTAAATTGTTGTATTGATGTTTTATATATCGAACAAATCTTAGACGATTGATGTAACAAATTATATTAAATTTTGAGACTTGCAACGAGTAACGTCGTCATTTATACATGGATTATGATCACAAATGTTAAATTTAAGCATAGTTTTATGTTGACATCTCGCTATGAATTTGATTAATCATAAATGTTAAATTTAAGGATAGTTTTATAATTTGATATAAAATATAGGGATTATTTATGTAATTAACCTAAATAAAAAGAATATCCTTTAAAGATAGCACTAATTAGGAAGAGCCAACTCCCACATGGCCTTTTTTGGATTATCTTATTTTAGTTAATGTATGTTATTATCGTAAACACACATTTTCTTCCGTATTCCCTTTCTTAGATTAAGGATATGTTTGATACTTGTAGACTGAGTAAACTATGACTAAATTAGATGTCAGACTGGATCTAAGCTTAAACTGAGTTTGCATCTAAACACCCTTACCAAACGCACAGACTCTGGACCGAGTCCGTGCTATGTCGGATACGAAGGGTAAAATCATAGTCTGCGATTTTTCTAAGAAGACCGAGTCCGAGGCAAAATCACAGACTCCAGACCGAGGTTGTGGCTGTCGGACTGGAATCAAACAACCCCTGACTTGGACCTTTTTTTTTTCTTCTTAATTTGCTAAACATTGTGATTATATTTAAAAGTGTTTATATACGTGTAATTGTATTATACATTGTTAATGACTCTCCTTTATTTAAATAACAGCTTATGTATTTTTTGAGTAACCAACCATTCTTACAACCTCATTATATGTGTCTGAATTCTTTATCCATACCGAAAGCTATAATTAACAAACTCCATTTTAAAAAAGCTTTTCAGTCATGATTTTCATTATAATAGCTTTAAAAAAAACAAATCTATAATTTTGTTACCTCTTATTTTTATTTATTAACAAGACTTAATATATAATATTTATTTTGTCTGTTTAAAATCATGTTCTGTTACCTTAATTAGAAAATTCTCGTTCAGATTATGTTATATTAGTTTTGAAATTTGTCCTAAAACCATCATTTTCTAAGATAAAAAATGTTGCCCGTCGTAGGTTTAACATGAACAAATTTTTTGTCTTAAATTGCAAAATGACTTGACGAACGACATGTTTCACAATAAACACTAACCGAATTGACACCCATTTTGTTGTAATTTACTATTATAAAATACTAAAAGATATATTTTAGCATACATTTTCTCCACGTTTCTAAAAATCATGTAAATCTTTTTATTGATCGTTCGCAATTTTTATGTCTAACTAAAGCAACATCACCTATACATGGACCAAAAACTTAAGGCGAGGGGTTCGAATTTGTACATGAAATTAGTTAAAGTTGTCCAGCTTTATTGTCCTTATAACTTGAACAGAAAAAACTTAATCCGTTTAATTTCTGTTAAGTATTTATTGGTGTCTTATACCCTTATAACTTTGGTTACTTCCTATTCGGGTTTAGTAGTGTAAGAAGTTTTTGAAAGTTTTTCTTTTTCCAGTGGATCATTATAGTTCGTTAATATTACTTTCAATGAATTGTGCTAACGACGAGTAAACTTTCATATCTATAAGATGGCTCTTTCAATGAGCATGTAGCGATTTGATAAGACGTCGTTTTGAATGAAATTATATTGTTACAAACGTACTGGGTAAAAAAGTTTCTACCAAAGATGAAAAACAAAGTATAATTTCATACCTTCTGAATCAACTAAGCGTTTGCGTTTAATCCATCTTATTAAATCCACTGGCCTAATTCAAAGAAAGAAACAGAACCGGGCCAACATGTACTTGTTCATCCTATTTCACTTCCATCTAGTCACGATTGTTTATAGTGGATGCAAAGTTATAAATTACGGGTCAAATCTCAATCCGGAAATAAAAACTTAATTCTGTTTATTATGTATAATCATTGAAGTATTTCGGTTTGTTGATTTTTTGCTAATATCTTAACCACTCCGGCCAACGAAGTGTTATTGGCATGACTTTAGGTGCATCCATCGGGTCTATTTGTGTATGCATAAACAATAAACGTATTAAGCTGAAAACTAAAGAAAAGTAATATCTGAGTAGTTTGTCTCGGTAACTAGATTAATATTTTGTACCTCTTCGTCTGTTTCTTCTTCGTTTACTAAACCTCATTAGTCTCATTATCCATCATGGGAGAAACTATTGTATCGAGTTTAGGGATAGCTCAAAGATAAAACAACTAAACCAAACGTTTAGGCCCCTAATTTAAGGTCTCAAATTTTTTATGACCCTAGATTTATTTATAAAAATAAATATAATGAATTCCAATGAATTTATTAGTTATGATGTTGACGAGATTAACTATTTTGAATGTTTTTGGTGCCATAAGTGAGAGTGCTCTTTTTAAGAAACGGTATATTGAAATAAATTAGCAATATATTGAAATTAATTATTACCTTTGCCTTTTCTAAAAAATATTAATTACCGACAAACTCTTTACTCTTATTCTCAATTTAGGTTATATTTCTTGGATGTTGTCATAATTTGAACCAATTTCTTCGATTACATATACTTTACTCGGTTGGATTAGTTTATAAGTATTTACGATGCATAAGTCACCTTCTTTTAGTATGATTTTGAGGTCAACACGTATGTCGGACTTGAACCCATTACAAGTTATCTTCACATGCTTTACGGAACAAAAACATTGTTTCCAAGTATCACATACCATGTTTTCAAAACCATTTCCATTTGAATGATATCTTGTTTGCAATTTTCAGATAATTTGGCCACGAACATATATGTAAGTACGCATACAAGATGTTAATGATTACTAAATATGCATGATAGAAAGTTAGAGATAAAAAAAAATACTCAACAACTCTTTCACCTTTTGTGTAAAAATAAATCGTTCATAACGTTTAATCAGATAGTTTCGTCCGTAAGTTCTAAAATTGCATTGATCGTCTATGAGAAAAAAAACTTTTGTGGGGATACCGTCTCTAACAGAGATGATATATGCAAAAAATATAGACATGTTAATTACGTAAATTGTCATGTCAGAAATTATATATGCACAAAATGTTTCACATATAAACGAGATATGCATTTTTAAAACCCTAGAAACGAAATTTGTAGTCTGAGCAATTAACTCTTTTTGTAATAACCGAAGAGAAAATGTTTTTAAATGAGGAATATTTTCTAACAAAATAAAAATCTAAAAGGGTATAAAATATATATTTTTTATTTTCACCGTACAAAACTTATGTTAATATATAGTAAAGTTATAAAAATGGTCCACTTTTTATTATGAAATTCGTTGTGGTATAAATATGGTCCATTTTATATTATGAATAGGTTCACATCTAAAAGTTTTTGCAGATGCGAAATCTAGATCTAAAGATAAATACAAAAATCACACGATAAACATATACGAAAATGACGAGAATCCGAAATATAAAGAAGAGTAATACAAAAATAGATATATAGAAGAAAAAAATAATTGGTACATCCGTAGGAATAAAACGGTAAAATTAAAAACAACAAAAGTATAGACAAATTTCAGTAACATAATTGTAAAAACTTCTAACTAATAAAACGAAATAAAATTTAAAATGAAAATTTTATATTACTTAAAAAAAATAAAGAAAAGTGTCGAAATGTCAAACCAGCTCGGTCTGTTTTTTTTAATAAGAAAAAACTAATAGACATTCAAAATACAAAATAGATAGCTCTAGTAACTCATAAAAATGAACAAAAATAAGAATATAAATTGGTCTAGAGGAAATGTAATAATATGTACTCGCAAAATGTATCTTTATTTATCAAACCAACTCGGCATGTTCCCGTCCCCGACCAACCGATGAATTCCCCGATCAAAACACGTTCAAGGATCGGGTTCCTCACCGAATACCGGCTTTTTGTTATCCCTATAACACTTTTAAGTATGTATACATATCACCACATTTGGTTCACCATTTCTTAAGTTATAAGGATTGCAACAGCACACTATCACCTGTCTTTTTAGAGAATCTTTTTTCAGCTTTCTTAAAGTAGTGCCAATGTCTTCGTCCTAAAACACATTTTCTTTCCATATGCTTTTGTTACTTTTCCAGCAACCTTTTAATACCAATTTGCATTCCTTATAACTTAAGAAAGGGCGAATAACCAAAAGTTTGTAACTACACACGGTACTTGAGTTGCCTGATTATCTAGAGGTTGTAGCTTCGAGTCTATAAAAAAAACAAAAATCATAAATAATTTTAACTAAAAACCTGTAATTTTAAAATCATCAATCTTTTTATGAAAGAATACAAGGTTTTAATGCGTTTATAATTTATTAACCATAATACTAAATGGGTGTTTGAGATTATATAAGGAGCTTATGGCTTATTGAAATTTCGGCTTATGTTTTATAAGTTCGAATTTTTTGTCTTATGTAACCGTTTATGAACTTATTACTGTTTATTATGTGATAACAAACAGTAGTAAGCCCATAAACGGTTACATAAGCAGAAAATTTGGACTTATGAAATATAAGCTGAAATATCAATAAGTCATAAGCCACAAATACCACCTAAGTAGTGTATGTTAACAAATAACAAGACTATAATAATAACAATAATAATAATAAGAGTTAATTACATAAATCGTCCCTATGGTTTATCTAAAATTACGGATTTCGTCACTAAGTTTAAACCGTTGCATAATTCGTCCACTTTTAAAAACTAATTACCCTTTTCGTCCCTAAAATGGATGTCCGTTAATAATTTCCGTTAAAATTATCGCTAACTAATTTCACATTTCATCCCTAAAATGGATATCCGTTAGAAATTAGGGACGAAAAGCCTAATTAGTTTCAAAAAATGAATGATTTATACAATATTTTAAACTTAGGGACGAAATCAATAATTTAAAGTAAACTATAAAGACGATTTATGTAATTAACTCTAACAATAATAATAATAATAAATTGTTCGGACAAAGAACAATTGTTGTCCGAATACGCATCTATACTTCATCAACTTCAAAAAAAAAAGCAACATTTATAGAGTATTGGGTACTCTTACGTTATATTAATGTAATAAAATAGTCATTATAATAAAAAGACAAGAACATCAACCAAAGTTACTAATGACTACCCACTTTATATTACTTTTTATAAAGTTATTACTAATCTAAAGAAAAGCCTTTTAAAAATCTATTTTAATGAATAAAAAAATGTAATATTTTAAATGCATTTTTGGTTGAGTGTGTGTCACCTTTTCCTAAATAACCTTTTGACTCACAAGCAAATAACCCTTTTGAAAACTTTTTATAATTGAAAAAATCTTTAAAGATTTTAAGATATAAAATATAATGGTCACTGTCCTTCACGGGTTGTCAAAGTGGCAAATTGAAGTTGAATAAAACTCACACCGAATATGAGAGGTATCAAGTTCGAATTTTGTTGAGGACTTTTACCGGCTCATAGAGCCTTTAGCCAAAAAAAAATATAAAGGTCACTATAACTATTTAGTTTTGTTATTAACACAATTCTTTTATATAAATTTCTTGTAGATCATCCAAATATTAATTTCCGGTTAATTATATCTAATTCGACAATTAAAAAGTTAGTGACATGACTAAATTATCTTACTCTTTTTTTATTCTATTTATTTTAACCTTTAGTATGTTCGCAAGCTATCAAAATATATATTTGTATTTTAAAAAACATTAAAATTATTTTCGTTATTTCATACACCACCTGCTTCAAAATAATTGCCTATAATAGACTTGACATAAAATTTTAGAAATTCATAATTGTTGTGTTAAATAAATGAAAATGATTAATATACCTAATTCATAGATCTACAAATGGACATAATGTATTACATTATGGTACATTATATATTGAAATTATAACATATTTTCTTTCTATTTAAATGTAATACATAATGGACAATTATATAATCAATTAGGTGCATTTGTAGGTCTAGTATCATGTATAAAGATCTCAATACCATTAGTTTTGTGAAACATTATTAAGAATATATAAAAGTAAACAGTTATTTCATAACAACTTTAAAAGATAAATAATGGGCTGGATCATTAAAGATCTTTAAAATTTTTGAGACCAAAAGACTCAATCATAACTTTTTATTTTAAAAACCCACTTAAAATTTAATTTTGTTTTAAAAATAAATATCTCAAAAACAGAGTAAATGCATTAAATGAATAAATTATACCATTGTAACGAGCATTAAATTACCTTTATATTGCGTACCTACTCGATATACTTTTGAAGAAAAAAATTTCCGGTTTTTTTTTATGGGTTTTGAAATTTTATATTATAAAATCACGATTTTATCACATGTGATTTTAGTAGTTTGACATATTTTTTTTTTTCGTTTTTCTTTTTGATTCTAGTTAAATAACAAATATATGTTTTGAAATTCATATTTAGTGTTCAAATCATATGTGATTGTAACTTACGAATATCAACATTTTTCCGAAAACGGAAAAATAAAAAATCGTCAATTTTTGATTTTTTTTTTCCGGGTCTATATAGAATATACTTCATGTAATATTTTTGTGTTTTAAAATTAACAATTAAAGTTGAAATCATGTGTTTTATTGCCTTATAAGTTTTCAAAATTTTACATACATAATTAAATCACATATGATATACAATACAATCACATGTGATATGCGTACTATCATATGTGATATGCGTACTATCACATGTAATATGCGTACTATCACATATGATATGCATATTATCTCATTTATGTCAGAAAAAATGAACGAAAACAAAAATTGTCACATATGATATACAATACTATCACATGTGATATGCGTACTATCACATTTATGTCAAGAAAATGAAGGGGAAAAAAAAATCGTCAAAATTCGATATTTTTTTTAAATTTAGGTAATTTATACGTTTTATAGTAATTCTCCTTTATAAATTTTTACGAATTGGTGCTAATATCACATGTGATATTATCGTTTCAATTTCAATACCATCAAAAGAAAAAAAAATCGTCGAAAGTATATAACACCACTGCTCTAATTGAAGATAAAAACGAGACGGCGCAGTGGTGTAATTTGTTTCGTCTAACGATTAACGGTTTGTAAGATAAATTAATTTAAAAAAAATAAAAGAAAATTGGGTTTTGATTTTAGTTTTAGCAATTAAATTAAAATGGGATGAATAACAAATATTGTATTTTTTGATCTTTAAAAAAATTATATATGTTAATTGATCATTTACCCATACTAATTTTAGATGGAAAAAATATATTTTTTATAACTAACACAAAATACATATTTTGATTAACGTATACGTATAGAACTTGATAGTACATGGACGGCCTTGATAGCCTCCACATGCATGTATTCTCTTTTCTTAAGCCACAGAATATTTTTAGTAAATAATTTAAACTAGAGAGTACAGGATACCCTAAAGTTACTTCTCCATGAAGTTATGGGAAAAAGTATAGATACATATTCTATACACCACCTTGTGTTCTTTTTATATGTACCGAACATATTTTCCCGAATAAGTAACAAAAATGGAAATCGGAAAGAAATGGCTTCCTCCGGGGATCGTTCTCGAAATTTTGTTGAGGCTTTCGGTTGTATCGGTGTTACGTTGTAAGTCTGTTTGCAAATTATGGTACACTTTAATTTCCAATCCATCTTTCGTTAAAACTCATCTCACTTTATCAACTCGCAACAATGATTTTGTTCATCATCGATTAATTTACTTAAGCACTTTACGCGGTGTTAATCTCAAGAGTTGCTCTCTTTACGACGTCTTGATTAATAACCATGTTAATAATCCTTTAGAGGAAAACTATCCGTTAAAAAGCCTTGGTAAATCGGCTTCCATCGTTAGTTGTTGTCATGGGTTGTTATGCATAGTTGTCGACGATATTTTGTTTATTTGGAACCCGAGTACTAGAGTATCGTTCAAGTTACCGCAGTGTGATTTGAATCCTTGGCGTGGATGGTATGGGTTTGGGTATGACGAGTCGTCTGAAGATTACAAAGTTGTTGCAATAGATTTAAATGTATCTGGAGGCGAGTATCGAAACAAAGTGAAGATGTACTCTATGAAAAGTGGAATGTGGAAGGATATCGGCGATTTTCCTCATGTGAATACGGGGGTTGGTTCTTGTACGTTTATAAATGGAGTTTTTCATTGGATGACTGGACGAAACGATATAGTTTCACCGTATAGGATAATTTCGCTTGATTTAGCAACGGAGACGTATGGTGAAGTTGTGCAACCCGTGTATGAATATGAAGGTGATAAGTTCTTCTTTTTGGGAGCTTTGGGAGAACGGTTATGTGTTGTTTGTAATAATATGGATAGTCATGCGGATATATGGGTGATGAAGGTTTATGGAGTGAAAGATTCTTGGACTAAATTGCTTTCCATCAAATATCCGACTACGGATTGGAGTTTCTTTGCTTCGTTTCCTTTGTGCTTTTCGGATGATGGTAAAGTTTTGTTTAAATATAGGTCGAAATTTGTTCTATATGATTCCAAGAATACTTCTTTTTCCGAGATCAATAGTGATGACGGATGCATTGAACCGTATACCTTTGTTGGGAGTTTGGTTTCACCAACAGAACTTGGAAGTTAGATGACCAAACTTTCTCGTTCATCTAACTTCTCTGTTGTCTGTTTCGTTGAAACGAATGTAATTGTAACTCGATATGTTATCCGTTGAACTAATAGGTAACACTCGTTTAGTTTTAGTGTATGTCTTTCCGTTTATTGGATTGTCTGTTTAACTATATGTATATATATGTATGTATATACAAGTTATGTTGTTTTTATTGTTGGTTTTACTTTTTATTGGATTGTTAGGTTAACAATTCATTCATAAATAACAAGTGCAAATAAATTATACCAAAGTGAATGCGTATAAATGTTTTGCATTATATTTGTTATATATCATCAATAATAAGTCGGGTCGTTGGCTTACGGGTTATTTGGGTTGCGTTAAATACCTTATTAAAAATATGGACTAGTTAAAAAGTATGATACTAACATAAAAAATGGTTATGCTATATATCTTTGCTAATTTGAAAGTTTTAAAATTAGTACATAGATAAGGTTTATGTCTCGACCGTATTTGGGTGGTTCTAAAATATTACTTGAATTGGAGAGTCGTTCTCTCGGCTCCGGGGCCAAATTGAAGGGTATCCCAAATAAAGATTTATATATAACTTATTAGATTAATATATAAAAGTTGAGAAACTTGTTATACTATAAAAATACGTTATTCGACAAGTTAAGGGATTATAAAAATACATCATTCGACAAGTTAAGGGGCATACCGACTTTCTGTCGACATCGATAGGCCAAAATTCAAAAAGAAACACAGATAGATGATAGTAAACGACATAGATGAATCACGTGAAAAGGAACATGGAAATTAGGTTTTTTCATACTTCAAAACGAATCAAAAAGTAAAAAGGTAGAATGTGTGGTGCCTAAAAAAAAAGGGGGAGATGTTCTTGATGGTCCACCAAAAAGATGGTCCTATTTCTAGGACCTTTATCAAAGAGCCATACACAAATGAGTCTATTTTTTGGACCATGTAATTAGTCTAAGGTCCATTTGGTTCGTAGAATTTAATGAAATTGAAGAAAATTGGAATTCATGATTTTTGTTGAATCCTATTTGGTTGGACAACTGAAGAAATTGGAATCTGTCAAAATTCCATCAGATTCATTCCATTGTGGAATTCAGAAATCCTTCCAGTTTCGGAAGGAATTCAAGATTCATGATTTCATGGAATTCAAACCAATTTACTAAAACTTCTTTCAAACGAAACTTTACACCATTATAATATAACCGCCAACTTTTTTCGTAGATATTTTCGACAATGTATTTGAAGTTTTAGCTTAAAATGTAAAATGATAGTACATAATAACTAAGAAAGATAAATTTAATTGTATTATAATCTCAATATATACTTTTATGAGATACTTGAAATAACTTGTTTTTTTAGAAGTCTATATTTATTTTAGATAAGTTTCACAAAAAATGTCGACCAACCAAAGATATTAGATTGCCCTCATAAGTTTGTTATAAGTTTTTAACCAGACATATTTATACATTTACAAATCGAACTGAATTATATGCAAAAATTGAAAACTGAATTCCGTTGAATTCTGTCAACCAAACAGGACAATTTTTTATCAATTCAGATTCCAATTCCTCAAATTCCAATTCCTTTGACAGATTTCAATTCCTTTAAAAACATTATGTGAACCAAACGGAACCTAATAATCCATTTACTAGTTGATGAAGCTCATACATAAATGATGAAACTAATATCTAGTTTTTGCCCATTATATATCGAAGACATATTCTTCATTTGAACCTATAAAACCCGAAGGCGGTTTGAATGTCAATGCTCAAGAAGAAGGCATTTTGAAGGATATTGCTCTAGTTGATTATGTTGGGTTTGATATCATCATGGAGAAGCCTTGGCTTTTTATGTCGACGGTTAAGGTGTTTAAAAGAAAGTGGATATCTGTTGGAGCATATTTGTCATTGTTTGTAGTTTGTACTTAGTTTAGAAACGTGTTGTGAAGCCTAACATGTATATAGATCGAGTTGTAAAGTGTTTAGAGTAATTTATCGGCTGTTACGCTTGGGGTTGCACAGGCAACACCAAAGCAGCGCAAATGGGTGTTGCAGTTGCGTAACAAGGTTGGGGTTAGGTGAGGACTATAAATACCCAAACCACCAGCCATAAATACAACCGTTCTAGAGAGAGAAAGTGTGTGTTGCGCTACAGAGAGCCATAGGTTGCGTAACACCATTTACGAGCGGTCTAAAGTCTTGTAATCGTTTGTCTTTGATATTATTCGTATTGTAAATCTTTACGTGAACTTAATAATATCAAACATTCGGTTATTTGTGTGTTACACCATCGTAAAGTCACTTGAAAGTCATTCATCAACTTTCTAGTGATTGGGTCCAAATCGAGGTCCAAGGAAGGCGACCAACAAGTGGTATCAGAGCCTCTATACAACATTTAGAGGTATTTTGGTGTAGATCTAGGATTTAAAGTTTGGTACTTTAAAGATTTTTTTGTAGATCTAGGCCGTATATGCGGTGATTTCGTTTTGAAATTTAAGATTTAGGTTAGCATTGGTATATACATCATATCTGGAAAAGATGGTATTCTAAATCTGAGATTTCATTTTCCGAAGACTTGTGCAACACTCACGACTTTTACGGGAGTGCAACACCACTGTTACGTTTGTGCAACACTGTTACGCTTGTGCAAAAGTGTTATGCTTGTGCAACAGCTGAAGAAGTTGTGCAATAACCGAAAAAGTTGTGTAACATCAATTCTGAACGTGTTTTTTAGCCGTTACGCCGCTCGGATTTCGTTAGGATTGTTACGGTAGTAATTAGGATAGGAGATTTCAGTCTTCCGCTTGATTCTACTTCGATTCGGGTTTGTGTGATTGAAGATTCAGGTATTCGGGTTCGTGTGCTTGATTATTCGGGTATTCAAGGATTCGTGTGAACGAGTTTACGGGTATTCAGGTTTTCTTGTGTAATGGGGCTTGTGCTTGTTCGGGTTTTCTTCTTCTTGTGTGTAAAGGGTTTGTGTTGATGCAATGTTCTCAAATGTTGCATTATCAAGCACTTATGGTCGCTCAGACTAAAAGTTTGTCACCAAAGCCTGAGGTAGACGTCGATCTTTGTAAGGTAACGTGTAAAAACTGCACTGAGCTAGAAGCCAAGCTCGAATTGTGGAAGAAAAACAATGGGAGCTTGTCTGCTCACATAGATACTCTAAGATATTCATTCGATCGTTTAAGTAAGGAAATAAAAGCTTTTCAAAAATTTAAAAACGATAAAATGATTGAAGTGTCAGATTTAGAAATCATTGTCAAACGTCATGTTGTCACCATTAAAGATTACATTGACGCACTTGCAAAAGAAATACCAAAGGTTGTTAAAAAACAAAGTGAAATTGATATTTTAAATGGCAAATTAGAAGCTTTTGCAAATACTCAGGACGATTCAAAAGTCTCCCAAGAGTCTAAAGACGATTCAAATCGTAAAGACCGAAAATTTGTTGACTCAGACTTGAATATTTCCGAACCAGAACAAGACCTACTTGAAAAAATCTTTCAACGACTTGAAACTCAACTTGTAAAAACAATGGAAAAAATATTTGAAAAATTACAAGAACGAGAAAAGAAAAGGTCTTTAAAGGAAAGCAACTCAAAGTCAAACGAGTCAAAGTCAAACGAGCAAAGCGAAAGTCGTTTCTGAAAACAAATCTGTTTTTACTACTCAAACCCCGATGACCAAGACTTTCACTAAGGGTCAAAACTCGAACGATAAATCTAAAGTTTTGCCACCTAAAATCTTGCACGCTGAAACATCTAAGAGAGCATCACGCCGAAATGACAATCATCAGAAGCATCAAACTTCTCAGGTTCAAGAGGTCAATTCAACTGATCCAAGAATCTGCTATTATTGTCGGTGTGAGGGATATATTGCTAAGATGTGCCCACGTTTAAAAGAAGTTATTTTGAAACGAAAAGAAAATAAAAAAACTTCAAAACGTTAAGTCAATTCCTCAAAGGAAGAATCAACCAAACAAACCAAAGGTTGATTCTCCTTCGGTCAAAGTCAAGACCGGATCAAAACCAACATTGACCAAGGATGTGAAAAATGTTACAGAGTCACCCGAACATCAGGATGACGCATCAAATTCTACCGATTATCAGAAAGATCATAAGTTGATTGATGTGATCATTCCTGATGAAAGTGGGAGACCCATGTCATTTAAGGCTTGGGTCCCTTTTATAAACTAATCTTCCTTCAAATGTGTCGGAACGACCGAAGCGAACTATAAACAACATTTGGTATGTTGACAGTGGTTGTTCCAAACACATAACATGCAACCTATCTCTAAGGGAAAAAGTTATCATCGCTGGAAATGAAAGTGGAACGTAACGGGTGAATAAGGGTCTCACATGAAAGTAATGTGCAGTGTAAAGCAACAGGAAGGATCACGTGAGCTTACGTACGACCAATGGATCACATGCCTTCCTGATTATGACGGTTAACGAGAAAATCTTGATGATTGGAAGGATCCCCGGAGCTTACATACGATCGACCGATCATATGCCTTCATCATTATGATGGAAACTGGTTTTATCTCTACGTTGAGAGTAAAGGTTTGAAAAACACGGGTTTTTCACATCTAGTGATAGTGTAAAGGGGTAAATCACTTAACTAAGTTTAAAGATTAAAAACAAACAAAAATTACACGTTTTAAGAAATTGTTGAAAACGTTTTAAGAATCTGTGGCGCAACATATTACGTACCTTAACACTTACGGTAGCGCAACAGCTGAGGAGGAGGTGTAAAATACTCAAATATTTTCATTCTCTCACTTTTTTCTCCCAAAAACGTTTTTTGTGGGTTTAAAGAAATCTCTGTGAAGTGAGTTTAAAGAAATCTCTCTCAAGTGAGTTTAAAGATTTCTTTCTCAACCGAGAAGGTAAGTCTTCTTATCCAATTTGGTAAGTTTAAAGCGTTTAGACTTAGCAACACATAACAATTGCGAACTTGTACAAAACATGTTTTGCTTAAATGCAAAATTCTTTTGAAAAAGAGTCTAAAGTTTACAAACTTGTTGAGTTAAAGTTAAAAATTCTCAACTGAGTATAAAGTGTCCAAAATGATGAAATCTAAATCTTTGTCGTGACTTTGAAACTTTTTATTTTTTAAGGTTTTATGATTTGTATAGTCAGAAAAAAAATCAGAAAAACACAAAAATCAGAAAAATATAAAAAGAGGGGAGAAAGTTTGTAAAAAAACTTAGGAAATGTTAGTACATCGCTAGATTTAAGTTTTCTCCAAAAATTAGGGTCATAATTTTTTGTTCGATGTATTAGTAGGTACGGCCAATATCATCTAAACAATTTTCCGAAACTGTTTATAACGGGTCACGTGACTATTTCTGTTCATTTCGATGATAAGTCGAGAATTTTCGGTGTGCGTAGAATTTGTCACCAATAGGATTATATATATATATATATATATATATATATATATATATATATATATATATATATATATATATGTATATATATATATATATACATGTATTATTTCTTACATTACTTCTCTTTGAAGTTGTGAAATACAGTATAGATGCATATTAAGTCAATCTGGAAACAAATTATTATAAAGAGGTTGTTGGAGCATTATTGTCTGTATTTGTATTCATTAGAACGTGTCGTAGAGTTAGTATGTAATTAGATCGAGTTGTAAAGTCCAAACGCATTTACGAACAAGTTACGTTCGAGTAAAAGAGTTACACTCACGTAACTCATGAGTTACGTGCACGTAACTAGTGAGTTACGTGCACGTAAGTCTCATCCAAGAGTTACGTGAGCGTAACTCTTCTAGGGTTTCGGGCCACTATAAATAGCAGCCTCGAAATCATAAATGCGGGTTGTTGAACATTGTCAGAGCAGTCACTTCAGAGAGAGTTACGTGAGCTAGGTTTAGATCACGTAATTGTGAGTTCTTGAGTGTTAAAGTGTTGTAATCGTTTGTATTGATTCTATTCGTGTTTGTAAACATTCACGTAAGCTTAATAGAATCATTCATTTGGTTATATCTCTTGTTCTTCACCGTTTTACTTACTCAAACTAGTTATTCCGCAATTAGTTTGTTTTAGGGTTCAAAGGAGGTCCGAAATAGGCGACCAACAAGTGGTATCAGAGCCTCTATACTTGCTATAGAGGTCTTTGAATCCGTTTGGTGAAGATTTGGGCTGATTTGGATAGATCTAGGTTTGGAGTAAGTGTAGGTTATTTCGGGATTTTTTAGATCTAGGCATTTCTAGCCGGAGTTTGGAGTTGGGGTTCAGATATTGTATTCTCAGTTAGTAGTATTTCATATCTGCAGAAGATGGGAGCTTAGTTTTGGGTATTTTCACGTTTACGGCGATTTTTGTGAAGTTTTTGCTGCTGTCACGAAAGTCTGCTTTTGGTCACGTAATTGACAATTACGTTCACGAAATTCTTCTATTTCGTGCACGTAATTCCTTAGGCTTGCACGTCACTTGTCACGTAATTCAAGACTTACGCACGTAATTACTGAATTACGTTCACGTAATTCCTACTTTCGTGCACGTAATTGGGTATTTCGTGCACGTAACTCTTGTACTGAAATCGTTCGTTTACTCATTTTCAAGCCGTTACTCTGCCCGATTTTCATTGGAAAGGTTAGGTGGGTGTTAGGTTAGATCGTTGGGTATCTGTTAGCTGAAGATTTTGGGAATTTGTGTGAATTAGTGATGGCTCTAGCTACGAATTCTAATTCGTTCAACATGGAGTCTAGCCGTAACCCTCAACTTCCTCCTATGTACAACCCGAACCGGAGTGTCGAAGACTGGATGATGAGTTTTAGGACTTTTGTTGCGTGTACTGATCCGGGTATATGGAATCCTATTGTCACGAAGTATGAAGCTCCTTCAGACCTGAACGCCACCACCGGTGTTAGAACCTATAGGGCTTCATCTACTTACACCGACGAAGAGAAAATTCAATTTCTCAAAAATCAGAAGGCATTGGGTACAATCCAGTTCTGTCTAACCGATGAGATGAGAGCTATTTTCCGGATGATCGATAATCCTCACGATCTCTGGAACGCCATCGCGAAGAGATATGGAGGAACGGAGGAAATGAAAGAAGTCAAAGCAGATTTGTTGAGGCGACAATTTGATAACTTCAAATGCGGAGAGAATGAGACTCTAGATATGCTCATCTCGAGATTTAGTCGATTGATAAATGATCTTTTTGAGTTAAAAGTTGAATTCAGCAAGATCCAGACAAACTTACGATTTCTGGATAGTCTGCCTCCGCACTGGGAGTTTCGTGTGCTTCTTTTGAAAGACAAACCGGAGTTAAGAGATTATAGCTTTGAGGATCTCATTGGCAAACTTCGTATAGCCAATCTTCAAATGCAAGAAAAGGCTTATAGTAGCAATACGTTTGCTCAGAATGTACTTAGAGACAATGCGGGAGTCGCTTTCCTCTCGGATATCTCAACTCAAGTACCTTCGTCCTCAAGCTACTTACCTCCGACTCTCAACTTCCCAAATGTTCAAAACAGCCCTCCTGTATCGAGCTCAACCGATTCATTGTGTCCTTCGTGCTCTGCTTGTAGAACTTGCTCGTCGAGAAGGGAAATGAATACGGCGTTTGCGGCTCCCCTCCTAAAGTCGCAAGGGAGAGGAAAGGAAACGGGATTTAGCACTTCTAGTTCCCAGAATGTAGAGCCTGATCGTCTTCAGTCGTGCTTCGTAGCTGCCTACAATGACTTGATCGATGGCAGGATTGCTTGCTCTTCTCTAAACGAGGAAGACTATGAGCAGGTTCATCCGGATGATCTCGAAGAAATGGATATTAGATGGAATATGGCTATGATGACGAAGCGGATTAAAGGTTTTCTCAATCGCACGGGAAAGAAGTTTGTTGGTGGCGATAGGAAAAGTGGGATGGGCTTCGATAAGTCGAGAGTAAAGTGTTTCAAATGCAACAATTACGGACACTTTGCTCGTGAATGTGGTCAACACTCTCGTGAAGACCCTCGACATGACCACGTAGAAAGGTATGGTCAGCAACAACAAGGTCAAGCCTCCCATCAAGGAAGAAACTATCACCAAGGAGGATATCAGGGTCCTGCATCAAGGAATCTCCGAATTCAAGATGTAGAGAAGGATGCTAGTGCGCTCATAGCTGTGGATAATCGGGTAGATTGGAATGATATCGCACCAAGGATGGATCACCTTGCTCTAATGGCCTCTACGTCAGATGCTCCTAAACCTGAGGTAGAAATCGATCCTTTTACACCAGTATGTACTAACTGCAGTGTGCTAGAGGCCCAGCTCACTGTATGGAGTACATCTGCTAGAGAGTTAAGTGTCGAGGTTAATGATCTTAGACTAAAAAATGATGTCCTGTCCAAAGAAAACAGAATTTTAACTACTTTTAAGAAAGAAAAACAAGTTGAAATTTCTGATTTAAAAATTGTTATCACCCGACACATTTCAAAGATCCAAGAGTTTGCTGATGCTCATGCCGCTGAGAAATTAACTGTCGCAAAGAAACAGAGTGAAATTGACACTCTTCAGGCAAAGTTAGCCTCAATTGCGAACTCAAAAGAAATTTTGGCTCAATTGATCGAATCTCAACGGACGAACACTAAGGACAAGGGTGGACTGGGGTACTCTAGTATGCCCCCTCCAATGAATTTCACCCCTGTCCCAGTAGATGGATCGTCCGTAGAGGTAGTTCAAACTGCTTCTTTGACCTCTGAGGCTCCAAAAGCCGAAGAAACTGGTCCAGAAGTTAGTATCAGCGAAAATGAGTCTAAAGTCGTCCTAGAACGTCCAGACCTGTCCAAAGACCTTAAGGATTTGAAAGACGTCCATCTCACTGACCATCAGGAGCAAATTTTTGAGAAAATCATTCAGCGCCTGGAGAGCCGTCTTATTACTAAGATGGACAAGAAGTTTGAACAACTTCAGGTGCGAGAAGGAAAACGGGTTGTTAAGCAATCCGATTCCAAGCAGGCCGAGTCAAAGTCCAAATCGAGGTCAAAGGGTAAAGAAAAGGTTGAGGAACCAATTCTAACTATTCAAACCCCTATGTCCACGATTTTCACCAAGGGAGTGGCTTCTTCTTCTAAGCCTACAAATTTCCCTCCCAAGGTGTCCAGACCAACTACTTCTCGACCAGCCCCACAGACCATGGCACCACCTCGTGTTCCATATGTGGCACCACCTCGTGTTCCACACGTGTCTCAAGTAGCAATTCAAAACGAGAAGATTCAAACTTCTCAATCTCATATGGACATGTCAAATGATCCGAGAACTTGCTACTATTGTAGAAACGAGGGCCACATTGCCAAAGTTTGTCCCCGTTTGCAAGGATTAATCTTGAAACGAAAAGTATCCCCTAAGAAGGATCGACTAATCTCCAAAGTCGATACTTCTTCAGACCAAGTCATGACCGGGCCAAAACAAGTCGTGACCGAAGTTGTTAAAGAAAAACCAAAGTCACCCCCCACGTCAGAATGTCGCATCAACCACAACCAACTTCAAGAAAAACACCAAGTTGGTTGATGTGATCATTCTTGATGTAAATGGACGACCCAAGTCTGTTAAGGCTTGGGTCCCCATTCAAAACTAATTCTCTCTTTTAATGTGCAGGGGCGATCTAAGCGACCGAGCGGCAAGAATATTTGGTGTGTCGATAGTGGTTGCTCCAGGCACATCGATCACATTACGGTTGATGGTGGCAATGTTTTGTTTGCGGGAGAAAAGGGTGGAAGGATAACAGGACAGGGAAATATCTCCAATGGCGTAGTGTCCTTTCAAAATGTCAACTACGTCAAGGAGTTAAAGCATAATCTGCTAAGTGTTTCGCAAGTTTGCGATCAGAAGTTCTCTGCGCTGTTCACAAGCAAGGAGTGCATGATTCTTCGAGAAGGTTTCGTGATTGATCCGAAGTGGGTGATTATTACTGCTCCGCGAATCAACGACATCTATTATCTGGATATGTCTAATGCTTCATCAAGCGAGGAACATTTGTGCTTGGTGTCTAAAGCTTCGGAGAAGGAGTCAATCATGTGGCATCGAAGAATGGCGCACATTAACTTTCGAAGGATGAACTATCTGGTGAAGCACGAGCTTGTCACAGGAGTTCCAAACATGAGCTTTGCGATGAATGACTCATGCGTGTCATGTGTAAAGGGGAAGCAACACAAGAAGTCGCATTAGTGAATTCCGTCTCTGCTCCACTGGAGTTACTTCACATGGATCTCTTCGGTCCTGTAAGTGTAAAGAGCAAAGGCGGGAAATTGTACTGTTTGGTAGTCACGGATGACTACTCGAGGTTCTCGTGGGTTTTCTTCCTAGCGAGGAAGGATGAAACGGCTGAACGACTAAAGTTTCTCCTTCTTCGACTAGAAACCCTCCTCGAGTTAAAGGTCAGGTCTATCCGAAGCGACAATGGCACGGAGTTCAAAAACAACAACATGGAGCTATTCTGTATTTCTAAGGGTATCTCTCACCAATACAGCGCTCCTCGAACTCCGCAACAAAATGGAGTTGCAGAAAGAAAGAATAGGACTCTCATCGAAGCTGCCCGTACAATGCTTTCGGACTCTAAACTGCCAGTATCATTCTGGGCCGAAGCAGTTAATACGGCATGCTATGTCCTCAATCGGGTTTCCTTGGTCAAACGTCATAACAAGACGAGCTACGAACTGATCAATAAAAGGAAGCCGAATCTGCAATTCCTCGAGCCATTCGGATGCCCGTGTGAGATCATGATCACCAAGGAAAGGATCTCCAAGTTTGGTGAAAAGACGCATCATGGATACTTTCTTGGTTATTCAGCTGAGTCTCCCAGTAAAAGGGTATTTGATAAGACGACGGGTACAATTGAAGAAGCGTATGAGGTGACTTGCTTCCGGTATACTCCACCTACACCGGGTGATGGTCCAGCACACTTCTTCGATTATGATTCGTTATTTCAATCTTTCAACATTGATCCTCCTAGTGCCTCCATTCCGGTTGCAAGACATGAAGCGGTCGTGATGCAAGGGGGAGGAACTGACGATACATTCTTTGATCAGTTTCACACTCAAAGCGAAGATGCATCTCCGTCCACTTCATCTGGTCCGATTCCGATTCAGGTCGTCGTTGACCTTCCAGCTATTCAACAAGCTCCGGTTCGGCCAAATTCTCCAGACTTTGAAACTGCATCTGAAACTGCATCCGAAGCTGCATCAAAAGCCGCCTCAGATGATTCAGAGAGTGAAAACAATGATTTTCAAGATGCAGATGGGATTGAAGAAACTATTGAAGAGGGATCTAATGTCATCGAAAGCGCTCCTCAACCTTCTACTGCTGGTGTCTCGAATCCAGCTCCACCTTCTGATGAAATAGAAATTCCAGCTCCGGTCTTGGAAAATGTGATTAATCAGGAGGTTGTACAAGAAAATGAAGGTGATGAAGAAAGAAATGAAGCAGAGAATGTTATCACCCCGAGGAGATCTGTGAGAGAAAAGAAACGTCCGGCACACCTGGATGAATTCGTGGCTAGTCCTGCACTTCTGGAGGTCTTTGAAGCATGTTTTCTATCCCAAATAGATCCGAAGAACGTCATCATTGCACTAGATGATCCGTTCTGGGTAGAAGCAATGCAGGAAGAACTTCAACAGTTCCTAAAGTTGCATGTGTGGGAAAGGGTCAAGGCTCCAAGGAGGGAAAAGATATTGAAGACGAAGTGGGTATTCAAGATTAAGAAAGATGACAAAGGCGAGATTGTAAGGAATAAAGCCCGTTTAGTTGTTCAAGGTTTCGAACAAGTAGAAGGTCTAGACTACGATGAAGTCTACGCACCGGTTGCTCGTTTGGAATCAATTCGGCTGTTCCTTGCATTCGCTTCCCACATGCGTTTCAAGGTTTATCAACTTGACGTGAAGAGCGCGTTCCTTTATGGCGAGATACGTGAAGACATTTATGTCGCGCAGCCACCGGGCTTCGAGGATTACGAACATCCCGATCACGTTTACAAGCTCAACAAGGCCTTATATGGTCTTCACCAGGCCCCGAGAGCTTGGTATGGAACGCTCTCTGATTTCTTGACAAACAACGGGTTTGCAAGAGGTTCAGTTGATCAAACTCTGTTCACAAAGAAAAGGAATGAACACTTGCTGCTGGTCCAAATTTACGTCGACGACATCATCTTTGGGTCTACCGATGACTCAATGTGTAAAGAGTTCGAGAAGCTGATGACGTCAAGGTTCGAGATGAGTGCGATGGGGGAAATGAACTTCTTTTTGGGTTTGCAAGTTAAGCAGTCGAAGAAAGGAATTTATATCCACCAGACCAAGTATGTGCAAGACATTTTGACTCGTTTCGAGATGCTAGACTGTAGAACGGTTAGCACTCCTCTCGAGATCAATCACAAACTTGGTCCGGCACTCCACGATGATGCTGTAGATCTGAAGCTGTATCGATCAATGATAGGCTCACTCATGTATCTTACAGCGTCTCGTCCGGATATCACCTTTGCCGTGTCTTTGTGCGCGCGCTATCAAGCTGCGCCTAAGGCATGTCACCTGAAGGCCGTGAAGAGGATTCTCTGTTATCTTAAGGGGAAACCAACTCTGGGTCTCTGGTATCCTTATGACGATCAAGACTTTGAGCTGACGGCGTATTCGGATTCGGATTATGGGGGCTGCAATTCTGACATGAAGTCCACGACTGGTGGATGTCAGTTCCTTGGATCACGTTTAGTCTCGTGGCAGTGCAAGAAGCAAACCGCGGTATCCTTATCATCTGCGGAGGCTGAATACATTGCGGCGGGAAGTTGCTGTTCTCAGGTTCTCTGGATCCAGCATCAGCTACGTGATTACGGTTTGATTGTTTCTCGCACCCCCATTAACATAGACAATACAGCAGCGGTGTGCATCATACGCAATCCGGTGCAACATTCGAAAACGAAACACATAAGTATTCGTTTTCATTTCATACGGGATTGCTATGATAAGAACTTGATCACGTTGCTCCAAATCGCTACCGAGGATCAAAAGGCCGATCTTTTGACTAAAGCTTTTCATAAGGGGCGATTTGAAGAACTGATCAAGTTAAACCGTCTCATCACTTTAGAAATTGCTTGACACGAACCACTATTTTTGTAAATATTTAACTCTTTTAAAAAATTAAAAAATTCAAAAAGATTTTTGGTTTAAGTTGTAGTTTAATATCTAAGTCCCTTAAAATTAAAAAATACAAAAAGATTTTAACTTTTCTTAGGTTTATAGCTTTTATTTTCAATTTTACGGTTCTCGTGTTTTTTAAGTGATTCGCAGTGTCAGGAGGAACCATCTGAGCTTACATACGTGTTATGGATCAAGTTCTCCTGGAAAGACGGTTTCTAGTTCATTCTTGACGATTGGAAGGCTCCGAGTGCTTAAACATGCTCGACTGATCAAATGCCTTCCCGTCAAGTGTAAAGGTTCTTTATCACGAGATAAAGTGTAAAGGTTTGAGTAAATCATCATTTTCATCTCTTAATTGAGTGTAAAGGTTTGAAAAACAAGTCGTTTTATCTCTACGTTGAGTGTAAAGTTTTTTGAAAAACACGGGTTTTTCACATCTAGTGATAGTGTAAAGGGGAAATTCACTTAAATAAGTTTAAAGATTAAAATTACACGGAAAACAAACGTTTTAAGAAATTGTCGCACAACACATAAAGTGTCACGCATCACATAAAGTGTCACGCAACATTGAAACTGTTGCGCAACACTTGATGGATGTTACGTACCGTAACAAGTGTTACGGTAGCGCAACAGTTGAGGGGGAGGTATAACAACCTCTTTTTCTCACAAAAACGTTTTTTTTGTGAGTTTAAGAAATACCTCTTAAGTGAGTTTAAAGATTTCCTTCTCAACCGAGAAGGTAAGTTTTCTTACCTACTTTGGTAAGTTTAAAGCGTTTAGACTTCGCAACATATAACAGTTGCGAACTCGAACAAAAACCGTTTTTGCTTAAATGCAAAACTCTTTTCAAAAGAGTCTAAAGTTTTGAAACTCATCGAGTCTAAAGTTAAATAATCTCGGATGAGTATAAAGTTTTTGAAACTCATTGAGTAAAAGATTAAATAATCTCAATTGAGTATAAAGCGTCCAAAATGATAAAAACCTAAATTTTTGATCGTGACTTCGAAACTTTTCTTTTTAAGTTTTTTAGGATTTGTATAGTTCCAATAATAATAAAAATAAGAAAAACATAAAAAGAGGGGGAGAAAGTTTGTGAAAACCTTAGGAAATGATAGTACATCGCGGATTTTAAAATTTAGAATCATAAGTGTTTGTTCGATGTATTAGTAGGTACGGCCAATATCATATAAACAATTTTCCGAACCTGTTTCTAATGGGTAACACGGTTAAGTTTGTTCATCTCAGTGATAAGCTGAAAACTTTCGGTGTGCCTGGAATCTGTCACCATAGGATTATATATATATAAATAAGTATCTGAGAGTAATAGAAAAAGCGAGGAAAAGAAAAATTGAGAGAAAATCAAAAAAAAAAATATAATAAATCGTTTTTTTTCTAAAACTCAAAGAGTTTTCTATTAATGTAATTATTAAAAACTCAGATATTCCTTGAGGCGCCCCTGGATTCTATAAGGTTGCGAAATCATAGTTTCCTTGCGGTTAGTATAAAGGTGAAGAGTTATAAATAATTACAGTAAAACTCGTATCCTTGAGGCGCTCCTGGATTCTATAAGGTTGCGAAATCATAGTTTCCTTGCAGTTAGTATAAAGGGGAGAGTAGAGTCAAATAAGAATTCCGTAACTCTTGATGCTAACTTGATAAACGGCAAAGACAGAGGGAGGGTTCACGAGTCTATAAAGCTTTTTAAGCTCAAAAAAATAAATAAAAAAATTAAAAAAAAAAAAAGAAAAAAAAAAAAAAAGAAAGCAAAGCTTCTTTAATTATGAAAAATGCATAAGTGCTTAAACTTTATACTATACGTATGCTTTTTCAATATTTAGAGTAGTTAATAAATAGGCATAAGGTGACGGGTTTCCTAAATAAATACTGGAAGTTTGATGACGCTTTGAGGGGAGTTCGGATTTAGCTAAGTGTAAATATAAGTGGGATCCATGTAAACAGTTGTAATCTAAATAATCGGAAGATTTTTTATATGATATATATGTTGTATTTAAGAGGACAAGTATACTAATAATCGGCTGATTCTTGTGATTCGACTTCTGCGATATGATCCTAAAAGCAAACTAATCCCTATCCAAAAAGATTTGCCCTTTTGTAGGTTGCTAAAGTAGTGTGAATAGCTTATAGTTAAAAACCACAAAAAGAGTTTCGGTTTTAGGTTAAGAAAACAAACAAAAATCAAAAATATTTTATTTCTGCGTTTATTTTCTTCGTTGTCACGTATCGTTCATGGTTAAAAGGTTTTATCACGTGTTTTCTGAAAAATGAGAAATTTTGTCAGTTTAAAGAACAAAAACACGTTTTTGGTCAGTTTTATCTTTGTAAGCCAGGTTTTACAAAGTTAAGGATCGGATCTTGAAGAGTTTAGCACTTCTTGGAAGTCAAGGACTCGAAGCTGATTTTCATGGAGCCGCGTTGCTCAATGATGAAGATTAGCTGTTAGAAAGATTCGCAAGATAACGGTTGCAAACTTTACACCGTACAAGTCTCTATGAAGTATAAAGGATTCAACTCTCGATCTCTCGACACCAAAAGTTCAAGACAATTTTGAAGAATACAAGCTACATCCAAGGGGGAGTTTGTTGGAGCATTATTGTCTGTATTTGTATTCATTAGAACGTGTCGTAGAGTTAGTATGTAATTAGATCGAGTTGTAAAGTCCAAACGCATTTACGAACAAGTTACGTTCGAGTAAAAGAGTTACACTCACGTAACTCATGAGTTACGTGCACGTAACTAGTGAGTTACGTGCACGTAAGTCTCATCCAAGAGTTACGTGAGCGTAACTCTTCTAGGGTTTCGGGCCACTATAAATAGCAGCCTCGAAATCATAAATGCGGGTTGTTGAACATTGTCAGAGCAGTCACTTCAGAGAGAGTTACGTGAGCTAGGTTTAGATCACGTAATTGTGAGTTCTTGAGTGTTAAAGTGTTGTAATCGTTTGTATTGATTCTATTCGTGTTTGTAAACATTCACGTAAGCTTAATAGAATCATTCATTTGGTTATATCTCTTGTTCTTCACCGTTTTACTTACTCAAACTAGTTATTCCGCAATTAGTTTGTTTTAGGGTTCAAAGGAGGTCCGAAATAGGCGACCAACAGAGGTACTTCTCATCTCTGATATATATGTACTCTAAGTTTTTTTATACACCGGTCATTTTCTCCCGAAAATAAATCATCAAGATCATGAACAAGTAACTAGAATGCAAATCGGAAACAAATGGCTTCCTCCGGGGATCGTTCTCGAAATATTATTGAGGCTTTCCGCTGTTTCGGTGTTAAGTTGCAAGTCTGTTTGCAAATTATGGTTCACTTTAATATCCACTCCATCTTTCGTTAAAACTCATCTCACTTTATCAACTCGCAACAATGATTTTGGTCATCATCGCTTAATTTACTCAAGCACTTTACGAGGGGTTAATCTCAAGAGTTGCTATCTTTACGACGTCGTGAATAATAACCATGTTAATAATCCTTTAGAGGAAAACTATCCGTTAAAAAGCCTTGGTAAACCCGCTTCCATCGTTGGTTGTTGTCATGGGTTGTTATGCATAGTTGTCGACGATATTTTGTTTATTTGGAACCCTAGTACTAGAGTATCGTACATGTTACCTACATGTGATACGAACCCTTGGCGTGGATGGTATGGGTTTGGGTATGACGAGTCGTCTGAAGATTACAAAGTTGTTGCAATAGATTTAAATGTATCTAGAGGCGAGTATCGAAATAATATGAAGATATACTCTTTGGAAACTGGATTATGGAAGGATATAGGTGATTTTCCTCATGGTAATACAGAGGTTGGTTCTTGTAAGTTTATAAATGGAGCTTTTCATTGGATGTCTGGACGAGACGATACAATTAATCCGTATAGGATAATTTCACTCGATATAGCAACGGAGACGTATAATGAAGTTTTGCAACCCATGTACGATTATGAAGGTGATAAGTTTTTCTATTTGGGCGCTTTGGGAGAACGGTTGTGTATTGTTTGTAATAATATGGGAAGCCATGCGGATATATGGGTGATGAAGGTTTATGGAGTTAAAGATTCTTGGACTAAATTGCTTTCCATCTCATATCCGACAGACGATTGGGGTTTCTTGGCTTCGTTTCCTTTGTGTTTCTCAGATGATGGTAAACTTTTGTTTAAATATAGGTCGAAATTTGTTCTATATGATTCCAAGAATACTTTGTTTTCGGAGATTACCAGTGATGATGGATGCCTTAAAGCGTATACCTTTGTTGGGAGTTTGGTTTCACCGACAAGAGTTGAAAGGTAAACGTTCAGCATGTCTAACGTTTATTTTACAAATACGCTACACTTGTTAGTTGTAATCCATGGCTTCCCGTTTATCGGATTGTCTGTTTTACTTTTGTTAGAATGTTTAATTACTGTTTTAAGAAACATGGTATGTAATTTATATGGTTTAAATTGTTGGTTTTAGTGTCTCATACCAAGACGATGTAGTATAACTGCAAAATGACATTTCATTCGAAAATAACAATCGATCATACAAACCATGGGCACCCCTCACCTGGTCTTAATATAAGTCGATCTCTTATTCTCAATTCGGGTTATAATTCTTTGATGTTGTAATAACACCAATTTCTTCATGAACATACTTCATTTTGAATAGCCATTCAAAATTATACATATCTTTCCAAGCATAGTGTAAGGATATCACTCGGTTGGATTGGTTGATCATTATTTACGATGCACGAGTCACCTTCTTTTGAGATGGGTTTCCGAGTGTCACGTACCATGTTTTCAAATGCATTTCCATTCGAATGATATCATCTCCTATAATTTCGCCAGAAACATCTTTAAAGGTAACACAGTATGTTAATGATTATGAACAACTCTTTCACCTTAATTTGGTCTCACTCCCAAAATTTACATGTAAAAAAGTTGTTTTGTAATATAATTGATATAAAAGTATCTACTTGATTGTGTTTGTAATTTGTTTTATTTATGTGAAAATGAAAATATATCAATAATATTAGAACTTTGATAACAATAATTGGGATGGTTGGTGATGGTTATGGTTAAAAATTTTATAACTCGTAGTATTTACATTTATTTTATCAATAACAGCCTTCTGTATTTATGACATCATATCTGAATTTTAAGAAAACCGCTTGATGGTAAAATATTTTTGTGAATATCTTAACTTATAAACCACGACCTTCAGGGATGTGATTATCAACACTTATAATCCTGTCACCATCACCATTATGAATGTCCGAGTTTTCAAAGGTAGCTCTCGAAGTTGTAGTTGTTGTTCTATGGTCCATTTGAAAGTTTAGAAATGCTAATTCTTTCCGAAGCAAGATGCAAAGAAGTGATTTTCTAGGAGCTGATGTCCAACATTTATCGTTCCAATTCATTGGATTTCAAGTCGAGGCAAAATGTTGTTTTTCAATGGATTGAGTGGCTTTGTATCTATATTATCCGTTAATTTTCCCATTTAACTAATTTGTAGCTTTGTTTTCTAACTTCCTGCTAGTCTTAAATATGTTTTACCACCGTTTAAAAAAAACAACGCCATTAATATGAATATACTATAACGAGGCGGTAATTTTCCACGCGTTGCGTCGGAATAGAATCAAACTATCATCATATTAAACATTTAGTATATAATATAACTAGCTTATTGACCCGCCTAATATGCGGAGAATTATATCAAAAAATATATAATGTTAACAAAAAACATATAACTTATATAAAAAGATTAATAGAGAGCTATTGGTCACGTAGACAAAATGATTATGTTAGCAAATGTGAAGTTAAATAAAACATTTACTTTGTAATTCGGGAAAAAACCTTAGTAAAAAATAAAATAATTATTATATATAAAAACTAAAAATATTCCGTAAATAGGACGGAAAAAAACATAAGATTTTTTTATATAATATGTTTTCCGTTTTTATGAAAACACTCGTAAAACAATAAAATATTTTTTTTTCTTTTTATAATACATAGAAAATTAAAAATATTGGGTAAATAGGACAAAAAGAAAAAAAAACATAATATATTTTTATATAATATATGTTTTCCGTTTATATGCACAAAACCCCCGTAAAACAATAAAATAATTTTAGTTTCTTTTTATACTAAAAATGTGTATGTGTTTGAAGAAAAAAATATGTTTTGTATTTTTTTAGAATTAATTCAAAATAGAAGTTTTAGATTATTTAAAGTAGAAAGGTTAATTAGTTTTATTTAATTAATACTATTAAAAATAAGGATTAAATTATTTAAAGTAAACGGGTTAAAATGAAATTATTAATGCTGACATCATCAAAATATCTAATGGTTCAAATTAAAGTTGGATTTCCATCTAATGGTTAATATTTTGCCAAGTGACATTTTAGGCTTCTCTTTTATTATATATTAAGATTATTTTTTTTCTTGATATAAAACCTTAAAGAATATTGTAAAAAAAAAGGAAGACCCTTTTTCTATTATTGCCCTTCCTAAAACGAATTGTTTAAATTGTTTTCTATTAGACCGGTCCCAATGCAAGCGACGGTTGGTCCATCCCTTCAACGTCGGTAGCTATCGGTCGGTTTTTTTTTCAATTTTCGTCGGTTTTGATTTGAGAAAGATACGAAGGGGTTTTTGCTTTTTGTGGGCCATACTCAATAAAAAATGATTTAGAAAAAAGAAAAAACAACCGTTACATATTAAAGGGTTTTAAATAAGATTAAAGGGTTGTTTATATTGGTTTTTAAGGCCCAATTAATATGTGTTTTTTTTTTTAAAAGAAAATAACCCATCATTATGTAAAAAAGTTTCAAAAATATAACATTTGTTTTAAATATTTGTTGTTAAGGTTTGTTTATAATGGTATTAATGTTTTTTATTTTAATGAAGTTGTTTAAATTATTTTTGTTATATTTTAAATGTATAAATAATAAAATATATGGGTCCAGAAAAACTGACTGACGGGTTACTGTCGGTAGTGATTTAGTCAGTTTATTGTCAGTTTGGTGTCAGTTGATGTGACGCTGAGTTGGCAAAAGCTGACCATGTCAGTTGGAAGTGATCTTATTGGCTGCTTTACAAACCAAGTAATATTAAATTAAGAGAGAATGTCACAAATCGTCCTTGTGGTTAGGCTGTTTTTCACATATCGTCCTTTTGCAGAAAAGTTAGCACTTATCATCCTTTTGTTTTTTAAAATTATCGTCTGTGATCCTTCCGTCAAAATTCTGTTAATTTAATCCGTTAAGTGGCCCCATGTGCCTGTCACATGAGGGTAAATGAGTAATTTGGCACCTTCTTCTTCATTTCCCTTGAACTGAAATGGTTACAGACATATCTCCAGCTTGCGACGTGGTCAGAATCCTAGACAGACATTGTGAAACCTCATTCATATCTGGTCGAGCGGATGGATCTTTATCTAAACAACCATCTATTAATCTGATGACAGACATAGCGAGTTCTGGAGGATAATTCCCTTGGATTCGAGGGTCAAAGAAATCAGTCAACTTTTCGTTCTGTTCCACGTTTTCTTCCTCAAGAATCTCATCCAAAATCTCGGATAAATTCTTATTTACCTTCTCGTCAAGATCAAAAACATGTTTTCCTGTTACCATTTCAAGCAAAAGAACACAAATCAAATCTAATCTCCAAATCTCCAAATCTCTATATCAAATCTCAGTATCAAACCTCAATATCAAATAATTTGATCATCCCTGTATCAAATCGAGCCGCCACACAACCACCGCCGGTTAACACACAACCACCGCCGACACAGCCACCTGGGTTCCGCCGCCACAGCAACATCCGCCATCTCGAAACATTTGTTTTCCGATCCGTCAAACCATCTAGTTGCAGATCTGGTTAGGTTAATTCGGAGAAATCGGCGTGTTCATATGCTTCTTCGACGGATTTCAGTAAAATTTCGGCCATTGTTGCGACGGTGGTGATGCAATGGTGGTTTGATTGGATTTGTTCATCTGGTTTGTTAGGTAAAGAATGTTGATTTGGGGGTATTTAAAGAAACTGGTTTGGGGGTATTTAAAGAAACTGATTTGTTCATCTGGCTTAGGTTATGCATTTTTGTTTGAAATTTATTCGTTTTTGTTAATGATCTTTATGGTTCGGTGAGAAATTTGGGGAAATGAAGAAGAAGGTGCCAAATTACTCATTTACCCTCATGTGACAGGCACATGGGGCCACTTAACGGATTAAATTAACAGAATTTTGACGGAAGGATCACAGACGATAATTTTAAAAAACAAAAGGATGATAAGTGCTAACTTTTCTGCAAAAGGACGATATGTGAAAAACAGCCTAACCACAAGGACGATTTGTGACATTCTCTCTTAAATTAATTAAATTCATTGACAATTAATCTTAAGTTTAAATGTCATCAATGCCTATGGGTTTGTGCATTTTATTATTATTATAATAGTAATATTGTATTTAAATACAATGTTTATCGTTTCAATTACAAAAAAGGGTGTTGGCAGAGTGGTAAACGCGCGGCCTCCCCTGCGAGGAGACCGCGGTTCGAATCCTGATGCCTTTTTTCTTGGCTTTCGAACATTGCGTGAAAATACAGGCTGGAACATAAATCCCCGGACTCGTGCGTTGGCTTGCGAACATTAGGTGAAAGTACAGACTGGAATATAAATCCCCGGACTCGTACAACGCACGAGTCTCTACTATTTATATTGAAATTTCAATCCTACATTTTTGTCAACAACTAATCTCATTCAACATTTCAATTTCAAGACATATCAACAATGCAATTTTCAATATTATAATTTTATTATTTGTAAATTCTATGATTTCATATAATTATAATTTTCATTGTATTTAAGGATATTCACTATTTGGATTAAATAATCCAACCAATCCACTTGTATTTTATTTAAGGATATTCACTATTTGGGTTTGTTAGATCGATTAAATTTGATTAGATTTGATTAGATTGTATTAGATTTGGGTTGCAGGTGAAGACGAAAAATGAATTGGTTTAATAATCGGGGTTTGGTTTAATAATCGGGGTTTGGTTTTATATATCTTTAATTGAGTCCCACCGAAATCAAATAACATCTATTGTCTAAAAAGATTCCTAATTATTTGATTCAAATAACATAAATTTTATCTTAATAGTACAACTCTAAATTCAAATACACATAATTATTCAAATAGTCTAATACGAATTGTTAATGATTTAAATTTGTATTGATCCAATATATTATTCGAATAAAATTAAATCAAAATTTCAAAGTTACTTTTATTTGCGCAATGCTTAACTCGACCAAATAAACCGAGCCTTTATTTGGATGGTTTGATTTGGGTATCATTATATTCAGTTTGGTTTTTGAACGTATTATTAGTTGGCAAAAAAACCGAATAATTCAAACCAAATAACCTCGATAACCCGAAACCTGACCAAACGAACGCCCCCGATTGAATTGAAAAGAACTTTTTATGTCATTTTTAAGTGACAAGTTATATTACTTCGTACATTGGAAAATCAAATTTGATGACAGGTTTTTTTTATCTAATACAAGTAAATATTAGTTACATTAATGACACGAGAAAATTAACAATAATTGTATGTTTTTGACATTTTACTATTTTAATGTAACTAAAAAACATGTATATAAACTTTTGCATACTCATATCATGATGAATTATAAACGTTAAATCATCATTTTAGTCTATGTCCAAAAATGAAGTCATTGCGCCCTTGCAACATCGGTATCGTGTCTTAAACATATAGTTTTGACATGAACTTCTTGTCCAAGCTTTAGAATTTATAAGTTTCAATTTCGGCCTTGCATTAGTTATGTGAGTTCCTTATTTTTCTTACACCGAGTTGTAATTCCATTAGTTACTGATGTCATTTTGAGTTTATTAATGTAACAATTTTCGTTGAATTTAATAGGGGTGTAATCGAGCCAAGTCGAGTCGAGTATTGTCAAGTTCGAGCTCGCCCGAGCTTTAATTTTCAGGCCCAAGCTCGACTCGGTAAATATTCGTTATATAAACTCGACTCGACTCGCTTTATATACATAATACCTTATATAGTATGTATTAAAAAGGGTAAAAGTGTAATTTAACATAAGCTCGATAAGGCTCGCGAGCCTCACGAACTGAGTATCTTTGAGCTCGAACTCGACTCAAAATTTTACTCGAGACTTTATAAATCGAGTCGATTTCGAATAATTTGTGAGTTGATCTCGAGTAATTTGCGAACCCTAGAATTTAATTAATGTAGGAGACGTAAGTTGAGACTTTGCATTTTTGCTTTCATATATATTTTATAAAACTAGACACTAACCCAAAAGTTTTTTAAAAAAAAGAAAAAGAACAAATCATCATTTTAATCTAAGACGAGCCAAGAATTTCTAGTGGCCGTCATGGATTAGGAACAGTGCCAAACAAGTTAATACATGTTAATATTTTAATTAAATTAAATTAAATGCGACCACAATAAAGGTCGATAATAACTTGTAAAGGATGGAAACAAAGTTTTTGTACGCAATGACTAAAAATTGACAAATGGTTGATAAGTCTCTAAAACTATTAATGAGACAGCTAACATATTGGACAAATTTGATCTTGATGTAACCAAACAAAATTAATATTTGTAAGTCTCAACCTATGATTACGTTTTATCTTTTATTATTAAGCCATTTTTATTCATTTAACCTTAGTTGTGTTATCATAAATTATTATAAACAAGTTTAAAGAAAAGTTATTCAGAACATTAAGTTGTACATCGAACGAGTATTAATAGTAGTATAAACCAAAGTCATCGATCTTATGACGAAGATCTTATGATCAAGATCTTTCGATCGTACAGTTTTACATTTATGGTCATTAAATACGTGTCCATTTTGCGTAGGATCTTTATATGCATCAGATTTAAATGGGATCTCGATGTTGCTCATTAGATCTTAAGATCTTGATCCGATTCAATCCTATTTATGATAGATCTTTAATTAAAGAGTGAATTAATTAACCGATTAGGTGACTAATAAACCGTTTCCACTTTTAAAGTTCAACAATCTCAAACGTTAATGGGGAATAAAAAATTTAATAATCTAAATGCATGTGAATTATGTTGGATTTTTGGTATTTAGTTTGAATATAAATATCATTATGAATTTAGGTTTTTATAAAAACTGCAACACATATTAAAGTGTATATAATGTTTGAGTAGGATCTTACGATGTCAGTCCCATTTACAAACATCAAAATCATTCATAGTAAGATCTCGATCTTGATAACATTGGTATAAACATCTATAGGCCAACATGACCGGTCTTTGAATAGTTTAGGAGGCCTAAAGTGACGGTCCAAGAACCGGTTAGCCCATGACATTACAAATATGTTTTAAATTTTGGTTTATACAGACATTTCAGCTAATAAAACATTCACATCACAAATATGCCCCCTTCTGTTCATGTTTCACGTCTTACGTGATTGCATTACACAGAAATGAGTATTTCATACACATTGTATTTGTTGATCCGATTTCACTTACATCTATAACCGTGATTGTTACTTGTGGATGAATACTTATAGAATATGGGCCGGATCACGAGCTGAAAATACGAATCTATCACTTTCATTATGTATAGTCATTAAAGTATTTCGGCTTGTTGGTTTTTTGCTAAGCGATTTCCAGCCTACAAAGTGTTATTAGCATGACTATTGGGTGTAGTCATCGCCTCATCGGCTCTAACAAACTGTTGTGTGTATGCATCTAATATTTGCATCTTAAGCTGAAAACTAAAGAAAAGTAATATCTGAGTTGTTGTCTGAAAAACTGACTTCTCGTACCTCTTCGTTTGTTTCTTCTTCGTTTTCTTCGTAATCCTTGATTGGAACAACTATTGGATCGAGTTTAATAATTTGTGGCAATGGACCTTGTGGGTTTCCAAATACTGTGGTAAGCATTTGTCTATGACATTCATCACAAAAGTAAAAGTAGGTGAAATGGCCCTCGTAAAGAAGCTTATGAACCATTGCTCCTGGTAAAACTCGATGCACATAGTCACTCATTGATGGTGGCACCACCCTATCTTCCATCCCCTGTTAACATTTAAATATGATCAGTATCTGCAAATGATTATTTAGCTTATAATGCCGGGTATATTGAACCTGACCAGCCCTCGAAGCTTGTATACAATTAGCATATACTCATATACTAGAGGTGGCAAGATGGATTGGGCAGATGGGTCGCGACACGTAATATGATTTTGGGTTGTAAAGGATCATTTTAGTATGGGTCAGATGGGCTGGTCAGGTTGTGTTGACCCGGAATCACTTGGTTGTTGATTTTTATGAAATAATTAATGCTAATTATACTATTTGGAAGAAAAAAAAACTATTTAGGAGGTTGTATGCATTAATAACAAACTTGGGGAGATTTCAACCCATTTGACCCGTTCCCTTTTTGGCTAAACCTTTTTTATCCGACCCATTTGACTTGTTGGAGTTTAAACACAACCCAAATCAACTCATTCAACTAGTTTGACTGTTTGAGTTGTATGAAATTAGTATTTAATAAAAGTGCAACCGTTCAAGTTATGTTTAACAGGTAAAATGAAAAATATTAGCCAACAAATAAGCGGAAAATATGGGTCAAACAGGGGGAAAGTTGCCCAAAGTGTATTTTTACTACTTAAAATTTAACATCATTTTGTGTTCATACTTGTCGTACTAATTATATGTTTAGGGTCAACGTGATGTGTACAAAAAAGTTGCCCGTTTTGACCCGTTACCCAACCCACCCATCTCCTAGCTTTTCCATTCAGAATAACAAGAAAAAATGCACCGACCTGCCATATATGTATTGGACCGAGAAAGCCAGTCAACTCTTCTCGAGGCCGTTTATACAACGACTTGAGCCAAAGAATGATGCCTTTCCCTTGGTGTTTCTTCTGAATATTCAGATCACTGATGCTAAAACCCCAATTTGATACCAAAAGGACTGCTTCTTCTACAAATGGTTTCGCATCCCACTGTCGAACTGACTCACCCAAATCCCTCTTCCAGAACTCTTGATACTTCAATTCTTCTATAAAAACTTTGTCCTGCCAAGTTAAGGAATTCTCCAATCAGACATCATCTACACAAAGGAGAGATGTAAGTAAAATCCTTCTCATAAGTAGAATTATCTTCCGAACTTCTAATTCATGACGTTTTTCCTCTTTTGATATTATCATTTTGTAAGAGACACAAGGAGGAAGCGACACTCGAAAATACTCAAATATAACCTTCTACGTAAAGGTGACAATATAGGTGGATTGGACGGTTTTGGGTTAAAACAGGCTATATTTTAGTGTGGGTAAAACTGACCCGGACCGGGAGGGTTGACCCACAGCCACATTTTGTCCATCGTTTGAACTTTTTTTAATTATAATTATAATGACAGGTTGCTGGATAAAAAGAGCAGTGTGGGAAACTTTCAACTTGTTTATCCCGTTTGAGATAAAACACAAATCAAACGTACCCCTTTATAAGTAAATGGGTCGAGATTGCCACCTCTAACTTTACATATAGAGTCGACTTTATTTAAGATTACTGACCCTTTTTCCAAGTGACATTGATAGCCAATTGTCTATTTGATCAAGGTTTCCTGACAAGAAGCTTCGGCAGTAGAAGTATGGAAGAAGAACTGGAAACTTCCGGGCTATAAAGAACTTTAATTTCCTTTTTGATGTCCACTTTTCCCAAGTCCTACGTTTCTCAACTTTAGTCATGCTTGGTTCATAAGGATTCAGCAAAGGTGCCACCATGAAAGCACCTGTAATTCAAGTCATGGATGACCAGAAAAACAACACCATTTGATTGTTAGCGAAACAAGAATATGAAAGACCTCTGGTACATTTAACTTTCAGTAGATGTAATGATTATTTGATTATTGTTGTCTGAAATTGCAATAACCAGACTTTTATGTTTGGAAAAAAAGGATTATGATTATCTGAACGTGTCAAATAATCCGTTTTGGATAAAGAGTTTCGTAAAAGCTCAACAAAACTGATCGTTTCAGGATAAAAAGAAAAGAAAAATTACCTATATCCCCTGTCTTTTCTTTTAAAAAGTTATCTACCCTGTCTTTTAACAAGATTTTAGAGACTTTATCTACCCTGTCTTCGTTTATAACACACTCTAATTCTGATTATTCAATATCAGTATTCACATTCAGTATGCATATCCAAAACATCACTTAAAAATAAGAACCAAAATGTTGCAGTTAAGGTAGCCGTTCATTTTTATATAGAATCAAGTACTGCTGATGCAAATGCATCTAAAACGTAATATACAAAAAGTGTAACATACCTGCAACTCTATCGGGAATGTACTTGAGAGCAGCCCAGGTATGCATGCTTCCACTCGAGTATCCAACAACCCAGAACTTATCAGTTATATGCACATCATACGATAAGTATAATATGTCCATTGCTGATGACTCAAGGTTCCTGCCAGGATGAGGATCACTTTCACCGAACCCCGGAAGATCATATGTTACCAAGCGAACACCAAATTCTTGTAGCAGTGAAGCCTTAATCCCAGGTATTCCTATTTGGATAAAGAAGTAAAGTTTAAATCTCTTTTAACCACAGTTTTCATTTCCATTTTCCTATCAGTTGGATCATATTTCTACCTGCTAAACGTGATGAAAGGAAAGAATGTGAAGCGACCAGCGTAAATCGAGCTCTCTCGGATGAAACACCTTGTTCCTGATAAGCCAAGTGTCTGCCATCTGGTAATAGTATACGAGTAGCATTTGAAGGATATATGTGCAACTTTTGAATCACAGGAGTCGTTGTATCACTTTCAGAGGTTACAATCAAAACTGCATACAGTTCACCACTGTCAGTCAAATTTAAATAGCATTCTCGAAACACAAGCTCATAAAAATACTGAATAGCTATGTAGATTCGTAATTAATTTCACAACCCTCTCCATCAATTATTTTGAAACCTGAAATTACTATATTCATAAATTACTACACAATCAAATAAACAGATGAAGAAATTCGCAATGCTTAAAGTTTCAAATGCTCGATTATAACAGTAACTTCGGAAACTAAGTTTCTATATTCGAATGCTCGACTATTCACATATAACTAGAAAATCAACTAGACAGATGAAAAAATTCACAATGCTAAAGCTTCAAATGCTCAATTTAAGTCATCACTCAAAAACAGTAACTTCAAATCTTAAGTTTATCATGTCTAGATTCGAATGCTCGGATATATTCTGCATATAACTAGACAATCAACCAAACGGATGAAGAAATTCACAAAGCTAAAGCTTCTAATGCTTGATTTAAGTCATCACTCAATACAGTAACTTCAAAATTAAATTTATCACGTGTATATTCGAATGCTTGAACATTCCACATATGACTAGACAATCAACTGGACAGATGAAGAAATTCAGAAAACTAAAGCTTTAAATGCTCGATTTAAGTCGTCACTCAAAAACAGTAACTTCAAATATTAAGTTTATCATGTCTAGATTCGAATGCTCGGATATATTCTACATATAACAAGACAATCAACCGGACAGCGGATGAAATTTGCAATTCTAAAGCTTCAAATGCTCGATTTAAGTGATCACTTAATAACGGTAACTTCAAAAATTACGTTTATCATGTCTATATTCGAATGGTCAAATATTCACATATCACTAGACAATCAACCAACCAGATGAATAAATTCACAATCCTAAAGCTTCTAATGCTCGATAAAAGCCATCACTCAATAACAGTAACTTCAAATATTAAGTTTATCACGTCTATATTCGAATGTTCGAATATTCTACATATGACTAGACAATCAATCCATGAAGAAATTCGCAGTTACAAAGCTTCTAATGCTCAATTTAAATCATCAGTCAATAACAGTAACTTCAAAATTCAAGTTTATCACGTCTATATACTAATGCTCTAATATTCACAAATGATTAGACAATCAACCAAACAGATGAAGAAATTCACAACGCTAAAGCTTCTAATGCTTGATTTAACTCATCCCTCAATAACAGTAACTTCAAATATTAGTTTATCATGTCGATATTTTAACGCTCGAAAATGCTCGATTTAGGCTATCATTTAATAACAATAACTTCAAATATTATGTTTATCATGTCTCTATTCGAATGCTCAAATATTCACATATAACTAGACAATCAACCGGATGCTAAAGCTTCGAATGCTCGATTTAACTCATTATTCTATAACAATAACTTCGAAAATTAAATTTAACATATCTATATTTAAATAAAAATTATATAATTAATCAATATTATTAGATTCCATTGAATTGGCTCTTTTTCATAACCTAAATAAAATAAATTATATAAAAGTCAATCATTCATAATCTCTGCAAGTTGAAATTTAGAGTAAATCAAAGTAAATACAAAAAACAGTTAAAATCGCCGGAATATATATACCTGCAATAACGACGGCGAAAACGACGGAAATGACACTCCACGAATGCATCGGATCACGATCTTCAGGTAAATACCGATTCAAAAACTTCAATCTCATACAAGCTGATTTACACGGTCCACCAAAATTCCTTACAACAAATGAATCATCTCTCAACACACTCTGTTTCACTACATCTCTACATCCTTTTCCAAACTCAACACTCAATTCCGCCACTCCTTTTGCGAACTCCGTCGCGTGAAACCGCCAGTCCTCCGTCGATACTCCGCCTCCGTACGGCGGAGATGCTCCGCCGTTGACCTTATCCATCAATAATTTTCAATTAATTTTTTATATTATTTTTTATATTTTTATCATAAATTCATAATTGTGTGTGTGTGTGTGTGAGAAATTGTAGATGTGGAAATTGTAATAGTTGCATGAGCTGCTAGTGTAGTTGTATGAGAGAGTGACAGGGGAGTAAAGTGTAAGGATTAGAGAAGGATAGGGGGTGGTTATGAAAATATGTTTGTATGAGAGAGAGTGACAGGGGAGTAAAGTGTGATTTATAAGAAGTATAGGGGGTAATTATGAAAATATGTTTGGGAGAGTGAATGATTAGGATATGATGATCTAACGGTGGATATTCCGCCACGTTAGCATAATGGGGTTAGTGGGACGGTAGTTGTGTGGGTCCCAGTGAGTTGGCTGGAAAAGATGAAAAGTTAACGGTTGTCACTTGATTTTGCCGGTTAATGACCGGATAATGAATTATTAGTGTAGAGAAAATAAAATAAGGATATGTTTTCAAGCATCAGACTTGGACTATGCATTATGGATTTAGACTTGGTTCGTGGTCCGAGCGTTTGATAATTTCATGTAAAGTTCGGACCACGGACCGAGTCCGTGATTTTGTTTTGAGTCTGCGGTTTTTCTAAACGGATCGAGTAAGAGGCAAAATTACGAACTCGGTCTATGGTCCGAGCTTTTTATTAACTTATCAAACACTCATACCACGGATCAAGTCCGAGTCTAATGCTTGCAAAGAGGCCCTAAATGTATTTATAAATGTTGCTTAATAATTAAATAAGTATAAGACAAACAAATTTATGGAATAAAATCGAAATTATTAGTTGTACATATCTCAATGATTAAGTAAAAAAAATTAAAAGGATTGGAAGTTTGGAACATATATTATTGTATTTATGAAATTTAAATTTGAGAATAATATGCTTTTTTTATGAAAGTATAAAAAAATCAAGGTATACTATTTTTTGTTTCTAGGAAATTATTATAAATATATTAAATTTATGACTAAAAATAAACTGCTAAATAACTTAAAGTCAAAAAGAACATTTAAGGTTAGTTTTGGAACATTTATTTTGTCTTCAAATTAAAAAATTTGAATAAAATATTAGAATGGGATGGTGCTATGGTAAAATAAGTTGGAAGTTAAAGTTATAAGTAAGAGTCGTTAGCGGAAAGCTAAAGCTGAAATTTACAAGTTTTTAAAAAATTTAAAAAAGCTTAATAAAAACTAAAAGTTTTTTTTCAATTAGTTTTTGATTTTGAAGCTGTTTAAAAGTTTTAAAAATTTCATCTAAACAAAGCTTTCATAACAAGAGCGTATTTTTCAAAAATCAAAATTTTGAAGTTTTCGAAAAACTATCCAAAAACTCTTGCCAAATATATGCTAAGTTGAATTACATTATTCCCCATTATTTTCATCTAAACCAAATATGTACTATATTTTATCAAACCTATAAAAATCCAATAGTCACGTTATCTTATAAAATATTATATTATATAAAATAATATTTAGAAACATCGTATGAATAAAAATAAAAATAAAATAAAATAAAATAAAGAAAAGAAAAGAAGGATTTGTTGATCCAATGAAGATTAAAGAGTGGGTCCCTTGAATCAGAATTCAGAAAATGACCGTCCCTCACTCTGTCCATGTGCTCCTCCGCATGGTGTTTTTTTAAATGTTATTTGTACACTTTGTCATTATGCATACATGTTATGATATGAATCATGAATTTAATAACATCATATTTTAAAATTTTAAAAATAATTAATAAATTTGTGGTAATTTTTCTCGCATTAAATTTTTTGAAAGAATTGGTATATGTTAAGTCACGTCTTTTCGTTTAATAAAATTCGTTTTCGTAACATGATGTGACTTAATATACACCATTTATTTCAAAAAAATCTCGTTAGGAGATAAAAGACAAAAACGGCGGGAGAAAATTGTCGCGAATTTGATGATTATTTTCGAGTTTTTAAGATGTCCGGTGATTAAATTTTTGATTTTCTCTTAACAATTTAATATGTTTTTTTGTTGTTGAATTCTATATATATACAATTCAAGAAAATGGAAATCACTGTTCATAGCATGTGTACTTTATGCGCTAATTTTGTTATCAAATAGCAAATAGGGAAACAACCAAAATAATAAATAAAAGAACATTTGCCTGGATGGTTATGCTTCTGTCTTTTAAGATGGGGGCGTGGGATCGATTCTCTCCCGCTCCAAGTACATTGTTTTTTTTCGGACTTCCTCATGCTGTTCGCATGACGTGGGATCGAATCCACTCTCAGCTGCTTACTTTTTTTTTTTATTGTAGTTTTAGATCTTTACTTTTGTCTTATGTTTTTTCGACTTTTAAGTTTTATTTTCCTTTTTAGATTACACTAGAATGTTTATGTTAAGATTTAGTTTTTTTTAGTGACGATATTAGATAAAATAGCTACGACTTCATTTATTTATTTTAGTCGCACTTTCATTTATTTTATACAATCGACGATACACATGATAGATATTTAACCCGCAACAACACGCGGGTCAGTCGCGACCAAGTAGATAGCTCTACGCCTTTGCCGAACGAACGAAGAGCTACCTAAGTACGGTTAAATAAAGCTAAAACGATCCCCGCGTCCTTGCACGGCTCGGCTCGTTCTTCGAGCCCTGCTTCCCCCTTCCCCCTCGCACCCCACCTCGTTTGATATAAACTAGAGGGTTTCCCGTGCGATGCACGGGTTCGTTTTCGTGTTGAAGTAGATGCAGGTGACTCTTTGCCTCATGAGTTTTTCGTGATGTTTTTGTTGCTGATAGGAAACCGACTCACCAGAGAGTTCGATCTTTGAGTCTTTGAAGCTTTTGCAAGATGGGATCTTGCCTGTGTAGTTGCAGCGTGAGAATTCTCAATATTGGAGCCGATATCATCTGAAAAAAGAGTTGTTGAGGCTTAATATACCACCGTCATAGAATGCACTAAAACAATAAGTAAAATGAGAGGTAAACTTACCGATCATAGTTCCCTGTTCGTGAACCAAAACAGCAAGATCTTTGAATATTTCATTAACCTCGCCGATCTGATTCTGGATTTCTTGTATTCCCTGATCTATTTCCTCGATAATCGCTTCATTAAACGCAATCTCATTGTCCAAGAGCAAAACCTTCTGCCTGCACAAACAACTTCAAATTGTAACACAAGTAAGAATATGTTATAGTTTCTTCTCAAAACATAAAATGACGAACTCGCCCTCTAGCATTTACAAAAGGAGCACGTTGTTCTTGACTGTCGTTCGAGCCTTCGTCTATATACTTACCCAAAGGTACCCATAACTCGAGTTGTGATGTGACTTTTTCCAGCTCCAAGAAGCTTAGCCAGACCAAAATCAGAGACTTTTGCATCGAAGTCATCATCAATTAAAATATTGCTCGACTTTATATCTCGGTGAACAACTTTTGGCTCAATTGCTTCATGCAAGTAGGCAAGGCTGCAATAATATGATAAAATTATGACATCCATGTATGTTCAAGGACAAATGAAGCATACAATTAGGGGTGGCAAAATGGAATTTAAGTACGGGTTGAGTATGGTTGAGCCGACCCGCAAACACTCTTTTTGTTCAATTCAACTTTATAAATGCGTTCAATATGATTAAAAAAACCAATATTTTATAATAATAATCAAAATTTTAAAGTAAATTAAAAGGTTTTATGCTACATAATGCATTGCCACGACCGTCCATATTAAATTAAATAGTTTGGCTTAACTCATATGACCCATTAGATACAAACATAACCCAAATCGACCCATTTGTATATAAGGGGTCGAAATTGCCACCTTAAAATATCATCAGCTTACGCTTTAGCTGTGCCAATCAGAACCTTCATCCGAGCTTCCCAAGTAAGATATCCATGCTTCCGCAAAGCTCCATGAAGCCATTCTTCTAAATTCCCATTGTCGACATACTCGTACACTAACATCCTGAATTTTGGGGAATATATAATGTTTTAATAATATGTATAACATATAAGTACAAATTGCAGAATTCTTGATGTATTAGTTAATTTAAATATTTGAGCACTTCACAGGATCAACAAAGCGGAAATGAATACCTATGAGTTCCCTCAATACAGTAACCCAATAAACGAACCAAATTCTTATGACGCAAATGGCCAATTGCTTCAACCTCCACTTTGAATTCCTTCTCAGCTTGTCCCCTAGAGATATAAGTTAATATTTATTCACGAAAATCTCAAAATAAAAGTGAAATAACAATAGTTAATTAAAAATAACTCACACGTTATTAAAAAGTTTCTTCACAGCCATTAGATTCCTATTAACTAATGTCTGTTAATTTTTGTAGCATGTACATTCGTTATTGCAGCTCCCCAACAGGTGCTTCGTTGAGCATTAGGAAATGAATTAACTCGTACAGCCTCGCGCTTGCATCCCTCATCCTCTCTAATGACTCGTTAGCTGCATTCAAAACCTCCACTTTAATAGGATTATGAGCAACACGGATGAAAATCAGAAAATCTGAGTAAATAAAAAATAACCTCGTTAAATGAGTATGAGGACTGTTTTAGTTACCTCTTTGATCTACTTCACGGGAAATTTGAATAGCATCAGATGTTGCAAGATCTTGATTGGCAGGGGAGACTGCCAGAATAATGCAGTTTGACTGCAACGCAATACGAATAGATAAACTTTAATAAACCATCAAAGTAATCACAGTTTTGGTCTCATAATACGATACTTGAAGACAACTTACCCTCTCAATGAAGGAACGAACCATTGCTCCAATTTCATGGACATTGTTCTCAGATTGACCATCTACAGAGATAAGTTATGCGAAAAACAGTCAACGAAATAAAAAAGAAGGTATGAGAATTGTAAATGCTTGAACTGTAAACTTACCAACAGCTACTTTTGTTAGACCGAGAAGGTCAACCAAGGTCAAATTCACAACTGTCAAAAATACAAAATGTATATATCGTAAGAAAATCAATAAAAATCGAAGCATTATGAACAGAACTGGCTATCTTTATCTAACCGTAAGGAGAATGGATACTCAGGTATATCGGGACTGATGAAACCTGTTTAGTTTTTCCTGTCTCCCGATCTTTCTCGTCAACAATCTCCTTTCTGACAGCATCTGCATGAGAAGAAATAATGAAATCGAATAAAACCAACCGCAATTTACATAATCATAAGCAGAAAATGGTAATAATATAACGGGCGTATTAAACCCAAAAGCATACACTCAACATAAACCAAACAGGAGAAAACGACGAAGCAAAAATAAAAGAAGACACTCGGAAAGTGTACTTGATTAAAGCTAACTTCATCATATTACGGAAATCACAGCAGAAGGAATTCCAGTAAGACCCTTCATAGCTTCAGTTAAGCTCCAGCCTCTGGAAACAAAAGGCACTCTGGAAAGTGTATCTTTAGTCGCCTTTATGCAATACAGCAAAACCATTTCTTCTGCAAGATATCGTTTGTTTTTGTAACCTCAGTATTGATGAATAAAAAAAATGCACGAAACTAATAAAAAAATGCACGGAACTAATAACGACTATAAGAAATAAACATTTTCAAGAGGGGATACTAACAAATTCCATCAAACATGACGCAAAACTTACAGATTGAGACTTCCCACCAAAAGTAGATGTCCCGCGTTTAACGAATCTGAACCCGCGTTAGTAAGACCAACAGTCTCATGATCATCATCAGCGCCAACAACATTCACCATCATATCGTCCTCCTCACCTTCATCTCTCCCACCGAAAACCCCCTGTCGGGTTTTGTAAAACGTTCTTCCATACCTGACAGTGTAACCTAATAAGTAAATCAAATATACATAACTACTCAAAATTAAATTATACTGAATCAATTAATACACAGCATACCTTGGTTGTTGTAAACTGCGATGCGAATAATCAAATTTATGTGCCTAATAAATCAAACGACAAAGACCATACCTGCTAGCAGAGGTGTTTGAATCCATGTGTGAATGAAAAGATTTTCTAATGAGACATATATTGCACGGTTCCTTCCCCTCTCCTAAAAATCAAAACACAACAAAAATAAAAACGCAATTCACAAAGTATAGAGCCAAATTCAATAAGATAAAAACGCTACAAATCAAAGAATTCTTAACCTCTGAGCTCAGTTTTCTGTTCTCTTCATCCAATTCCACATTCCTTCTCTGCAACTCTTGCAGTTGTGATACTAACCCACAAATATCATTCTGCAACAAAATTCTCAAATAAGAAAAAAAATTATAATGCAAAACGTTCCTGCTGCTAATATAATCTGTAACAATTTTGCCTATTGCCAATGAAATATATACCAATCTCGTCTATCATCAAATAAAACATAGCCAAAGTGTATAACAATTTTGCTTATTGCTACTGAATTTTTTTAAAGATAACCTATTTGGCTACTCGTAACGAAATTTTCAACAATTTTGTCTATCATCAAATAAACACAACCAAATCGACAAATCTACAACAATTTAGCCTATTTCTAACGAAATCTTTAACAATTTTTAGGCTATCATCAAATACAACATAACAAAAATCTAAAACAATTTCACCTATTCCTAACGAAACAAAATCACACGAAAATAATCAATCAATTAATAACTAACCTCAGAGATTCCGCTTCCGCTAGCTGATTTCTTAATCCCAAACACCTCTGCTACCAAAACAACATCACACAGATTCAACAAATCAATCAAAAGTCAAAACACACGAATTACAAATCAATCAAAACATCTAATGAACATAAATATAATCGCTAGGGTTTATACGTAACCTAATCTACACAAATTACTCATAAATTACAAAATTCGTGAAAATTAACAAAAAAACGTTACCGGTGTAATCAGTAAATCGGTAACAGAAATCGAAATCAAATCAGTAATTGAAAGCCTAAATAGATTAATTTTACGAATTGACTGATTGATTAACAAATTGTACCTGAACGCAGAGACCGAATGAAGCAAAAGAGAAGCAGTAATGAAGCAAAAGAGAACAACACGTGTTAGACAGGTGGCGAAAATTAAACACATAATCCCGGAGAGAGAGATAACTCTTATAAGAAAATGGGCCATGAGCCTGCTTGGGTTCCCAGCCCAAAGCCTAATAAAATAAAAAAATAATAAAAGGCACACATTCATAGACACCAAGTAGATTTAATTATAGGAAGAATGGCATAGAATAGAATGGTGATTATGGAAGATATTGAATAAAATTGAAATAGTTTTATCACTTGTTTTCTTATAATCTGGTTTCTATTTTCTTATAAAATATATGAAACAAACATATTGAGTTTTAAAATAGAAAAAATGTTATATACAAGTGGATGAAGGAAAGGATGTGAGACGGATTTCTCATAATTAGCTATAACAAGTATTTTGAACCAGCGTTTTGCTGCGGATTTGAAGTTTCGCTTACTTAGTTGTATCGATTTCAATTAAAATATATTAAGTTTGGATATATGTTCGTTGCAGCAGTGTCTCATTTGAAAAAAAAATTAAGTATACAACTTTGAACAAAGAGAAACAATTAATCATTTTATAAACGAAAATATAATAAACACCAACTCAACATGTTCAAAAAATAAATAAGAGAAAAGGACATGTGTGTTTTTTTGATTTTTTTGACCAAGCTTGGCTGGAATATTAATTTTTTAATGTGATAAACGGCAATTTGGGCACTGAAACGACATTTTGTTTTTGATAAATGTATATATTAGAAATATAAGATATGGTTTTTAGCTAAAAAAAAAAACTATTACTGCATATGTTTAGGTTCAATAAGCCTCTTATTTTTGTAATATTCTATAGTTTACGATTTTTTTCTTTTTAATTTTGAAAGGTTGAGATAATATTATAACAAAAGCTTCGAGAAGGAGGTCAAAAACAATACAAACAGAGAGTCAAAACTAAACAATAAACAAACAAAATCAAGTAAAAAAATAGATTACGAAAAGAGTTAATTACATTGATGGTCCTTTTCCTCTTACCCAAGTGACATTTTTTGTCCTATTTTCTAAAAAATTACATGGATAGTCATTTATTTTGAATTTCTACACATGGACAATCATTTAGTCCGTTAGGGTTAACTTCAATCAAAAGAGTTCACTGAGCAACAAGTATAAATCCAATTTTTTTCCAAATGCGTTGAATAAAAGGGAAGGTCTTCATCAATGATACAAATTATTTGTTTTGCTATTGTATATCAAACTATTCAGATCATTTGTTGCTTACATTTAGTTTAATAATTAATACATATACTATATTTCAAACCATTTTATTAAAATTAAAACGTCTATCTATTTTTAGGTTTTTTAAGTATGGACGCTTTCTTCTTAAAAACAAACATCCTTTATTTCTTAAAAAAGTAAGCCTTTTAATATAAGAAATAATTTAATTCAAGAGACTTTCCAATTTTAAAAAACTTTCATCAACTAAGGAAAAATGGAATATTAACTTTTCAAGAAATTTTGTGCCTGAAAGAAACACATCAAAAAAGTATATATACTAGTCTTTTTCTTTATTATCAATAAATGTTAGCCACTTTTATTTGACCTTTTTGGAATGAGATAATCATTTGTACATTAAAGAACTTTGATTCTTGCACTTAAATTATATGTTACGTGTCAATAGGGTTTGTCCCATTGGTAGTAGATTGTTTTTTTCTATGGGAGGTCTTGGGTTCGAGACTTCCTATGGGGCTTCCTCCTTAGGAGATATGTAACTAACTTTGGTATAAGGTTCGTGGGTCGCATACTGCCCAAATGGATGTCACTGTGGCCCCGAATCACTAACATTGTCGTTAAAAAAATAAAATAAGAAAAAATTACATGTTATGTTGAATTATACCATACCTTTGGAGGTAACCAATTGGGTTTAGCTTCCTCCTTAGATGAATATTAGGAGATATGTAACTAACTTTGGTATAAGGTTCGTGGGTCGCATACTGCCCAAATGGATGTCACTGTGGCCCCGAATCACTAACATTGTCGTTAAAAAAATAAAATAAGAAAAAATTACATGTTATGTTGAATTATACCATACCTTTGGAGGTAACCAATTGGGTTTAGCTCAAGTGGTACCGTTACCGCAAACGTTCATACTCCATATGTGAGACAAAAAATGACATGGGTTTGAATCCGGGCTCCAGTATATGTGGGTGATTTGTCGACATGCGTTTTACCCGACGTTGATGCTCTTTGCGGATGGAGCGGACGCGTACATTAGAATATGTACGGAGGTAAGGGATACCTTCCAAATTACCCTTTTTTACCATACCTTTGGAGGTATTGAATTTTATATATGTACATTAGTCAAATTTTTGGTCTACAAATCAATTCCATAACACGCAGTTAACCTTTTGTCACACCTTCAAGCTTAACTTCATAATTTTTAGCTTAAACATTATTAGTATTAATACCGAACAACACCATTTCATGTAAGGCTTACATCCTTTGGAAGGTTCGAAACAACGTTAGTTACAACAATGTGAAATCGTGTCATGTTGATATTTGCGGCAAAGTACAAGAATTGACATTCTTTTGGATCAAACATAGAGGAAAGAGGTGTTCTAGCTCGTGGCAGTCTTGGTGTTCCAAACTGGAAATGGGATGGTAAAAGGTGAAAGCAAACATTATGTATTTATAATATTAGTTTTCGGCTTATTTAATTGACTTGTGAGCTTATGTAATTTTTAAATTTAAAAACTCCCTTTAAATATAGTCTTGTTTGATAGGAAAAGCTTCAAACTTTTTAATTTGAAAGAAAACGCCCCAAATTAAAAGCTCGTTTAAAGTACCTGAGGCTTTAAAAAAAATAAAAACTCAAACTTCCAACTCGCCTTATTTACACCAAACATATTCAAAATATTTTAGTCTATTAAACATTTAAACATGAGAGATGACATATGTACAATGACTTTCTGCCATACACAACAATATCATATAATTTGACCTTAGTGGTACTACACTTTTACAATTTAAACCTTTCATTTGTACAATCTTTCACTACAACCTATTTTTATTTATTCAAAACTTTTGGTTTCAAAGCATTCAATTATTCATTATGATGATCAATTCCTATCCTCCAATCATCTAACACAAACCACCCACATGATGTTTTTGAAAACCCAAAATTAGATGTTAAGTTCATACAAAGTTAAATAGTAAATGGATTAAACACATATAATAACACCATATAAAATTAAACGACATAATCGTAAGATGGGTTGTCGAAGCAGAGAAGGGTGTCAATACCCAGTTACGACGATGACATTGGTGGGTGAAGTTGGTAAGATGGTAAAGATGACGTTTGGGTTTCCGAGTGAGTAGGATAAATTTGAACATAGAAATGATAACTTAATTTCAAGAGCCAATACAATATTAAAAGTAAAAATTATTTTAGGAGCAAAAAGGTCGATTTTTAAACTATTATTGCAAATGACAAATAGTTGTTATTATACATATATCACTTCCATAGAAAATTAGCCTTCTATTATAAGAAATAATTCAATTCAAGAGCCTTTGTGACTTTAAGAAACTTTCATCAATTAAGGAATAATGGAATATTAGCTTTTCAATAATTTTTGTGTCTAAAAGAAACTTAGCAAAAAAAGTAAATGTTGTCACTTTTATTGAACTTTTTGGCGTGAGATAATGATTTGTACATTATCGAAATTTGATTCTTACATTTAAAATATATATTATTTCTTGTTTTTAGAAAAATAAAAAAAAAAAAAAAAAAAATCCATAAAAAATCCATAGTTTTGGAGAAATTGTATTTTTTCTTTTTACTCCATAAAAGCATATTCATCACCCTTTTGTCACACCAAGCTTAACTTTGATAAACCTTAGGGGCCTTTTTGTAAGTATCAAAGACTCGGACTATAGATTACGGACTCGAACTCGGTTCGTAGTCCGAGCGTTTGATAAGTTAATGAAAAGCTCGGACCACGGACCGAGTCAGTGATTTTGCCTCGTTCTCGGTCTGCGATTTTTTTAAACGGACCGAGTCCGAGGCAAAATCACGGACTCGGTCCGTGGTCCGAGCTTTTCATGAACTTATCAAATGCTCGAACCACGGACCGAGTCCGAGTCCGTAGTCCATAATCCGAGTCTTTGATGCTAGTCAACATCCCCTTAGTTCAATCATTGTTAGAGATTGAAAGTAGTTTAACGAATAGCATCACAAGTTGGGTTTAATCGACTTTCAGTGACTAGATTTTCAGCCTCCAACACTACATTGACTCCCTTGTTTTACTACTTTTTAACGGGTTATAATTATCATAAACTTTCAAAGTTTTTGTTAATATGAAAATATAACTCGAGCAAACACAAATTCGTATACTTTAAATTTTCCCACGTTCATGATTTATTATAAAAAAGAAAAAAAAGAAAAAAAAAAAGAACTCGCTCTTTGCATTATCCCAAAACTAAATTCATGTAACCAAAACAATTAAAGGAACGGAATATTGTTTTCAAAAATTGATATTCATACACGAACCAAATTTTCTAACAGTAGTTGTTGGTAAATAGATTAACATTCAAGAGATTATACTTTTCATACACGAACCAAGTTTTCTAACAGTAATCATGATTTTTCTCTCTCGCAATGTTTACCGATCTTTTTCTTTTTTGACACGTGTCATACTGTCGTTCTTGATGTATAATTTTAAGACATCTACAATTTAGGTAACGATAAATCGATAACTCCTACTTACATGCTTACATAATGAAAAGTACAAAGGCAAACCCCATCGAGAAACATGACACCCTCTAATCCACTATGGTACATTTTTGTGATCGGAAGGATATCCTTTACTCGTTGACCCTCCACAATGACTGTATTCATGTACCAATACTCGAACAATAGCTCTTGCAATCTTCATACATAATTGTTTTTTTATTCATGCCTAGTAACAAATTTCACTTAGGATGAAGTCCCTCTTCCTTGTCTTGTATTAACTATACATCTTAAGTTACTTTTTATTAAATACTCGATATATAAGAAAAGCCTTAAATTAAATCTAGAAGACATATTCGACTAGATTAAGGGGTATTTGTTTGGTCTTATATAAAGAGCTTATTGCTTATTGGTATTTCGGCTTATGCAACAGTTTATGGGCTTATTACTGTTTATTATGATGTAATAAATACTAATAAGCCCATAATTAATTACATAAGCCGGAAAATCCAGACCTATAAAACATAAACCGAAATGACAATAACCATAACCCGTTTATATACCACCAAACAAACACCTTTATACCCAAAATCAATGGCAACTTTTTCCTTAACCTTAACCCCATTTCAGTCACCACTCTCTAAACCCAAATTCAATGCCACAATTTCCACTATTCACTTCCCTTACAGAACCCAAACATACCCTGCTGCTATTGCTAATCATAAAAAAGTTTTCAAAATTTCATCACTTGTTGAAAATGAACACTATTTATCTGGAAATGGGTATAGTTTACAAGAGGATTACGAGTTCAGGAATTCTTTAAAATCATATGAATTATATGTTTGTAATCTTCCTAGAAGTTGTGGGATTGTTGAACTTTTGCACAAGTTTCAAAACTATGGAGTTGTTCAGTCTGTTGAGGTAGCACACCATCTGTTCGATGAAATGCCCCGGGCTATGTTTAAAAAGTTTAAACACGCATAACTGTTTGCCTGTATTGTACATTAAATATAACCGTTTTTAAACCTAAGGATAACCACTTTTACGTGCAACACTATTATGAGTGTCTAAGGGGGTGTTTGTTTCGGCTTATGTAAACGGCTTATAAGCTTATGTAAATTTTCACAAGCTCATAAACCCATTTTTTCTGGCTTATCAAGTTGAGCTTATGACTTTAAGTAAACCATAAGCTCAACTTAATATAAATAAACCATAAGCTCAACTTAATAAGCTCATAAGCCGAAAAAACAGGCTTATGAGCTTATGAAAATTTACACAAACTCATAAGCCGCTTACATAAGCCGAAACAAACACCCCTGAATTTCTTATCCATATGGATAGCAAACTCCTTGGAGGTAAATATTTGTTTGTTCACCATGTGTTCGATGAAATGCCTCAACTATTTATGAATTATGATATGAAAGTTTTAGGAGAAAAAAAGTTATATCTTTAGTTTTATTCAGTCATTACTTTCTCGGGCATACGAAATTCCTTTTAGATTTAAGAGTAAAATCTCCAATTCTAGTTAATTTGCGGTCTTTTGAGATACTTGTTTGTTGGTTCACCATGTGTTCGATGAAATGCCTTAGATAGTTAAGATAGGTAGTTTTTAGGATACAAAGTATACTTGTTTGCTCTTAAGATATTTTGTTTTGATTTTAAGTTCATTTTAACAATAATTCACAAATTCCGTTTATTTATCATTCTAGTTTTTAGCTCAAAACGGAATTTTGTTGCATGCCAAAAATGATCAACTTTATAATATGTCCCGTTGATATATCCATTCTAAAAGTAATAACAATAACCGAAATTAAGACTAGTTTTGGTTTTATCGCTATTTCTTATGTGAATAAGAGTGTGCGTCTCACTCTTCTGGGATGTATCTTTTCGGGTTTTTCATGAGTTTTATGATATTTCAGTTACAGTCTACAGCCTAGTTATTAGTCTTGTACTTATAACGTGGGTTTTAATGTGTTACTTATGTGAGATTTTTGAAGGTTCCAAGAAATGCGGAGACTGGGATAAGTAGAGGATGTGGGTATGTAACCATGAGCTCACTCGATGAAGCTAAATCTGCAATTGCTTCTCTAGATGGATCTGTGAGTTTCTGAAATTTTCACTTATTATTTGTTATTTTTTCTTCTTCAATTTCCGAGTGAATAACTTACACCATAGAAACCGCATAGTATCATGAATTGTTATAGTGTAAAATTCTGGTGACCTTGGACCCATTTGACCCGTTCCCTTTTTATCAAGTTGCTATAATCCTTACAAGCTTCAGACTGATAGTATCATTTCTCTTTATAAAAAAGGATGTTGATGGACGTGAGATGCGGGTAAGATTTGCAGCTGACATGAATAGTAAATGGGGAAGCACAGTAACGAGTTCACGACCTCAAAAAAACTTAGTATTTGAGTCACCTTACAAGGTGTATGCTGGCAATCTTGCTTGGAGTGTTAAACCCGAAGACTTGAGAAATCACTTCAGCCAGTTTGGTAATGTGATTAGTACCACGGTGTTGCATGATCGTAAGGGCGGACAGAATCGTGTATACGGGTTTCTTTCATTCTCATCAAGTGAAGAACTTGAAGCTGCAATGTCTTTGGATGGAACGGTACAGTCGTTTTCCCCTTCATATTCTTTTATTTGTTTGCTTCATATTATAGGTGGCAAGATGTGGGTGGGTTGGGTAACGGTTCAAAATAGGTTCATGCTAACACAAGTCGTTTTTAGGTTGGGTTGATTTGCACACACTTTTTATTTTCAATTATTAAATTCGTTCATTCTCTATATATCCTACTATAATAATCATAATCGCTTGTTTTTCTCTTAACTTTTGCAGCAATTTTATGGTAGAACAATAAAACTTCGAGAAGTTATAAAATGGCCCGAGCCCGAGCCTTGATTAGATGTTTGATGTAAAAGGAAGTAAAGGCAACGAGGTACAATACACATTTTGGTCTTATTTTTGTCCATGCATCATGTTGCAGATCATCTTTAGACGTACGTAGCTTTGACAAAAATGTTTACAGACGTATATGTTTTTGTATAATCTTATTTGAGCTGATAACATTTTATCATTTTATCAGTCCGTTTGATTCTACTGAATGACATTTTCTAAAAGCAATTTACATGTACATCATTGTATATATATTGCAAAATGGACCGATCAAATATAGATTAGACGATGGAAATTTTATTATGATATGTAAAAACGAGTTCAATCACAACCTCCACAGCTCAAATATACTAACCATCTCTTATTTATTGAACATAATAACAAGTAATTATCCGATTTGTGTTGATTCAACGGTTGTTTCATATTCTTGTTTTTCTGTTGAGTGCTACTACAAGTCTAAAGCATATGCAGTATAGTGTTATCAGATTAAAATATTTGGGGATGCAAAGTCCATATGACGAAACTTTAATCGAATTTCATTAAACATGGTACCAAAGGGTACTCACCCGAGAGAAAAATATGTGTAAAACGCGTTTGCTAAACATCCAATCTTTTTTGTACTTGAGTTGGGAAGTAGACACTCAATGCAAATCTATTGCCTTTTGGGATGCTCGTTTAATCTCCGTGACTATAGTTTTTGGAACCGAGAAAAAGAAGCTAATAACATGATTAGAGAGTGGCACACTCATTTAGAATGTTTTCTCGAGTGACTTGATCAAAAAAACTCTAAATGTGACAAGTGTAGTAAACACATCAATACATAACGGAAAATTTGTTTCCAACGTTAAGTTGATACAGTTATTATGCTCTAACCATATAATACACAGGTCATAACCTGAGCCTTGAATGGAGTTCGATATCCAAAATACAATCAGTCGTAAATTATTTGCCCCCCCCCCCTAGAGTTGTATCCAATGTTTTAAAGTTAATTATGTCGAAATGATGAAGCTATATGTACTTAGGGTCGATCAAGCTTCGTTGGACAAGAAAAAAGTTTATGCAAATCAACCGAACTCAATTTGATGCAAACGCTTTTGAAATGTTACCTAACCCGCCCGTATATTACAACATCTAGTTGAAAGGATGATTGTAATATTGTTACCTTAAGTTGAGCGTTTGGACATCAACAATTTCTTTTTCCAACTTATCATATTCCAAGAGATTTTTTGCTCGAAAATACAGATCTATACAATGCTTTGTGAACAGAATCAACGTGCCAGCTTCGTAGCACGATGATTCCACCTTTTCTTCAAATCATTGTCAAATATATTCATGATTAGAATATATTTGACACTCTTTCCAAGAATCTATTACGCGGGATCCCTCTTTCTCCCAGTCATTAGGTTATGGTTCCTGAATACCCAATCAAAGCAACCACACGGGAATGAAAACAGGTTTAGATAGAAATCGGCCAAGTTTCGACTTTAAGATTCATAAATTCTGTCAATCTGAAATTCAAGTTTCAGGAAGGATGATCTTGTTTCGGAATATCAACGTGCAATATTGTTAGCAATGCATAGCGGCATAAAGCTTTCATTTGAAACAATGTAATGATAAACCATTCATCATTCACAAATTGAAACTACCGCCAAATTACAGCTGCAAATATATATCTTTTACGTCAATCCTCTATTTCTCATCTAGATTTAAACTTGTTGTTTAATCGACCTTTTTTCATTAGATACTCTTGTAAACCGACACCAGCTTCCACTATTCTAGTATAAGGCTCTATTTCAACCTTCAATACTTCCTCTAATCTTTCACTTTCCGCCTCACAAATCCTATTAACTACATCCATCCAAGTATCAACGTGTGGCATTTCCCCGCTCTTCAACATCCCCTCCAAAACCGAACAAGCGTCCTCAATCTTCCCAACATTACAAAACCCATTTATCAAAACATGCCAAATCGACACATGAGGTTTAAACCCTTTCAAAATCATCAAATCCAAATAAGTTTTCGCTTCATCGTACAAACCTTGACTACATAACCCACCAACTAAAGTACGATAAGACACCAAATTCGGCAAACAACCATTAGCCGGCATATCCTCAAGAACCTTACACGCATCATGTGCTCGATTCTCCCTACAAAACCCTAAAATTACAGTATTATAATGAACAATATCGGGATTACATCCTTTAACTTTCATCCTACATAAAAGCTTATACGCCTCCCTAAGCTTCTTTTTCCTACACAAACTATTCAACACGGTAGTATAAGTCAAAGAATCGGGTACAAACCCTTTATTTACCATATCATCTAACAAATCGACCGCCCTATTCACCTGACTCTTTCTACACAAACCCTGCATCAAAATCCTATACGACTCAACATTCGGAACAACATCTCGTTTAAACATTTGATTAAACAATTGGTACGCAATACTAAGATCCCCATTCCCACAAAACGCCCGCATCAAAATATTATACGACTCAACATTCGGAACAACGTTATACTTATGCGCACACTTAAACAAATCAACCGCAGGACGAAGATAGTTAACTTGAGTTACCAATATCTCAAGAATCACATTCAATTGCTTCGTCCGCGGGGTAATATTAAACTCAAGTATCGTGTAAAACGTTTTCAACGCTTTTTCGGGTAAATTTGCGTCTCCGTATATACGGATAATGTGTGTGAATAACGATGGTTGGACGGTGTAAGTGGGATCGGTTTTGAGGGTGGATAAGAGGGTGTTCATTAACGAAAAGTGTCGGTGACGGGCTAGTTTAAGGATAAGGGTTTGGTAAGTGGCGTAGGAATGGCGAAAACCCGGGTGGGAGGATGTAGCTAAATCGAAGATTTCTTTCGATACTAATGGGTCTGATTGGGATGATATTAGTTTTTGGATTTGGGATTGTGATGGGAGAGTAATTGGGGAATGGGTTGGTGATGAATGGATGAAATTTGTTGTTTTTTTTAGGGTTTTGAATGAGGGGTTTATTATTTTGTTGAAATGGGAATTAAAATATGGCATTTTAGATATTGAATATAGAACAGAAAATATACCTATTACTCCGGTGAAGATGCTAGTGGTGGCCGGAGGTGGAGATGGCCGGTGAAGATGGTGGGTCTGCTTCTATTCTGCTCTCTGGTTTTTTTCTCTGTGAAAAATGGTTTTATTTGACGGAATTATGAGATTATGTAAATTTTGATAAGCGAGCTTATCAACTTGACAACTTGAGCTTATGGCTTATTTAAGTTTATAAGCTCAAGTTGATAAACTCATAAGTCGGAAAAATTGGGCTTATGAGCTTATCAAAATTTACATAAGCTCATAAGTCCGTTACATAAGCCGAAACAAACACCATCATAACCTTTTAAAAACCGAAATTTTGGTTCGGTTCGGTTTCAGTTTTGTATAAAAAAACCAAGCAAAACCGAATCATGCTTACTTCTACGAAAACTGGCCATATGATTAACTTGTAAGCAATTGTAAGCAATTGTAAGCGAGTTTTGTCAAACTGAAATGACTAAAATTAGCCAACACTCGGTGCCGATGTTTTTTGAATTTGGTCAAAAATACAAGGACGATATACACATCAGAGACTTGATTATTGCGTTTGCACTTTAAACAATATAGGCCGTGTCCATGGTTTGTTTAAAATATGTTGGACACGCCTATAATTTGCTTAAACTAATTTGACGATTTTTGCAATTAACTCAAGAATTTATTTCTTGAGATGGCTTAAATTAAATATTTAACAAATCGAATGTGCAGTCTGTGTTTATAATCCTGAATCACGAACTTGTGTTTTATGCAAATAAATACAATTGTCATTGTCGATTTAACTTTGTTTTGAATTCAAAATATGAAATACAAGGTTGTTTGCCAAAACATGTCAACACGTCGTCTCATGATAGACGGTTAAAAAATGTTGATCAGTGTTATACCCTTCATCGAAGGAGGAATTACATAACCTCAATACAAAGAACCACAAAAAAAGCACATCTTTGTTGCTAAGTTTTTATTTCAATGAGAAAGGAATGGACTCGAATGGCTTCTTCTCCTGAAGCAATTAAGAATTAGTAGCCCCAATAGTCGTTTCTGATTTCATCGTCAAATTTCTGTTTTAGTTCCGGGTGCTTCTCAAAGTATTCATCAGCTGTCATGGTGCTTAGTTTTTTCTGTTACAAAAAAACAATTCCATAATAAACCTATTTCGTCATCGATAAAAACTATTACTAATGACAATGTAGAAACGGTGATTGTATTTTACCTTGAGCTCTTGGACATCGGCAATTTCTTTTTCCAATCTTTCAGATTCCTTAAGTGACTTCTGCTCAGCTTCTTTCAGTTCCACCAACTGTAATATCAAAATACACGAGTCTATAATATGGCTTCACTATCGAATGTAAACAAGAATCCCCTATAATACAGTAATTTTAGATTTTCTTCAAATCATATGAAACAATTGAACAATAAAAGACGTTTAACAATAACAGAAAAAATAATATTTTTGTACTTGAACAAAACTATGGGTGAAAAACTACTAATTACGTCACAAGTTACTTAGTTAATACTAAAATTTTGAGTAAAGTAGAAGTTCTAACCAGTTCATCAAACTTCGGTTTGTACTTGGGAGTTGTAGTGTCTACAAACTTGGGGATTTCAACACCTGTATAGATAGAAGAGAGCAATCAAGAAAACCGTGCAAAAATAATGTACATTTAGTCAATCTAAAAGCAGATATACGAGAACCCTTCAACTGCTTGTAGAAAAACAAATGCTACATATTCTGCCTATTAATTAGGTAAAATAGTTCACTTTAATAACCTCCAATATCAGTAAGGCTCTATTGAATACCAGTCGAAAAAGACTAAAATGTAATGCTACAGAACTATAAACAGATAAATATTTTTAACAATAAACTGCCCTTTAAACCATGAATATTCTGTTGTTACATGTTACTTTCAAAATGCTTTCGAGTGATTCCACATTCAAATGCTATGCACGTGCCTACGTGAGTGCTAATGCTATTGATGGGTAAATAGACTCTTAATATCAAATTTCTTATAAAATGAACACGAATACTAAATAAATATACAAGATATCAGCAAAGGAGAAAGCATAGACAAAAAAGCAAGACATACTGTCATAATACTCTTTGTAAGAATCAACTATGCGAGATCCAAGCCCTTTTCTGTAGTATTCCCAATCGATAGGTTCTGGTTCCTGTATACCCAATGAAGACAAACACACAGACATCAGCGTAGATTATAATATAATAATTTGATCACTGAAGCATACCAATTCAGGCACGCCAATGTTAGATTTGTGCATCATATTAAAGTCCATATCAAAGCATGCACATAAAGCCTGGTGCTTAAAAAATGTTTTTTAAACTTGAGCTCACACGTTTACTTGTGTGATGGACGTGATAAGTATATCATCGTAATTCCAATTTAATGTAATTATCCACTATCATATGTGGAGTTCTTATTTCTGAAATGGTGTTCAATACAATTTATATACGTCCTTGCATTTTAAATCACAAAAGACCATAACCTGTATAAATCTACCATCACAAAACAGTCCATAAATTTCCAAGACAATTTAACTATAAAATACTCTAAACATCTATGCAAAACGATATATCTTGCATTAGCAACAATAAAAAAATAAAATAAAATAATCATCCTTTATTAGGCAATGAATAGCAGTTCTTAAAAATGATTCTTCCGAATCACCACATTAACAAACTCAACCGACGTGGTGATTCGGAAATGAGAATGTCATTTCTATGTGATATAAGGATAATACAGATTATAGCGAATCGACGATTTTATTAGTCGTATAATAAAATTAAGTGCCTTAAACTCGGTTGAGTTTGTTCCGAATCACCACATTAACAAACTCAACCGAGTTTAAGGCACTTAATTTTATTATACGACTAATAAAATCGTCGATTCGCTATAATCTGTATTATCCATCCTTATATCACATAGAAATGACATTCTCATTTCCAAAAAATCACAAAACCTAATTCATTCCATATTCACAATCAACAACAAACACAAACAAATCAACAATTATTAATTAAATTCACAGGAAGCCTAACTAATCGAAATTCAACACAGATCTATATAAATCATCAAATCACATAATAATCGATTGAATTGAATACCTGACTGAATTTAGTCTGAAGAGTGGAATTGACTTCTTCAAATGCTCGCCGGAGCGATGAGAATTCCTTTTTAGCTTCATCGGTGACGATCATTTTCGCCATACCATCCCAATCGATCGTTTTTGAGGCTTTGAATGCCACGTCGGATACCTTCTTCACTATACCGCTCATGGCTGCTGCTGCTGCTTTTTTCAAGCTTTCTCTCTCTAAAAAGTTTTTCAAGCTTTCTCTCTCTAGAAATTCAAGCCTCAAGATGAAAATGAGGTATTTATTTTTCTGAGAAAAAAGTATGATGGAAATACTTTTTTGGTCCCTCTGGTTTACATTATGTCATAATGACATTTTTGGATTATTATAGTAGCACAAGCCGACTCGTTTCAAGCCTTATATGTAAACCTCAAACTTGGCTCATAAGATATATCTCAGGCTCGAGCATGGCTCGAGTTTGACTCGTTTAAATAAAATATACATCACTTTTATTATTATATATATAATTGGCTTCTTTATATATATATATATATATATATATATATATATATATATATATATATATATATATATATATATATATGGGATGGTTCATGTAAAAAGTGTTAAATTTGTAAAAAGTGTGAGAAGCATTGTGGGAGTGACATGTGGCAAGCTTGAATTTTTTTTACTTTTTTTTTATTTATTTATTTATTTTTTTAATAAAAAAATAATACTTTTAATAAAAAAAATATTTAAAAAAAAATCGAATTTTTTTTTTTTCAAGAATTTTTTTTCTTTTTGCTCGAAAAAAGTTATGTACGAAAAAAAATATGATACACATTTATGATGCACATCTATGATGAACATTTTATATGTGCATCATAGTTGAATATCATAGTTTTTTTGTGTGCATCATTTATATGAATCATATTTTTTGTGCATAATTAATGTGCATCATATTTTGTGTGTGCATCATATGACGTAGCAGATGACGTTATCAAAAAAAAATTCAAATTTTTTTTTTTTTCTAATTTTTTTTTTTTTACCATTTTTTTTTTAAATATCTTTTTATTAATTTTTTTTTTTTTTTTTTTTTTCCAAGTTTGCCACATATCATTTCCACAATGCTTCTCACAATTTTTACAAATTTAACACTTTTTATTTGATCCTACTCATATATATATATATATATATATATATATATATATATATATATATATATATATATATATATATATATATATATATATATATATAGGGAGAGGTTCTTATAAACCAAAACTAAAAGTAAAATAAGTAAAAAAATATGAAAAAATAATTTATTATATTCGTAATTTTGTATTATGTTTATTTATTCAATTATAACAAACTTTAAAAAAACAAGTTTTGATATGCATCAAAATATATGTCGTTTAGGGACTGTGCATCAAATTCTTTGTTTTTGTACAGTAAATATTCAGATTTGATGCACAACGGTAAAACTAACCATTTTATGATGTACAACAAAACTTCGTTTTTTAAAGTTTGAGATATGGTTAAAATGAACGATAATCCAAAATATCTAACGTTATAAATTATTTTTTAATTTTTTTTTACTTATTTTACCTTAAGGTTTGTTTTACAAGAACCAACCTCTATATCTATATATATTATATTATATTATTATATTATATTTATTTAAATAAAAGCTTATTTAAGCTCGTATAGGCTCGCGAGCTCAATGTACGAAGCTCAGGCTCGAGCTCTTTTAATAAACGAATTTTATGTTATGTTTCAAACTCGACTCAAACTCGTTTAGGCTTTGTTCGAATCGAGCTTTTAACGAGTCGAGCTCGAGTAGCTCACATGTAGCTTAGCTCATTTACATCCTAATTTTGTGTAAAAGAGACGGTACTCACTAGGGGTGAGCAAAAGTACCATGGTATTTGTATTGTGCCGATTGTATTTGGTATTAAGATTCTTTCCAAAAACAAACCGATATAAAGTGTTATGGTACCGGTTTCATTGTACCAAGCTCGACAAAAATTTATACATGTAAAATTTTTAATGACGTGACATAATCTTTTAACTCTTCGATTGTTGTATTTCATAGCCAATTTCACTTAATTTATTACTCCCTTATAATGCTAAACTGGATTTTGTAACCGTTTGTTGGTCTAAAAATTTTTACAAACCCTATATTATTAAAAATTATTATTTTATGTTACCTTTCTTATTCTTTTTCCCTATTATAATTATAATGAAACTTTATTAAAATTTATTAAATTTTAATTTTATCAGAAGTAATTAATCAATTCATAAGGTAATTAACTTTAACTCTAAGATTTTGTGATACCCTTGCCTTTCTACAAAATTATTTGATCCATTTAGCACATCACCATCCATGTTTCTCCCTTTATAAGGTTTTGTTGCAAATTACTTCACAACCTTCATCGTGATGCTCGTCTAGCTTCGTGCTTAGACGTCAACCTTCATTGCCCCTATGGCTTGACACCATATTTTTAGCTCAACGGATCGTCATCTACCCTAGTTTATGCCACGTCACCCTTTTTTGTTACCCTGTCGTTCTATTTATTTTCGCTTTTTTTTAATTTAGTTGGCTTAAACCAACTTAAACACGTTCTTAAAGATGTAAAAGCATTACCTACGATTAATAAAAGTTATGGGAATTATAAACTTTAAAACATCAATTTTGTATAATTAAGTTGAAATCTGTTAGAAAATACATTATTTAAAAAAGTTAAAAGATCATGTCCCGAAAAATATATTTTATGGTTCCAAAAGATTTTACCAAAATACTTTTACATGTGTATATTATGTTACATTTCTTTTGAAATTTTGCCTATTAATCTAAATAACCGGTTCTAAAAGTATTTTAGATAACCGGGTTATAAAAATCTAACGATGACTAAAAACAGTATTGTACATCAATATAAAATAACCCGGAACTACAAGTAACTTTATGCCATACTTTCAATACCAAGCCTAAACATTTCTTTTAACAGCAGTTTTTGTCTTCGAAGGGGGTAAAACACCATATTATTACAAATTCATACAAGTTAGCATCCATCGCCCCCCAAAAAATCCGACCTTAAATTCTTCCCTATAAAAATTACAGGAGGGAATACCTAAATATGTATGTACAGATATGTATATAATACAGTTTTACCAGAATGGACACCACCTGCAAAAACAAAAGCTCGGTTTTATTAAACACTAGCGCTCTAGAACTTTTTATTTCGGATGGCAAATAACATTTCACACTTTATTAGTGAGTCTCAATCTTATAACAAACGGACGGTTCAAGAGACTATGTAGCGTGTGGGATAAAGTGGACATGTGGCACTGTTTCTAAATATGCTGGTCAAAGCTTTAAAAGAAAACGGGTGAAATAAATCGAAAAATATTTTTTTTCAAAAAACAACGGTTACTGAAATAGTTTAAATTTTGTAATCATATTCCAGTAACCCAAGCTACCCGGCCTACTACCCATTATGTGTTAAAACCAAACTACGCCCACCTCAAAGCAAAAAAGTTGGATGCGGAAATAGGTGATGGGATTTGAGAAAATACAGATGCAAGAGTTTCATACCCGACATAATTCTGGCACAAGTTTTCATGAGAAGTGGCCTGTAAAATAAGCTTTTGAACTTGTAGCTTAACAGATAAACCATGATCCACTTCACGAGAATCTCCAGAAATTAAACTAGTGTTTTCTGCTGGGAGGGTGGTTGGTAATGCCGATGAACAAGATGAAAAATCCCTTCCAGTAAGTTTATTACTCATCCTAGCCATAACTACGACCGCCCGTTCATTCAGAACCTCGTTAGCATCACCAACTTGATGGACAGCCTATCAATTACAATCATTATAAAGCATGATTTGAAAAAACAACAAATACTGAGACTTG